>OY728125.1:515087415-515712415 GCA_963277665.1 Viscum album
TTCAATAATAAAAGACACATATCTTTGTGACAATTACTTCCTTGTCCTTTTGTTTGGTTAATACTGAGAGGTCCCAGTTAAAACTGTTGACTTGACCATCACATTCAAGATTTCTACTGGAGGAGACCCAGGGACCTCACACTGATACCAACAGAGTGACTCGACCCTTGGATATGAGAGTGATGTTTGGATCTCTTGGTAGTAAAGTCGATGACTAACGACGTCATCCATGGCATGAATGCATAATTCATTTCAGGATTGACCGTATTAGGCAATGGGTGTGGTTCATCCAGGGAATGAGACCAAGTTTCTCATTTCGGAAAAGGAGAAATCATAGCCTCTATTACATATCGTAGGAATGTAAGATTGGTCAGTGCCTGACTTATCACGCCGGAAAACATCCTACTGACTAGAGATTGTACGAGCAATGAAGGAGAAGGTGCAGATCATCCAGGAGCAGATGAAGACTGTACAGTTTAGTAAGAAACAGGAAACTGGTGCCAGTCTCAGAGACTCAGGTGTGTAAAATGTTTCAAGAAGAATAAGTGTTAAGGACAGATGAGTCTGCGGAGTAGCAGACGTGGAGGCAGATCTTGGAGAGCATAATGAGGTGGTATACATTTCAACATGTTACAACCACACTCTTTTGTTATCCCCGCTAGGTTCAGGGAGCTAGAGGGCACGGAAAAAAGAGTAGCTTTATATGGTCAAATAGTGTGATCTAATGGCTCTAATAATGATTCGAGGGACAGTTTACATCCTCCTATAGCTATCGTTACAACAAAAATTGACATGAATCATTCCGCTATTCCACGAATCTTGTCCCAGACCTAGAGTTTTTGGAAAGCCATTGACATGACCCTCATGTCGGGAGATACATTTGGGAGTAGACTATATAATAACACTTACACTGATAGTGTGATATGACCCTCAAGGAGAGAGTTTCAGTTGGAATCTCTTGGTGGCAGCGTTGAGGCCTTACGACATTTATCTGAGTATGGATTGGATTCACAGTTCATACCCAGATTGACTGTATTAGGAAAGAAGGATGTGGATTATCTACAACATTGGGATGGGTTTTCCTAGGTCGGCTAATAGGAAACTATAGGCATCACAAGATAAAATCATGCACATGAGGGTGTGATCGATCACTCTTGAATCAGTCAACCTTACCCTCGTGGAAGCATGAGTTTTGAGTTCAGTTCTAATCAGGAAATGGAGGCCTCTATACTTAGAAGATGGAGACCACGTCCTTATACGGTTATAATATCGATGAGGTCTACAAAGATGTGCCCAATGTATAAAGTAATCTCTGAGGTTCAACGGACCTTCCCAGTCCCCAACACAGTAGGAAAGGTGGCTAACCTTCTATACTTTCATCCTCAGATGCACCGGGTGAACAATGCCATCCACGTATCTCAGCTGAGGAGATGTGTGCACAACCTATCCGTCATCTTTGACCACAGAGAGATGGAAATTGATGACTGGGCGACATTCACAGGGTTCTAGTTGATGTTGAGGATCGACCAGAGCAGGTCCTACGGAGATGGTCGATTTCTCTTGTGCGCTTTGTTGGAATCACGAGATCCTCCTAAGAGCACAAGGGAACATGAGGCTCAGATGTGTTCTCGATACCTCCCTTAGTTTCCCTAGTTTTGGGTTTTAGCTTTAGGAGGAAGTAAAGCCCTGATGTGGGAGTATTTTAAAGACCAGGAAATTTCAAGAATGTTTTTTCTTAATTTCTTAGGAATTTTGCGACTGCGTGGATTCAGGAAGAAACTGATTCTATGGCTCGGTGTGCCCAGAATCAATTTCTGATGTTTAGCTCGGGTACGTTCAGTGAACGAATGAGTGGGTTTATTTATCTTTTGAACCGATACTCGAAAATGAAATCTGAGGGCACCGATGAAACCGTAGAAGTGGTATTTTCTTAAGAGTACCTTTCTCAGAGGTGAGATTTCATGGGAGGAGTTGTTTAAAATTGTAGATTAAATGTAATGTAAAATTAAATATTGTTACAATTATATTTCCTAATTCTATGTGGTTTAATCATATGTGTGGGAGTTGGGGTGGGTCCCACTAGTTATTAACAACCCTGGAGAGGATAAAGGGGAGGTGGGGCCCACACGATCCACACCCCTTCACATTCCTTAAACTTCCTAACTCCCCCCTTTATGTGAGTAACACATCCCTCTCACTGTCATTAATCTCGCCAAATTAACACCCCATTTAATTTTACAACAAAAGCTCATTTAAATAAATGGTTTAGTTTTTGAATTTTGAGTTTTTGAAAAGGCATGGAATTTATAATAAAATAAGTGGGAGGACTTATTTTATTAGGTTGGATAGTTGTGTGAGGATATTGGGTGAGGGAGAGCTCTTGTCCCTTGAATGAACTTCATATTCTTTTTCGAAGAATGTTCCCACTTCAACGAAGAATGGATTTTCTCCCTGGGTGATCATCGACTCGACGACTCAATTTCATTCGTCATCTTCTTCCTACACAACCAAGGAGGAGGCACTGACGTGGAAACTTGTCATCAAAGTCGCAATACAATCTTCTCTCCGCGACAAAGGAAGGGAGATGATGCTTCGTCCTCAGACGTTCTTCGTCGATGTATACGGAGCATCACCCCGCGACGCCATTTCCCACAACGATCATCTTTCGAAAACTTATGTTGAGGTAGGGGTTTTTCTTTGAACAAGTTTTTTTCATTATCTTCATGAATTAAGATATGACCACTTGTTATCGTAATAACGGGAGGATGTCGGACCACAAAAACACGGCCGTTCCACCTCCCCTTTTTTCGTGGTCTTCGTGGATCATTGTGGAGAAGACGGCGTGGTGCCATTACACTGTGCGGGAAAGAGAGAACCGCGACCGGAGTGGGCTGTGGTGGTGGTGCGTGGCACCGTCGCACGACGCCGGTGAAGCGAGAGGAACCACGACCGGATTAGGCCGCGGTGGGGGTGGGCGGTGCCGCTGCGCCGCGCCAGAGGACCCCAGGGAGGTCGTGGCTGGAGCGGGCCGCACTGGAGGTCCCCAGGGAGGCCGTGGCGGGAAAGTAGGAGGCGTCTGGTCACAACGGCTTCCGACACACCCTGGAGGCGGGACCCCGCGGCAGCGGGGCCAGGCCACGCCATCCGGGCCGGGCTGCGTGCAATTGGGCCGGAGCTGGACTCGGGTCGGGTCGGCCCAGTTCGGGGCAGACCCTTGGGGTATCTAGTCGGTTCGGACCGGGCCCGAACCCCCTACTTCGAGACAGATCTGTTTAAATGCCCATAACATGGTCAACATACCTCCAATCTACACACCATTAGTTGCATTCGAATTCATGGACCGAGGCAGACATTTTGGTATATTACACTCAAGGTTTTGGCAAACTTTGGGTACAACCGGGTTAGTCGGAACAAGATACCAATCAAGCCCTCAGAGCAGAAACACTTATAAAATGATTTCCGGACGTTCGATTGAAGTGCCTTCGACTTTTTTGGATTCATTTTGGTGAGAAGGATCTTTTGGTATACTTCACCTGAGGTTTGGACGCAGTTGGAGTATGGGCAGGATGGATTATACCCAAAATTCAACCGGGTCCCTAGAACGGAAAAGCTGATAACTTTCATACCGGACGTCTGTTTGACGAACCGTCAGTGGCATTGGTAACCACATTGAGAAAGAGACCCGTTGAGAAAACCCTATGAGAGTTGGGGGTACAGTTGAGATATGGTCGGGTTGGTTCGTACACGAAACCAAATGGTCCCCCAGGACAAAAAGGCTAATAACTCACAGACCGGGCGTCTGATGGGCGTGATGTCTGTTGCATTGAGACCCCTATGACGGGGTGGTACTTTGAGATGCTTCTTCATGGGACTTTGTGATACTTGGTGTATAGACCAGTAGCTCGTGGAGTGGACCCTCCCTGAGACGAGCGTACAGAGTACAGATACCGTGTAGCTAGCTGAGACCTGATGACTGCTTGTCCGATTTGAGTCAGACTTACTTGTATAGTACAGTGGGGATCACTACTGTGTTTGGGTGGAAGACCCACGGCGGGGAAAACTACTGTGTTTGGGTGGTAGAACCGCGGTACAGGATAGAAGGAGTACCCCTAAAGTCTATTAGGTGGGTTACACTATTGTGTTTGGGTGGCAGACCCGACGGGGAGCACTTCTGTGATTGTGTGGTTAACCCGCAGTACTCGATAGGAGGAGTACCTCAGCAGTATAATGGTAGTGAGCAATGCCTCAAAGTAATGATAGGATCAGTGTACTCGATAGAGGAGGAGCTCTTCAATAGTTTCAGTTTCGATAATGAAAATCCTAGTTTGAGTTGAGTCGTTGACCTTTGTGTATACCTCATGTTTGAGATTTGTTACTTGGTAACATAGGTATAAGTATGAGATTATGCCTAAGTAAGGGTTATCTATTATAACCTTCTTTGTGGTTATCTTTGATCTATTTAGTGATACATTAAGGGTCTCGGGGTCCCTACTGAGTATCGTTATACTCACCCCTACACGGGCTGTGCTCGCACCTCATTGTGTTGGATGCAGATGATGGACAACGCTGATGGAGGCTGAGTGTTTGAGGACTGGACGACACCTGCAGGTGAACCTCATGACTAAGCGGTACCCGGAGGTGGAATTCACAAAAAGATAGGACTCGGAGGAGCTTGATGGAAAAGAGAGTTGAGGAGGCTATTTGTACCTACCCTTTAGGTAGGATTCGTAGTGGACGACCCATGAGCTGCTACCATTTTCCGGCTATTTGTCTTTTCTTTTGTACATTCGTTCAGTTGTAGCTGTAATTTTCAGTTGGGATTGTATTCTCTCCCATTTACTTCTCAGCACTTTCTATTGTACTTCGTGTTTTTTCTGCTTGTACTCTATGGTGTTTGATTACTTTATAAAGGCAATACATTCCCTATTTATCGTGATTTATGCCTTAGGTGGTTGTCTCCAGCCCCTGACCTATGGAAGGCGTGTTTCGGGTAGTCACGACATGGGACCCAAGGATGGGTCGTGACAATTTTAATTGAATACTACATTTTAGAAGAAAATATTTTAAATGTTAAATAATATTTTTAATTATATTAAAGGAATATTATTTAATTTCTATATATTTTATTCCAATTTATTTATTTTAATAATAATTATATAAATGTTGGATATAAAACTGTTGTTAATGTTGGAATATTTTTTCATTAAAAATCAGTTTCCTCATCATTTTTGTGGTATTAAATTTAAATTAAATTCATTATATTATGTGATTTTAATTTGGAAAAATGTATTAAATATTTATAATCACCATAATTCATATTATATAATGATTTCAAAAAAATTACCAATATACATTGTGAAAAAAGGATTTAATAATTATTGTGGTTAAAGTAAAAATAGATTTACATAAGGTTAGACTAAAATGATATTGGTTTAATTGACATAAAAATTTATCTATAGGTAATTTTATGACCATATTTCTACACATTCATGTATAATTATAGATAATACTCTATTTTGGACACTTTTTAAAATGAAAATTGTTGGTACAATTGTTTTATTTTAAAAATTACAAGTGTGTGACTTACATCACTTATAAAAGGAAATCCACTCGCCTCTATTATTTACACCATAAAAAGATTTTTGGTTATTGAAATACATGATAAAATCATATTAAAACCATAATAAAATCCTATAATCCTTATTTGGGTTATAAATTCAACCCATGAAACTTTCTGGTTCAAACCAAAGGAGGAAACCCAAAGGGGAGGCAACGTTCTTTGAAAAATGTTTTTATTATATTTATTGATCCACCTTATTAATTTTATATTAATTATTTATGATATATTATCCTCGTTAAATAAAATATAATTTTATGTTTTTATAATAATTTTATGACCAAAAATCATCCCCATTTCAAAATATTTGGGTATGAAATCCCCATTCATGTGTACGGTAGACTACAACCTCCTCAACCAATGTCATTCATTTTTTCATTACCACATCTCACTATTGAGTATAATGATTAATATAATGTTAATATGTAATATTTATAGAATAATAAAAAATCTTGAGTCATAATATCATATATACCATTTTACGTTCCATTCCTTATGGGATATGACACTGTCACTCATGTGTGTGGGACACTATTGCCTCGCGAAGCGGTGTGATTCGTTATTCATGTACACATAACTTGGAAGATGAAAAGATTAAATTTAATTAATATATGTGATAATTATGAAATAATAATCATATATATTACTTTTTTATCATTCTTATAATGTAATATATATTTTTTTATTTATTACACAAAAAATCGATAACATCGTATTTCTAAGTGATGAATAGTGACATCATGAATCGATGTGACTCTCTTTTCAACAAAAAAACACATAAATGATATATATAATTGTATTTTGTTATATAATATGGTATTTATAATATTATTATCATTACTTAAATATATAATATTAATAACCTTCTTTCTATAATGATAAATAAAAAATGGAAACATTACTCATGCGTACGAACGACCAACCATCTCCATGATAATAACATACTTCTTTTATCAATAAAAACATTCGAAATTATTTTTAAAATAAAAATTACAATATTAATATGATATTTATTTCATGATTATTACTCATTAGGTTATAGAACTATATAATATTCCATATAACTAGAATATTCATTAAAAATCACGCACAAAAAAGGCATTTAACAATAGAAAATATGAAATTAATGAAATTATATTAATTAAGAGGTGATAAAACATTATAGTAGGGTAATACATGATATTATAAATATTAATTTGTTTCATTGATATATTAATAACATTTTTAAACTACTAATAATAGTTTAATGTATTTTTAATCTAAAGGAAGTGTGACTTATATGATTTTTCCACAATTTCCTTTCATTTGGACACAATTGTATGGTATGAACAAATTTAGTTTATATGGTGTATATAGAGACCAAAAATTTTATTAAACTAATATTACATCATTTTAATGATAAATAACATAAAATCATTATTGAACTAGGATCAAATGTATTAGTGTCTAGATAAAATTAGGACCATACAAAGAATATATATATATATATAAATATCAGAAACATTCCTTAATTTTTCCTATTACCACTTCATATTATCCATAATGTTCTCCATAGTAAATTTATTCACCATATTATATCCATCAACAAAAGGGGCGACCTAAAATGTCATTAAGAAGATGGATAAGATACATGAAACATGGGTAAGGATAAATGTCAAGATTGTGAACAAATCCATCATCATATTCATGAAAATTACATATTTTATCATGATATACATAAAATTACGCAATAGAGGGATGATATATATAATTACATGCCCAACAATCACATCATAATATTTACATAATCATGTATGAAATAAAGAATTTATTATAAGATTTTCCATAAAATATCTGATTGAAATGAAATGGGTTATATGAGAATTTCATGAAGAATTATTTTATGGATAATCATTGGGATTACTAGATTAAAAAGGGAAGCGAATAATTCGTATAATAATTATCAATATTTGGTGAAGAATAGATAATGTAAATAGAATTAAAACTTGTATATTTATAATTTTGAGTTCTTTTGAAAAAATATATTCATTTTTCATTAAATAATATTATAAACATTTATATCCCAGAAAATAATATTTAACAAAAAATAAATTATTTTTTAGGAATTTTAATTAATATCCACACTGAAATTTTTCATGAAATAGGAATAACCCAAATAAAGGAAATGGAGTTTGAGAAATCACCGTACATTATGTCAGAATTTTATTATAAAATTATTATCCTAGATAATAAAATTATATCCATTAATTAATTTATAAATAACCTATTATAAAATTATATTATTCATTATAATTTTACTAATTTAATTTAGGGAAGTTATGATGTATTGTAAAGGTAAATTTCATCATTCTGAGGGTGTTCATTTTTCTAGTTTTCATGATCAGTTCACTTCAATACATGTGTGAAATTTCATGTAACATGAGGGTAGATATCATGAATTGAGATTATATTTTATTAGTAAACATACATAATTTTAGATTATCTTATATATCATTTGGTCATATGATATGAGGATTAATCATTAGAAATATAATTAATGAAAATAATTTAGGTTAATTTTGGAGAATTTTACAACTATTATGAGATTATGTCATCATGCTTATATATATTGGACACATGACTTTATATGAAATTTATTATGTATAATAAAATCATATTCAACCATAATAGTGATTTTAGGAACATCCTTGATGCATAATGTAAAAAATAAAAACACATCATCTATTTTGGTAGTAAATTGACACATAATGGATGATGCATTTATTTTTATAATAAATGGAAAGGGGAAGATTTTTTTCAATGAATTAATCAATTAAAATTATAAAACATCTGAATAAAAATTGATTTATCATGATACATGGATATGTGGTAGTGAGTAGAGGATAAGAAAAAAAATAAAATTGAAAATAAATAAAAAGAAAAAGAAAGAGGATGATACCTGTTTATTTTCTCCTCCTTGAGAACTACATTAGGGAATAGGGTTTGAAATTTTGTTAACAACAATGGATCTAGGACATTGGGAAAGGTATGGGGGATATTATTGTTTAGATCTGGGACATGTGTCATTTCTTGGAAGGTGTGAGGAGAGTATGTGGTGTGGGTGGTATTTATAGGGGATGAGAGTAGTTTTTTCTCATTATTTATTCATTAGTTTATCATCTTGGATCAAGAAAATTAGTAGATTAAACATTATCACTAAATAAATTAAAATAATGATTAGGAGTTTTATATTTTGGTCTTAAATCCATCTTACATCAATAATGAATAAAAAATTCATGTATATTAATTTTATCATTATTTATTTTATTTTTTTATTCAACAAATATTAAATTATTTTAGAAAAAAACTCAAAAATTCACACAAACCATTTCACAATGTGTATAATAAATAAATTAACACCTTTTTAGGAAAATTATTTTCTAAATATGATAAATTTAATTTTTAATTAAAATCAACAAATAGTAATAAAATACTGGTTTTTAAATTATAATTTGTTTTTGTTGCTTTGAAAAATAAAATATGTCACATAACATTATCATATAATAGTAAAACACCAAAATACTAATTTATTAATCTATTTTGAGAAAATATGTTTTATATTATATCATTAAATTAATTATAAAATTTTATGTAAACATTTATGTGATTAAAAAATAAGAACACTTAATCTGTTATATTAAAAAAATTATTTATACTATTATATATTTATGTCTTATTTTATTTTACAATATTCCAAATATATATTTATGTATTCGTATATTAGATTACTATTTTATTGGATGGATTACTATTCCTAAGTGTCATATTACTATTTTAAGGGTAAAGTTACTATTTTATTGGTATAATTTCCATGACATGTAGAAAGACTGTTTATTCCAATAATTATACATTTAATATGATTATATTTTGTTCTTAAAATTATTTTATGTGTTTTATAATATATATATAAGAATTATAGGAATGGAATTTATGTTGATAATATTTTTGGTCATTACATTCTTCCACCCAGATGACTTTTTTCTCTTGCAATTTTATTTTACTTACTATGGTAAAAACATATGACTGTACTTCTCCATCATCCATTCCTCAGGTTTCCATGTTTTTTCTTCATATATATTGTTTCACCATAGTACATTGATCAGATGTGTTTTCTTGTTTCACTAAACATTATCTCTACAATCCAAGAATTTCCCGATATTTTCCTCATAAGAGATATAATTTTCCGACTGTACCACCTCAAGATTTATTACATTTGAGGGACATGGTATGAAATTATTCAATAGGGATATATGGAATACGTGAAGTACATGGGAAATGATAGTTGGATGTGATATATAGTGGACATGCATTCAACACAATCAAAAATCTCGAAGGGGTTGTCTTACTGATGCCTTATCATTCCATTCTTCATAAATCTCACGATCTTATTTTAAGAAGAAATGTAGAGGAATTAAAAATCTCCAAACTTAAAATCTGGTTCCCTTAAGTGATTGTATGCATAAATACGTTGTCCACATTGGCACTCCATGATGTGCTACTGAATGTTTTTCACATTATCCGCCATTTCATCAACTATTCGAGGTCCTACTAGCTTACATTCATTGATTTATTCAGAACATTCTGGTGTTCTACATATCTTACCTTATATTCCATCATATGGAGACATTTGGTTGCTTGGGTGGTAAATGTTTTTGAAATAGAACTCGGACAAAGGAAGATATTGTTTGTGTCCTCCATTGATGACCATAAAACATTCCCTCAAAATCTATCATGTGTCTGAATAGTTTTCTCAGTTTGGCAATGACATTGAGGATACAGACCCATATTTACGATCATATCAATGTATAGATATCGCTGTATACGTTCCTATAACCGAGATGCAATTATTAGATCTTTATAATTTAAAATAGATAGTGGTACTCCATGATTTCTTACAACTTCAGTGATGCTTATCTTTGTAAACTATTCTAGTGAGAAGTCCTCTCAAATTTAGGTAAAGTGAGTTCCCTTTAAAATATGATTTGAAACAACCCATATTGTTTGTCTTCATGTTTATATATTTTGAAGTCTAGTGACAATGTCCCAGCTATAGTTATTGCCATTTCCATGTGGGTATAGGTCCTGGTTTTATCATCCCCTTATAATTATGTCTTCAAAAATTCAAATACTATTATTCCAAGAACATGAATGTATATTTAGTGGTCTCCTTCTTCATATTTCCACACCAATAGTTCCCATAATGATCTGGTTTTCGGTGCTTTCGACGGGGCATGCTCATCTGTCTGTTTGAGGATGATGAGGATGCACTAACTGTTGTCCCGCATTCCCACATTCCAAAGGTGTGCGGCATCCATCGCTTGTTCGTGTACATTTTCTCCTAGATCGAAATGAGATGATTGGATTTCGGTACTTCCTTCAGTAGATTCCTTCTCAGAACTTGTTACTTAGTCCAGGTCTTCCTTTTAGATTAAGACGTTGTTTGTGAAACTCTTCCCAGTTCCATATCTTGAGGAACGCTAG
This sequence comes from Viscum album, assembly GCA_963277665.1. Taxonomy (NCBI): domain Eukaryota; kingdom Viridiplantae; phylum Streptophyta; class Magnoliopsida; order Santalales; family Viscaceae; genus Viscum; species Viscum album. The sequence goes on from OY728125.1 coordinate 515,098,553, forward strand.
TTAATTATAGAGCTTCTTTTGGGACATTCCAAGGGGTCTGGTCAGGGAAGCAACCTTCGGTTTGGGGAGTAGTCACGTTGGACATCACTACAATGTCTGGACGGTGGAACACTTGCGCGTCTAATTTTCATCCCCTTATTATAGAGAATCTTAATGTGGTGGAAGCCTAAGGAATCCCAAATCAAGTTTGGGGATTATATTCTATAGGCATTTCAAGGAGGTTTTCCTTTGCTTCACATGAATATCCTAGGTTGTGCCCCATGTTTATCATCTAACGGATACATATCAGACTAATCAGAACAATGTTTGGAGTGGATCAAAAGGGTGAAACCCCAAGAGTGAACACCAATGATAGGAGTTTAATTGACGTATTCTCATCAGGATTTAGTGACCTGAATAATAATCATGATGGAAAGTGGATTGTTAAGTAATGTGGATGAATAATGAGATGGATTTGACTCGAGGGAGATAGTGATGAGGGGCTTGATCATCGAAGAGACTTCCTTCAAATCCCTGTTGTAGGGAATCAAATTCCACGTAGTTCACGATGGGGTATAGGATCTGGGATTGTGCAGAGGAATGTGACTTGATGATATACTAGGGCTTACGAAAGGTTAGTAGCAAGAGGTTGGTCTGACACCACTGGGACAGACCATAGATATGGGTCCCAACAGAAAGTACGACAACAGATTACCTCTGGATTTGGTTGACAATGACCTACCACTGAATAGGGCTTGAAAACAGCCTACAGATGAATGGGAGATAGTTTAGGGCCATGCAGGACAAAAGGGGCACAAAATTTAACATCAAGAATGATGGGGGAGGACCATCGTGAGGTGGTCGTGACCAATGAGTGTTGGACAGAACCTTAGGGAGGCTTCTAACGTACCATACCTTGTAGAGGATCAAATTCCACATAGTTCAGTATGGTGGGAATCGACATGAAGGGGGTCAGAACAAATAGATGTTTGTATTGAACCTCAGGGAGGCCTCATACGTAACATTCCTTGGAAAAGATCAAAATCCACATAGTTCAGGATTGTAGTAACTAATGTGAAGGGGGTCATAACCAATAAGTGTTGGGTTTGAAGCTCAGGTAGGGTTCCAACATACCTTGCCTTGGAAAATATCAATGTTCATGTAGTTTGGGATGGTGGGAACCGATGTGAAGTTGGTCAGAACCAATCGGTTTTGGAATTGAACCTCAGGAAGGCATCCTACGTACCTTGCCTTGGAAAAGATCAAATTCCATGGAGTTTGGGATAATTGGAACTGACATGAAGGGGGTGAGAACCAATAGGTGTTGGGATTATACCTCTGGGAGGTATCTTAAGTACCTTTCTAGGGAAAATATCATTGTCCATATAGATCAGGATGGTGGGAATTGATGTGATGGGGTTGGAAACAAAATATGTGGGTCTTGAACCTTTGGGAGGCTTACTACGTACCTTGCCTTGGTAAAGATCAAATTCCACATATTTCAGGATGGTGGTATCAGAAGTTAAGGGGGTCATAACCAATAGATGTTGGGATTAATCCTAGGGGAGGCTTTCTACATACCTTGCCTTGGAAAAGAAAAATTTCCATGTAGTTTGGGATTGTGGGAACCGATGTGAAGGGGGTCGGAACCAATATATGTATGGCTTCAACTGTAGGGAAGCTTCCTACATACCTTTCCTTATAAGAGATCAATTTCTACATAGTTCTGGATTGTGGGAAATGATGTGAATGGGGTCGGAACCAATAGGTGTTGGTATTGAACCTCAGGAAGGATTTCTACGTACTATGCCTTGGAAAAGATCAAAGTCCATGTATTTCAAGATGGTGTTTTTGGCTTACACTCAATGTTGTCTAGAGAGAGTGTCCTAGTCTATGATTACTTTAAGCCGACGTGAGTCACACTCGGTGTGAGAAATAAAAGGCAGCAGACACCTGACGATAACATCTCCAAAGGTGCATCAGTGGGGAGTGGAATGGGGCTGACATGTAGTTTGCAGCACAAAATTGAAACATGGGTTTTATCATGGTCTCCAGCCCAGGAAAATGGATATTGGGACTTACATCGGGATGGAGGCCTAGGTTGGGACAATTCCCAAAGGGAGAGTGATTTGGAACCGAAGAAGGGGACACTAGTGCCCATCCCCCTCCCTGGTCTTTGACCAGGAAGAGGATAGAAGGATTATGAATGTTTCCTCCCTCAAGAAAGGCTAGGTTCTTACAGCAAGGTGGTTTCCCTTTCCCCATGGATAGACGTCACTCTTGAAAAGAGGATCCCATTCCATAGGAGATATATTTCACTCCCATTGAGACTAGTGGGTGAAGAGAATGTTCGAGATGGGGCACCCGAGTTTGATGCATGGGGTGAGGCCACAGTTTAACATCATGTGATTTGGATGATGAGCCTTGGATGTTTAACATTTAGAATCTCGGATAAGGGGGGTTCACTCCGAACCCCTAGGACTTACATAACTGATAACCACACTCCCTTGGGGAAGGGAATGCATCAACAAATCCATGGGGTGGGGGTACTGTGGATTGATCCATTGAGGGGTCCACATTAGTATGGATATGCATAGAAGAAATAACCATAGAGTTCCTATGAGAAGATGTATGTGGCGAAGGAACACAATAGGAAGTATCACCCATGTGATCTTGAAATTACATTGTTCCAACCCAGAGGGTCACACGAGAAAAGGAGTATTGGAGAAAATGGGTTCATAGGTAGAAGCCTCGTGAAGCTATGGTGCTCCATGTAGTAGAGGGGATTTGCAAAGGGGTATGCTTCGTAAAGTGAATTGGCCTAGCCTAGGCATATTGAATAGATGCATATGGAAGGTGCTTCAAGATGTATAAAAGCATTCATAGAGATTTTCTTCACAAAGCAAGGGTGCCCTGTGAAGCGTAGGATTGTGAATCAAAGTGCTCCGCAAAGCACAGTGATCCTACAATAGCATGTGGGCCACATGTGCATGGAGGTTATTTTTCAAATAATAAATTCTTTGCGAAGACATGAGTCCATGTGGGGATCTCTTTCCTCAACAGAGACCCATGGGATCCATGAAGGGAATCCCTCATTGAAGCGGGCTTGAATTCATGTAAAGTGGGTGGAACTTTGCAATGCTAAAGTACATTGAAATGATTGTGGTTCGTAGAGCTGTAACTGCTTCATAATCTCAGAGTTCAGTTGGTAAAAGGTTGGAGGATCTGTCATTTGAGATCGAGGGGAGACCTGCATTTATAGGCAAGATGCACTGCAAAGTAAAACATGTCGGGCATGAAGACACGTGGTATTATGTCGTAATCGCGAAGCCTCTTGCATCCTTGATCGATGGAGAATTCTCAAACGTCAAATAGGTTCGCAGAGCCTCCGCCGCTGTGCTCTATGGAGGCTTCACAAACATCAAAGGGGTTCACGGAGCTTCCTGCCTCTATGCTCTGCAGCGACTTTGCAAATGTCAAACAGGATTGTGGAGCCTCTTTTATCCTTTCTCCATGGAGGATTGGTGGAGGCTAAGCTTCACGCCAGTCAAGGTGTAGAGGGGGCTCTGAAAACAAGCTTCACAAGGCATCCGCTATGGATTTATGGTTGTTATTGTTCTTCCCAAATGTTGGTGCCAACAATTGCCCCCCCCCCACATATTGGGAGCCGAGGAGAAACCAAGGTTCAAACAATGAGGGTCAATCACTAATATCCCTCAGTCAATTAGGAAGCTGACCCGCCAAGGTGGATTGCAAAGTGGATAGGTGATGTGTGGGCTGAGCGCACGGTTACGATCGCCTCGGTTGGATGCACAGTGAAGCACCAGGGTACTCACCTATAAATAAGGGAGGCTGACCACTTTTTATTCCATTAATATCATAGAGTTTTGGAATTAGGTTCTATTGATTCATGAATCACTGTGTTCTTCACAATTTCTCTCCATGAATCAGGCCTTATACTTCGCGGTGAAAAACTAGACTTTGACATCACGACGGTGCACTCTGTGGCTTCTGCCTAAAGGCCGAGGTAGGGCTCCATGAAGTGCCTTTTCCAATGGACTCTGCGAACGAGCTCCAGGAAAGATATCCACTAAGAAAAACCCAAAAATTCCCAAATTAAAAAACTGAACGGCTCACCAAGATGCTACCAGGGGTTCTTCTTGTGTATTATTCCCGGAAGGAGGAGATAGTGGTAGATTAGGTAAATGGTAGTTTGTGCGGTTCCATTCTGAACATAATTTGCTGGTGGAGCTACAATCAGAAAGCCAAAGGACTATCTGATATGTAAGAGGATTCCTCTGTATGTATTTGGACTCAGGGATGACATCTTGATCCCTGAAGCGAGCATTGACAAGCTAACATAGTGGTTCAGCAGCACGCTGTGCTAGAACCATTGGTTTAGGGTAGATGATGACCATTCCCAAGAGGATTTCACTCATGTCAACACAATCTATTTGCAATATCACTTGAAAAACGTTGATGGGAAGGAATTGAAGTCAAATACATCTCCCTCATTGTATCATACTATCTTGAACGAATCCCTGAGGAACCTGGGAAAGGGGTGGTCTGATGAGTGGGATCTGTGCTAGGGTAAAAACCTCACACACAACAAGGCATGGGCATACAAGGTAGGTTCCTCAGGCGAGGAATTTGGGTAGTTTTGAGAACAGTTGGCATGTATGAGGTGACTTGGGCCTCCCAATTCCATATCTATCCGCCGAATTTGCTGATTCCGGAGTTGTTGAGAAGATGGCCATCGAGGACCCATACCTTCCACTTACACCATGGAGTGGTCTGCATCTGTTAATGTGTCTTGCATCAGATCATGGGGGTCCCGATACTGGGGGCGATGTGTGGCGAGTTCCTCACTGTTATGGGTGTTTGGGAGTATCTTGAAGAAATTAAAATTCTAGAAATGGAGTTAATAAACCTATTCCCCATAGAAGACTAGTATTTGGTGAGGGGTTTCCACTTCAAATGGTTGTTTAAGGAGTTCTTGAACGTCCCAAAAAATCAGCAGTTCCTTGTGAGCCCTCAGACCTACCAATAGGGGGCTCAACGAGTCAAGGAGAACATGTAACAGTGGCTCTTAGAGGATATCCAATGAACAATTTGTGGATTCAGTATCAGTAATAAGCAGAAACCAGTAGTCTTGTTCACTGAATTCATTGTGTCACTCATCTACAGTTGGATCCTGCCGGTAAGAGACATGAACATGGGCATGCGACTGAGCACATTTATCATGGAGTCCATGCTGGCGGCAGGAGGACGTGTCAACCTTAGGATCCTGATGCTCCCCAAGAAAGACAAGTTTTTTTGTCATATCAGTGAGGGGAATAAGACACAAAGAATATACAACAATTCCCCCTCCTATATGGGTTGATAGTGGCACAAGTCAGGGGGATATATGAATATCCGAACCCCATATCCCCTCTAGGATTAAACTTCCGCATGTCCATTTTGAATGTCGTAGGGTGCTTTCTGGCCATGTTGACCTGGAAGGAGCTACTGAAACATGTATTGAATTTAGGGGAGTTTAGAATTCACCCATTCCCATTTCCAATGGGATTATTCACCGATGATGGCCATGGAACATAATAGAATCAGTCATACCTCATGGCATTTTGACGTGGGGTCCTGGTGTCACTAGTGTACTGCAAGCCCTTATTTGAGCCGTACACCCTGCACTGATTTGCAAAGCAATTTTGGTGCTTGTCGCGACTAATCCCATAGGTCTACTTGGGGGTACACTACAAGGATCACCCATATATAATGAGGTATATGTGGCTGATGTTCACACAAGAAGATGGGATGATGCGGAACGAGCTGCCTCCCCCAATGGACTTCTTCAGACTAGTGAAGAATTAGGTCAAAATTTGGGAGGCGGCCTACCCTGGGGATATTTTGAAGCATCCAATTTTTTGGGCCAATGATAGGGTGCATCCCTAGCCTCAAGGCTCTGGACTGAAGGATTTGATGAATTTTTTTGGTGGCGGGGCTACAGTGGAGGCGAGGCCCGTTCCTGTTAAGGGGGTGGAATTGATAGTGGATCCAGTATTGGCAGTGGACCCGACAGTCCTTGAAGACCAGAGTTACCTGGAGGGGAGTCCACCAAGTGGATTCCACAGAATATCCACTCAGGCCCGGGGGAATCAGCTTCGCATTGGGATCTCAATATTCAATTCCTCAGCCTATCCGATATGTGGACACTCCTAAACTATCTCGGGATGGATTTACAGGGGATTGGCCCCATCAGGGCCGGATTTGCAGTATCCCAAGCGGAGGCAGAACAATACCTGGCCGAGATGGAGGACATCGTGCTGTAATGGGGTGCCCTGCATCTAATGACAGACTGGTGTCAGTGTTTTTGGATCTAACATCCCCTCTTCATTTTTCGTATGTGGAATAGAGGTAGTGAATCCCTTTGTTGGAAGAATCAGACGAATCCTCCTGGGTGGAGGAGTCAAGTATAGGGATTCCATTCGAGGAGGGTGATGTTGGTGATTTGGACATAGAGTTGGAAGAGTTTTCAGATGCTCTCAAGGTAAAACCCTGAGCCCCTTCCCTGGGATATTCTTCCAGGCTACTTTGGACCCCTCACTAACATTTAAACTGTGCAAGAGGGCCTCATACACAGAACCCACTCTCACCCCTCAATAGATGTATATGCAAGTTGTTTAGGATCTACGCCTGTGGCTATGGGAATTACCACGTCCAGCAAGGCCAGTAGACCTGAGTTGGTTCCTCTAGAAATTTCATACTTCCCAATAGTATTTGAAGGGCCATGCCTCAGGGTCTCTATGGAAACAACCCAAAAACAAGATTGAGGATATGATGTATGTAAGTCTCCATTTTAAAATTAATTACTTCCACCCATTGTATAGGATAAATGACATTCATGCCAATTTTTTATGCATAGTTATTCCAATTTATTGGGCTTCCCTAGAGAGTCCGTTTGGTACTCTTGGCGGTGCCTTTCCCAAGAGAATTCTGGTTGTTGTGGAGGCAGAAAACCAGACCGACCAAGCTGAGGCGCTCTAGGTCACTATTAGAACTATTATCTGGCATGAGCCTGAGATTATTGAGGTAGGATCCGATGATAAAGATCGATTGGACATCAAGGGTCCTCCCATAGCCTATCAGACACTGGACGTGGAACTTGCTGATGAGTTCCTGGGGGCATTCCCTATGTATGAGCCTACCAACCCCACACACTGAGACGAGACAACCTCTAATAATGATTACAGTCAGATAGTCCATATTAATCATGGAATTTGATCAATCGTTTCATCGATGACACCCCTCATACCATATGGATAGACCAAATGAAAATAATTCCATTCACGACCCCATAAATTGTATGTTGGGGGAGTTGATGCCTGACATCCCCACATGCTAGTCTGAGATCTCATGGAGAAGAATATCTGGGAATATGACTATGGCCTTGGTGTGGGTTGGAAGAAAAGAAATGGGGTGAACATCAAAAGGCTCTGGGAGGATGAAAATGAGATTTAGTGGCTGCATGTCCTGGACGATGAGCATTATTCTTTCCTCAACACGCAATCAGATATCATATTGCCATTGGAGGCCCAGCTGGATGAGGCCGTAGAGTGAATGAGGAGAGCCTCTGAGGAGATGACTGTCATCTGAACCAGTGAAGTGTTGGTTCAGAACGTGGATAATGAAATGTGCCCTATTACTGCTGAGGAGGAGTCAGAAATGAACAAGTGACAGCGAGTCATGGCCTCTACATGCTAGAGGGTGGAATAAATTCAATTCAATTTTAATGGGGTCAACCTGTCCATGGGAGGGGTCAATCCTCGGGTATTTTTATGTATGTAACTATTGAATGCACTTTCATGTATTGATTATTCATGCTCGGTGCATGTATGACTTTTCTTATTTGTTTTTTCTCTATTACATTTCAGTTACATTCATGGAAAATCCAGCGATGAGTCCCTATGCTCCCATGGGTCGGGCCTGATGCAAGAAACAAGGGATGAACACCTTACCATTCCATTCAAATATATTATTTAATGCAATGCTATGGGAATTAGTGGTTTGAATAAACAATCTATATTTCTGGGAATAATGTGAGAGGCCCTACTTAAGGATGATGACCTCAGAACAATCGATGTGTCGTCTTCCCAATGTGCTCTAGTGAACGAGTAGGGTAATGCCCTGGGCGTTTCAAATCAACCCAAAAATAATGTAGTAGAATGGATGAATCATGATACCCAGGATTCGGAACACTGTGTGGGTGGCGTAACAATGAATGATAACGGTTAACTGTGTTTCAAACACAGAATCCTTATTACATTAGACTAGAATAGTGATAACAAATGAGAGACGACCATTGACTATATTCGAAACACAGGGCCCGACTCGAAATTTCATTCGTTAGACTTATTGAATTTTTTCCCAAGACATTAGGCTATCCATAGGCCGATCATCCATACTTTTAGGTTTTATTTTTAGAAGTGAAAGAGGTCGACGATCCGAGTAAAAGGCATGAAAATCAAGGAGTGTGGAGTCATGGGTTTTTTAAATGGAATCCATCACTCTTGAAATCATGCAACTGTGGTGGAAACACAAAAGGTGGGAATATATATCTGACCAGGGATCAAACATACTTCAGAATAGGATCTCTATGGAAATATCCTAGGAAGGGAGTACATGATGTGGTAGCCATACACCAGACGTGAATGGGTATGGTAGGAGTATATATCACATCATGTATCCCCAGGGGAAGCTCTTTAGGTCAAGGGACAGAAATTGAAATATAGGCTGGGCCTGAAGCAAACAAGTCAGGCATTCCTACGTACCCCGTAAGGATGGGAATGAAGCTGCACTTAGTTCTGAGAGCACAGTTTAATGTCTTTTATGATGATGAAGGGAATGTGTGGCATGGTTGTTCCAGTAAACGTACTACCAGAACTACTAATCCTATTTGAGACGTGCTCGATGTGGGAAACAAGGAGTAGTGATGTGACTTTCCTCGAATAAGAAGGAAAAATTCACGGAAAATGGGACGCTATCTAAATGAAATCCCAATAAAGCCGACCAACTTACTTGACGTACCAAGATGCATGAAGGGGTAAATTCAAATATGTTGGGATTCCACGTAAACATAAGGATGTAGAAATATGTGAATCATGATGCTCGAGATCTTGACCACAATGATAGTGGAATGAAGATAAGAGATAATTATTGTCCATGTTCAAAACATATTATATGTATCATGTTATCCTGGAATGGGGATAGACAAATGAGGGTCGACCACTGACCATGATCGAAACACGGGACCTATCGCAAATGTCATCTGAGTTCCTTAGAGACATTGTCCCAAAATGGAAGGTAAACCAATATGGCATGAGACCAGGCCATAAAGGGGAACCCTTTAGATGTGTAAGAGGATGTGGATCTAGGTAATGGGCACACAAATATTGGACCTATAACGAGGTAATGTCCATATAAAAATTTCACACATTGGGCTCTTTGTCACAACACATTTATGTAAGACAAATATATGTATCAGATAGAGGGTTTCGGGTCCCATTCCAAGGAAAAGGTTCAAGGGTCTCATGCATACAACATAATGGTCATTTGATAGACCATAAAGGGAGTTATGATTTAAATGATTTTGTGCAGGGCGGCGGAGCAGCCAACCCGATGCATAGTTCCCATAATGAGATCATAGTTTGTGGTCATAAAACTCGAAAAACATTGGGAAAAGATATGGGAGGAACATGGTGTGACTATTTCAAAACCCGACGTGAACGATAACCCATGAGGAACACACAATAACACATGTTCTCAAAAGGGTTCGGGTGGTGGGGCCGATATGGAGGGGTATGATTTTAGATTCCCGGGGCTACACCCAGAGACAAGATGTATGGGCATTCTTACGTATCCCATGAGGTTGGGAATCAAGATATACATTGTTCTTGAATATGTTATATAGTTTAACATATTGTAAAAAGAATATTGATTGGTCTTAGTTTATGGTATTGGATATCATAACAAAATCAGAACTAAAAGAATGAGACACATGGTTAAGTAATTACTAAAACTAGGTGTGAATGAGAATAGTACGAGTCTTTATCAACACTATGTACTCCCTGAGAAACTTTTAGGTCAGGGGAAAAAAATTGAATGTTTTGCTGGGCCTGAGGAAATGATCTCTGGCATTTCTATGTAACCCTTGAAAATATGGATCTATCCATACGTAGTTCTTGAATGGTCGTACAGTTCTATCCCTCGCACCAAAAGAAGAGGAATTTGATTGTTCTTTTTTATCCTTTAGGATAAATGTTTTTGTGTTTTTTTTGAAGAGAATGTCCTAATATAGAAATTATAGGCATTTCCACAAGAATCGAGCCTCCTGAAGGCGTTGAAAAATAGTATGGTGGGTGACTGATACCAAACATGATGCCCCCTGGTGTAAGGACACAATGATGCACTGCCATTTTTTGTTGTATGACCAAGACGATAGTTTCACATTTTAGGGTAATGTTATGGGAAAACCCATTCATTTTTACATCGTGTAGTATAGACGTAGTATTTTAATGTCATGTGGGACTAAGAATCATATTTTAATGTCATATGACTCGGAAATATGTGGGGGAAATGAGGTTCAAGAGGGGATGTTCACAGTGTGATAAAGAGTACCTGATTTGAGTGAGGATGAGGTCCACATCACACCAGGAATGATTCCAGGAAGGAACCCTTGGGCCGAGGGGCCATAAAAGGATCGATAATAGGGTAGATCTTAGTTTATGGTCCTAGAGCTCAGACTGTGAAGAAACAGACAACATCTAATCAAGCGCAGACCTCGATCCAGTCCCTAAGCCCATGTGAGTCAAAATAGTTGTGGGAAAAAAATGGAATAGGTCTTTTCAATACATGGAATACATGTAAAGAGGATGTTGATGTGGATCCCCGAATGATTCCTTGTATCATCTTATTCCTCCTAATGCGCAAATGTGGACATACGGACAACAAAAAGAGTGGCGTACTTCCTCTTGGACATGATGGGGTAGAAAATTATTTGAATCCTGTAACCGACATTTGAGGCTTGATTGGGATTGTGTGACAATGCATGATAGCTATTGAGTGTTCTAAACACATCATCCATATCATGTGACATGGAATGGGAACAACACATGAGCCTCGACGACTAACCGTATTTGCAACTCAGTACATGTATCAATTTGTTGTTTGAAACCCCTGAGGACATTGGCCCGTAATTCTAGGTGAGACCATAGGCTATGAATCCATGCCATTTGGGGGACCCTTTAGATGTGAATGATAATGAAATCCTAAATGAAGGGGAACAAAAAGCATGAAAAATGGGTGAAAACATATCTATGTGGAATCTGACACTCCAGGTTCTGAACCAGAGTTCTCCTGTGCTCATTGGTGAGTCAATGAAGAGGGTCGAGGGACCCCATATAAGAGAAGCCGACACAAAAATATGAGTGTGGAGAAAAAGTCTGACAGTGCAACTAATAGTTATAATGGACAATAGAAGAGAAGGAGATATTCATAGAGAGGGACACATGCTACGATCTTGATTAGCTCTACATGAATGAAGGAAAAATAATACACCACCCCATGTGTTTCAAACCAAATAGAGGACCTAAATTCTGGGTTAGGGATTACAGATGAAATGTCGGGGCATACCTATGTATCACAAAAGGATGGAAATCAAGCCATACGTAGTTCAGAAGGCCTTGCATTTTAGCGCCGTGCAGTGAGGACATGAGAGGAGAGAAGAATGAGGGAGGGCCCATGGTGAAATTACCGTAATCTTCATATGAATGGGGATAAAGAAGTCTACACGATACCATATGTGATCCGCCAAGAGAGATATACCCATTTGGGATAGTCGAAGATGAAACATGGGATCAGACTCGAGACGAAGTCTTCGAGTGTTCCTACATATCACATAAGGATGGGAATCAAGCTATATGTAGTTTATGCGGTTTAAAATCTTATAGGATGACATACAATTTAATGTCATGCGGGACGATATGCAGTTTATCGTAACACGGGATGACATAGAGTTTAATGTCATGCGGGTCATGTAACAGTTTATGGTTAAGTTAGACAAAATAGTTTAAGTTCAAGTTGGACCCTAATGCAATTTAGGGTCATGCGAGACCGTATATTTTAAGGTCATGCGGGACTAGGCGATTCAGGAAAATAATTTCTTATGGAAAATGGAATTGGTGGGAGATGTTATACACTCACCATCAACGATAACCAGGGATTATGCGCCTTTATAATAAACCTTATGAAAAATTTAAGGTCCTTCCCATTTGGGATCCATCATGGGTGGTTTTAGAGAACTTTTCGCAGTCAAGGATCATGGAGAAACAAAAACACCCCAGTCTCCAGATCTTGTGGGATAGATTCTGCCCGGTCTGATGAGCCCTGCAGGAACAGAAATGAACCTTCAACATGTCGTGGGAAATATTGACTCCATGAATGAAATAGAGAAGAACCCATTCAAACCCAGTCTTGTAGAGGATATGATCATGACCAGGACCGTCCTAGATGGTAAAATGTAAAGTGAGACATTGAATTGTCTCATAATTGGCTTGATCTTCTGGTAGATTACCATTTTGGAGGTAATCTACCAAAGAGTTTCTCTAGTTAGGATTTACATAAATCACTACATATGTGGGACTTGGAGGTCCATATGTGGAGGTGCTAGCGGTAATATGGCTTACCTACAGGCTGTCATCATCATCTAGACTGATAGAAGCAATGACTCTCCAGTGTGCCACATGGATATTCAGATCATCCTATTCGGGATCTTTAAGTGATGCAGTTAGATAGGCTGGGGTGTCAGATCAACTGTTCTGAGATCGAGGGACTTGAGTAACATATGGATGAGATTGGTACTATGTCATTGGTTGGATAGTGCATTCCAAAAATGGTACAAGCTCTGGATTTCTGACGACATAGATGTCGTTGATCTTCTTGATGACTAGTTTGGAGTCCCCTTTCATTTGAAAATAGGGAATATCAATCTCAAGGGCCATCTCGAGCTAGTAATAAGATCCTGATACTCAGCCTCATTATTGGTGCATCCCTATGAGAACAGGAATGAATACGGAATGATGGATCATGCTTGGGTAGTGAAGATGATATTAAGGCCTACTTTGTTGATCCTAGGGTCATTGATCCTTCTGCTAGTGGGGCTCTGAGAAGCACCATCAAAGTTTATTTTCTAGCGCAACATTTCTTATTCTTCCTAGAGAATCGCTTTATCATGAAAATCAAGATCTATGGACTATTCTACAGGAGATGGATGGTCAGCAATATTGTTTTCCAAGAACTGACCCTTAATGGACTTCTAATGGGCAAATGCGATATCGAACAACTAAAGGATTACATCCCACTAAGATAGATGCCTTTTCAACATGGGGAAATTCAGGATTTACATCAGCTGATCTACCTAGTACACCAGTTGTATGTCATGATTCTAGAGGTAATGTCGTAGTTTATGTACTGTGAATACAAGCAGAAGGTAGCTCTTCTCGATTGAGGAGTATCCTATCTCCATATCAAGGAGCATGTGGCTAAGGTAGTAAAGGTTGTTCTATGTCCCCTCTTTTTTCATTTGGGCCAGATGGGGACTGAGAGACTGTTCCAAGGTGGTCATGAAAAGGACAAGTGTATTTCCAAAGGAATGTGGCGTTAATACTGGAGGATGGAGTATGTACTACTTGATTTCCATGAATGCAGTTTGACATTCATCATCCCACATGTAAATAGTCCCTTTCACCATGATCCAAAAAAGGGCTTACACATGGCATCCATATTCACGATGAATCGGTGTATGTAGGCTATGTGGTCTTAGAAACCTAGAAGCTTTATGTGTTTGTTTTGGGGAGACATCTGACTGAGGGCCTTGATATTATTTGGGTCGATCTAGAAGCCCATGTACCTGACAGCAAAGCCGAGAATCATTCTAGAGGTGACCCCGAAGGAGAACATTAATGGATTCATCTTTTGGTGGCAGGAATGAACGAAGATGAATAGTTTTTCAAGGACATTTAGATGGCAATGACACTAGTGATATTTTACCACCATATCATCCACGTAACATTCCCCGAAAATTCCAAGGATCATATTAAATACGCGATGCATAGCCCGCTTATAGGTGGAACCTACATTCTTTAAACCAAATTGAATGACTTGGTAACAAAAAGTACATTGTGGTGACATGAAGGTTATATAATCCTCATCCTCGAGGGCCATTCAGAAATGGTTATACTCATAGTACCCATCCATGAAGGAGAGGGATTGGAACCCAGTTGAACCGTAGATCAACAATTCCGTAACAGGAAGGGGAAAGTCAGCCTTCGAACGGTAACGTTTGACATCTCGGAAGTCAGTGTAGACATTGATCTATATATTCATATTAAAAACTAGCACAATGTTTGATATCCATTTCTTTTAATGGACTTCTATAATGAAATTTTCTCTGATGAGCTTATCAACATCTACCTCAACAATGGCACCGTGATAAGGGGCATCTTTTTGGGAGGGCTGCTTGAACCCGCGATGATTTTCTGAGAGATCAAGGTAGTGGAAAACTACTTGAGGATATAGTCCTAGAATGTAGTAATAACTATAGGAGAATATATCATGGTGTTGTTTAAGGATATATATGTACTTATGTTTCTCCTCGAGGTGCTTGGAGGCACTGATCAATGTGGGTTTTGGGTCCGCCTTGTTACCGAGGATCAGCTACACCAATTCGTTGACCATGGAAGATAAAACCTCTTCATAGGCAGGGGGAATCCACTAAATATTCTTCATCACATGTGAAAAATGGATCCTCATTTATTGGAGTTTCATTAGAGTCGACAGATCTTGATGGGAGACCAGTACCAACCTGAGCGATAGTGGACACTGCATCGGGGAACTCATGTTCCACCGAAACCATAATGATAAAGGTTGTTTATCTAATCCCATCTTGTCTTCGTCCCAAGGGTCCACACATACTGTTATCAAAGCAATAGTGGCACATTCGCTTCATCCAGTTAATTCCATCCCAGTGGAATAAGCAAGTATGACAAATTTCTTTTTTCCATGTGGCAAACATCTCGAAACCTTGTTGGAGTAGGAGGTTCCAACATCACCTATGCCTGATTTGTGAATGAGTATCAGGTGATGTTTCATCACATCATAGACATGGTAATTTTTCCCCACTCGTTACATAAAAAATGAATCATTTTACCAGGACCAGTGTTGAACCATCCAATCTGTGGATTGGAAAGATGTAGGCATCATCAAGATATGTTCATGGTTCGGTCGCGGTTATGGAATGATCAACCTTGTTAGCATGAATTTTCATGTATTTTCTTTTTTAATAGTCAGTATCTAGATAGCGGGCTTAACCAGAGGAAAAGGATATGAATCACCTTGAGGCACACCAACTCACTAATTAAGGGAGTACTTGAGGAACCCATGATAAGATGAGGGAACCATCGCACGAAGGTTGATCTATGCCCTACCAATCAACGCACAGTAGGTGCTGTCATGGGAGACAATCCAAAGCTCAGTGCTGGAAACTAGGCCACAGAATTGGGTCATATATTTCCAACAAGTGTCTTCTCCATCCTTTCTTAACCTTGTATTCTAAGGTCATAGGGTCTCAGATCATCCTCATACAACCCTAGTTTTCGAAGTGTTCGAATCGTGATTAGGTTGATCACAAATACTGTGTCGACAAGACAATGATGAACCCCCACACCATTAAACTGGATAGTGTTTTACAATGGGTCAATTTCATCCATTATGGGAGAGCCATCATATTCTCTAGAAAATGAGATGATGTCTTGACATTCAGTATGCTCGACTTCCTCAGTAGGGAAGGATTCGACGGCTTCTATCTTCGTCTCAAACTAGTGGGGGATTCTTAAATCCTCGGTGAGGGCCTCACGAATATCTGATGATAGGAGAATGTCCTCAATGATAGATATAATTTCTATAGTTCTATCAATATTCTTGAGTACATCATACTTCTGTGCCAGCGATGAACATCTCCTTATAGGAGGTCACTCTATGATTGGAGGTATGGTGGGCCTTAACGGCAGGACCGGTGGTAGACTCTTGGTGAGAATATCCCACTGCTCACTAGTCGATGCCTAATAAATGAGTATTGGATGAGGGCTCGATGTCTAAGACCTGTTTATAGCAAAGCGTGGATGGTCACAGCATGGTTGAGGATGATCTTAATGATCTAACAACATGAAAAACATCGAAGTCAGACCAGATGACACCAGATAAAAAGGTTGCGCATGTTGATATCTACACTGGGCATGCTTCTTGGTTTTAGTAGAATGAACATAATGGCAGGAAATAATAACTAAGGCACTCCGATGCCCCATATTGTCGCGGCTCTGTCGATGCTAACGATTTATGGGGATGTTGGGAGGATCCTCCTGGAACTTCTCGTCATTAAGATTCATGTCGGGGTTTACATACTCTACGGTATTTACCGAGCTGTACCATTGACCATCACTCATAGATTCATCCACCACATGATGGATTCTAGGTTCAATTTCCATATTCATGGTCATGAAGTCTCTGATACTATAGGAGGACAACATAATTGGCAGGGAACTTCAGTTTCACTTTGGCCACCGGTGTTTTCTCTTCTAATAAGCGGACAACTAAGACGATGATGCAGAATTAGTAGCAATTGATGTATTGGCTTCTGCAGGATCTGGTCGATTCAAGCGTGCATAGATAACACCATGGGCATGGGAAACTATTTTACGAGCAATCCAATCATCATTCTTCTGGGACCCAATTTTATAAACCTGATGCCACATGCCTTCACTGCACTGCTATTTCCTAGCCTCACAAAGTCACATGCCACCTATGCTAGAGCTTGGCCTAATCGAAGTATTTTTTATCTACCTGGTCTTGAAGTTAGTATTTAAATATATAACATTTTTTGAGGGTGTTACCATTGAACTATTGATAGGGGAAGTGATTAAGTTGATCAGTGAGGTTCACATCTTGTGGCCTCTTTGATTCAAGAAAATGTATAATCTACTACACCAAGGAACTGTGGATGTAATCAGGAACTTGAGCCTCATTGAATGAATAGATCTGGTTCCTCCTGTCTAAAAATGGGTCCCTATGATCATGACACAGAATAGGGGATGTAGGAGCCTTTCGAGGAGGAGGATCCTGGTTATCTCGCCTAGGCTGTGCATGCACATTGCACGGAGGAACCTGCTGGCTCTGAGGTGGGAACTGCTAGGCCATAGGCTTTGCCTGAGGTGGAGGGCCTCTGTGATGCTATGGAGGTGGATCCACTAGTAAGAAATCTAGTTTCCTGGGGGCCACTATTTGAGCCACTGTGATAGGCTCTTCTTTGGAACACCTTATCACGGGGATTGTAGGATACAACGAATGTACCTTCTTAGTTAGATTTATGGATTCCTATAGGCACTGGGCCATATCATAGAAGTCTCGGAACCCCCTGGGGTATTTCTAGGTGATCAAAGAGTGGAATAGTTTCATCTTTAGATTCCCTACCAACATCATCACCAGTTTCTCCTAAGTCAGTTTCATGCAAAGAGAGTACGTGAGCCCTTTCCATAGGGTGACAAAGTCTAAAACCCACTTATCAGGCTGTTTCTTGCACTTGAAGAGGTCTGCGATACTCGTCGTCCAATTGGTGGAACTCAACTGTAGAGAAATTTCCTATGGGGGTCTCCACAGTTGGCTACTGATCCAATGGGAAGCTAGACGTACCAGATGAATTCTGGTCCCTCTAATGAATTCACAAGACACCGGATTTTGGCCTCTTTTTACTATGTCGGTGTTCCACACATGATCCCACACCTTGAGATAATACAGGAAAGGTGTTGTGAAAGGTCCCCTGTCCCATTGAAGGGGGGAAACGTTTGATTTCGGAAACCCAGGGGTGCTGACATAACATCCACCCACCCCAGATAAGGATTTTGATCTGGAAGGATTTCCACCGGTCGTGTTTCTAATACCTTGAGACTGGAAATGAGTGCCTCCATTGGATCATCTATGTGGGGTTTCCTCTCTTGATGGGGATCCTTGACCACCAGTTCGTTTGTAGGTTCTACAACATGATAAGTAGGCCCAACGACGAATGGAGAAGCTGGGGGAATGAACTGCGGATCCAATGTGGGATCCTGAGGTGGGGTCCCATGGATTGCCACGCCGCTCATGAGGATTTGGTGAGACATACCGCTCACTCTGGCCATATGTTCCAGCCTCAACTCTTTCTACCTGGTAAGGATGGCTAGGGTCACCTAGAGGCAATTCACTAAGGTGAAGTGGTGCCTACACTGACATCCCAAGGTGAGGATCATCGTAGTCCAGTCGTCATTCCACTATACATTCAACAAGGATTTCATCAACCATCTTCTGGTGTTGAACAAGTTGCTGACCGAATACATCTTTTTTGGGATGGGATTCTGCCTTCTTCATTGATCCAGAAGGTTCATAGTGTTTTTCAACTCTGAGGTTCTCCTTATCCTTGTTGGGATTTCAGCTGAGGACCAATGCCTTAGTGGGCACTAGAATACCCCATAAATTCCACTATTTATGAGTAATCCTTACCAACTGATCTAAGTGTTTTGAAAATCCCTTATGGGGGAGGTCCTCTCCATTAATATCTATCTCATTCTCACCCCTGGCATGTCAGCCATGTTAATTACAACCCTTCCAGGAGGCATATCCCTTATGTTTCTTGGAAAATCAGGCCGGTGCCGGATTGAACTGAAAAGTAGGGCTGTGTATTTCCCCCAACCATGGATTTTCACGTTGGGAGAAGCTTCCTTGATTATCCTTAATAGCACATTAAATATCTAGATGCATCGTTTTTTGAGATTCCTTTGGCGACTTGGTGACTCAGAGCACTAGTCCACAGGAGTGCGGCCAAATCAACCAAACAACATTGTTGAAAGATTCCTTCGAAGTGTGCCTGACTCTTGGGGTAGGCCAATTGATGATGACAAAGATAAAAATGAGTCGCCTAAATGGTCTTGCGGAATCACTCTTCCTCTTTCAGGATGAGCGATTCCAGCGCACAAAAATTGGGTGCCACAACTGGCAATAACATCTCCAGGAAAGGGTCTGCGGCGAGAATTTACAACATGCTCCTTGTGCCAGATTCGGGGTCTTTCCCTTAATTTCCCCACTCATCCAATGGAGGTGGCATGGGAACTGGTAGTGTTACCAAATCATACCACTAAGATAGCATGCTGGACTCGGGATAATATGGGGAGAGAGAAAACAAAATGCCATGTATCGGGCTACACTCTTAAAAGTGCAGTGACATAGCCACCACATCGCAGTAGGACGGGCTGGAAACCACCGTTTATGGTGCAGGAACAACATATACTGGTGAAGTACCACATTTCTACTAATCTACCATTGGTACCCAGAATACATCTCCATGATCTCAGGTCGAGGTAGAGAGTTCTCCCAGTGATGATGGTGGGGTTTTCACGGCCGGAACTAGGCGACCTGCCTTATTTTGTTCCTCCTGGACATACCTGCAGAGGGATGAAGGGATATAATAAACCTCACATTCTGGATGTATGATGATGATGCACCTTTTCCTTCCCCGACTCTTGACACGGAGGATCTAGATGAGGGTTCCATCATTGAATCGTATTTTGCCACAGAATATGAGAAGAATACTAGTTTGATCTCGGTATAAATCTTCTTGGCATTATTTTTATGGTGGAGATGACCCACCCCCTTTCCATGGTATGGTTCTTCATAATAGTGTAAATTTTAGACAATAGGATGACCTTCAACCGTACTGGTGTTCGGGTGGAGAATATTTCTGCCTGAGTGAGATAGGATGCAAGGAGAACCTCGATATATATCAACGGTAACACTGGGAAGAACATCGTACACACTGACTGATGTGTGGAGGGTACCTCCGTGGGAAGTGCTGGAGTGGGTAGGACCTCCAGTGGAGCAGATAGGATCATGTGTAGGTCCTCCATGCTTGTTTCACTTAGCAGCATCAGTGTGAGGAGGATCCTGATACTGGTCACAATGAACACTGGTAGGATCTCCCTGATGGATGCTGGTGAAGTGATGTTGACCTTCATTCCTCTAATTTCCTAGGTGATGAAGATCTTCTCTAGCTGCTGCAAGTACATGGGTAGGGCTCCCACATTAGAGATTGATCATATGTGAAACATCCCCACACCAGTAGGCTATGGTAGGAGGAAAAACTCTATACCCGTAGAAATGAGTTCGGGAATGGATTCAGTACTGAGTGTCATTATCGTGGGGCAGGACCCTCATTCATACTGAAGGTAGCATGGGGTGGACCTCCATGTTGAATTTGGAAGCAGGGAGGACTCACGTTCTCCTTGGTGGCGGTACGAGGAGGACCCTTGTACTTGGTATCATAGCTACGGGTTAGCCCGCGGTGCGCAGTCCTTACACCGACAGCTAAAAGAGTTGACCCAACCTAACTGTGGGGTGGTTGGGGCTTCGATATGGGTTGGGTATATAATTTCTCCTACTCATCATACTTAGTGGGCTGCTGATATACATCAACGGTGGAACGGGGAACAATAGTTCTAGACGTTGATGCCCTCAGTGGGCGTCCTCCTTGGCATATGCCCGATGCTGGCATTGGGTCAGTCAGACTGGTGTCAGTGGTGTAGGCACATGGCTTACCTTCCCCTCAACTCGTGGGACCAAGGGATGGTGATGGTGTAGTCTAGTGGGAGCCATCCATGGGAGACCCTAAAATTGGATTCCGTCCGGGCTAGCCCAGACATCGCCTACCTCGTCAGTATAGGAGAGGGAGTCATCACGTTGTTCCGGAGATATGCTACTGAAACGATTGTATGTTAGAGTGGGGAGAAGTGGCTCCTAGTGAGGCCCTTGGGGGAGGAGGTAGTGACGAGGCACAAATTCTTATAAATTATGGTGGTCCATATACCGAATCTAGATAATCTCATCCTCCTCATATCGACGTATGAGGTCGTTTATCACCCTTTTTTAATTAATTCATAAGGGTTGATGGGGTGTGGGTTCCCATAAACTATGATTATGGATATTGTCATAGAATTGGTGGATAAATGCAGAGTTTTTGTGTTGACATTTCACCTTTCCCCTCCGTTGGTGGATTGGAGGTGATCAGTTTCTTGTTGTGGAATCTTGGGACCTAAAAGGTAGAGGTATTAAACCATTATCGCTACAAAACGAAAATCGATGTCCAATGCCCCAACGTCACACCATCTTCCATGACTGGTAAAATAGTTCAAGGATGATAACGTCATATATCATGATTCCCAACATTTTGACCACCCCGATTTCTACTGAGTTTTATGCCAGGCATGCAATCTTCATTGCGGGACCCAGTCCTGGATTACTAGATCCGGTGACATGCTAATCCACTAATGTATCGAAAGCTACTAATATCTACATTGAGGAGAATATCATCACACCTGGTTCACCATTTCTATTTCTGATGCTTTCTTTAGGCCCTGCACATCCGTCTGTTTGAGGATGATGTGGATGCACTGACTATTGTTGCACATTCCCGCTATTTAAAGTTGGGAAACATAGATCGCTTGTTCATGAACATTTTCTCTTTGATCTAAATGGGATGATGGGATGTTGGTTCTTCCTTCCGTGGAATCGTCTTCAGAACCCATTACATAGTTCCAATATCCTATATAGATTTAGATTTTGTTCTTGAAACTCTTCCCTGTGCCATAACATCTTGATCACCAGTAAAAAACACTACTTCTTTTTGCACATTCCAAGGGGTCCGGTCAAGGTAACAACCTTCGATCATGGGATTAGACATGTTAGACATCACTAACGTGTCCAAAATCATGAACAGTAGCACATCTGGGTTTCTTCATCTTATTATATGGATTTTAAAGGGCGCAGAATCCCAATGAATCCCACATAGAGTGTGGGGAATTATAATTCATAGGAATGTCTCTGAGGTTTTCCTCAAAATCTCATGTATAACACAAGGTACGCCGTGAGTTTAATGTCTAGCAGAGATGGATCAGACTGATTAGAACACATAATGAAGTGGATTAGATTGGTGAAACCCCTAGAGGGAAGCATGAAGCTAGGATGTGAATTGACGTGATCTCACCAAGATGTGGTGTCCTATGTAATAATTAAGATGTATAATGGATGGTTAAGTGATGTGTATGGGGAATGAGATGGAGTTGACTCGATGACGACGATGATGTTGGTCTTGAGCCTCAAAGAGACATTCTACAGATCCCCTATGCGGGGAATAAATTCCCATGTATTATAGGATGGTGTGTAGTGTTAGTGTTTTCATAGAAGATAGTGACCAAATGATATACTGGTGATTACACGCGGTTAGAAGCTCATGGTTGGTCTGACGCCACTAGGATGGACCAGAGATTTGGGTCCCAACAGAGGGGATAACAATGGATTATAGCTGGATGGGGTTGACAATGGCTTACCACTGATTAGTGGTTGACAACAGCTTACCATTGAATGGGAGGCAGTTTAGTGTTAAGCATGTCCAAAAAGGGGCGCACTGTTTAATATCATACAGGACAGTGGTGGAATGGCATGAAGTTGTCCTGACCAATGGGTGTTGGGCTTGAAACTCAGGTAGGCTTCCTACATACCTGGCCTTAGCATGGATCACTGTACACATTGTTCAGGAATTTGGGAAGTGACATGAGGGGAGTCAAAACCAATAGATGTTGAACATGATCCTCAGAGAGTATTCCTACATTCCTTGCCCTAGAAAAGATCAAAACCGACATAGTATGGATTGGTGGGAACCAACATGAAGAGGGTAAGAACCA
Organism: Viscum album; assembly: GCA_963277665.1. Classification (NCBI taxonomy): domain Eukaryota; kingdom Viridiplantae; phylum Streptophyta; class Magnoliopsida; order Santalales; family Viscaceae; genus Viscum; species Viscum album. The sequence continues at coordinate 515,121,397 of OY728125.1, forward strand.
ATAAGAGTTGGGATTGAACATCATGGAGGCCTCTTACATACCATCCCATGGAAAATATCAATTTCCACATAGTTTGGGATGTGGGAACAGATGTGAAGGGGGTCAGAACCAATAGGTGTTTGGCTTGAACCACAGAGAGGATTCCTACATATCTTCCCATGGAAAAGATCAAAGTCCACATAGTTCGGGATGGTGGGAACTGATGTGAAGTGTGTCACAACCAATAGTTTTTGGGCTTGAACCTCAAGGAGGCTTCTTAAGTACCTTTCCTTGGAAAATATCAAAGTCCATGTAGTTAGGGGTGTTAATAACTAACGTCGGGGCTGAAACCAATAGATGATGGGCATAAACCTCAGTGAGGCTTCTTACGTACCTTTCATTGGAAAAGATCAAAGTACACGTAGTTTAGAATGGTTGGAACTGACGTAAAGGGAGTTGGACCCAATAAATGTTTGTCTTGAACCTCAGGGAGGCTTCCTACATACCATTATTTGTAAAACATCAATGTCCATGTACATCAGGATGGTGGGAACTGACATGAAGGGGGTCAGAACCAATAGATGTTGGGATTGACCCTCAGGGAGGCTTCCTACATACCTTACCTTGAAAATGATCATATTCCACATGGTATGGGATGGTGGGAACTGACATAAAGGGGTTCGTTACCATTAGGTGTTGGGTTTGAGCCTCAGGGGGGAAACCTACATACCTTGCCTTGGAAAAGATCAATGTCCACGTAGTTTGTGATTGTTTTAGGGGAGTACAGTCTAGGCTCACCAGGGAGAGTTTCATGGTTGATTCTCACTCTATTCTCATTTGAGTCACACTCTATGTGAGAAACAAGTGGTAATAGAGACTAGTAAATCACATCATGAACTCTGCGTCCATGGGTAGTGGAATGGGGTTGACACGTAGATAGTGGCCCAAAATGGAAACATCGTCTTAAACATGTTCTGTAACCTAGGAAGATGGAGATTGGGACTTACTCCATGATGGAGGCCTGGGTGGTGACATATCTCAAAGGGAGATGAATTTTACCCTGATGAAAGGATGGCTATGGTGCCCACCCCATCTCTTTGGTCTTTGGCCAGGAAGAGTATAAGAGGAACATGAATTTTTCCTCCCACAAGAAAGGCTAGGAGCTTACACCTAGGAGGTTATCCTTTCCCCACGGACAGACGTCGTTATGGCGATGAGGATCTCATTTCAGATGATGAATGTTTCACTCCCTTGGAGACTAATGAGAGTAGATAATGTCTAATATGGGGAACCCCACATATGATTCATGGGGTGAGGCCATAGTTTAATGTCATGTGACGAGGACAATGATGTTTGAAGGTTTAGCTTCCTACAACTCTAACAAAGGTGGTTCACTCCGCACCCCTCAGACTTACATAACCGATACCCACCCGCCCTTGGGGAAGAGAATGCATCGACATTACCATGATGTGTGGGTGTTATGGAGTGATCCATTGCGGGAACCACCTTATAATGGCTATGGGAAATATAAATAGCCGTTAGCATGTATATACTAAGAATAATGAGGAGTATCAATGCAATAGGATGTAACACCCAAGGAATCTTGAAATTACTTCATACAAACCTGGAGTGTCACATCGGTAATGAATTTTTGGAGCCAATGACTTCATATGTAGAAGCCTTGTGAATCTCTAGTGCTTCACATAGTGGAGGGGCTTCACGAAGTGGTATGCTTTGCGAAGTGAAGTGTCCTAGCCTAGTTGTGGGGAATAAGAGCATATAGAAGGTGCTTTGTGAAATGGAAAAGCATCCTACGTTCAATGCTTTGCGATGCAAGGGTGCCGTGTGAATTATTTCATTGCGAAGCATAGTGACCCTGCCTTAGCATGTGGGTCACATGTTCATGGAGGGTATTTCAGAAAGCATAAGTGTTCTGCAAAGACCCAAGTCCCCTTGGTGATCTCCATCATTCTTGAAGTCTTGTGGCCTCCGTGAAGGGCATTACTCATTGAAGAGGGGTTGAATTCAAGCAAAGGGGGAGGAACTTCATGATGATCAAGCACCATGAAAAGAACATGGTACATATAGTTGAAATTTAATTGGTATTTGAGAGCTAAGAAGGTGAATGGTTGGAGGATCCTTCCTTTGGGATCGAGGGTATCCCGATATTTATAGTCACGAGGCACCACGAAGCATAACATGTCGGGCGTGAAGACACGTGGCATTTTTTTGTAATCGCGAAGCCTTGTACCTTCTTTTCACTGCGGAAGATTTGAAAACATAAAAGGGTTTGCAGGGCCTCCCGCCTCCTTTCTCCATGGCAGCTTTGAAAATTTCAAATGGGTTCGTGGAGCCCCCCGCCTCCATGCTCTGTGGAGGCTTCGCAATCATCAAACAATTTCACATATCCTCTCGTCTCCTTGCTCTGTGGTGGCTTCACAAATGTCAAATGTGTTCGTAGAGCATCTATCCACCCTACTCCGTGGTGGATTCACAAAGGGGAAGCTTCAGGCTGGTCATGGTGCATGGGGGTTCTACGAACATGCTCTGTGGGGTAGCCCCTAAGGCATTATATTTATTCTTGTTCTTCCAAAATTTTGGTATCAACAAATCTCAATGCATTTTTGTTCTTCTGAATGAATATGGAAGCTTACGTTATGTGCATCACTCAGAATCTCATTCATTATCTATGGATTGAATGGTACACATAGACCTAACACAAATCCTATAACTCCCTCCTCTTCAATTTGAACAGTGATGATTTCCCCTTTCTCACATTTTTCACATTCTTCTTTATTTCTACACCATTTCGTTGATCATCCTCTATTTTCAACATGGGATATAGTTGAGAAATCATTTGAGAAAGGATTGATGATGTTCCTTCCTTAATGATTGCCATGTAAATCCTTTTAAAATATAAGAATATTTGATCCTTCTCAGTTATCATTATTGATAATGTCGCAACATCCTTTATACATAGAGCATTTAACACCTCGTTCACTTTTCAAGGATAGTAGTGGATTGAGATATCCTAATCATTAAAGTTATATAAACATATTAAATGGTTCATATTATGATCCTTATAAATGAATACATATTTTTGGCTCTTATAATCAGTATTTAGTTCACATATATTCTCATAGAGATTATTCCACAAGATTTTCAAAGCGAAGATCACAAATTCCATCTGAAAATCATGTGTGGATTGTTCAGATCATCAATATTAAACTACATTTAGGTATAGATTATCAATTTATCATTTTGAATTAGTAATCACTCTTCTCAATTATTTTCAAAAACATTTTATACCACAAAATGTTTCCCACTTGTCGGTAGTAGGAGTACTGTTATAGTGATAGGCCTCTTTTTCAACTCTTTAAAGTCATCTTCACATTCACTATTCCTAAAAAAATCCACTATTTTGAGTTACTTGTTTATTTTGTTTGAAATTCAGGATTAGTTATTTACAAATAACCAGTAATACTGAGGTAGACCAAAGAATCTATAGATCTCCACTATAAATGTTTTCCAGTTTCACTATTCTATTTCCATTTTCTTGGAAGGATATATATATATTCCTTTTATGGTGATAACCTTACCCAAGAATGTTATTTCCTCCATATAAAAATCACATTTAATATAATTTCCATAATTTTTATCCCTTCCTAAATCAGTATCTGTTTACTCAAATGATCCTCATCTTCCTCTTATCCCTTTGAGTATATCAGAATATCAGCAAGAAAGACTACAAAAATGTTGTTGAGGTAATCTAAATGATATCTATTCATTATGTCCATGAATATTTCTATAGAATTAGTAATTCTGAAAGGAGTCACTACAAACTCCTAGAGTTTATACATCAATCAAACTTAACTATTGGGAATATCGTCCATCCTCAACATTAATTAACAATATCCCGACTAAAGATATACCATAGAGAAAAATGTGGAACCACGATGCAGACAAAACAAGTCGTATATTCATGTAAAGGGATGCTTTTTATTTTTCAATTTTTTTCGAACTCATGATAATCAATTCATAGGAGAATTTAGACTTTCTTCTTCTTAATGAACAGGACTAGCGCACTCCATGGAAAAGCACTTGAACATATAAAAGTTGTGTCCATATTTTATTGTAACTACAACTTTAGTAACTCCAAATTAATTGTTTCCATTTTGTAAGGTGTCTTTCAAATAGGTAGATATCAAGGAATATGTTCAATTTAGAACTCAAAATGTAGTTTAGGAGGAAGACTATGTAATTCTACAGGGAACACATCGGTGTAGTCACTCATAATGGGAATGTAATTGATCATTATTCTATCATTTTTGCAATCAGTTGAGTTATACATGATTTCTCATAATGAAAAAAAATCCACAAGTGATGTGACTATTCTTAAGGAGATTCATCTTCATCATCAAAAATGTAAATAATTGGAGGATTATTGTGGTGTGAATAGTGATATCCATTTCCCAATAGTTGATGATCACTTCATAAAAAGGTATCCAATTCATACACAATATAGTATCAAAATCCACAACTGGATGTAAGAAAAATAATTTTCATAGGTTCATTCCACAAAGATTCTCTACATATGAGCCATATAATTGTAATTCAATAATATTACTATTTTTTTCTAATAGATAACTTAACATCCACATTGTTTGGTGGTGCTTGAATTGTTCTAGTAAACATATAAGAATGAATAAATACATATAATCATAATCAAAAAGTATTTTATATATTATTTAATGAATAATATGAATCATTGTCACCACAAAATGTTTAGGATTCACCATAGTAGTAGTGATGGCAGAAGTTTTCCATTTATCATTTTCCATTGGTTGATGTTGACGTGGGTTAACGTTGAGGACTCATGGTTTTGTGCATTATGTTGTATAAATCCTTTTCTAGCAATAGTTGAACCACAGAACCATATGTGTTTCTCTCCTTTCATCCATCACATTATACATATTCTTCATGTATCTTCGACATTCATGTGATTTATGTCCATCTCTCCAACACGTGATGAATTTCCCCGTTTTGTGGAGGATATTCCCAAGATTATTCTTCCAACATATTTGAAATGTGAGTGGTTGAGATTTCATTCCATCATTTCCATTAAATTCCCTATCTTGAACTAATATATTTAATTTCTTAACTCTATATCCATTTAACTACTCTGCAAAAACAATCTTTACTTTGAGAAAACAATGAACAACTTCTTCATAACTCCCAATTTCTACAATTGATAGAGCCTTTAGAAATATTGGTTCTTATTAACTAAATAATCTATGTATTTTTAAATAGTTATTGATTAAAAACCTATGAACTAACATGAAATCAATGGAATAGTTTCTTCATAGGTCATGAAAAATTCAGAGTCCTTTTTCATCACCTCTATAAATTCTCTCCCCATCTTGGTATGACAATTTCAATGGAAATACTTGTTAATAAATATTTTCATGAAGTCTACCTGCTCCATTTCATAAATTTCATCCTTTATAATAGTGTTATTAATCAATTTCAACCATTGGTAAGACATTCCATATAAACAAAAAGAGTTACTGACACTTTCTCCATCTCAGGATAGTGACACACAGAGTAGATCTTCATTATTGAGTTGACCAATTTCTCTAAGTCTGGTGGATTATAAAATACCATTAATATTGGTGTTCATTTCTAAATGAAATACATGATTGATAGTTTCTACCTATTAGGTGATGTAGGATATTTCATATTATTGCGGTTGTTTTTCATGACATGAGATAGCTATGTAATTATCACCCTAAAATTATGAACTCCACCTCCCCAGGAATAGGGGGTTTCATTCAAGCAATCACTGCGTTGTCCCTCACATGGGACGTTGGTCTAGTTTCCCCTATAAGACATCATTTTATAAGAGATAAAAATTTTAAAAAAATCATAACTATAGAATTCATGTGTAAATAAATTATTTAATTGTGAAATTAACTTTAAAAGCATATATGGTCATATCCCTATGTCTATATTTTTTTTGAAAAAATATTCTTGAGTGATTTTTTATACATAGTATCATACTATGTGTTTTAAATAATGTACAGTAATCCAAATTCCAAAATTAATTAAATATTTATCTCATACCATCTACTATGACCCTATTTTTTGGATTAATATTAAATCATTTTAATGATAAAAAATATACAAGCATTCGAAAACAAGTATACAAGGGTTTTGTGTCTTGGTAAATGTAAGACCACATAAACCACATATAAATATCATAAAAATTATTTAATTCTTTCTTTAATATATTCTTATTATTCCTCATGTTATCCAGATTACAATAATTTAATTAATGATATACATTAATATAAAGGGTGGGCTAAAATATCATTAAGAGGATGAATATGAGATATTAAACATAAGGCCTTAGTTGTCAAATACCATACATAATTGTGAAGAGACATAACGTTGTGTTCATAGAAATAATATGTGAATCATCATAACATCATTATTGTGAAAAAATATTCCCTCAAGATCATTCAAATATCACAATATTTCAAGATATACATCACATTAAGAAATTCATTGGATAACCGTATAATTCCAAGTGAAACCATCACAACATATCATTTACACAATCATTCTTTCCATACGTAATGTATAATTATTTTTTCTATAAAATAACCCTTGTAAAATAATGGGTCTCATGAATATTATATTAAGAATAATTTCAAGGATAAAAATTTGGGTTACCAAAATAAAAAATCTAATTACATACATAGTTTTAGAGTCATCAATCACGGTCGAAGAAGAGATAATTTTGAAAGAAATATAACATGTCTTTAGGGGAAGATATCTTTTGGAAAAAACAATGAATTTTTCATAAAATAATATTTGATACATTTTTATCCCAAAAAATACAATTCAATAAAAATTAAGTTATGTTTTAGGAATAATAATTAACATCCACACTAAATTTTTTCATAAAATAGGGATAACCAATATAATTGAAATTAGGTTTGAGAAATTCCATTACCTTATTTTTGAATGATATATTAACATTAATATTCTATATAATCAAAGTAGGATCATTAATTAATAAATCCATTACCTATAATTCATTTATTGGATATATAATAATTATTTAAGTTCATTTATGTGCATTATAATGTGTTATAAAATAAAATTCCATCATCATGGGGGTGTTATTTTTTGTTGTTTTAAGGATAAATTTACTTTTATAAACGTATGGAAGTTTATGTAATGAGAGGATAATTATCCATAATTGAAATTATATATTATTAATTAATATAAACAATTTTAAATGATATAATATATCATTTGGTTATATGATATATGGATGAATCATTATATTAATAATTGAATTAGTAGATTTAAATTATTTTAGCAGATTATATGACCACTATGAGATTATATCATCATATCTATATAAACATGTTCTAAAAGATTATATAACTTATAATATGTACAGTTAAATCTTATTTATCCATAATTTATATTTTATGACCAGTCTTGATGGTCATAGTGAAAAATGAAAATGAATCATCCACGGTGGTAGTAAATCGACACACCACAGACGATATTTTAATTTTTAAAATAAATGGGAAAGGAAATAGATTTGAAGATTAATTATTTAGTTAAAAGAATATAATTATAGTATATAAAATATATTGGATTTATCATGGTGAGTGGTGGATAAGAAACTAAATTAAAATAAAAAAAATGAAAATAAAAAGCAAGAGGATTTTATATCTTGATTTTCTCTTCTTGAGAACCTCGTAAGGGAAAAGTGTTGGATCTTTTGATGAGACCAATGGTTATCATACATGGGGTATTGGATTATGAGGAGTATTATTCGGATCATATAAATTCATCAGGGCTTGGGATGTGTGAGTAGAATATGTGGTGATTGGTGGTATTCATAGGGAAGAAGAGGGGTGTTTTATCATTATTTTAATCATTAGTTTGTTATTTTGGAACCAGACAATGAAAATTTTGAACTATACCAAAAATTATATTTAAATAATGTATTATATTCTCATATTTTGGGTATAAATCATCTCTACATCAACATTCACTAAAAAATTCAAGTATTTCATTTTAATCGTAAATTTTCATATTTTATAACTCCACAAATAAATAGTCTTAAAAAATACGAGATACTCAACATATCCAGTTTTTGATATTTATAGTTTAAAATGATATAAATTTTATGAAATTATATTTATGAATATGATTATTTAAAATTTTAATTAAAAATTTGATTTATTCAAAAAAATACATATTTTAAATTTATAACTGATTTTATGATACTTTGAAAAATTATTGATGGTCTCATAAAATTCTCTTAAAATCATAAGACATACAAATATTAATTTATGAATCTATTATGTGAAAATAAGTTTTATTTTAAAAAAAATTATTAATAAAATTGTAAATAATCATTTAGGTTTTACAAAAACAACAACACTTATTCTAACATTTTAAAATCATTTATTTAATTATAATGTGATATAATTTTATATTATTTTTTTATAAGATTCAGGAATTTAATTTTTAAATTCATAGGTTGGGTTACTATTCTTATATCTAGATGAATATTCCTAAGGTTTATATTATTATTCTACGGATCGACTAATTATTCCTTTGGTATATGTTACATATCTTCTAGAAATACCTCTTATTCCATTCATTCATCATGAATAATGTTTAAATTATCCTCTAAAAGTGATTTTATGTGGTTTATTCTATATGAAATGATTATTAAAAGGGAAATTTTATTGATAATTTTTTTGTTATTGTGAATACACATACCATTTCACAAGTAATATCATGATTTATAATAATTAATCATATTTTGATTTTTTTATTATTTCATTCAAGGGGATTTGACATAAATGATATCATGTGGTAAAAAAAATTTATAAATAATTTTATCGTCATTGTGTTAATTATTCTTTATTTTTATATTCTATGATTATGTGTGTATAGAGATATGATTATGTTATGTTAAATTTCCACTTGTCTTATGTAGATTTAAATTTGATACACATAAACTATTCATTAATTAATTAACATATACAAGTTGTAATAAATTTAATGGTCTATTTCACAATATCATTGAAATTAAGATATTTTAATCTTGAATATCAGTTGAGTGAAATTAATTTTCTTATTTTCTAATAAAACCATTTTATTCTATTATAATTTTATTATTCCTGATATATTCATTAAATAGTATCATTTATTCTACTTTTTGGTAATTGAAACAATTAAGATAATTTTTTAGGAAAATATGAATTCATTTCCAATAATGGAATAAAATTTGTCTTCTACAAAAACCATTTATTATACAGTAAATCAAATTTTTTAACCCATTTAAAAATGATTTATAAAATAATTTTTTTACACATTTTTACCTTTTTAAAAAATAATCGAATATTAATATAATTTCCAAAAAAAATGTTCAATGTTTCATTTATCAAAATGTAGTGGATATTTTCATTAGTAATGTTTAAAATATATTATTATTTTATTTTTATTCATAAATTATATTAAAACATTATATTTACTTCAATGGATATATGTTATATTAATACCATCCTTATCGTATATATGGATGGTTTTTGATTATTTTAACGAAGGATAGTATTGAAATTCACAACCACGATTCATTATTGTAATCATTAACATTGCCACGAATTATTCACTTTCATCATATTATTAGACACTAAATTTGACCTAAATAGCCATAATATTTATCAATGATATATTTATACCTTATACCAAATATCATATCTACATATGGTGTTCTGCAATAAATGTTATTTTTTTATCTATGGAAATATTTATAAATATTTATTCTTTCCTAAACTAATATATTTAATTATATAGAACATCGTTCATGAATTAAATTGATTATTAGATTTATGGGGGAATGATTTGGAAATGAAAACATATGTGGGGCCTGGTTATAGATAGCTCGTTAATGCATCGATGGGTCTCATTAGAAAAATATGTTATCTAACCTTAGTTAAATGTGTTTATAACCATCAATGTTAATATTTATTCATGATAGATCATGAAATTAGAGGTGTTTATAATGTTTTAGATCATGAAATTCATTAATTATGTATTTAATTCATTGATAATTCAGTTATTTTTATTCAGGAAATATTGAATATGATATTATCTTTGGAATATATTAATTCTTAGTTTATTGATCAAATGGAATTGGTTTTTAATTATTTACCTTCCCATATTGATTATTCTTTATTTATTTATTATATACAAGTTATTTATTAAATTTAATATGTGTTTAGTAATTCAATTTCCGATATTTATTATGCCATATCATATCACAATAGTAAATTTGTATCAATGTTATGGTTTTTTAGTTCTATATCTTTTCATGTTGATTATTATTATTGATTAATGATATCTTCCATGGTACTTAACCCCCACTATCCATTTTATCTCATCATTATTTTCCAATTTCCCAAGAATCCATGAAGTGTAATAAGATTGATATTCAAGGATATTGTGGAAGAATTAATGAAATTATAAATGTAAAATGTTTTTAATTTTTGTTTAAAATAAAATATTGGAATCATTTATCTTTATAGTTTTCCAATACAGATAAATTATTCGATCATTTTCGGATGTTATTCCTTCTATATTGTTCTAATGAAATTATGAATACATATACACTTTGATACATGGGTCTTATGTTCTATAGTTGGTATATTAAAAGTTCAGTAGAAAACAAGGGAACGTGATTTAAGAAAACACAGAATAGGGAACATTTCCCTATGATTGATATAGATGATATATGTATAATAACTTCCTAATGTATTAGTAATAAATATATTATGTGGTTTTTCGATGAAATAAGTCTCTATATAGATACTATATATGGACATTATTCCGATATAGATGTACCACAAGGTAATAACTCAGAAAATGGGGCATTTTTCTTGACCTGATTTTTACATGGGAATGAGCCATAACATTCAAAAATTTTGAAACTCTGAGGATATTCTTAAAAAAATAAAAAATTTATTTGTAAACCATATTGATGTATTTTCATAGATGATGATAATTAATGATCAAGGAAAAAACTTAGGTTTCATGTATTAAAAATACTCTGTTATGCTTTAAACATATAATAAAATATTATATTTCTTTCTCACAACCATTTTTTCTCACACTATGCTATTGGTTTTAGTCAATGGAAAGAACCCAATTTAATAGTGTTAAAATTGAAAATGATGGAAAAAGTTGTGACTATTAGAATCAAAATGGAATGATGTTAGGAGTCAAATATATCATGATTATTCCTATTTAGTTTTCTGAAAATATGACTAAAAACATATACCATAACAAACTCCTAGTCTAACCAAATAATATCGGATAGTCTACAATATGATCTCAGTTGATGGGGACCATTGAGGATTAAAAGATCAATTTACATCATTTAATAAATTTGGAAGGATACATCAATGAAAATGAATCAATAGAATGGGGAACATCATTATTTGTGTAAATAAAGGGAATAAAGAAAATGATTTTCAATGGAAAATTATGATTATTATAATAGGAAATAAATCTCATCCATGAGATCAATTTATAGTTAGTTTCCTTAAATGTGTAAAAAATGGATATTATCTAGGAAAATCCCATATTCTAAAGGGTAACACTGTAACAGTGGAAAGAACTATGTTGAAATAAAGGATTTAATGTATTTATGTATTGTGGTTAATGAATTAAACTATTGATGCATATTACCAATTTTATTGTTTTAAAACTACTCATGAAACATCTATATATTCAATAAATTTTTTGAATCATATATGTCTCATTAACAACATATTAATTGGATATAATCATGGGTTTAAGAGTTTAAAATTTATGATATGTGCATATTATTAAACTACTCATTTTTGTTTTATGTGATGGGAGTCTACCCAGATTAACGTTATTTTTAATGAGATTTAAAAAAATCATATGTTTTATAGGAATTTTTATTTTAGGAATAATGAATTTATATTTTGTTGATTTTTTTACTGAATTGGATTTACTTTTATTTCTATTCCTGTCTATCTCATGAGATATAAATCTTTACCCAATGAATTAAAGAGAGATATAGGTCCCACCCTTATTATAATGAAACAATTATTATGTGTTCCAACAAAATATAAAAAAAAAATTACTATAGTATAACCCAAGAAATAAAATGGGTATCTAAAACGTCATTACATCATTATATAATCGATCAATGGATTTCATAAAACTAATTCCATTATTTACAAAATTAAATCAATGTAATAATAGAGATACAAACTAAATACTATGTATTATTATATGGAAAGTAATTTTGATAAATCACATGAGCTTCATTCCTGAGGAAAATATCTTTTCTTCTTCAAAAACATTTTCCTTCCTCAAAATAACAACAAACTATTTTAAAATATTCTTATGGGAATGTAACCTTATATGATTATAGGGTAAGATTCAAGTAAATAAATCATTATGAATGTGTAAAAATACTTTCATGATGTAAAAGTAAAAAACATTAATCTCTTACATTTTATGAAAATGTCAAAAAGAAACTAATACTAAAAATGACAAAAGATTCTATTCATACCATTTTGTAAAATTTTCCATTGGGTAAATTTTATCTCTTAACATAAGACTAATATTATTTATATGTATCCAAACACACATTATAATGATTTAAATAATTTTTATTATTTATTTTAGAATAATAATTTTTTTATGATCATATGTTTATCTGATTGTTAGTAACATTTCATTGTTATTCGCTATTCGGTTAATAATTGCTTTATGTTCTTATGAATATTTTATTGGATAAGTTCATAATCATTTTTTAGGTTATAGTTATATAATTTAAATCATGGTATTAGTATTATATATCTATATATATATAATAATTAAATTCATTTATATAATCATGCTTTAATAAAGATTATGTAGAACGAATCACATCATAATATGGAGACGATAAGCAGTATGTACAGACAAAGGACAATATCATTCCCATAATTGTTGAATTCTATTAAATTGAACGGTGTATAATATCTCAGAATTATTATAATATTATAATAACCATATATAGTTATTATTTTCACCATTATATCCTTCCATGAAATGTGGTGCTGAAAAAATATTACACCACGACTTAGAGATGGTAAGTTGTACGTACGTACGTGCAATGATTTCATTTTTTATAGGATGGATAGAAGGTAAAATAGGGTAGTTTCATAATTATAATAACATATCATTATATTAGTGATACATATATTATTAATTTACAATTTAACAAATTATTAATAGGATGTATAACAAGAAAGATATTTGAATTAATCAGTATAAGAGAATACCTCTTCCATGACGTGCCTCCTTTAAATTTCCTATTATGGCAATAGAGTTGGTCATTGAATAAGACCAGAAACTATATATTAAAAATATGTATGTCTAGAAGGAAACATGGTATGGTGAGGCCATGTTCAAAGGCTAAAAATGTTGTGAAGAGGTGAGGTAGGAGGTTCCCATTTAAAATTGTGGCGATGGGATCATTTGGAAATCTCAAAAATATTAATTAATAATAAAATAAAATCCCAAATAAAATCCCCCAAAAATGTCCAAATTTGGAATATGTGATGAGATAGGGTTGATATATCATCAACCAGTAATATTTTTAAAATGTTTTAGGTCAATTAAAGAATTATAATTTGAATTAACACTTTTTTATTCTATTTAATTTTAAATTTGGTAATAATATTCTAAATATTTAATGGTTATAAATTTTTTATATGGTTTTAATAACCATAAATTGATATTTTATGAAATTTTAGACCTTATAATTATAATTTTTTTATTTTTTTTAATATTTTTATTAATTTCAAATAATGTAATAAATTGTAATTTTTATATAATGTCAAAAGTGTCAATTTGTACACTATTTATTTATTTGACATTATGTAAAATTCAAACAAGAGATATATTAAAAAAAATTAATACACTCCCAAAATGTCATAGTCACCTCTAAAATTCCTAGGGCACTTTAATTAGTTCAAATGGCATTTCTTATAATATTTTTAGAACCATGTATTTGATATATCTATTAATAAAATAATTTCTCATTCACCATTAGGTCATCATTAATGGTAAATATTTAAAAACTAAAAATTATAAATAAATTTCTATTATTTAGGAAATTATATTATATTTTTAGAGACTATATATAGTAGATATTATCTCCATGTTATACATATAATAAAATTAATATACTTATATAAAATGAGATTGTGACATTTTGTCACATTCTTTAGTTTTTATTACATTTATATCATATTCATAGGTATGTGGCCATAATATTATTCAATTTCGAATAATATATGATAATTTTTTAATTTAGTTATCCCATAAAATTTTAAAATCTGGTAATGTGATTACATAATAATATTTTTAACCTTAATTGCCTAATTTACCTTTAAAGATGGTAATAAAAAAATAACAAATATACTATTCATAATGCACAAAAATAAAAGTAGCCACAAAACATAATTTGAACCTACTGATTCAAAATATTGAATCTATTTTTTAAATTTCAAAATATATAAGTTAAGTAATTAATTTTAAATCGATCTCGTTGTCCGAATGAGAGAACGATACTTTTATATGTTAAAACATTGCAAAAGATTAAATTTTTTTTACATGTGAATTAAATATAATATTAATTTCAATGAAAAAAATATTTTAATAGGAAAAAATACATTAAAATTATACATTTAAAACCATTAAATATTAAAATTTAACAGTATAAATTATCTCATTGGAAAAAGGTTTTTTTAATTAAATGTTTTCATAATTTTCTATTCATCATAACATGAATGATATTTGAAAAATATCATAAATTTATCCAAATTTAATTTTTATATCACTATTCAAAATAACATGTTTATGATCTCATATAAAAATTATTAATGTGTCAAAATCATAATTCAAAATAGGTTTTCCATTCAAAGGTCTAAAATTAACTTTTTAAAAAATTGGTATTATATATCATATAGGGTTTTATTCATATCCTATGACAAAAATATCAATTGTATGAATATAAAAAATATATTATTAAAAATATAATACATATATATCTCATTAATTTCATTTCCAAATGTAATTCACTCAAAATAAAAATATCTAATTGATGTATATTTTTCATAAATAATTGATAGCCAATGAATTCATAATGAATTTTCATATGTTATTTATAATTACATTGACTAACCTAATGGCTATGCTATAAGGGTAATTTTATAATAATGGAATCATGTAGTTCATTTAAAGTCTCTATTACATGCATATAAAGTTAATTAAAAATAAAATTATTTATAGAAAATATTTCATTAAAAAACATTTTTGTGTTACATTATACCAACTTTAAACTGAATTCCTCCCTCAAAATTCATCACTAGGAAAAAATAGATTATGATACCTATCCCTAATCATATCCTCAGGTTCCCATGTATCTTATAAAATTGGTGGTTCATCCATAAAACATTAACCAAGTGAGTGGTGTTATTTCGTTGAAATTCATCTCTGCGATCCGAAAGCTCTATTGGTTTTTTTCATAAGAAATATATTTCTCCACTTTTATGACTTCTTATCTTAGTACATGTTATGGATATGGTATGTATATTCTTAAGAGGGATACATGGAACACATCATGAACATGGGAGAGATTCAGTGGAAGCACCAATCAGTAAGCTACCTTCCCAACACAATACAAAATTTCAAATGGATTGATATACCTAAGGCTCAGATTTACCTTCATTCCAAATCACATTACTCACGTCTAGGGATATATTCATAGAAACACCTTATCACCAACTTCAAACTCTAAGAATTTTTTTTGGTTGTCTGCATAATGTTTTTTCCAACATTGATCTCCTCTAATGTGTCATTGAAGAGATCTGGCATTTTCTGTCATTTTATCAAAAAGATCAGGTCCTAATAGATTTCGTTCCCCCACTTCATCCCAACATGTTGGATTTCTGAACTTCTTTATGTAGATGGATTCATAAGGAGAAATATGAATATAGGATTAAAAGATACTATTCTTATAAAAATTTCCCCATTTGAAGCTGTTGATCCCAACAACCATTGAAATCCGTATAGCATGCTTTCAACATGTCTTCCATAGTTTAAATTATCCTCTTAGAATAACCTTCTATCTGAGAATGATAAGCAGTGTTGAAACATAACTCTATATCCAGAGCATGCTTAAAACATGACCAAAACATTGAGGAAAACTTTTTTATTAGATCAGATATAATTAAAAGTGGTACTCTATGAAATATTACAACATCCTTTCCATATATCTTTCAACGATGCTCATGATAGAAAACTCTCTAAAAGAAATTATGTGGGCCGACTTTGTATGGTTATCAACTATAAACCATATATAATTATTTAATTTGGATGTTATTGGAGATTTGATGAAAAATACTAGAGTGATGTTTTCCCATTTCCATTATAGTGTGGGTAGTGGTTGTAACATGCTCTTATAGTTCTGTATCTCAGCCTTAACTTGCTGACAGACTGATAATTGAGAGACATATTTGATGATATATATTTTCATTCCATCCCACTAGAAGTACCCTATCGGATCCTTATAAATCATTGTTCTTCCAAGGTGAATAGATAATCATGAACTCTGAGCCTCATCCAGTACCACCTTATTTAATTTTGGTATCGTAGAAATACAAACCTGGTCCTTAAACATTATTATTTTATCGCGATTAAGGTTCAATTCAAGATCATTTCAAATCGTCTTTTTTATCTTTACATCTTACTTTTGTGCCTCTTTAATATTCACTTGTATAGAAGTTTTCAAATTCATTTGAGAAAGATAATATTTCTCCCACTACATTAAAATTTCATGATCCATCCTTTGGAAATCCATAAATATTGTTTTTTATCTTTATCATCATGGATTACCAAGCATGGCCTTTTAGACTCAAATCATCTTCCACCTTGTTCGCTTTCCCAAGATGGGACTTTATTGAGAAGTTTTAATATTTAATCAACTCCAACCATCTTACTTGGCACATATTCATCTCCTTTTTATATAAAAATATACATTATAATTTTATTATCAGTATAAATATCACACCAATCACCATAATGACAATTCATCCATATATTTAATGAATAGATTACTTCATCTAACTCTAAATCATGATTTGGTTAATTTTTATCATGGATTTTAAACAACCATGAGGCACAATCTATCAATATGTTATTTTTCACGAGGACACATCTAATCCCCTTCTAGGAGGCATCCCAATAGATCAAAAACCATTCTCCAGTAAAAGTTAGTGTGTGTGAAGGCGCACTGGGTAACCTTCTTACTAGCTCTATGAAATTCTATTAAAATTCATTCTTCCAAACAAAAATTACTCCTTTACAAGTCAACTTTTAGAGTAGATTAGATAATCGTTCACAAAATGTCGATAATTTCTAGAAAAACCATGAAAACATCGGATTTCAGTTACTGTTATTGGTTTCAATCATAATTCAATATCCTCTTTTTTATCCATAGAAATCCCCTCTTGTCATATTATGTGACCAAAAAATTAATCTTTCTGAAGCAAAAAATTCACAGTTGGTAAAATTTTCATAAAAATTCACCTTTCTCACGGTCTTCAGTACAATTCTCAATTGATCTTAATGTTATCACATTCACTTTTAATATAAAATATTATTATCTATAAAGATTTTTAAAAACTGATCAAGATAGTCTCTAATGACTCAATTCATTAGTTCCATGAGGATAGTAGGGTCATTAGTAAGACCAAAAGGCATCAATATAAATTCATAGTGTATATTCCTTGTATATAATGTTGTCCTTGGTATTTACTCCCCCCATTAATTAATGATATCCTAAATAAAGATCAATCATGGAAAAGTATATAGGGTTGTGTAGTTGGTCAAATAAGTCATGAATGTGTGGAAGAGGATATTTTTTCATGATAGGGATCTTGTTATGTTCTCGATAATCAATGAAGATTCTCATTGATCCATATTTCTTTTTAACAAATAGAACAGGTGCTCCCGAAGGGGACAAAATAAGGAATATGAATCCATTGTCATGGTTGTCATTCTCTTGATTCTTAAATTCCAAAAACATAATTGGGTATATTCAGTAATGTTTCTTTGAAATAGGAATTTCCAATGGTATATCAACTATTGAAAACTAAACTTCATGATTTGGTGGAAGACCTATAAATTCTTCTACAAAGACATCATCAAACTCCCGTAAAATGGATGTATTCTTAATTGTGAGTTTTTCCCCAACCATTTGAGATAAATAAAATTAATTTATTTAAATTATGACCCTAAATATGTTCTAAATTTCTACCATAATATTATATTCATCATTGCATCGAAATATGATAATATATTGATCTCAAATGTGAAATGTGACTTCCCTTACATGGAAATTGTTATGATATCCATATATAGAAAGACAATCCTTGCCATGAATCATATAAAATTCCTCTATAGGAATGATCATAAGATTTTCTGGAAGAACATTCCCACAAACTTCAACTGGAGAAGAATTATAAACATTTGAAGTGACTGTTCTGCCATTAGGAATTGTCAGAGATAACACAACATTTAAATTTTTAGGCAATATGGTGATACCCATAGAAATTAATCATAAATAAAAGAGTGTGTGGATCCATAATTAAATACAACATTTTCTACTCTATAGTGGATGGTTAGTGTGCCTTTCACCAATTCATTATCGTACTCCACGTCAACAATTTTAATTATATGTGACAAACAATTTTCATTTGCCATAAATTTTTGTAAACGTAAATCATCATCAATAAACCATGGATTAGGGCATTGATTGGTAGAATTACAAATTTCCTTTCACTTGCCCCATTCATGTGTAGGAGGTGCATTCTGTGTAGGAATTTTTTGTTCACATCATTAGACCTATTTTTCCCATCACATTGCCAATTAATTTCTTGATAACCTTATTTTACACACTTAAAAAATGTTCTGTTACATTAAGTCAATTACCTCCATGTTACTTTCCACACATTATTCATTACCTAAAAAACATCTTATTTTTGTGTGGTCTTTATATTTTCCATCAAATTTCATTTTTATCTTCTTATCAATCCCGTGTGATTGGTGGGTCACTCAAATCTCTATCTCAACCTTATGAGCACATCGAACAATTTCCTCGTAGCTATTGAAGCCCCTAATGGATAATTATATTCGAAAACATGGTTTTAATCCAGTCTAGAATAGATCAATAATACTCTCATGTTGGATGAAAAATCCAATAGAAACCATTAATGTCATGTAAAATTTGATCTTTAGGTACTTATAGAATCATCATCTTTTTCTTAAGTTTAAATAACTACTAGACCATTTTGTGATGAATACGATGAATGTAATTATTGAAAAATATTTTCTTGAACTCGTCTCATTCTATGGACTCAATTTTATCTCTTTTCCTCGTATTAATGATATGATTCCACCGTATATCAACTGCACGGTGCAAATGATATTCTTATAAGATGAATTTATCATTATAGAACATTGTATAAATGTAAATATCTTTTTAGTGATACTAATCCAGTGTTTAACCACTAATGGATTATACGACCCACTGAATGAAGGTGGACGCTATCTCAGGAAGTACTCAATAGAATGTTGCTCCCTCCTTTGATAATTTGGAACTCCGGTATGATTGATTTCATTAGAAAGTTGTGTGAGTATGGCTATAACATTATTCATTCTACCTAGGATAACATTTGGTTTCTCAATGGGAAATTTGTTTTATTTCATGTCACATTAAGTCTTAACATGGTTCCTTTGGGTTCATTCTATAGACTAAAACCAAGAAGCATTAAGTGATAAACACTAACCATAACATTTAAACCCCATAATTCATAAAAGAATTTCAATTTATGATAGTTTTGGTTTTATACTAGGTTATTCATGGAAGGTTAAATTATGTGCATCACTCAGAATATCATTCATTATCTATGGATTGAATGGTACACATAGACCTAACACATATCCTATAACTCCCTCCTCTTCAATTTGAACTGTGAGGATTTCCCCTTTCTCACATTTTTCACGTTCTTCTTTATTTCTACACCATTTCGTTGATCATCCTCTATTTTCATCATTGGATATAGTAGAGAAATCATTTTAGAGAGGATTTATGATGATCCTTCTTTAATGATTGCCATGTAAATCCTTTTAAAATATAAGAATATTTGATCCTTCTTAGTTCTCATTATTTAAAATGTCGCAACATCCTTTATACATAGAGCATTTAACACCTCGTTTGATTTTCTAAGATGGTAGTAGATTGAGCTATCCTAATCATTTAAGATATATTAAAACATTCAATGGTTCATATTATGATCCTTATAAATGAATATATATTTTTGGCTCTTATAATCAGTATTTAGTTCACATATCTTCTCATAGAGATTATTCCACAATATTTTCAAAGCGAAGATCACAACTTCCATCTGAAAATCATGTGTGGATAGTTATGATAATCAATATTAAACTACATTTAGGTATATATTATAAATTTATCTTTTTGAATTAGTAATCACTCTTATCAATTCTTTTCAGAAACATTTTATACCACAAAATGTTTCCCACTTGTCAGTAGTAGGAGTACTAGTATAGTGATAAGCCTCTTTTTCAACTCTTTAAAGTCGTCTTCACATTCACTATTCCTAAAAATCCACTATTTTTAGTTACTTGTTTGTTTTGTTTGAAATTTTGGATTAGTTCTTTACAAATAACTAGTAATACTGAGGTAGACCAAAGAATCTATAGATCTCCACGGTAGATGTTTTCTTGTTCCACTATTCTATTGCCATTTTCTTGGAAGGACATATATATATTCCTTTTTTGGTGATAACATTACCCAAGAATGTTATTTCCTCCATATAAAAATCACATTTACTATAATTTCCATAATTGTTATCCCTTCCTAAATCATTATCTGTTTACTCAAATGATCCTCATCTTCCTCTTATCCCTTTGAGTATATCAGAATATCATCAATAAAGACTACAAAAATGTTGTTGAGGTAATCTCAATGATATCTATTCATTATGTCCAGGAATATTTCTAGAGAATTAGTAATTCTGAAAGGAGTCACTAAAAACTCCTAGAGATTATACATCAATCAAAATTCACTCTTGGTAATATAATCTATCCTCAACTTTAATTAACAATATCCCGACTAAAGATCTACCATAGATAAAAACGTGGAACCACGATGCATACAAAACATGTTGTATATTCATGGAAAGGGAGGATTTTTATTTATCATTTATTTCGAACTCATGATAATCAATTCATAGGATCATTTAGCCTTTCTTCTTCTTGATGAATAGGTCTAGCGCACTCCCTGGAAAAGCACTTGAACATATCAAAGATGTGTCCATATTTTATTGTAACTACATATTTAGTAACTCCAAATTAATGGTTTCAATTTTGTAAGGTGTCTTTCAAATAGGCAGCGATCAAGTAATAGGTTCAATTTAGAACTCAAAATGTAGTTTAGGAGGAAGACTATGTAATTCTACATGGAACACATCGGTGTAGTCACTCGTAATGGGAATGTAATTGATCATTATTCTATCATTTTTGCAATCATTTGTGTTATACATGATTTCTCATAATGAAAAAAAATCCACAAGTGATGTGATTATTCTGAAGGAGATTCATCCTCCTCAAAAAAAATGTAAATAATTGGAGGATTATTGTGGTGTGAATTGTGATATCCATTTCCCAATAGTTGATGACCACTTCATAAAAAGGTATCCAATTCATACAAAATATAGTATCAAAATCAACAACTGGATGTAAGAAAAATATTTTTGGGAGGTTCATTCCACAATTATTCTCTACATATGATCCACATAATTGTAATTCAATAATATAACTATTTTTTTCTAATAGATAACTTAACCTCAACATTGTTGGGTGGTGTTTGAATTGTTCTAGTAAATATATAAGAATGAATAAATACATAGAATCATAATCAAAAATTATTTTCTATATTATTTAATTAATAATATAAATCACTGTCCCCAAAAAATGTTTAGGATTCACCATAGTAGTAGTGATGGCATAATTTTTCCATTTATCCTTTTCCTTTGGTTGATGTTGACGTGGGTTAACGTTGAGGACTCGTGGTGTGTACACTATGTTGTATAAATCCTTTTCTCCCAATAGTTGAACCACAAAACCTTATGTGTTTCTCTCCTTTCATCCATCAAATTATAAATATTCCTCATGTACCTTTTACATTCATGTGCTTTATGTCAATCTCTCCAACACATGACAAATTTCCCCGTTTGTGGTGGAAATTCCCCAGATTCTTCTTCCATCATTTTTGACATGTGAGTGGTTGAGATTTCATTCCATCATTTCCATTAGATCCCCTATCTTGAACTAATATATTTAATTTCTTAACTCTATATCAATTTGACCACTCTACAAAAGCAATCATTACTTTGAGAAAACAATGAACAACTTCTTCATAACTCCCAATGTCTACAGTTGATAGAGCCTTTCGAAATATTGGTTCTAAACAACTAAATAATATATGTATTTTTAAATAGTTATTGATTAAAAACCTATGAACTAACATGAAATCCATGGAAAATGTTCTTCAAAGGTCATGAAAAATTCAGAGTCCTTTTTCATCACCTCTATAAATTCTCTCCCCATCTTGGTATGACAAGTTCAATGCAAATACTTGTTAATAAATAAGTTCATGAAGTCTACCCACTCCATTTCATAAATTTCATCCTTTTTAATATTGTTCTTAATCAATTTACACCGTTGGTTAGTCTTTCAATATAATCAAAAAGAGTAACTGACACTTTCTACATCTCATGATAGTGACACACCGAGTAGATCTTCTTTATTGAGTTGACCAACTGCTCTAAGTCTTTTGGATTATAAAATACCATTAATATTAGTGGTCATTTCCAAATGAAATTCATGAATGATAGTTTCTCCATATTAGGTGATGTAGGATATTTCATATTATTGAGGTTCTTTTTCATGAAATGAGAGAGCTATGTAATTATCAACCTAAAATTATGTACTCCACATCCCCAAGCATAGGGGGTTTCATTCAAGCAATCAGTACATTGTCCCTCACATGGGAAGTTGGTATGGTTTCTCCTAGATTACATCATTTTATAAGAGATAAAATGTTTTAAAAATCATAACTATGGAAGTCATGTTTAAATAAATTACTTATTTGTGAAATTAACTTTAAAAGCATATATTGTCATATCCCTATGTATATATTTTTTTTTAAAAAATATTCTTGACTGATTTTTTACACATAGTATCATACTATGCGTTTTAAAGAATGTACACTAATCGAAATTAAAGAAATTAATTAAATATTTATCACATACCATATACTGTGACCCTATTTTTTGGATTAATATTTAATCATTTTAATGATAAAAAACATAAAATCATTCCAAAACAAGTATCCAAACGTTTTGTGTCTTGGTAAGTGTAAGACCACATAAACCATATATAAATAGCATAAACATTATTTAATTATTTCTTCAATATATTATTATTATCCCTCATGTTATCCAGATTACAATAATTAAATTAATGATATACATTAATATAAAGCGTGGGATAAAAAATCATTAAGAGGATGAATATTAGATATTAAACATAAGGCCTTAGTTGTCAAATACCATACATAATTGTGAAGAGATATAACTTTGTGTTCATAGAAATAATATGTGCATCATCATAGCATCATCATTGTGAAAAAATATTCCCTCAGGATCATTAATATTTCACAATATGTCAAGATATACATCACATTAATCAATTCATTGGATAACCGTGTAATTCCAAGCGCAACCTTCACAACATATCATTTACACAATCATGCTTTCTATGCGTAATGTATAATAATATTTTCTATAAAATAACCCTTTTAAAATAATGGGTCTCATGAATATTATATTATAAATAATTTCATGGATAAAAATTTGTGTTACCAAAATAAAAAATCTAACTACATACTTAGTATTGGAGTCATCAATCTTGGTCGAAGAAGAAATATTTTTCAAAGAAATATAACATGTCTTTAGGGGACGATATCTTTTTCAAAAAACAATGAATTTTTCATAAAATAATATTTGATACATATATATCCCTAAAAATACAATTCTATAAAAATTAAATTATGTTTTAGGAATATTAATTAACATCCACACTAAAATTTTTCATAAAATAGGGATAACCAATATAATTGAAATTAAGTTTCAGAAATTCCATTACCTTATATCTGAATGATATATTAACATTGATATTCTATATAATCAAATTAGGTTCATTAATTAATAAATCCATTACCTATAAGTCATTTATTGGATATATAATAAATTTTTAAGTTCATTTATGTGCATTATAATGTGTTATAAAATAAAATTACATCATCATGGGGGTGTTCTTTTTTGTTGTTTTAATTATAAATTTACTTTTATAAACGTATGGATGTTTATGTAATGAGAGGATAATTAACCATAATTGATATTATATATTATTTATTAATATAGAAAATGTTAAATGATATTATATATCATTTGGTTATATGATATATGGATGAATCTTTATATTAATAATTGAATAAGTAGATTTAATTTATTTTTACAGATTGTATGACCACTATGAGATTATATCATCACATTTATATAAATATGTTCTAAAATATTATATAACTTATAATATGTACAATTATATCTTATTTATCCATAATTTATATTTTATGACCAGTCTGGATGGTCATAGTGAAAAATGAAAATGCATCATCCACGGTGGTGGTAAATCGACACACTACAGACGGTATTTTAATTTTCAAAATAAATGGGAAAAGAAATAGATTTAAAGATTAATTATTTAGTTAAAAGAATATAATTATAGTATATAAAATATATTGGAGTTATCATGGTGGGTGGTGGATAAGAAACTAAATGAAAATGAAAAAAATGAAAATAAAAAGCAAGAGGATTTTACATCTTGATTTTCTCCTCTTGAGAACCTCGTAAGGGAATGGGATTTGAACTTCTGATGAGACCAAGGGATATCTTACATGGGGTATGGGATTATTTGGAGTATTATTCGGATCATATAAATTCATCAGGGCTTGGGATGTGTGAGTAGAATAGGTGGTGATTGGTGGTATTCATAGGGAAGGAGAGGGGTGTTTTATCATTATTTTAATCATTAGTTTGTTATTTTGGAACCAGGCATTGAAAATTTTGAACTGTACCAAAAAATATATTAAAATAACGGATTATATTATCAGATTTTGTGTATAAATCATCTCTACATCAACATTCACTAAAAAATTCAAGTATTTCATTTTTATCATAAATTGTCATATTTTATAATTCCACAAACAAATAGTCTTAAAAAATACAAGATACTCAACATATCCATTTTTTGATATTTATAGTTAAAAATGATATAAATTTTATGAAATTATATTTCTGAATAGGATTATTTAAAATTTTAATTAAAAATATGATTTATTCAAAAAATACCTATTTTAAATTTATAACTGATTTTATGACACTTTAAAAAATTATCGATGTTCTCATAAAATTCTCTTAAAATCATAAGACATAAAAATATTAAATTATGAATCTTTTATGTGGAAATAAGTTTTATTTTTCTAAAAAAATTATTAATAAAATTGTAAATAATCATTTAGGTTTTACAAAAACAACAACACTTTTTCTAACTTTTTAAAATCATTTATTTAATTATACTGTGATATAAGTTTATATTATTTTTTTTATAATATTCAGGAATATAATTTTTACATTCATAGGATGGGTTACTATTCTTATATCTAGATGAATATTCCTAAGGTTTATATTATTATTCTACTGATCGAATAATTATTCCATTGGTATATGTTACTTAACTTCTAGAAATACCTCTTATTCCATTCACTCATCATGCATAATGTTTAAATTATCCTCTAAAAGTTATTTTATGCGGTTTATTCTATAAGAAATAATTATAACAAGGGAAATTATATTGATAATTTTTTTGTTATTGTGTATACACAGACCATTTCACAAGTAATATCACGATTTATAATAATTAATCATATTTTGAATTTTTTTATTATTTCGTTCAAGGGGATTTGACATAAATGTTACCTAGTGGTAAAAAAAATTATAAATCATTTTATCGTAATTGTGTTATATATTCTTCATCTTTTACATTCTATGATTGTGTGTGTATGGAGATATGATTATGTTATGTTGAATTTCCACTTGTCTTATGTAGATTTAAATTTGATAAACATAAACTATTCATTAATTAATTAACATATAAGAGTTGTAATAAATTTAATGGTATGTTTCAAAATATCATTTAAATTATGATATTTTAATCTTGAATATCAGTTGAGTGAAGTTAATTTTCTTATTTTTTTAATAAAACCATTTTATTCTATTATAATTTTATTATTCCTGATATTTTCATTAAATAGTATCATTTATTATACTTTTTGGTAATTTAAATAATTGAGATAATTTTTTTAGGAAAATATGAATTCATTTCCAACAATGTTATAAAATATGTCTTCTACAAAAACAATTTGTTATACAGTAAATAACATTGTTTATCCCATTTAAAAATGATTTATAAAATAATTTTTTTACACATTTTTTCCTTTTAAAAAAATAATTGAATATTAATATAATTTCCCAAAAAATGTTCAATGTTTCATTTATCAAAATAGAGAAAAGGATCACTGTTCAAACCTGTAAGTCATGAATGGTTTTTTACAACATTCAGGGACAATCAAGTTATTTAAAAATTAATTTATATGATTCAAATATTATTTTCAAATAAAATTATTTTAAAAATTGATTGTGAAAATAGAATTTTAAAAGAATTATTCTCAAAATATAATTGATATTTTCATTAGTAATGTTTTAAAATATATTATTATTGTATTTTTATTTATAAATTATATTAAAACATTATTTTTACTTCAATGGTTATATTTTATATTAATACCATCCTTATCGTTTAAATGGATGGTTTTTGATTATTTTAATGAAGGATAGTATTGAAATTCACAACCATGATTCATTATTGTAATCATTAACTTTTCCATGAATTATTCACTTTAATCATATTTTTAGACACTAAATTTGACCTAAATAGACATAATATTTATCAATGATATATTTATACCTTATACCAAATATCATATCTACAAATGGTGTTCTACAATGAATGTTATTTCTTTATCTCTGGAAATATTTATAAATATGTATTCTTTCCTAAACTAACATATTTAATTATATAAAACATTTTTCAAGAATTAAATTGATTATTAGATATATGGGGAATGATTTTTAAATGAAAACATATGTGGGGCCTGGTTATAGATAGCTCGTTAATGCATTGATGGGTCTCATTAGAGAAATATGTTATCCAACCTTAGTTAAATGTGTTTATAACCATCAATGTTAATATTTATTCATGATATATCTTGACATTAGAGGTGTTTATAATGATTGAGACCATGATATTCATTAATTATGTATTTACTTCATTGATAATTCAGTTATTTTTATTCAAGAAATATTGAATATGATATTATCTCTGGATTATCTTAATTCATAGTTTATTGATCAAATGGAATTGGTTTTTGGTTATTTACCTTCCCATATTGATTATTATTTATTTATTTGTTATATACAAGGTATTAATTAAATTTAATATGTGTTTTGTAATTCAATTTTCGATATTTATTATGCCATATCATATCACGATAGTAAATTTGTATCAATGTTATTATTTTTTAGTTCTATAACTTTTCGTGTTGATTATTATTATTGATTAATGATATCCTCCATGGTACTTAACCCTCACTATCCATTTTATCTCATCATTATTTTTCAATTTCCCAAGAATCAATGAAGTGTAATAATATTGATATTGAAGGATATTATGGAGGAATTAATGAAATTATAAATTTAAAATGTTTTTAATTTTTGTTCTAAAATAAAATATATGAATCATTTATCTTTATAGTTTTCCAAGACAGATAAATTACTTTGTCATTTTAGGATTTTATTCCTTTTATATTATTCTAATGAAATTATGAATACATAGACACTTTTTACATTGGTCTTATGTTCTATAGTAGGTATATAAGAAGTTTAGTAGAAAACATGGGAATGTGATTTAAGAAAACAAAGAATAGGGAACATTGTCCTATAATGGATATAGAGGATATATGTATAATAAATTCATAATGTTGTCTCCGACGCTTTCACGAGGGCGTGCGCGTCCGTCCGTCGGGGGAGGGCGCGCTGCTTGTGGCCCCGCATTCCCGCTTTCCCAAGGCAGGCGTCATCCGTTCCTTGTTAAGGGATGTCTTCTCCTTGATCGAAACCGGGATGATGGGATGTCGGTTCTTCCTTTCGTGGATTCCTCCTCGGAGCTCATCACCTAGTCCGGGTCTCCCTCATAGATTTAAGACAGTTTCGTGAGGCTCATTCCCGGTGCCATATCTACATGGACGCCAGTTAATTACGCTTCTTCCGTCAAGACGCTCCATGGGGTCTCATCGGGATAGCAACCTACGGTGAGGAGAATGGTCACGTTGGGCCATCGTCGGCATGTATGTCTTTGGTCATTCATCACAAGGCTTCTCGAGGGTCCAGAAGCCCGAGGCATCCCACATCGAACGCGGGGAATGTGTACCATCTGAGGTTTTCCTCAGCTTCCCATGTTTAACACGGGGTATGTCGCGAGTTTAACATCTTGCGGAGACGAATCAGGTTAAAGGGTCCCTAGGGGAAACACCGATGTTGGGACCATCACGTGGGAGGCCTCCCGTATAACATGGAGTGTGAAAGGGTGGCATGATCTCACCGGGATGTGGCGGCCCGGGTAAGGATCATGATGGATGGTGGGGCGAAGCATGGGGCTTACGTTCTAAGACGGCGCAAGAGGGGGGATACAGTTTAACGTTATGTGGGACGGAATACAGTTTAACAACATGCGGGATGCCATACAGTTTAACGTCATGCGGGATGGGGTACAATTTAACGTCATGCGGGATGCGATACATTTTAACGTCATGCGGGACATGGTACTGTTTAACGTCATGCGGGGCGCGATACAGTTTAACGTCATGTGGGATGAGGTATAGTTTAACGTCATGCGGGACGAGGTACAGTTTAACGTCAAGCGGGACGCGAGATTTGGGGCTTATGCTCTGAGGCAGCCCAAGGTGGTCAGGGGACTTACATGGAGAGGTCGGGACGACCGTGTGGTGGGCTTGAACCTCGTAGAGGCTTCCGACGTACCATGCGTTAGCACAGATCAAAGTCCACGTAGTTCCCTGGGATGGGGCTTACGCTCTGAGGTGGCCCATAGGAGTATGTCATGGTCGATGCGGACTCTAAGCCCACGTGAGTCATGCTCAGTGTGGGAAACAAGAGGCGACAGGGACCAGACGATCACGTCGCGAAGGGTGTGTCCGTGAGAAGCGGAATGGGGCTTACGCATTGAGCGGCCCAAAGAGGAAATAGGGGATTACGCGTGGTTAGCGGCCCTTGGTGCCGGGGATTACTCCAGGGTGGAGGCCTGTGGTGCGACAAAGCGCAGTGGGAAAATGACTCCACTGGCCTTTGCAGGGGGGGAGTACGGAGATCCATGGGTGTAATCATCCGTACGAAAGGATAGGGGCTTACGCTCTGAGGCAGCCCTTCCCCCACGGACAAACACCTCTCCGACAAGGAGGATCTCATTCCATGTGAGGAAGAGTCCACTCCCATGGAGACGAGTGGGCGTAAAAATTGTTCGAGCTGCGGGGACCCTGCGTGCGAAGCACGTGGTCGGACCACAATTTAACATCTTGTGTTAAGGACGAGGTGCTAAGAAGTTTAACGTCCTCCAGCTTGGACGAGGTGGGTTTTCTCCACACCCCTAGCACTTACATACCCAACTCCCTCTACCCCTTGTGGAAGGGAAGGCATCGGCAAGGCCGTGGTGAAGGGGGGATGCATGGCAAACCACCAGGGGGGTCCACGTTAGCGTGTCTATGCGAAGAAGCAATAGACGTTAGCGTGCCTATGTGGAGAAGCATAAGGCAAGGAAACACAACAGGAAACATGGCCCAAGGGACCTTGAGGTTACTTCGCACGAGCCTGTATGGCCGTGAGGGAGAACAACGCATGGCGCACATGCCCGGCAGGGGAGACATTAGGTGCCGGTGCAGGGGGCATCCAAGGGGCGTCAAGGTGAGGGGTCCTCAGCTTTGTGCGCGCAAAAGGGACAATTTGCGCGCAAAAAACAGGGACGGCGCGCAATTGGAGTAACAGAATTGTGCGCGAAAGGGAATTACGCTCAATGTTTTGCGCGCAAGGCAGGGTATTGCACGCACGGACCAGGGATTGCGCGCAAGTGGAGAAATCGGGGGAAGGGGAAATTTCACTGAGGCCGGTGGAGTTGTGCGCAAAGGCGAACTCCGGGGCAAGGTTGCGCGGAATTCGGGATTACCTGGAAGTCAACTTTCACGCGGGGGGAGCCGAATTGCGCGCACGAGAGTCTCTTTGGATTCCTCCACCCCCAACCCATTCGGGGTCACCTTATATTTATAGGCGAGCTCCGGCGCGGAATCCAGGTGGCGCGCGACGTTTTCCGCGCCGGGAACCGCTTGCGCGCAAAATCTCACCGCGGAGAAACGGGGCGCGCAATTACGGCATGCCTCACCGGTCCAATTCCGCGAATCCTGGGAGCACTTCGTGCGCAGATCATTTTTGCGTGCAGATCCTCCTTTATTTCGCACACCACTTCCCGGGCCTCCGGATCGGGCCTCTGATTCCGAATATGACTTTGCTTAGTCATTCCGAAACTTCCTCTGGGAGTTGCGGGCTTTTTTTCGGCATCAAAAAATTCCCCCCCATGGAATTGGATCAGCGAGAGGTCGCAACGATCAGATTCCAAGGGAAACGCCAAAATTCCAAAATGATAAGTCTTCTGATCAAGTTGCATGCAAAAAAAATCCGACGGGGCGCGCAAAACCTACGGACGTGCACGACATATTCTTTCTACGCGGCGCGGAACCCTGGCCTCACCTATAAAAAGAGGCGCTGGGTCCCGGAACCGTACTTTCACTTTTTCCGCGTGATAACCCTACCGCTCTCGTGCGCGAAATCACTCCGCGGCTGCGCGTAATAACGCACTGGCAGCGCGGAATTCCTTCCGAAATTTGTCCATGATTTCACACCAAACCGGGATATTCCACACATAGCGTGCCGATTGCGCGCTCAACTCTAGGATTTCGCGCAACTCATCCAGATTTCACGCCGAACACTCCGATTCCGCGCACTATATCCTGATTTCGCACAACTCCCGAAAAATTCGAGATGGCTGCAAACAGAGTCAATGAGGGGGAATTCGCTACCCATAGGACAGATATGGCGGAAAACGAGGAGGTATATGGTGCCAAGGTGACCGTCTCCAACAATCTCACCTTGTTCAATCTGCTGACTCCGGCCCAAAAGGCATATCCCTTGTCGGACAACCTCCCACACTGGAATTTTGGCATCCTGGAGGAGGTACCACTGCCGGGCTTCGAGGTGGACACACCGCGGTCCTGGGTGACTTGGGAGGATGAACATCCTCACTACAATATCACCAACAACGGTCGTCCTTCCAGGGAAACTAGACACATGGATGTATATGTCCTAAAACCAAGGACTAGGACCATTACCAGGGACGAGCATGTGGCAGAGGATTCTCCGTCCCTCTACGCGAGCATGTTCCGTCAGAACATCCCGGACGAAGCGAAGTGATAGCTGAAGGATTGGGACCTGCGGTCCGGGGGTAACTTCACCAGCGAATGGGCCTGGGCGTTCTGGGTTCGCCATACCTGCGACCAGTTCGGAGACGAACTGCGGTATATCGGCCTGTTCGAGGTGGTGTGGACATTGCAGTTCCATTTCCACCGTCAGCCTGAACTCGGACCGGAGCTATTCACCCGGTGGTCTCCTTACACCAACACGTTCCACCTTCATCACGGGTAAGTCGGCATCAGTCTTTGGGACGTTCACTGCATCGGTGGTATCCCACTGGAGGGTTACCAATACGACGAGTTTGATCCTCCAAAGAACACCTGGGGAGACAGGTCGCGGACGCCTATGCTGACGTGGCACATGCTGCAATTGCCCAAGGAGAGGCCTGGGGTCAAGGACTTCCTGAAGGACATCGCGTACAAGGGCTGGTTCAGACTGTTCCTTGAGAAGGATCCCGCCGTCAAGATGCCGGGATGGGGCAAACGGTGCCCAACTGCGACTCAGAGGAGCAAGGACGGGTCATACTGGAAAACCCTGGAGGCAGGGCAATACCAGTCATGGGGCTACCGCGTCATTGAGGCCTAGGACCCGAACGTCCGGTATGCCAGGTTCCTTTCCACCATCCTGAGCGAGTGGCTCCTGTCGGTGCGGAGCGCAAGGATGGGCGTCCGTCCATTGACTTTGTTGATGGCGGGCTCCATGGTCGCCAACAAATGGTTCAACTTGGGTGTCCCCGTGCTGGCCAAGATGTATACCATTGTGGGGCACATCTCACGAGGGGGGTCGCCTCGGAGGGTCTGTGGTCCCTTCCAGATCTTCCACGGCTGGGTGGCGGCTCATCTCGGCGGGTATACTTTCCCAAACGCCGTCCGTCCTCCGGGAAATGGCTTGCGACTGTCCTTGCAAAATATTGCAGTGGTGGCGCCATTGACGCTCAATGAGGAGGGCATGAGGATCTGCATTGGTAACCATGCCAACTTCAAATTCAGCCCATTCCCCACCCCGGTTGGCCAGCTGGTGGACAACGGGAGAGGCTCTCTAGAATAGTAGGAATACTTCCAGAGCATTTGGGGCGGGGTGCTCGTGGCTCGGATCGACGAGAAGGTGATCTGCGAGCCGTACGTGCCATCCCGATTCGACGGGCAGTTCGGGTGCCTCCACCAAATTCCGAAGAAGGTATTCACGGCTGTCTGGCAGGAGAAGAATCCATGCGTCCTGCGCCAGATGTGGTTGATATTTACCACCTTCGGCTCTGGCGATGTCGTTACTCTCCCTCCTACCGGGGTCGATGCCGGCCTAGCAACCGAATTTGCCAAAAACTGGACCATCGTGTACCCTGAGGGGCTATTACGCAAGTGCGTCCAGCAACTCGAGGTTAATCGCGCGGAAACCAGGTGACAGGAAAGAAGGGAAGGTGCCATCGGAAGTGGATAACCAAGGGCGCGTCAGGCAGCGAGGCTTGCGCAGGCCGGGACATCGGTAGTGAGGACATCACATGGTGCATCCATGTCTTCGTTACCCGCAGGTGGGTCACATGAGGCGGCCATGGAACTGCCTGGGAAGAAGATAAGATATCTGCTTGAACCTTCCCAAGATGCAATTTTCCAGGAACTATGGTCGGCCTGGATGACCCTGCGGCAATAGATGAGCGTCGAAGCCATCTAGTAGAAGATAATGCAGAATGGGATCCAAATTCCGGAGGTTGGGCTCGTTCGGATTACCGACCGAGTAAATTTCCATCGGCGGCATGCTTATGTGACGGCCATGGATGCACACGCACGCCAAAGGGGGTGGCGTGCGGAGCCAACATTCCTAGTGAAAGTGATGCTCGGCCAGGAGCATGATCCGGAAGCGATGCCGCCGGGAGAAGGCGACAGTGATGAAGAGCCGGAGGGGGAGGAGGAAACCGGAGAGGACGAAGGCGAGGGAGAAGACGAAGAAGAGGAGGCTGAAGGTGAGGGTTCACAAGGGGCGACCTACCAAGGGAATCTATGAGTGAGCGGCGAGATTTCCAACTCTGATCTCGACATAACCGATATTCTCGAGGTTTGTCTCTGTCTTCATTCATTTCCCTCATTCATCCATTCTACTTTCCAACTTCTAACTCACATCCCCATATTACTCAGGAGAAACTGACTGGTGGACGGGTGTCCCCACTAGAGGAAGGAAGAGTGGAACCAGTGGGACATGATGGGGATCTGACACCCATCATTGAATTAACCAGCACAGAGGGGTCTCCCCTTATGGCGGCTCCTACAGCGGCCGGAACACTGGGGACCGACGCTCTGGATTCATGTAAGTCTCACACTTCACTACTAGTTCTTGGTGTCAAGTCTGACCAGCATATGCCCCGCGCAGTGATCTCAACACTGGAGGCACGTCAGGATGCAGAGCCCGGGACATCCGTGAGTGGACCAGCGGCGGACATACCACCTCGCTCGGAACATGCTCTCTGCACAGAGTCGGCCCCGACAGTAGATGAACAGAGGGCGTCGGACATCAGCGGCGCTGTTCCCGGAACACGGTCGGAAGTTGGTGGAGACGTCATTGCTGCTGGGGCGAGGGAAGGTCGCCCGGACGTCGAGGATTCTATTACTCATGAAGACATCCCTGGGGTGGATCCTGCTGCCGATCTACTGGTGGCCTTCCCCATATACCGACCTGCTGACCCTGAGGATATTGATGACTCAGACTCAGAGGAAGTCGAGGAGAGCCGGATGACACGGCACAAGGGGTGGATGTGTATCCAGCGCTTTCTCAGGCAGCCCTAGTCCGATTGGCTAAGGCGGATGGGATCAATCTAGACCAGGCTGCGCTTCTTGTGTGCCGGAGGGGCTGATGCTCAACGCCTTCATCTAACTGTCCGTGATTACATGGCCGAGAATATGCGCAAGAGTAGCCGGTACACCGACATTTCCTAGTGCCAGGAAGGATCGACGAGTGCTCAAGCGCTGCTGAGGGCGGAGAAAGAAGTCTGACACCTTGAGGGGTAGGCTGCAGATAAAGTGGTCTTCATCGCAACATGCTCTGAGCTCGTGGAGCAACTAACCGCCCATCTGGCTGATGCCCAGGAACAACTGGTTGAGGTGAGTCACCAGAGGACCGTGCTTCAAAGCGAGCGGGCGCAGGCACAAGCTAGGGCTGATGAGCTGCACTCTGTGGTGGTCGATGAGGAGAGAGTCTTCGAAGAGCGAAAAGCGGTCCTGGAGGCTACCAGCCAGAGGGTAGCAACGCTTGAAAGATCACTTCAGCACGCTAAACCCTAAGGGCTTTATTTTTGACATCTCATGAACTTTTGCTTGTATTGATCATCATATTAATCCAATATATGGACAAATACACCCTTTTGTACCCTTGGTTTAACGCGCTCAACCATAGTTTCGAAACAAATAACAACTCACCCCTAGGCTCCTGTGGGACATGCCCAACGCAAGAAGTAAGAGGTGCTCGTGCCATCATTCCATTCAACTGTGGGGCATTGACCAATCTTTAGGCGTCCAAAATCGGGCCTGTACTTTTGAAGAGACCCCGGGCCAATTGATGTGTCGACGTCTCAATGTGTCTTAACACACGATCGGGGAAATGCCGGGGGCATTGAAATCCATCCGAACACAGGGGGATGGCGAGAAAGGGTGCATCACGCTAACCAAATTCGAAACCCAATGGGGCGCAACAATGGAGGATAACTGTCAACCGTGGCGGAAACACATCACCCATATCACGTTGGCCCGGAATGGGAGGACAATAAATGAGGGTTGACCGCTGACCATGTTCGCAACACGGGGCCTAACTCAAATATCGTTGGGCAGTTTTCTGGAACGTTGGCCCAGGACAGTAGGCGGACCATAGGTCAAGCATCCATACTATTAGGGGGTCCCTTCAAACATGACCAGTTCTCCAGAACGTTGGCCCAGGACAGTAGGCAGACCATAGGTCGAGCATCCATACTGTTAGGGGGTCCCGTCAAACACGAAAGGAAATGAGGGTCCGAATAAGGGGGATCACAAAGTGCGGGAGGAGGAGTGGTGGCTTGTTCAAACAGAGTCCAACACTCTCGATATTGCGCCACCAGGGCGAAGGTGCATTAGGCGGACATACCAACCTGATCACGGGTCGTCCCAATTTCCAGGGAGGACCTATATGGCGAGAGAACTGCTGCTTCCCATCATTACCATGGGTCATCCCGAACATGCTCGATGTAGATATCCTGATGACACCATTTCTCATGCAGTCGGGCAGAGGGGCCGACAATAAACAAGGACGGTGTTCAGCTATCCCTAGGGCTGGACCCAAGACGAAACGTCCGGGCGGTCCTACGTATCTCATAAGGATGAGAATCAAGCCACACGTAGTTCTAAAAATACAGTTTAACGTCATGCTGGATGAAATATAGTTTAACATCATGCGGGACAGAATACAGTTTAACGTCATGTGGGACAGAACATGGATCTTAGTTTTAGGTCTTATAACTCGGACCACGAGGATCTTAGTTTTAGGTCTTATATCTCGGACCATGAGGATCTTAGTTTTAGGTATTAGAGCTCGGACCATGAGGATCTTAGTTTTAGGTCATAGAGCTCGGACCATCAGGATCTTAGTTTTAGGTCTTAGTGCTCGGACCATGAGGATCTTAGTTTTAGGTCGTAGGGCTCGGACCACGAGGATCTTAGTTTTAGGTCTTAGAGCTCGGACCATGAGGATATTAGTTTTAGGTCTTAGAGCTCAGACCATGAGGATCTTAGTTTTAGGTCTTAGAGCTCGGATCATGAGGATATGGGAGAAATTGACACATGTCCAGGCGGCTACAAAACCCGACGTGAAGGAGTACCTAATCCCTACTTAACTTGTGCTCTCTGGGGAAACGCTCGAGTCGAGGGACCGAACACGGAGGTAGGATGGACCCACGGGGAAGTGCCCCAGGCGTTCCTACATATCTCATAAGGATGAGAATCAAGCCACACATAGTTCTGAAAATGACATGGTAAGATACCAGTGCCAAGGAAAAAAGGGGGAGTGCGGGCGTGGCCCTTGCACTAAAAGAAGCGGCATTTGATAAATCTTGTTTGTCCTTCATGGTGAGTGTTTTTTTTGTTGTGAAGCGATAGACCTAGAGTAGCAGGCCATGGTGTCGCCACAAGCATCAAGCCGTGATAGGCGTTGACAAATGGCATGGCAGAAAACCAATACCCAACGTGATGTCCTCTACTGCGAGGTCACCACAATGCAGTGCCGTTTTTCGTCGTGCGGCCAGGACGATAATGTCACAGTTTAGGGTCGTGTGGTAGGACCAACAACACAGTTTAAGGTCATATGGTTTGGACCAACAACACAGTTTAAGGTCATATGGTTTGGACCAACAACATAGTTTAAATTCATATGGTTTGGACCAACAACATAGTTTAAGGTCATATGGGTTGGACGAAGAACACAGTTTAAGGTCATATGGTTTGGACCAACAGCACAGTTTAAGGTCATATGGTTTGGACCAACATCATAGTTTAAGGTCATATGGTTTGGACCAACAGCACAGTTTAAGGTCTTATGGTTTGGACCAACAGAACAGTTTAAGGTCGTATGGTTTGGACTAACAACACAATTTAAGGTCATATGGTTTGGACCAACAACACAGTTTATGGTCATCTGGTTTGGACCAACAGCACAGTTTAAGGTCATATGGTTTGGACCAACACCACAGTTTAAGGTCATATTGTTTGGACCAACACCACAGTTTAAGGTCATATGGTTTGGACCAAAAACACAGTTTAAGGTCATATGGTTTGGACCAACAACACAGTTTAAGGTCATATGGTTTGGACCAACAACATAGATTAAGGTCGTATGGTTTGGACCAACACCACAGTTTAAGGTCTTATGGATTGGACCAACAACACAGTTTAAGGTCATATGGTTTGGACCAACCGAGAGAGGTGCCTCGGGCAAAGGAGCCTACGAGGGTTCAAAAATTAGGGAGGGGTAGCAGACACTAGCTCCCAGCTATGCTGGTCCCGAAATGCAATGTCTGGGCGACTCCTCACTCCCCTAAGGGGATGAAGGTCAAGACGCACTCGACCCGCAAGGAAGAGACCCATGCACATACTCTAGCGCTCGGACCGTAGAAGCCCCGAGAGAAACTGTTACGCAACTCGGTCTGTCTGATGTGCGGGGGTGTACAGAGGGTTTGTACAAGGAGTGTCGAGATTCCAACTTGGCGCAGTGGGGCAGAAAAATGACATGAACCATGCCACCAACATTCAGGGCCTGGGGAACCGGAATGACGACTGAGGACCACTGATGACCATGTTCGCAACACAGCATCATGTCGTGTTAGCCATGGGGACAAAAAAATGAGCATCAACCGCTGTCCATGTTCACAACGCGGGATTTGTATCAATTTGTTGACTGAAACCCTCGGGGGCGTTGGCCCATGACGGTAGGAGAGCCCTTGGGCATTGTATCGAGGCCGTTCTTGGTGGTCCCTCTGGGTATGAAAGATGACGGGGGCCCGAATGAAGGGGAACATGAAGCTTGGAAAGTGGATGGAACTTGCCTACGTCGAATCTGGCACTCCAAGTTCTAGACCAGAGTGCTTTGAGCACATCAGCAGACCACTGGAAAGGGTCAGAGGGCTCAGTCCGAGAGCGGCCAAGAGATGGCGGATCCCTGGGCAAAAGAGGGGGCGTAATGCCAAACACCCTGAGCACCGGGAGATCATGGGATCTCCTAAGAGATGGGGCTGGACCTGACATCTAGGTGTTCAGGCGGTCCTACGTATCCCATTAGGATGGGAATCAAGCCACACGTAGTTCTTGACACGCGTCTTTAAACACTGTTGGAAAAAGGATGGCTAAACCCTAAGGACACGGTGCGTGGGGTGCAACTATTGCAAACCCGACGTGAATGGGGACATAACCTCACACCACGCCACGCGACCCTGTGATCGAAGTCCCAAAGGCGAAACAGACGTGACAGCGGACCTCAAGCTGGACCCTAAAGACGAAAGGTCTGGGCGTTCCTACGTATCCCATTAGGATGGCAATCAATATAGACGTAGTTCTGGCAATACAGTTTAACGTCATGTTGGACGGAATATAGATCATAGTTTTAGGTCCTAAAACTCAGACTGAGAAGGATGAAAGGGAAGAATTTGGTAACTCCTGGGCTAGACCCGAGGCGAAATGTCCGGCCAGTCCTACTTATCTCATGAGGATGAGAATCAAGGCACACGTAGTTCTGGCAATACAGTTTAACGTCATGTTGGACAGAATATAGATCTTAGTTTTAGGTCTTAGAACTCGGACCGAGAGGATCTTAGTTTTAGGTCATAGATCTCGGACCATGGAGAGCCCAGATGTAGGGAAGAGTGTAGTTTACGGTCATGCCGGACCATACAGTTTATGGTCATGCTGGACCGTACAGTTTAAGGTCATGTAGGACCATAACCGTTTAAGGTCATGTAGGACCATAACAGTTTAAGGTCATGTAGGACCATAACAGTTTAGGCAAAGTACTTCATGAGGAACCTAGAATTGGTGGGAGGAGTGATACGCTCCCCATCAATGGTCACTAGGGAATACACACCATTGGGATAGACCTTGTGGACAATAAAAGGTCCCTCCCACTTGGGCTCCAACATGGGTGGTTTCCTGCCGGTAATCATTGGCGCTCTGAGAGCCAACACCAGGTCACCTTGCAGGAAGGAGTAGAGGCGAACCTTCTTATCGAAAGATCGAGACATCCTACTCTGATGCCTTTCCAGGTTATGTAGAGCGTGAAGCCTACATTCGTCCAGCGCTTCCAATTCGGCTAGACAGATCTCGGAAACTCTATCTGGCGCATGCTGGTCGTAGACCGCCGTGCGCAATGAGGGAAGTTGGAACTCAATGGGAAGGACCGTCTCATCTCCGTACACCAGGGAATACGGGGTCACCTGGGTGGAATTGCGAGTCGTCGTCCTATAAGCCCAGAGGGCGTTGGGTAGCTTGTCCGGTCAACTTTTCCTATTCTGACCAACCATTTTTTGTAGAATGTTAGAGAGGGTTTTTTTAAACGCCTCAATCTGTCCAATCACCTGCGCATGATAGCGGGAGGTGTGGTTCGAGCAAATGTTGAACTTGGTGTACAATCTCATCAGCTCGGCCGCCCGGAAGTCTGTTCCGTTGTCCGTGAGGATAGCGTGAGGTATTCCAAACAGGTGAATGATATTGGAACTCACGAATTCAGCGATAGAACCAGCCATGACTTCCCTAAGAGGGGCTGCCTCTGCCCACTTTGAGAAGAAATCCATGGAGGTTAAGATGAACTGGCACTGGCGGGCCTTCGCCGATGGGTAGGGCCCTACGACATCCAACCCCCAGACTGCAGAGGTCCATGAATACTTAGTAGTATATAGAGGCTCCGGTGGCCGATGCACAATGTTAGCATGAACTTGGCATGCATGGCACCTCTTGGCGTACTCGATGTAGTCGTGGATCATGGAGGGCTAGAAGTATCCCATTCTCCAAATCTGGTGGGACAACTTCGACCCAGCCTGGTGGGCACCACAGGAGCCAGCGTGCACCTCCTGCATGACCTGTGGGATCTCAACTCCTTGAAGACAACGGAGGAGAACACCATCAAAACCATGCCTGTAGAGGAGCTGCTCACGACTGGGACCGATTTGAAGGGTGAACTGCTGCGTGCGGCACCTGATTCGTTCCTGCTCCGCTCGGTCCATCATAAGATTGTCGTGCCCGAGATATTCAACAAGGGGTGTCCTCCAGTCAGGGACTATCTCGATCACCACGCCTGGAACCCCGGGGGGTCCCGACGCGGGGGCACCAGCGGTGAGATGGTTCACCCACGGGCCACGACCGCCCTCCGAGATAACATGATCAATGACTCTTTGGTGTGCCACGTGGATGATTAGGTCATCCTGTTCGGGCTCCGCGAGTGATGCGGCCAGGCTGGCCAAAGCATCTTCTCGACTATTCTGCGACCAGGGAATGTGAACGACATCTGGTCTGGAGGGGAACTTAGCCGTTAGATGGAGTGTGAACTCCAAAAACGGCATGAGTTCTGGCTTCCTGACAGCGTAGTCACCGTTAACCTGCTTGATGACTAGCTCAGAGTCCCCTTTTACATACAGTTGGGGTACGTTAACCTCCAGAGCCAACTCGAGGCCAGTGATGAGGGCATGATATTATACATCATTGTTGGTGCAGCCC
Organism: Viscum album; assembly: GCA_963277665.1. Lineage (NCBI taxonomy): Eukaryota > Viridiplantae > Streptophyta > Magnoliopsida > Santalales > Viscaceae > Viscum > Viscum album. Next base: position 515,162,564 of record OY728125.1, read on the forward strand.
TCTAACAATAAGAAAGAATATGGCAGCACGACTTGCTCCGGGGTGATGAAGACGATACCCAGGCCCACTCTGTTAAGCCTAGGATCGTTGAGCCTTCTACTGGTAGGGCTTCAGGAGACGCCATCAAAGTGAATCTGCCAACATGGGGTGGCGTGATCGACTGAGAGGATTGCCTCATCAGGAAAGCCCATATCCAGTGGCTAGTGCGCAGAGGTTGGATGAGCAGCTAAGATGTCTACCAACGCCTGTCCTTTGACGACCTTCTGAGATACGAACGTAATGTCAAACTGCCGGAGGATCACCGCCCATCATGACAATCGGCCGGTCAACATAGGCCGACTCAGGATGTATTTCAACGGGTCTACCCAAGAGACCAACTGTACCTCATGGTGCTACAAGTAGTTCCGCAATTTCTGCATGGAAAATACGAGCGCCAATCAGCACTTCTCGATGGGAGAATATCTAATCTCCGCGTCGAGGAGCATGCGGCTGAGGTAGTAGAGGCTATTCTCTATTCCCTCGTTGTTTTTCTGGGCGAGAAGGGCGTCGAGGGATCACTCAAGGGTGGTCACGTAAAGGACCAGCGGCCTTCCGGGAACGGGTGGCATCAGGACCGGAGGTTGAAGCAGATACTGCTTGATTTCCACAAAATTGGTCTGGCACTCTTCATCCCACCCATAGGTGGCGCCTTTCTTCATGAGCCGGGAGAAGGGATTACACTTGCCGGCCACATTCGCAATGAATCAGCGTATATAGGAAAAGTGGCCTTGGAGGCCTCAGAGCTCCCGAATATTAATTGGGGGAGGCATCTGACTGATGGCCTTGATCTTCTCAGGGTCGATCTCGATACCTCGATACCTGACGATGATGCCAAGAAACTTTCCGGAGGTGACCCCGAAGGAACACTTCAACGGGTTCATCTTCAAGTGACGAGAACGGAGCAAACCGAACACTTTCTCAAGGTCTCTGAGATGGTCCTGGTGCTGACGAGATTTAACCACCAAGTCATCTATATAGCACTCCACCAACGTCCCGAGGATTGTCTTGAATATGCAGTGCATAGCCCGTTGATATGTGGCACCAGCGTTCTTCAGGCCGAAGGGCATAACCCGATAGCAGAAAGTGCTCGGGGGGGGGGGCCTGAAGGCAATGTACTCTTCATCCTCGGGGGCCTTCCAGATTTGGTTATACCCGGAGTACCCATACATGAAAGAGAGGGCTTGGAACCCGGCCGTTGTGTCGATCAACAACTCTGCCACGGGAAGGGGAAAGTCATCCTTCGGACAGTGGCGATTAAGATCGCGAATGTCGATGTCGACCCTGATCTTCCCGTTCTTCTTCCTGACGGGAAAAATGTTGGCTAGCCACCTGGTGTACTGGACTTCCCTGACGAAGTTAGCCTTAATGATCTTATCAACTTCGTCCTCAACCATGGCACCGTGAATCAGTGCATTTTTATGGGAGGCTGCTTGAACCCGCGATGGTTTGCTGGGAGGCCAAGGCGGTGGACAGCTACCTGGGGATCTAGTCCTGACATCTCGTCGTAACTCCAAGAAAACACATCACGGTGCTGTTTAAGGAAGTCTATGTACCGTTTCCGTTCCTCAGGAGGCATAGCGACACTGACCAATGTGGTCTCGGGTCCGCCTCACTACCTAGGTTCACCTGTACGAGCTCGTCGACCGTGGCAGAGACGCCCTCCTCAAAGGAAGGAGGAGCATCTTCCATGTCTTCTTCTCCGCTTGGGGAAAGATCGTCCACTGGGGGAGCTGTTTCGGGGCTGCTCGACCCTGATGTGGAGCTAGCACCGGCTTGGGCGGCCGAGGTCGTCATGACAGGAGGTTCATGCACCGCGGAGACCGTAGCGACAAAGGCGGTTGATCCAATCCCATCCATCTTGCAGCCCAAGGGGCCACGCTTTACGACATTGAAGCAGTGTTGTCGCCTTAGCCTGAGTCGGTCGATCCCGGCTCGACGAAACATGCACGTATGACGAACCGCTGTTTCCATAAGCCCAACGTCCCGATATCGTACGGGGGTAGGAGGCTCGCGGATCACCCGGACCTGGTTGGTGTAAGAGTACGAGGTGATTTCCCTCCGTCTCTTAGACCTGGATATATGCATTCCTCTGGTACCCGAGACAACAAAGCACTCTCCCATATCGGGAGTTGTGTCCTCCAACCGATGTATTGGGAAGACATATGTGTCATCCAAACCTGCCCAGGGATCACTCGCGACAGCAGCAGGCGCAACCTCACCTGCTAGGATCTGCTTGTCCTTGCTCTTGTAATAGTCTGCGTCTAGGTAACGAGCTTCACAAGAGGAAAATAGGGACGCATCTCCTTGGAGCACACCTACTCGACCCTTAAGGGAGTATTTGAGGCACTGATGGTATGATGAGGGAACCACTGCGTGAAGATGGAGCCACAAACTGCCCATCAACGCGTTATAGGCAGTGTCCTGAGAGATAACCATGAATTCAGTATTGGCAATTAAGCCGCCGAACTGGGTCTTCAGACATATCTTGTCGAGTGGAGTTTGCTCGGTCCTGTCATATCCCTGGATTCTATGGTCGAAGGGAGTTAAATCATCCTCAGACAACCCCAGTTTTCGCAGTGTCCGAGTTGGGATCATGTTAATCCCAGAACCCCTGTCGACAAGACAGCGACGAACCCCCACGCCATTGAACTAGCCGGTGATGTACTGCGGGCGGATGTGACCCCGTATGGGAGGGTCTTCATCTTCACTAGAGAATGAGATAACCGCCTAACATTCAGCGTCCTCAATCACCTTGTTGTGGAAGGCTTCTGCGTCCGCTACCTCCGTTTCAAACTGGAGGGGGCTCCTCAGAGCCTCAACGAGCGCCTCACGCATTTTAGACGATAGGAGGAGGGCCTCAAGGATGGAAAGCCTCACTGGAATGCCGGCCAGATGCATCTGGGCGTCATACTTTCGCGCCAAACGCGAGATTCTGCTTACAGGAGGTCACTCTGCGATTGGGGGCATGACGGGCCCTACTGGCGGGACCAGTAACTGACTGGTACTTGGCACGTCCCGCTGTTCACTAGCTGAAGCCCGGGAGGTGGCTGCCATGCTAGGACCGGAAGCCCGTAATCGGCCAACGGTAGGGCTGGGCTGGTTGTGACGCGGGTAAGGCGATTCCGCCCGATCCAGCAACACGAACGGTGATGGAAGGGAACCTGTTGTCACCGGATGAGGGAGCTGCGAGTGCTACTCTCTATACCGGGCCTGCTGCCTAGTCTCGGTAGCGTGCACATCCTCACTGTAGGTGACGAACATCGTGCCCCGGTGATTCACGTAGCCACGGCTCCGTCGACGTTGACGACAGCTGGGGACATTGGGGGGATTCACCCAGCGCTCCTCGTCGTCGGGAGCCATGAAGGGATTTACCAACTCTACGGTGTCAACCGAAGCATACCCCGGGCTCTCGGGGAGATTCACCCGGTGCTCCTCATCGTCGGGAGCGACGAAGGGATTTACCAACTCTATGGTGTTAACCGAAGCGTACCCCGGGATCTCGGGGAGATTCACCCGGCGCTCCTCGCCGTCGGGAGCCAGGAAGGGATTTACCAACTCTACGGTGTTAACCGAAGCGTACCCCAGGCTCTCGGTCGAGGAGTCATCCATTAATGGACGAGGTGTCGGAGGGATCCCCATTTCCGGGGGCATGAAATCGCCAAGCGTGCAAGAAGATGATGACAATGGCAGGGCACGCTCTTTCTTCTTGCGTTGCCGCCTGCTCTTCTGGGAAGAAGCAGGCTCGGACTACGAGGCCAAAGCGGTGCTCGCGGATTCTGAGGGCTCTAGCCGGTCCAGGTGGGCACAGATGATGCTATGGGAATGGGAGACCATCCTGCGGGCCATCCAGTCGTTATACATCCGGGACCCATGGTTGGAAATCTGTTCCCACCTGTCCCCGGCATCACTACTGCCATCTGATCCCACGAAGACACCTGCCACCTGTGCCGGGGCTGTGCCCAACCAGACTATGTTGTTGTCAATTTGGTCTTGGAGCCAGTCCTTGAACACATAGCATTATTGTATGGTGTGTCTTAGGAACCAGGGATAAGGGATGTAGTCAGGGAAATCCGCAAGACATGCCTCTTATGGCTTCCGGCACTCAAGCAGTCGCACGATCCTCTGCTCCAAGGCGCTACAGAAATAACTGGGGACCTGGGCCTCATCAAACGAGTAAGCCCGATTCCTTATGCCTGGAAAGGGACCCTTGGGGGATATTCATGTCCAGGGACCGGAGGAGAAGGCCGAGGAGGCGGAGCTGGATTACCTCGCCTAGGTGGTGGCTGTGCGTTAGGCGGAGGCACCTACCGATTTTGAGGCGGTCGCTACTGGGTCGGAGGCTGTTGGGGTGGAACCCTATGTGCCTGCTGAGCTGGCCTCACCGGCAGCAACTCTAGCTATCTGGGGGCCTCTATCTGCGCCACAACAGCGAGCTCGGATCTGGAGGCTCTCCTTGCGAAGATCACAGGAGGCAGCGGATGTGCCTGGCTGGCCTGTTGCAGGGCTTCTTCGAGGCGCTGAGCCTTGTCCGAGATGTCCTGGAACCCTCTAGGGTAATTCTGCATGATCAGGGAAGGAACCAACTTCTCCTTGACGTTCCCCACACACATCATTAGTAATTTCTCCTGATTCAGTGGCATGTAAAGGGAGTACGTGACCCCCTTCCACCGGGCGACGAAGTCCGTGACTCACTCGTCGGGCCTTTGCTTGCACCTGAAGAGGTCTGCAATGTTCTTCTTCCAGGTTGTGGAACTGAACTGGTAGAGGAATTGTCGACGAAGCTCCTCCCTACTAGTTACAAATCTAACAGGGAGATGGCTGTACCAAACGAACGCTGGTCCCTCCAGCGTCTGAACGAAGCACCGGAGCTTGGCAGCCTCCTACTGCGCCGGAGTCCGCAACATAGGCCCGCACCTCAAGTTGAAGTGGGACAAGTGCTGTGGCGGGTCTCCGGTCCTATTAAAGGGGGAAAAAGTGGGATTCCCAAATCCTGATGGGGCCGACATGTCATCCACCCATGCGGGGTACGGCTTGCCATCTGGTGGGATTGCCACCTGCCGAGTTTTTAGGGCCTCCAAGAGAGCGATGAGTACTTCCATCCGATCATTGAGATTCGGATTCATGTCCTGATGGGGATATCTAAACACAAGCGCATTTCCAGTCTCTTCTATACGATGGTCGCGGTCAGCGGCTCGGGGGGCAGCTGGCGGAGTGACTGTCGGAGCGGCGGGAGGAAACCGAGAAGGGTATCCCAGGTTGCCTCACTGCTCGGGAGGGTTTGGAAAATCATATCGAGCACTCTTGCCATGGGATCCAGTGTCTCCCCTGTCGACGAACACGACACGGTCATGGTTGCCCGAGGGGGATCTCATCAAAGGGTAGATGCTCCTGCCCCTCCTGTCCTGGTCTGGGGTTGCCGTAGACAGGCCGCCGCTCTGCAATGCGTTCGGCCAGGAGCTCATCAACCAGCATTTTTTTCTCGGCTAGCTGTTGGCGCAGTGTGGCCTTCTCGGGATCTTCTTCTGCCTTCTGCACTGAGGCAGATGGGTCGGCGAGTTTGAAAGACCTGACAGGATCATTACCCTTGTCGATGTTTCAGCCCAGCGACAGTGCCTCCGTGGGTACAGGAAGGCCTAGGAGGCTCCTCTGTTGGCGAGTAATCCTCGCAGATGGGTCCAACAGCGGCCTGTCCTCGGGGGGTGAGTCCCCGTCGAGGGGCTCCACAATGTTTCCCTGATCTGAAGGTTGAACCATGTTGACTGCTACTGCCCTTGGCGACGTTACATCAGGGTTGCCCAGTGGATCGGGCTGCCGGCGGATCACACAGAAGAGGAGAGCAGCGTACTGTCCCCACCCACGGACGTGCACGTGGGGGTGGCCTCCTCAATAACTCTGTGGAGTACTTGAAAACTCTAGAAACATTGTTGCTTAAGGGCATCATGGAGGCCCAGTGACTCGGGGTGCCGGACCGCGGGGAGTGCTGCTAGGTCAACCTGGCGGCACTGCTCACCAATCTCCTTGAGATGCGCTTGGCTCCCGGGATAAGGCGGTAGCTGATGACGGAGGCGCGAGTGAGTCACCCAATGAATCTAGTGGAAGCATTTAAACTCTCCCAGGGTGAGTGACTCTAGCACATCAAAACCCGATTTTACGACCGACCAAAACTTCTCAGGGAAGTGGACCGCTGTAAGAACGGTCCAGAAGCTCCACGGCTCCGGCTCGGGGTCCGGAACTTGCCTCCCCTACTCGTCCACCGAGGAAGGCCGGGGAATTGTCAATGGCACCGAGGCGGTCCATCGGGGTAGTGGGATGGCCGGCGGGGAATACGGTGAACATGCCGATTGGCCACCGATCCCCGGGTCGTCCTCTCGAGGTTGCAGTTCCCTGGCCGCCACGTCGCGATAGGATGGGCCGGTGGAGGGGCCTCCTGTCACAACGTCGGTGCATGCCAAGGGTGTGTCGCCTTGCGATCCTTCCTTCGGTCCCTAGAAAGGTTCCTCATCCTCCCTAACAGGGGCGGGAGGTGCTTCTGAGGAGATCAGCGGCAACTGCGGGCTTGATACCTGGCGGTATGCCAAGTCTTCATCCTCATGGATATACCTTCGAAGGGAGGAGGGAATCATATTGATCTCACATTCGGGGAGTACGAGACTGACGCGTTGTGTCCCCATCTCTGCCCTCAACTCAAAAGGTTGGGGGGGGGGGGGGTTCTATCGTCGAGTCGTACTCTACCTCAGAATCCGAGAAATAGACTGGTCTGATTCCTATCCGGACTCCCCTAACATTCCTCTGACGGCAACGACGGCCGACCTTCCTGCCCCTGGGTAGTTCCTCAAGTTAAGGACGACTTCCGTCATCGGTTCCCCCGGCCATAACAGAGCTGGGGCAGAGGGGACCGAAGGCCGGGGTGCAAGAAGCACCGAGACAGATGTCGAAAGGGACATGGGGAGGACCTCCATGTGAGTGAGCGACTGGATACACAACGGCTCCATGCTCGCGACCGGCGGTAGGGGGAGTGACCTCATACCCCATGTAGTGGGTGCTGGAAGGAGTCGTACCCAAAGCATAGCCATCGTGAAGAAACCGTCGGCTTCCCAGATCGGTGGCACGAGATGAGCCTTCATGGTGAGTGTCACTACCGCGAATTGGCCCGCAGTGGCCATTGCCAGTGTCCGCGACCGGGAGATTCGACCCAACCCTCCTGCAGGGCGGTTGGGGTTTCGATCCCAGTCGGGCACGCGGCTGCCCCTACTCGACATGCATAGGGATCTGGGAACATGAGTCAGTAGTTGCTGGGGACACAATGGCTACTGATGCTGGTGCCCTAGGAAGGGAATTCTCCCCCACTCGCGCCCGACACTGGCGTCGAGTCAGATGAGCTGGAGCCAGCGGTGCGGGCATGAAGATTGCCTGCTCCTTGGCTTGGGGAGTCGGGCGGCGGCGTCGACGCAGCCAGGTGAGGGTTCTTGCCGGTAACCCCTGTGATGGATCGCCGATCGGGTGGACCTAGACATCCCCCACCTCATTGGCGTAGGGGAGGGATGTGTCACAACGCTCCGGGAATAGGCTCCTGAAGCGGTTGAACGTCGGCGTGGGGAGTGGTAGCTCCCTACGTGGCCCTCGAGGGTGGCGATGGTGGGGAGGCATGGCCGCCTCTAGATCCAAGCGGGCCATGCCCCTGGTGGGGATGATCCCTTCCTCATCATACCTAAGAACCAGGTTATTGATCACCCTCCGTTGGATGATTTCTGATGAGGAGAGGGGGCGCATGTGCCTGGATTCTACGGCGGTCGATGTCGGAGAGACCGTGGGATAGGCGGGACCGCGCGGGGTAGCCCCGTCGGCACTGCCACTACCCATGCGCTGGTTGGCAGGTAGCGATCGAGCTTCGAATGCAGTGATCTGATTCCTCGAAACAGGGAGATGAACCCATTAGTATCAACAGGAAAGGATATCAACAACCAAGGCCCAACATCATTCCGTCTTCAGTGGTCGGCGAGAGGGAACCACGCTGACGACATTACAGACCGGAGTAGTCAACGTCCTGACGGCCTCAACCCCTAGCGGGTTCACATACCATTGAGGGTTACCCAGACCTGGTGACATGATATTATTCTGATGCCCCAACGGCTATCATTCCCCGTGTTGAGGAGAATAGATTCACGTCGGGTTCACCATTTTTTGTTTCCGACGCTTTCGCCGGGGCACGCGCGTCCGTCCGCCGGGGGAGGGTGCGCTGCTTATGGCCCCACATTCCCGATTTTCAAAGGCGGGCGACATTCGTTCCTTGTTCAGGGACGTCTAATCCTTGATCAAAACTGGGACGACGCGATGTCGGTTCTTCCTTCCGTGGATTCCTCCTCGGAGCTCGTCACCTAGTCCGGGTCTCCCTCATAGATTTAAGACGGGTTCGTGAAACTCATTCCTGGTGCCATATCTACATGGACGCCAGTTATTTATGCTGCTTCCGTCAAGACACTCCAAGGGGTCTCTTCGAGACAGCAACCTACGGTGAGGTGAATGGTCACGTTTTGGCATCGTCGGCATGTCTGTATTTGGTCCCTCATCACAGGGCTTCTCAAGGGCGCGGAAGCCCGAGGCATCCCACATCGAACGCGGGGAATGTGTACCATCTGAGGTTTTCCTCAGATTACCATGATTAACACGGGGTATGTCACGAGTTTAACGTCTTGTGGAGATGGATCAGGTTAAAGGGTCCCTAGGGGAAACACCGATGTTGGGGCCAGCACGTGGGTGGCCTCCCGTATAACATGGAGTGGGAAAGGGTGGCATGATCTCACCGGGATGTGGCGGCCCAGGTAAGGATCAGAATGGATGGTGGGGCGAAGCATGGGGCTTACGTTCTAAGATGGCCCAGGAGAGGGGATACAGTTTAACGTCATGCGGGACAGAATACAGTTTAACGTCATGCGGGACGCGATATTGTTTAACGTCATGCGGGACGGGGTACAGTTTAACGTCATGCGGGACGCGATACTGTTTAACATCATGCGGGACGAGGTATTGTTTAACGTCATGCGGTACACGATACAGTTTAACGTCATTCGGGATGAGGTACAATTTAACGTCATGCGGGATGAGGTACAATTTAACATCATGCGGAACGCGAGATTTGGGGCTTACGCTCTGAGGCAGCCCAAGGTGGTCAGGGGACCAACATGGAGAGGTCGGGACGACCGGGTGGTGGTCTTGAACCTCGTGGAGGCTTCCTACGTACCATGCGTTAGCACGGATCAAAGTCCATGTAGTTCGCTGGGATGGGGCTTACGCTATGAGGCGGCCCATAGGAGGATGTGATGGTCGATGCGCACTCTAAGACCACGTGAGTCATGCTCAGTGCGAGAAACAAGAGGCAACGGGGACCAGACGATCACATCGCGAAGGGTGCATCCGTGAGAAGCAGAATGGGGCTTACGCATTGAGCGGCCCAAAGAGGAAATAGGGGCTTACGCGTGGTTAGCGTCCCTTGGTGTTAAGGCTTACTCCTGGGTGGAGGCCCGGGGGGCGACAAAGTGCAGTGGGAAAATGACTCCACTGGCCTTGGAAGGGGGGGAAGTACAGAGATGCACGTATGCAATCATCCGTACGAAAGGTTAGGGGCTTACGCTCTGAGGCAGCCCTTCCCCCGCGGAAAAACGCCGCTCCGACAAGGAGGATCTCATTCTATGTGAGGAAGAGTCCTCTCCCGTGGAGACGAGTGGGCGTAAAAAATGTCTGATCTGGGGGGACCCTGCGTGCGAAGCATAGGGTGGGACCACAGCTTAACGTCTTGTGTTAAGGACGAGGTGCTTAGCAGTTTAACGTCCTGCAGCTTGGATGAGGTGGGTTTTCTCCACACCCCCAGGGCTTACATGCCCAACGCCCACTACCCCTTGTGGAAGGGAAGGCATCGGCAAGGCCATGGTGAAGGGGGGCCGCAGCGCAAACCGCCGGGTGGTCCACGTAAGTGTGGCTATGCGAAGAATAAATAGCTGTTAGCGTGCCTTTGCGGAGAAGCATAAGGCAAAGCAACGCAACGGGAATCATGGCCCAAGGGACCTTGACGTTACTTCGTATGAGCCTGGAAGCTCGTACGGGAAAACAACGCATGGCGCGCATTCCCGGTAGGGGAGACATCAGGTGCCGGTGTAGGGGGCAGCCAAGGGGCGTCAATTGGAGTAACGGAATTGCGCGCGAAGAGGGAATTACGCGCAATGTTTTGCGCACAAGGCAGGGTATTGCGCGCACGGACCAGGGATTGCTCGCAAGTGGAGAAACCGGGGGAAGGGGAAAATTCACTGAGGCCGGTGGAGTTGCGCTCAAAGGCGAACTCCGAGGCAAGGTTGCACAGAATTCAGGATTACCTGGATGTCATCTTTCACACGGTGGGAGCTGAATTGCGCGCATGTCAGTCGCTTCGGATTCCTCCACCCCTAAACCGTTCGTGGTCACCTTATATTTATAGGTGAACTCTAGCGCGGAATCCAGGTGGCGCGCGATGTTTTCCACACCGGGAACCGCTTGCGCGCAAAATATCGCCGCAGAGAAACGGGGCACACAATTATTGCGCGCCTCACCGGTCCAATTCCGCGAATCCCGGGAGCACTTCACGCGCAGAAAATTATGGGCGCGGATCCTCCTTTATTTGGCGCACCACTTCCCGGGCCTCTGGATCAGGCCTCTGATTCCGAATATGACTTCGCTTCGTCATTCTGAAACTTCCTTCGGGAGTTGCTCGCTTTTTTTCGGCATCAACAAATGTATTATTAATAAATATATTATGTGGGTTTTCCATGAAATAAGTCTCTATATAGATACTATATATGGACATTTTTCCGATATCGATGTACCACAAGGTAATAACTAGGAAAATGGGGCATTTTGCTTGACCTGATTTTCACAAGGGAATGAGCCTTAATATTCACCAATTTTGAAACTCTGAGGATATTCCTAATAAAATTAAAATTTTATTTATAAACCATATTGATGTATTTTCATAGATGATGATAATTAATGATCAAGGAAAAACCATAGGTTTCATGTATTAAAAATACTTTGTTATGCTTTAAACATATTATAAAATATTATATTTTTTCTCACAACCATTTTTTCTCACACTATGCTATTTTTTTTAGTCAATGGAAATAACCCAATTTAATATTTTTAAATTGAAAATTATGGAACAACTTGTGACTATTAGAATCAAAATGGAATAATGATAGGAGTCAAATATATCATGATTATTCCTCTTCAGTTTTCTGAAAATATGACTAAAATCATATACCATAACAAACTCTTAGTCTAACCAAATAATATAGGATAGTCTTCAATATGATCTCAAGTGATGGGGACCATTGAGGATTAAAAGATCAATTTACATCATTTAATAAATTTGGAAGGATACATCCATAAAAATGAATCAATGGAATGGGAACATTGTTATTTGTGTAAATTAAGGGAATAAAGAAAATGATTTTCAAGGGAAAATTATGATTATGATAATAGGAAATAAATCTCATCCATGGGATCAATTTATAGTTAGTTTCCTTAAATGTGTAGAAAATGGGAATTATCTATGAAAATTCCTTATCCTAAAGGGTAATACCTTATCATTGGAAATAACTATGTTGAAATAAAGGATTTAATGTATTTATATATTGTGATTCATGAATTAAACTCTTGATGCATATTACCAATTTTATTTTGTTTAAAATACTCATGAAACATCTATATATTCAACAAAATTTTTGAATCATATATGTCTCATTAACAATATATTAATTGGATATAATCTTGGGTTTAAGAGTTTAAAATTTATGATATGTGCATATTATTAAACTACTCATTTTGGTTTTATGTGATGGGAGTCTACCCAGATTAAAGATATTTTTAAAGATATTAAAAAAAATCATATGTTTTATAGGAATGTTTATTTTAGGAATAATGAATTTACATTTTATTGAATTTTTCTTACTGAACTGGATTTACTTTTATTTCCATTCCTGTCTATCTCATGAGATATAAATCTTTTCCCAATGAATTGAAGAGAGATATAGGTCCCACCCTTATTATAATGAAACAATTATTATGTGTTCCAACAAAATATAATTTTTTTTACCAAAGTATAACCCAAGAAATAAAATGGGTATCTTAAACGTCATTACATCATAACATAATCGATCAATGGATTTCATAAAACAATTCCATTATTTACAAAATTAAATACATGTAATAATAGAGATAAATAAATATACTATGTATTATTATATGGAATATAATTTTGATAAATCACATGAGCTTCATTCCTAAGGAAAATATCTTTTCTTCTTCAAAAACATTTACCTTCTTCAAAATAACAACAAACTATTATAAAATATTCTTATGGGAATGTAAACTTATATGATTATTGGGTAAGATTATAGTAAATAAAGCATTATGAATGTGTAAAAATATATTCATGATGTAAAAGTAAAAAACATTAATCTCTTACATTTTATGAAAATTTCAAAAAGAAACTCATACTAAAAATGACAAAAGATTCCATTCATACCATTTTCTAAAATTTTCCATTGGGTAAATTTTATCCCTTACCTTAAGACTAATATTCTTTGTATGTATCCATACACACATTAAAATTATTAAAATAATTTTTCTGACTTATTTTAGAATAATAATCATTTTTATGATGATCATATGTTTATCTGTTTGTTAGTAACATTTCATTGTTATTCGCTATTTGGTTAGTATCTTCTTTATGTTCTTATGAATGTTTTGTTGGATAAGTTCTTAATCATTTTTTCGGATATAGTTATATAATTTAAATCATGGTATTAGTATAATATATATATATATATATGTAATCATTCAATTCATTTATATAATCATGCTTTAATGAAGATTATGTAGAATGAATGACATCATACTATGGAGACGGTAAGAAGTACGTACAGACAAACGACAATATCATTCCCATAATTGTTGAATGGTATTAAATTAAAGGGTGTATAATATCTCAGAATTATTATATTGTTATAATAACCATATATAGTTATTATTTCCACCATTATATCCTTCCATTAATTGTGGTGCTGAAAAACATATTACACCACAGCTTAGAGATGGTATGTCATATGTTCGCACGTGCAGTGATTTCATTTTTCGTAGGATGGATAGAAGATAAAATACGGTAGTTTCATAATTATAATAACATATCATTATATTAGTGATACAGATATTATTAATTTACAATTAAACAACCAATTAATATGATGTATAAGAAGAAAGATATTTGAATTAATCGGTATAAAAGAATACCTCTTCCACGACGTGCCTCCTTTAAATTTCCTAATATGGCAATAGAGTTGGTCATTTAATAAGACGAGAACCTATATATTGAAAATATGTATGTCTAGAAGGAAAAATGGTATGGTGAGGCCATGTTCAAAGGCTAAAAATTTTGTGAAGAGGTGAGGTAGGAGGTTCCCATTTAAAATTGTGGTGAGGGGATCATTTGGAAATCTCAAAAATATTAATTAATAATAAAATAAAATCCCAAATAAAATCCGCAAAAAATGTCCCAATTTGGAAGATGTGATGAGATAGGGTTGATATATCATCAACCAATAACATTTTTAAAAGTTTTTAAGTCAATTAAAGAATTATCATTTGAATTAACACTTTTTTATACTATTAAATTTTAAATTTGGAAATAATATTCTAAATATTTAATGGTTATAAATTTTTTTATATGGTTTTAATTGACCATAAATTGATATTTTATGAAATTTTATAACTTATAAATATAATTTTTTAATGATTTAATATTTTTATTAATTTAAAATAATTTAATAAATTTTAATTTTTATATAATGTCAATTTTGTCAATTTTTACACTATTCAATTATTTGACATTAAGTAATATTCAAACAAGAGATAAATTAAAAAAAATATAATACACTCCCAAAATGTCATAGTCACCTCTAAAATTCTTGGGGCACTTTAATTAGTTCAAATGGTATTGCTTTTAATATTTTTAAAACCATGTATTTGATATATCTATTAATAAAATAATTTCTCAATCACCATTAGGTCATCATTAATGGTAAATATTTAAAAAATAAAAATTATAAATAAATTTCTATTATGTAGGAAATTATTTTATATTTTTAGAGACTATATATAGTAGATATTATCTCCATGTTATACATATATTAATATTAATATACTTATATAAAATGAGATTGTGACATTTTGTCACATTCATTAGTCTTTATTACATTCATGTCATATTCATAGGCATGTGGCCATAATGTTATTAAATTTAGAATAATATATGATAATGTTTTAATTTAGTTATCCCATAAAATTTTAAAATCTATTAATGTGATTAAATAATAATAATTTTAACCATAATTGCCTAATTTACTTTTAAAGATGGTAATAAAAAAATAACAAATATACTATTCATAATGCCCAAAAATAAAAGTAGCCACATAACATAATTTGAACCTACTGGTTGAAAATATTGAATCTATTTTTTAAATTTCAATATATATAAGTTTTAGTAATTAATTTTAAATCAATCTCGTTGTCCGAATGAGAGAAGGAGACTTATAAATGTTAAAACATTACAAAAGATTATTATTTTTTAAATGTGAATTAAATATAATATTAATTTAAATTAAAAAAATATATTAATAGGAAAAAATACATTAAAATTATTCATTTAAAACCATTAAATATTAATATTTAACAGTATAAATTATATCGTTGGAAAAAGTTTTTTAATTAAAAGTTTGCATATTTTTCTATTCATCATAACATGAAATATATTTGAAATATATCATAAATTTATCCAAATTTAATTATTATATCACTATTAAAAATAACATTTTTATGATCTTATATAAAAATTATTAATGTGTCAAAATCTTAATTCAAAATAGGTTTTCCATTCAAAGGTCTAACATTAACATTTTATAAAATTGGTATTATATATCATATAGGGTTTTATTCATATCCTATGACTAAAATATCAATTGTATGAATATAAAAAATATATTATTAAATATATAATACATATATATCTCATTAATTTCATTACCAAATTTAATTCACTCAAATTAATATTATCTAATTGATCTATTTTTTTCATAAATAACTGATAGAAAATGAATTCATAATGAATTTTAATATGTTATTTATAATTACATTGACTAACCTAATGGCTATGCTATAAGGGTAATTTTATAATAAGGGAATCATGTAGTTCATTTAGATTCTCGATTACATTCATATAAAGATACTTAAAAATAAAATTCTTTAAAGAAAATATTTCATTAAAAAATATTTGTGTGTTACATTATACCACCTTTAAACTGAATTCCCACCTCAAAATTCATCACTAGGAAAAAAATAAATAATGATACCTATCCCTAATCATATCCTCAAGATCCCATGTATCTTATCAAATTGGTGGTTCATCCATAAAACATTAACCAAGTGAGTGGTTTTGTTTCGTAGAAATTCATCTTTGCGATCTGAAAGCTCTATTGGTTTTTTTCATAAGAAATATATTTCTCCATTGTTATGACTTCTCATCTTAGTACATGTTATGGATCTGTTATGTACATTCTTAAGAGGGATACATGGAACACATCATGAACTTGGTAGAGATTTAGTGGAAGCACCAATCAGTAAGCTACCTTCCCAACACAATACAAAATTTCAAATGGACTGATATACCAAGGGCTCAGATTTACCTTCATTCCAAATCTCATTACTCCCTTCTAGGGATATATTCATAGAAACACCTTATCACCCACTTCAAAATCTAGGTCTTTTCTTTGGTTGTCTGCATAATGTTTTTTCCAACATTGAGCTCCTCTAATGTGTCATTGAAGAGATCTGGCATTTTCTGTCATTTTATCAAAAAGATCAGGTCCTAATAGATTTCTTTCCCCCACTTCATCCCAGAAAGTTGGAGTTCTGAGCTTATTTATGTAGAGGGATTCATAAGTAGCAATATGAATATAGGATTGAATGATATTATTATAATTAAAATTTCCCCATTTGAAGGTGTTGATCCCAACAACCATTGAAATCCATATAGCATGCTTTCAACATGTCTTCCATAGTTTTTATTATCCTCTTAGACTAACCGTCTATCTGAGAATGATAAGAAGTGTTGAAACATAACTCTATATCCAGATCATGCTTATATCTTCACCAAAACTTTGAGGTAAACCTTTTCTCCTGATCAGATATAATTGAAAGTGGTACTCCATGAAATATTACAACTTCCTTTCAATATATCTTTCAAAGATTATCATGATAGAAAACTCTATAAAAGAAATGAAGTGGGACAACATTGTATGGTGATCAACTATAAACTAGATATAATTATTAAATTTGGATGTTATTGGAGATTTGATGACAAATACTAGAGTGATGTTTTCCCATTTCCATTCTAGTGTGGGTAGTGGTTGTAACATGCTCTTATAGTTCTGTCTATCAGCCTTAACTTGCTGATAGACTGAGAATTGAGAGACATATTCGATGATATATATTTTCATGCAATCCCACTAGAATTACTCTATCAGATCCTTATAAATCGTTGTTCTTCCAAGGTGAATAGATAATCATGAACTCTAAGCCTCATCCAGTACCTCCTTCTTTAATTTTGGTATCATAGAAATACAAACCTGTCCCTTAAACATTATTATTTTATCGCGATCAAGGTTCAATTCAGGAACATTTCAAACCGTCTTTTTTATCATTACATCTTACTTTTGTGCCTCTTTAATCTTCACTTGTATAGTTGTTTTGAAATTCATTTTATAAAGATACTATTTCTCCCATTACATTAAAATTTCAAGATACATCCTTTGGAAATCCAAAAATATTGGTTTTTTACCTTAATCATCATGGATTACCAAGCATGGCCTTTTAGACTCAAATCATCTTCCACCTTGTTCGCTTTCCCAAGATAGTACTTTATTGAGAAGTTGTAATATTTAATCAACTCCAACCATCTTACATGGCACATATTCATCTCCTTTTTATATGAAAATATACATTATAATTTTATTATCAGTATAAACATCACACCAATCACCATAACGACAATTCATCCATATATTTAATTAAAATATTACTTCATCTAACTCCAAATCATGATTTGGGTTTTTTTTCTCATGGATTTTAAACTACCTTGAAGAAAAAATCTATCAGTATATTATTTTTCATGTGGACACATCTAGTCCCCTTCTAGGATGCATCACGATATATCAAAAACCATTCTCCAGTACAAGTTAGTGTGAATGTAGGTGCACTACGTAACCTCCTTTCTTGGTCTTTGAAATTCTATTAAAATTCATTATTCCAAACAAAAATTACTCCTTTACAAGTCATCTTTCAGAGAATATTAGATAATCGTGGATAATCGTTCACAAAATGTCGATAATTTCTAGAAAAACCATGAAAACATCGCATTTCAGTTACTGTTATTGGTCTCAATCATCATTCAATATCCACTTTTTTATCCATAGAAATCCCCTCTCATCAGATTATGTGACCAAAAAATTAATCTTTCCGAAGCCAAAATTCACAATTGGTAAAATTTTCATAAATATTCACCTTTCTCAGAGTCTTCAGTACAATTCTTAATTGATCTTAATGTTATAACATTTTCTTTTAATAGAAAATATTATTATTTATAACGACTATTAAAAACTGATCAAGATAGTCTCTAATGTCTCAATTCATTAGTTCCATGAGGATAAAATGGTCATTAGTAAGACCAAAAGGCATCACTATAAATTCATAGTGTATATTCCTTGTACATAAGGTTGTCCTTAGTATTTACTCCTCCCACTAATTAATGATATCCAAAATAAATATCAATCATGGAAAAGTATATAGGGTTGTGTAGTTGGTAAAATAAGTCATGAATGCGTGGAAGAGGATATTTTTTCATGATAGGGATCTTGTTAAATTCTCGATAATTAATGAAGATTCTCTTTGATCCATATTTCTTCTTAACAAATATAATAGGTGCTCCCCAAGGGGACAAACTAATGCATATGAATCCATTATCATGGTTCTCATTCTCTTGATTCTTAAATTCCAAAAACATAATTGGGTACATTCATTAATGTTTCTTTGAAATAGTAATTCCCCATGGTATATCAAGTATTGAAAACTAAACTTCATGATTTGGTGGAAGACCTATAAATTATTCTACAAAGACATCATCAAACTCCCATAAAATGGATGTATTCTTAATTGTGAGTTTTTCCCTAACCATTTGAGATAAATATCATTAATTTATTTTAATTAAGTCCCAAAATATGTTATAAATTTCTACCATAATATTATATTCATCATTGCATCGAAAGATGATAATATATTGATCTCGAATGTGAAATGTGACTTCCCTTCCATGGAAATTGTTATGATCTCCATATAGAGAAAGACAATCCTTGCCATGAATCATATAAAATTCCTCTATAGGAATGATCATATGATTTTCTGGAAGAACTTTCCCACAAACTTCAACCGTAGAAGAATTATAAACATTTGAAGGGACTGTTGTGCCATTAGGAATTTTCACAGATAACACAAAATTTAATTTTTTATGTAATACAATGATACCCATAGAAATTAATCATAAATAAAAGAGTGGGTGGATACAGAATTAAATACAACATTTTCTACTGTAGAGTGGATTGTTAGTGAACCTTTCACCACTTCATTATCGTACTCCATGTCATCAATTTTAATTTTATGTGACATACATTTTTCATTTTCTATAAAAAATTTTAAATGTAAATCATCATCAATAAACCTTGGATTAGGGCATTGATTGGTAGAATTCCCCATTTCCTTTCACTTGTCCCATTCATGTGTAGGAGGTGCATTCTGTGTAGGCTTTTTTTTGTTCACATCATTAGACTTATTTTTCCCATCACATTGCCAATAAATTTCTTGATAACCTTATTTTACACACTTAAAACATTTTCTGTTACATTAAGTCAATTCCCTCCATGTTACTTTCCAGACATTAATCATTACCTAAAAAAACTTTTTTCAGTGTGGTCTTTAGATTTTCCATCAAATTTCATTTTTATCTTCTTATCAATGACGTGTGATTGGTGGGTCACTACAATCTCTATCTCAACCTTATGAGCACATCGAACAATTTACTCGTAGCTATTGAAGCCCCTTATGGATAATTCTCTTCAGAAACATGGTTTTAATCCAGTCAAGAATAGATCAATAATACTCTCATGTTGGATGAAAAATCCAATAGAAACCATTAATGTCATGTAAAATTTTATCTTTAGGTACTTATAGAATCATCATCTTTTTCTTAAGTTTAAATAACTCCTCGACCATTGTTTGATGAATACGATGAATGTACATATTGAAAAATATTTTCTTGAACTCGTCTCATTCTATGGACTCAATTTTATCTCTTTTCCTCATATTAATGATATGATTCCACCGTATATCAACTGCACCTTGCAAATGATATTCTTATATGATGAATTTATCATTATAGAACATTGTATAACTGGAAATATCTTTTTAGTGATACTAATCCATTTTTTAACCACTAATGGATTATACGACCCACTCAATCATGGTGGACTCAATCTCAGGAAGTACTCAATAGAATATTTCTCCCTCCTTTGATAATTTGGAAGCCCGGTATGATTGATTCCTTTAGAAATTTGTGTGAGTATGGATATAACATTATTCATTCTACCTAGGATAACATTTGGTTTCTCAATGGTAAATTTTTGTATTTCATGTCACATTAAGCCTTAACATTGTTCCGTCGGGTTCATTCCATAGATTAAAACCAAGAAGCATTGTGTGAGAAACACTAACCATAACATTAAAACTACATAATTCATAAAATAATTTAAATTTAGGATCCTTTTGGTTTTATCCTAGGTTATTCATGGTCATTTCTAAAACACTAGGATTGAATCCAATACTTATACATATCCTTTGGGTTCTCACTATGGAATGTTCTTCCCAGATTACAAAGGATATCTATACCTTTACTCTGATACCCTTTATATCAACCCATAATTTACATACATTGATCTTACGTCATTATTGAAGTATTATCATTAAAACATATAAAAAACCATTACATGACTGTATAGGTATATTGTATTTAGAAACCGGGAAACATAAACAACATGTTCATAAAACATCTATATTGTCTCATGTTTATTTCACCATAACTGGACTCCTTTTGCATATCATACATAATACTATTCTTCATGACCTGGGAAAATAAACATATGAATTGGTGATCTGAAATTATCAGTAATGTTAATCAAAATGAATACCAATCGTATCATATTCTTAAGAACATATCATTTTAAAATATTTTCTTACATAAAAAATATAATAATTTCATGTCATGGGATAAATTATAAAAGTGAAATGTAATCCCAATAGTTATAACATAATACATGAATGTTTTTTCATACACACATACACATAGATAATCATTTCATATTATTCATGATTCATTTCCAATAACATCATACAGTATAATTTCTATTACTGAATCGAGTTCACTCTTAGTTCTAGACCTCTTGTAATAAACACGATTTACTAGTTGTTCCAGTCATATCTATCTCTTGAGATATAAATCATTACATAATACATTAAAAGAATATATTTTTCACACAATCTCATAATGAAACCATTAATACATGTTCCACAAAAACACAAACACCTTCACCATAGCATAACACATGAAATAAAAAGGGTTTATTAAAAATCATCACATCCTATCATAATCCACAAATCTATTTCATAAAAATAATTCCATTATCTGAACAATCAAATCAATGAAATAATAGAGATAGAAACATAAACCATTTTAGTTGTAGAAGGAACATAATTTTGATAAATCCCTTGAGCTTCATTCATATGGAAAATATTCTTTCTTTTTGAAATATGTTCACCATGATAAAAATACCACATAATTTTAGAAGATATAGTTTTATGGGAAAGTAACCTTGTAATCGTGTATGGGAAGATTCAAGGAAACAAATAATTATGAATTCGTAAAAATATTTTAATACTGTATAATTAAAAAAAACATTCTTCTCATAATTTTTCTGAAAAAGTTAGAAAGTACCTCATCACGAACACAAAAAAAGATTCCATTCATACGATTTAGTAAATTTTACAAATGGATAAAATTTACATTAAAAAATTATTTATGTTCATAAAGAATAATTTTAAATACATATTTGGGAATCATGGTCATATATGATAAATAACCCACAATAAATACTTATGAATAAACAATATCGGATAAAAATGAGATTTGAAAATTTATCCGTTACCATAGGTATGCTATGATTCGTATATATCTGAAATTAATTTCTAATGATTTAAATAATGATACTGATTTATTTCAGAATAATGATAAATTTTATGATGATCATGTTTTTATCCATTTGTTAGTATCATTTCATTGTTACTCGTTACTCAGGTATTAACTGATTTATGTTCTTATGCATGTTTTGTCAGATATGTTCTTATTTATATTTTTATGTAACAATTATACCAATTAAAAAAGGTATTATTATAATAAATATCATATTTATTCTTTAAATTCATTTATATAATCATTCTTTATTTAAGATTATGTAGAACGAATAACATCACACCGTGGAGACGGAAAACCATACGTACTCACAAGCGATGATATCGTTCACATAATTGATCAATAGTATTGAATTTTAATGGGTATAATATATAAAAATTAGTATAATGTAATAATATTCATATATAATTATTATCTACACCATTATATACTTACAAATAAGGTCGTGGTGAGAAACTGAATACCCCACGGGGTGAAGATGGTAAGACATACTCACTTGCAGTGATTTCGTTTTTCATAGGATGGATAGAAGGTGGAATAGAGTTTTCTCATATTTATCATATCATATATGTATATGAGTTATACTGATGTTATTACTTTATAATTAAATAACTAATTAAGAGGTAATAGAAGAAGAATGAAATTGTAATGAATCAGTAGAAGAGATTACCTCTTCCTCGATGTGCCAACTTTAAATATCCTCTTAGGGCACTAGAGTTTGGCATTGATGAAGACCAGAACCTCTAGAATGAAAATAGGTAATTTTATAAGGAATTATTTCAGGGGGTGGCCAATATTGAAGGCTTTATATAATGTAAATTGGTGACGGTGGAGGTTCCCTTTTATAATTTAGGTGAGGTGCATTTTGAAAACATTAAAAAGATTATTTTATAATAATAACAGATCCATCCAAATTCATCCAAAATGACCCCATTTATTATATGAGATGAGATGTTATTTTAATCACATCAACCAATAAATTTTAGACAAGTTTTTAGGTCAATTTATGCATTCTCATTTTAATTAGTACTTTATAATTCTATTTAATTTTAATTGTGGTAATAACATTATAAATATTTAATGGTTATAAATATATACTTATATGGGGTTAATTCAACAAAAAATGGATATTTTATGAAAATTTAGGCCATATAATTATCAATTTTTAATTTTTAAATTTTTTTATTATTTTTAAATAATTTAATAAAATGTTACTTTTATAAAATGTCAATACTGTCAATTTTGACACTATTCATTTTTTGACACTAAATAATATTGATAAAAAGATATATTCAAAATAAAATACATCATTCAATCATAAAATGTCAAAATCAACTATAAAATTTGTGTTGAACTATAATTAGATCATATGACATTTCTTTTAATATTTTTGAAACCATTTATTTGATATTTTTCATAAAAAAATAATTTTTACATCATTATTGTGTCATAATTAATGGTAAATATTTAATATCGAAAAATTAATAATAAATTTCTATGTAATATTTAGTGCTTTCATATATCTAGATACTATCTATAGTTGACATTATCTCCTATTTACCCATATATTAATATTAATAAACATATATAAAATGCTATTGTGACATTTTGTCACATTAATTATTTTTATTAAATTCTGGTCATATTAATTGGTACATGGCCATTAAGTTATTATATTTATAAAAAGTGATGATACGTGTCAAATTTAGTCATCTCGTAGTATTTTTATATGAGTTAAGGTTATTTTATAATATTATTTTTACCCTTATTTACCTGATTTACCTTCAACCATTATAATAAAAATAATTTCCAATGTTACTATTCATAATGCCCGAAAATAAAAGAAGCCTATTTACATATTTTGGACCTACTAATTCCAAATTTGGAAATAATTTTTAATATTTCAAAAAATAGAAGGTGCAAATAATAATTTAAATTCTATCATGTTTTCAGAATGAGAGAATGAATTTTTTAAATTTAAAACACTACGAATGATTGAATTTTTTTTCATATGAATTCAATGTAAAATTAATTATAATTACCTTAATTATATTGAATGGTAACAATATAATTTATTTATACATTAAAACCTTTCAATATTATAATTTAACTAGATAAATTATATCAATGAAAATGGTGCATTAAAATAAAATTTAGCATATTGTTAATATTCATCAAAACATGAATGTTATCAAAACAATAGCATGAATTTATCCAAATTAATTTTTTTATATCCTAATTAAAAAGAATTTCTATTTTATATAACTATTTTAAATGGTTCAAAATTTTAATATAAAATGTGTTCTTCATTCAAAGGTGTAAATGTAACCTTTTAAAAAATAGGTTTTTATACATCAAATAGGGTTTTATCCATAACTTATGACTAAAATATCCAATGGATGAATATATAAAATATTTTATCTAATATATAATACATAAATATCTCATTAGTTACATTAATTTCATTACCATAAGTAATTCACTCAAAATATAACTAACTAATTGATTTATATTTTTCAATAAATAATTTATAGGCAATGAATCAATAGTGAATTTTTAATAAATTATCTATAATTCATCCCATTTATGTATGAGCTATGGTATAATTGTTATTTTATAACAAGGGCATATCTCAGTTCATTTAAACTCAAAATTTCATGGAAATAGGCTAGTAAATAATAAAACATATTTAATGATAAAAATTTCTCAATAAAACATAAACGTGTTACAATTAAACCCTAAATATTAATAATAGTAATATGAACATCCATAAATTAAATTCATATATGATTTATAATCGTGTTTTATAAATAAAATATTTTTATAATGAAATATATAAATTTCGGTAAGTGATGTATATGTTTTGGAAATATTATTTTCACAAAATTACATTACTGTCATTATGTGAAAAATAAAATAATATATTTTGAAATGTTTATAATTTAATTGGATAAAATAAACATCAATTTTTAATTTATAATTTCAAACTAGGATTTGGATGAATGTTTGGTACATTTATTAAATAATTCATTTTTTGAGTAATAGTGGAAAATACTGATGTTCAAATGAAAACTGCCATTTCATCTAATTTATTTATATATTTAAATTATTTTTTAAATTATTTTTACGGTATAATTATAATAATTATAAATCAATCAATCAAATTTACATATTTGGGATAAATTTAACCTTGAAATTGGATATAAAAACATTCGAAACATTTCACCTTATGAACATTAAAACCTCATTGTTTCATCTCTTCTACGGGATTAAATTTTAAATTAAATAATACCAGTTATGTGAATTGAAATTGGGAAAATTCATTTCATATTCAAGTAATAATAATTTATAATTTTTAATATGTCTATATTATTTTTTAAAAAAATATTAGTGATTATAAATAATGTTAATCTCAACGATTAGGAGAAAAATGAGTTTTCTAAGAGACTAATCATTGAAAATAGCAGTAAAATAACCTACAAACATGGCCAAAACCATTGAATGGAAGTGTTTGTATCATATTCTCTATAAGATATATAATAATCCATTATTTGAGAAACATTACAAAGAAAATATCTGGGTGGAATTCTCTCCATCATATCATTTCAAGTCTATTACTAATATCCCTTATAAGAGGACATCCCATATCCCCCATCTTCCCACCTATAAATAACTTGAGATTTGAAAATAATTACAAAACTCTCTTTACAAATTACCTCCCTTAATCCTAGAATCTTTTTTTAGAGAACCCAACAAAGGAATTCATTTTTTTCAAACCAAAAGGAGATACCCCTAGAATAAGAAACCCTAAAAACTATGGTTTTTGTTTTATTAATTGATGAAACTCTATTATTTATCTTTATATCATTATTATATAATAAAATAATTCACCAAAATATACTTATATGTAGTTATAATATGTTTATGAACTAAAAAAACACCCACTACCATGAAATTGGATACACAAAAAATATTCGAATGGGCGACTAACACCTTTCCAACTCATGAAATGTTTTCATCCATTACCACATTTATTTATTTGAAATAGTGTCTCAAAAATTTTTTTTTATGATTTTTATATTTTTTATGATATTATTATGATTCTGGTATTTTTATTTCATTCTCACATTCATGATATTATTTTTCTATTAATACTATAATGATTTTTGGGTGTATGTTGGACTACCTCCTTACGAAACGATGTGATTCGTTCACGGTTTTAATAGAATGTATTTATGATTTATTGGGTACTAATATTTGTAACATCATTTTTAAATAAAGAATATGATGTTTTTATATTTATTAATATTTGAGACCTAAATATTTATTTTTCTTTAAATGGGATGCTATGTTCGAGGGCGTACCAGATGCACAACAACAAGTTTCTTTGAAATCTTACGTTGCACAAAAACGATGGCTCATACTGAAAAATAATAATATTATATTATTTTAAATCATTAATAAAACTTAACTATAGTAATGGAGGGAATGAACAGAACTAAATAAAAAAATCATTATACCTCTTTGTTAAATGTTTTTACATTAATCCAATAAATTTTATTGGCTTAATGTAAGAAAGAATCTGATTTTGAGCATAAATACTCTAATATTTTTTGAATGGTCGATTTACCACCTTATGATGGTGAACCATATTTAAATCTATTTATGGTTACTTTTATATGTTCTATTTTATATAATAAAATTCTTCTTTAGAATTGGGACATCAAAATTTACTTTGGATAAATTTTTGGTATTTTTATGATTAAATATATTTTTTAATAAATAGTTAAAAATATTGTATTTTAATTTAAAATTTTCATTTAATAAAACTTATTAATATGGTAATATTATATTTTAAATGGGTTTAATGTGTAATTGGATTATATTTTTACCATTTAATCTAATTCTGGTCATTGGAAATCTTTTACATTGAAATTTGGCATAAATGAGTGTCAATCTTTGGATAGATATTATTTCTTTAAAACACGCTATCTGTTTTGACATCACGAATTAATTTTTAATTAATTAATGTAAATTTTATTTATTCAAATTTATAAAATATACATAATTTTTGAAATTGGAATTTCAAATCTAGCTTAGGCTAAAATTTTGGTATTTTTCTGAAAAACATCAATTTTTTATAAATAATGAAACCACTATGTAGAAGTTAAAAAACTGAATTTTTTATTTAAATGAAATTTTACCACTTCTGTGAATTTAATTTTAAAAATACAACATACATGGTTGTTATTTCTATGTAAAATGTGGTTCAAGAAGATAAAAATAATTTTTTTGTAAATAGTAACTTTTGACTTTTATTTACCAATATTAAAGGTAAATAGGGTAATTAAAGGTAAAAATAATATTATAATAATAAACAATTACCACAACACGCTTCCTAACCGTATTGGATGAGTCATGGAATCCATGGGAATATTTGGTTCTATTTTGGGACCCCATATATCCACATGGGAGTGATAATGAGTTTTTAGATTAATTAATTTAACAAAATGACAAAAATTACACAAACAAACATCTTTTGGTAAAATAATTTTTATATGGGGTTATATAAGTTATATTTTCGACTATAAATATTCATTGGAAATATAAATATATTTCATACATCAGAGTATTTGTTTTATAATTTTTATACATCATATAAATTAAATTATTTATGACACAATAATGATTTAGTATTTACCTCATTAATAATTGATTTAAATAAATAATAATATATATATTAAAATAACATCCAAAACCTGTCCAATATTTATTGGATGAACTTATATTGACCACGAGTCATCGTATATTTGACCTTAATGAGTTTGGGATCATTATAAACTGAAATTTCTATATAATAAAATAATATTTTCAAACTTTAATAAAGAATCCCTACCCCCACCCCCCTTATAAAAAACCATCACTTCTAACCCATTCCACACACCTCTCAATCCCCTTGGATCACCCGAAACCTTACCAAATAAGCTCCCAATATTCATACCATCTTACTAGAAGCCTGTCCTTAGGCAGAAGGCGCTTCAAAAAGTCCTTTTGGTTCAAACCAAAGAGAGTTACACGAATTAAATGTAACGATTTCTCTTAAAATCATTTCATTTCTTTTATTTATCTAACCCCTAAAATATTTTCACCCAATTATTTTATAACAACACAAGTATCCTCAATATACTAGTATATTGTTATGAGAAGGATTCTAACTACACTCACACACACCTCCATCTAATGGGTAAAGAACCTACTATTTATGTGGGTGGAAAACTAACGCCTCTCGAAAAGATTGTTGTTAAGTTATCTCCAAACACATATTATGGTGGAAATTATTATTGAAATATATTAATATATATGATATATATTATTTCTATGTTTTCATTATGCTTCTGTATTTTTAATTAATAGCATACTTTTATGGTTTCCATTATGAGTAAACGCGATAATTTCGTTTGAGAAAGTGCGGACTACCGCCCCCTCCATGTGATATGACTCGTTCATACTTTACCTGGGACATATGAAGGATGGATTTATTCAAATTATATATGATATTATACTGTAATTATAATATAACTATGTATCATTTATTTTTCATTCAATTAAAATATGAAATAGAAATGAAAGTAGCGTTCATGTGTACGTACGACTTACTGTCTTCATGAACGGTGCATTTCATTTCATATCTCAAAATGTTATTTACAAATATAATTACATATATATACTGTATATATATTATATATACAATATAAAAATCATGAATATAATTCTGGAGATAATTGAATCTTCACCACATGGACAACTTGTAATTATAAGGTGTTCATTTTTTACTCAAGTACAAAATATCGACAAGACAACCATTATTATCTTAAATGATTACATAATGGTTATAACATGAAAATAAGTGATATAAATGCAATAATAAACTTGAATAAGGGTTATTAATAATGTATAAATTAACTTACATTTATTATTCATGAAGAACAAGGAAATAACAAGTCAAGTCGGACACGCGGTATGGGGTTTCTTTTGTCACTTTTAATTCCATGAGATTTCGATTATTCAACACTAATTTATTGCATGTGGTGTATTGTGTACATAATTTTTATATATATTATCATTATTATATTTATATTCATGTTATTTTTTGAATCATTTGGTGTTTATTATCTTTTGGTCATACGACTCGATTGATTACAATGTGGTAAGGTATTTTCATCTCACTTTTTATTCCAATTAGATTCAAGCTATATTGCTGCTATTTTCCTTTTGTGTGGTTTATGTATGGACCGTGATTGTATTAATTGTGTAATATACTCAAATTTATGGGTATTTACATCTTAATTGTATGATATGTCCTTCATTGGATGTATGTTTCATAAGTTACCAAATTGGTAATGGAACCTTTTAACCCAATTTCCATTCCTTGTGTTAATCTTCTAATTATTAATTATGCCATTCTATGATTATGTGTTGAATAACTATTTATTCATTTATCATTTAATTTCACCTCACACTTATGTGGATATAATATTGATACAAATAATCACTCCATTGATAAATTCTCAATCCATTTATATGAACTTGATACGAGTAATTTTAACTCAATTTCCATTCATTGAGTTAAACATTCATGTTATTGGTTTTGTCATAAAAAGAACATGTGTGAATGTACTATGATTTATTTACACATTATATTCAATCATATTGAGTGTATTAATATTTTTCACACATTATTATGTTATTTATTTACCATTAATCTATGGATACAGTTTTTTATAAGGGATTTCGTCTCAATTTACATTCCATTGAGACTTCATTGTCGTTATGCAACAATTCAACCTTATAGGGTGTATATACTACCATTTTAAATATTTAATCATGAACCTATTTATTATAATGACATTATAAAGTTATAATTCAATGTTATTCCTCAATTATTTTTTTCAAGAGTCTCTCATTTTGTTAAAAACACATTAACTAAAATATCATTTTAAATGTTTTAAAGATATATTCTTCCAAATATTTCTCATTAATATCCATTATTGAAAAATTGTTTTAAGATTTATTTATATGTACATTAATGTTTTCAAATGATAAATCATTTAAAATATTCAAATAGGTATGTGAGACATTGATTCAAAATATATTTATTAAATGTTTTAAATGGGATTGAAAATTATTTGATAATGTATTATTTATTTAAAAATATTTATTTGATATAATGTGATTGGGATGTGGAAAATATTTATTTCCTTTATGATTTTGTTATGTGTTATGAATATGTTATGTTTATTGGGAATTTTTTACGAATATGGGTGGTTCCGTGATAATGCTAGGGCGGGTGTGAAGGAGATTTCTTTCCAATGCATTGGGTAACGTGATAGATGTAAACATTAATGTTTCAACAAAGGGATTTAGGGGATATACTGTGATGGGTATTCCAAAGGTGACTCTATATGTAGTTGTGTTAGATACAATGTAATTATGTTATTAATGCCATAAGTTATCTTTATAATTTTTCATATCTATATGTTATTCATAAATCTTATGATTTCATGAGTTATATTATGATTGAAAAGTATTGTTTCATTGATTTGTATTTATTTATGGGATAATATATCTTTTCATTATTTTATAACCTTTACTGAGCTTGTTTTGCTCATTCGATGTTTTGAAATGTTTATTAATAGGACATAAAGATGAATTGGGTCAAGGATAAGATCATGGAAAATTAATTTTGTCTAAAATATAGAACTATACATGTCTCTTTTTTTCAAGAGTTTTTATTTTATTAAAAATGGATAATGGGAAGTAGTGTATACTTGTAAAATTCAAGTTGTTGTGTAATAGTTACGGCCTAGTTCTCTAAAACTCTAAACTTGAAAATATCCCCTAGGTGAATTCTTGACATAATACATGATTATATAATGTTTAAGGATGGGTAATTATAGTTGGAATCAATGTTTAGTTTTGACAACTTTAGGGATTTAGAGTTTTTGATAGACACATGTTTAGACCCTATGTCTATTATTTCTGTAAAATCCTTGTTTTATAAATTTTTTAGATCATGTAAAGATTGTTACAAATGGAAGGAGGAGGATCTCAAATGAAATTCTTATCTCTCCCTGATTATTTCTTGCAATAATTTTTGCAATGTCATGTTTGGATGATTATGATGCTTTTTCTAACATACAACTCACTTGAAAAAAGTTGTTTAATAGATCATACAACTCCACTATACCTTGTTATCGTCATAGATCATGGGTTGTATTTAAAAATAAAATAGTATTTTCACAATATTATCATATTTTCAAGGAAGGAAAGTATTAACAGGGAATTTTAAAATATTTTACCTTATCAAATGATTTTTAAGTATTTTATGATTTTGAAAAAGGTGCTAAAGAAGGATACCCATGCACAACCTTAATATATTTTCTTTTATAATATAGTCTCTCAGTATATACCGATGGTATTTTAAAATGACCAATAATCGAATGTTTCAACTCAAAATTGGTCCAAATATTTGGTAGAAATCATGTTTTATCTTATATTATGAAATTATATGTCATACATAATTATATTCCAAAACTGTTTTTCTGTGAACACCCATATGACCCATGTTGTACAAGGTGTATTTGGATGAAAGAAGAAAATGTTTTTGTCGGATATCTAAATCATTGTTTCAATTCATGGACATTATATCTCCCTAAACAAGATGAAGATGAAACAAAATTGACACCATGATCAAGGTGTGATGTTCTTTATTTTGGGGATTTTTTTCATTTATCATATGGCGGTGAAATATAAAAAATGACAAAATATATGAGACTTCATGATTTAAAATATAGATATCATAATGAATTAAGATGAAAATGAGAGGTATAAGGAAACAATTGTGGATAAAACATGATAGGGTTATTTTTTAGTTTTATAAAAAGGACAACACTCAGACCGTGTGACAACCCATCGCGTCGGACAAAGCTGTGGGAATCAATCACACAACCAAAGTGCTATTGGGATTTATCTCCTACCACTGGAATACGTGAAGTCCTTTGTTAGTATGACTTATTATTTTTTAGTTAAATGATATAACTGATCTAGAATAAGTTGATTTGGGATCTTATATTTTATATAATGGATATCATAGTATATGAAAACTATTTCTTGATTAAGTGATAAAAGTAATTCTGGAATACGTTCTCTCTTTTGGGAACACTGTATTCTTAAGAAAAATATAATACTATGGGATTACATTTGTGGAGATATGGTTGAATGTATATTTTGGATGAATATCAGTTTTTATTGTAGAAATAAAATGATTTGGTTTATTTGTGGAAATGATTAAATTATTATTGAGAATATGTCATTTGGTTAATTATTCTTCAGCATGAGACTTTAAGAGTAGTCTATGTTTTTGGAGTTAAATGTTAATATTTACTGTGAAAGACTATGTTATTAAATCTGTCTGAGTTTTGGGTTTCAATCATTGTTTGGATTATTTTGAAAAATTTAAATGAAAATTTTGAATTGAATGTTCCTTCTTGAACATTGGGTTATTATTTGAATAATTTTGGAGATTAATATTAGTATTTCATTTTATAATGGACTATCATTTTGGGGATTATATGATCTCATTCTAACCATTTTGGTTTTTTTGATGTCTATAGTTAAGGGAAAAATATAGTTTTTCTTTAGTGGATTATGTGATTCTCTATAAGATAATTATATGGCTTTTTATTTTACAAGTCTTTTTGAATAGTCATTGTATTGAGAGAAGATTATTTTTTGGTTGAAACTTATTAAAGGATGAATCTCTATATAAATGTTAGTATATTTTTTATGATATTATTCTATGTAGTAAATTAATTCCTTAAAATTATGAAATGTCACGTAAAACAAAAATGTTATTGGTTTATGTTTCTTACTGGGTAAACAATGACCGTTTAACACATAATAAGTTCTTGATTTTCTGGTGGTTATGTCTCTCCTAATCATTTTTCTGTCACTCTCCATCAGAAATTGATGGTATGTTTTCTCTTCCAAATCCATGTTTTCTTACATGGAATCCTAGTATGGGTTATCTCAGTTGACCATTGTACATAACTTTAATTATTTTAAAGTGATATATTTATAGACTATTTTATTGATGTGGAACTTTCAATAATGTTTTGTAGCCCAATTTTAAAATAGCAAGGGCGCAATTCTCAAAAGGGGGAAGGATGTAACATCCTAGGTAAATAAAAATATGATGTTTTCATATTAATCAATATCTTGAATTAAATACTAATATTATTTTAAATGGGATTCTATGTTCGATGGTGTACCTGATACACAACAATGGGTTTCTTTGAAATCATATGTTTCACACAACGTTGGGTCATACTGAAAAATAATAAAAATAATAATATTTTAAATGATTATTAACGCCTAGCCGTTATAATGGAAGGAATGAACAGAAATAACTAGAAAAATGATAATATACATTTATTAATTGTATTAACATTGATCCAATAAATTTTAGAAGCATAAAATAAAAAGAATCTGATTTTAAGCATAAATACTCTAATATTATTTGAAAGGTCGATTTACTGCCATTTGATGGAGAACCCTCGTTAAATATAGTATTGGTCACTTTTATCTGTTGCCTTTGAAAAAATAAAATTCTTCTTTAAAATCAGGACATCAAGATTTACTTTGTGTAAATATTTGTTATTTTTCTGATAAAATACATTTTTTCATGAATAGTGAAAAATACTGTATTTTAATTCAAAACCGCCTTTTATTATAACATATATATATTGTTATATTATAAATTTAAATTGATTTAAAGATTAATTAGATTATATGTTTACCATTTAATCCAATTCTGGTCAATGGAAGAAATTTCAATTGGAAATTTGGCATAAAAATGTGTCAATCTTTTTATATATATTGTTTCTTAAAAACACGATATTTGTTTTGACAACGGAAATTAATTTTATGTTAATTAATGAAACATCAATTATTTGAGTTTTTTAAAATGGAAATCATTTTTGAATTCAGAATATAAAATTTAGATTATGTTGAAATTTTCTATTCTTTTGAAAAATGTAAATTTTTTATGAATAGTAAAACCACTAAGTAAAAGTTAAAATTTTGACTTTTTCATTTAAATGAAATTTAACCGCTTCAGTGAATTGAATTTCAAAAAACCGAAATATATGGTTGTTATTAGAATGTAAAATGTGGTTCAATAAGATGAAAATATTTTTTTAGTGAATAGTAACTTATGACTTTTATTTACTGCGGCTAATGATAAATAAGGTAATTCAAGGTAATTTTTTTTATAATAATACAAAATTTACTAAACACTAGTACTAACCTTATTGTATAAGTAATGGCTGACCATGTAAATATTTTGGTCAATTTTGGGAAACCATGGAGCCACTTGGGAGTTATAATGACACTTTAGATTAATTAATTTAATGTAAGGACAAAAATGACACAAACTAACATCTTTTAGTAAATTAATTTTTCCTGGGGAAATTTAAGTTATCTTTTTGACTATAAATATTAATTTTAAAGATAATACAATTTCCTACATTATAGTATTTTTTTTATAATTTTTAGACATCATAAAAATAAAATTATTTATGACACAAAAATGATACAGTATTAACCACATTAATAAATGATTTAAATAAATAAGATTATAAATATTAAAATAAACTCCAAAACCTATCCAATTCATATTGGATGAATTTATTTTTACCATGAGTCATTGTATCAGCGACCTTAATTCTTTTGGAATCTTTAGAACCCACAAATCATTATATAATAAAATAATATTTTCACACTTTCCTAAAGAACTCCACCTCCCATTTATAAATAGTCGTCACTTATAACCCATTACACACACCTCTCATGCCCCTTGGATCATCTAAAACCAGACCAAATAAGCTATCAATATCTATGTATTCTTCCTATAATCCTTTGATTAGGCAGAAAATGCTTTAAGATGTCCTTTTGCTTCAGTCCAAAGGGAGTTACCCGAATTAAAGTTAACAGTTTCTCTTAAATAATATTCTTTTATTTTACTTCTCCAACCACTAAAATATTTTCA
This sequence comes from Viscum album, assembly GCA_963277665.1. Taxonomy (NCBI): domain Eukaryota; kingdom Viridiplantae; phylum Streptophyta; class Magnoliopsida; order Santalales; family Viscaceae; genus Viscum; species Viscum album. The sequence goes on from OY728125.1 coordinate 515,197,138, forward strand.
CACCTTTTTATAAAAATAATATTATACTCAATATTCTATTATATGTTTATGATAGGATTCCAACTACACTTACACACACATCCAACTAATATGTAAAGAAGATACTATTTCTGTGTGTGGAAAACTAATGCCTCATGAAATAATGATTATTCAATTATCTCCTACCACCTCTTATGGTTTCCATTATGATGGAACTGTATTTATATATGATATATATTATGTTTATGTTTTCTTTATGTTTATTTATTTTTATTTCATATCATTCCTTTTTGGTTTTCTTTATAGTAACCACGATAATTACATTTCCAAAAGTGCAGACTACCGCCCCCTCAAAGTGATATGACTCATTCATACCAAACATGGTATGTATAAAATATGGTTTTATTGAAATTATATGTGATATTATACTATATAACTAGGTTTTAATTTAATTAATATACTAAATATAAATTAATGTAGCGTTCATGTGTACGTACAACTTACTGTCTCCATGAAGGGTGCATTTCTTTTCTTTTCTCGAAATGTTTTGTACTGTTATAAATACATATATATACTAGATATATATGAAATAAAAGATATATAAATCATGAATATAATTATGGAGATAATAATCACTTGAACATATGGACCACTTGTAATTATAAGGTGTTCATTTTTGACTCAAGTACCAAATATCAACAAAACAACCATTATTAACTTAAATGATTTCTTAATGTTTATAAAAGGATTATAAGTGATATAAAAGGAATAATAAACATGAAAAGTCGTTACTAATCAATTATAAATTAACTTATGTTTAATTTTCAAGAATAAAATGGTACAAACAAGTTTATTCAGACATGAGGTAAGGGGTTTCTTATCAAACTTTTAATTTCATGAGATTTCCATTGTTTTCCACTAATTTATTCCATTAGGTGTATTGTGTATATCAATTTGATGTATATTATAATTATTCTCTTTATATTCCTGTTATTCTGTGAATTATTTGGTGGTTATTATCTTTTGGTCATACAAATCGATTGATTACAACGTGGTAAGTGATTTTCATCTCACTTTTTATTCCTGTGAGATTCATGGTATATTGCCACTATTTTCCTTTTGTGTGATTTATGTATTTCTGATGATTGAATTAATTTTTTAATATACTCAAATTTATCGGTATTTACATCTTCATTTTATGATCCATCATTAATGGGTTGTATGTTTCGTATGTTAACAAATCGGTAAGGGAATGTTTTAACCCATTTTTCATTCCTTTGGTTAATCATCTAATTCTTAATTATATCATGCTATGATTATGTGTGGAATCACTATTTATTTATTTATGTTATAATTTCAACTACACTTTGTGTGTATATACATTTGATACACAGAATCACTCCATTGATAAATTCTCATGTCATTGATATGTTCTTGATAAGAGTATTTTTAACTCAATTTTCATTCATTTAGTTAAACATTAATGTCATTGGTTTTGTCGTAAAAAGAAAATGTTTAAATGTCATATGGTTGGATTACACAAAATATCCAATATTCTTGAGTGTATTTATATTTTTCACAAATTATTATGTAATTTATTAATCCTTAATCTATAGATATAGTTTTATATAAGGTATTTCGTCTCAATTTACATTTCATTGAGACTTCATTGTCGTTATGCACCAATTCACTATTATATGGTTTATATACTACCCTTTGAAATATAACATCATGAAACGTTTTATTCTCATAATATAATAATTTTTGGATTCAATTTTATTCCTCAATTATTTGTATTCCAGAGTCTCTAATTTTGTTAAAAAATAGTTAACCAAAATATAATTTTAAATGTTTTAGAGATTTATTCTTCTAAATATTTATCATTAATGTTCACGTTTTCAAAATGGTTTTTAGGATTTATTTATATGGACAATAATGTTTCAAAAGACAATTAATTTAAAAGATTCAATGTTGTAGGGGACACTTTTATTCGAAATATCTTTATTTAATGTATTACAAGGTTTAGGAAATGATTGGATAAAGAATTGTTTATTTCCATATCATGATTTGATATATTGTGACTGGAATGTAGAAATGTTATATTTACTTTATTCTTGTGTTATGTGTTATTAATATTTTATTGTTATTGGGCATTGTTTATGATTATGGGTGGTTCTATGATAAACCTAGCACATTTGATCTCAAGATAGCTCTCCAAGGCATTGGGTAACGTGACAGAGATAAACGTTAAATTTTCTACTAGTAGGTTCAGGAAATATACTGTGATGGTTATTCCAAAAGTGACCCCCTTTGTAGCAATGATAACATTAATGCATGTATGTTATGAATGCCATAATTTACCTTTATGATTTATTATTTCTATATGTTATTCATAAATATTATGATTTCAAGAGTTATGTTATGATTGAAAAATATGGTTTCATTGATTTGTATTTTTCTGATGGTCTAATGATTCTTTTCATTATTATATAACCCTTAATGAGCTGTTTATCTTCAACCCATGTTTTAAAATCTCTTTCATAGTAAATAAAGAGGAATATGGTCAAGGATGAGATCAAGTAAAATTCATGCTGTCTAAATCCTGGAACTAGACATGTCTTTTTTTTCAAGTGTCTTTATTTTAAGAAAAATAGATACTGTGTATAAGTGTCTACATGTAATATTCAAGTTGTTATGTAATAATTATGGCCAAATTCTCTAAAATTATAAACATAAAAATATCCCCAATGTTATTTCATGACATAATTCAATATTATGTAATGTTTAAGGCTAGGTCCGTATAAATATATATTATATATGACATTTAAATGATTCATTACTAATAATTTTTTATAAATAATTATTTCATTCAATACGAGAAGATAATTGAAATGGCGTTCATGTGTATATATCACCTACCATCTCCATGAATAATGTATTTCACTTCCTATTTATATCTTTTGATAATTATTATCAATACATATATACTAAATTTAAATGATATTAAACACGTGGATATAATTATTTATACAGTGAAATAATGATCTATGATATGTAATCAAGAATAACAAGTTTGAACATGTATGAAAAAATCAGTTGTTACCCAAAACAAAACATGAACATGGAATTATTAACAAACATGTAATATTATGTAATAATTAAATCATATATTATATTATATATATAGTTTTTTATATGATTAATAATAATTGATTTTTAATATAGGTGGTTTAATCGATTACAACGGATGTCAGGTCTTAAGGTAAGGAATTTATGTCTCACTTTTAATTTCAATGAGCACAAGCCATGTTCCCCACCTATTTATTTATAGTGGTGTTTATAATACCCTAAGATGTATTTTATGTTATATACTGTGAATTATTTTAATTTAATTATCAATTTTTGGATCTACCATTAATGGGGTTATATTGTTTATGATACCATAGTTGTAATTTAATTTTGTGTCAATTTTTCTTTATTTGAGAGACATGTTATGTTTTGGACCTATATTCTTCTACATTGTGTATATACATCCCATTAGAAATGTTATATAATGAATATAATATTATTAATTATATTTTAACTTTTATTTAATTATATAATTTAACAGAAATTATAATTCAATGTCACCAATGTGGTAGTAGTTTTTTTCTACAATCTCATCGTTTATCATTATTAACTAAGATTATGATTCAATTGATTTAATATCTAAAAATTATAATAAATTTTATTCTCATATATTTATTCAATACATCATCATGTTATTGTACAATTCTACCACACTTTGGTACTTCAAATAATTATTAATTGTTTTTTAGAATCAAATACATTATTTCTATCTTTGGTCAGAAAATTGTTTTTTTCAAAACAAAATTAAAATAACTATTATGATCAATTTCAAGAATAAATAAGAGAATAGTTTTTTTAAAAAATTAAATTTTTTGAAGGATGAATTTATAATTTATCTTGTTTATTTTTAATGAAAATACCTAATGGGATCTTTCAAAACCCTCCTCCATCGAAGATGAAATACATTGATACATTTAATGATTTACTGTGAATATGATTCAAGGAAATCATTCATATTATTTTCATAAATTTTTTATATTTATTAAGATAATTGTTTTCTGAAACCCATTTATAATACAGGGTTATACCATGATAGAATAATTATGAACCCCACATCCTTTCACATGTAATTCTATGATGAAATTGTTTTGAATCCTGTATTATTTCCTCAGGTTGTGATATGATGAAATGTATATGATACCAATGAAATTTCATGGGTTATGATATGTTGTTTATGAAAAAAACATCTTTTACGGGTCATGAAATGATGAATTTTTTATTATATTATGGTAATGTATTTATGATTTCATTATGTGATGTGTGGGTCCTATATTTTCCTCCAATGACTTTGGGTTATGATTTGTATATCATGAGATAGACATTGCTGAAATAGGGAGTGAACGAAGTTTAGTATAATTTTTTTTTCTCTAATATGGTATTGAGAGTGAAACCTGACTACATTGACGGTATTGGGAGTGAACCCATTCCACTAAGATATCATTGGTCGATAACCTTGAGTACTATGTAAATCATTTTATATTTTATGTGATTTTCATAATTACATGTCTTATGCCTATGATAAACTCTGTTGGATCATTTTTATTGATACCGTTATGATCCATGTGTTATGAATTACCAATATTTATTCCATAACTATAGATTATAATATTTGATATGTAGGGGTTGATTTTATGTTTTTATGATCAAATTAGTATACCATCGTGATCATGTTATGATTACATATCTCCCTTGTTTACCCCTACTGAATATATGAGCTCTCCCTTTCGTATGTTTCTTTTCCTCGGGTAGTGAATATATATATTATGTATATTATTTATGTAAATAATGATTTTTATGAATAAATTATTTGTAGATGATGTAGCTTACCTTTGAACCAGTTATTATGTTTCCATGCTTCAAAGGGCAGTAAACTATTATGGCACTGGAATGTTTGTTTGTGTATTTAATAAATATTCAACAAAAATTATTTAATATCTATGTATTAAGAGACTCGATCACTATAGTCTTGTATTGATAACATTGTTTAATTATTAGTTCAATTTTAATGATTTACATCATAATTATTTTGTAATGTTATATGAATTATTTTAATGTAGTTTAGGAAAAGGAAAACCCCCATGTTGTGACAAAACTCATAGCGCCAGGACCCTTGACAGAAGGATGCAAAGGGTTTAGCTCCTACGACTAATAAATGTGATGTCTGGGTTAATATGTCCACTTTCAGTAAAATTATTTGAATATAAATATTAAATTTTAATAAATGTTATTAATATTTTTGTTGAGATATTAGTATTTTATATTTTATAACATGTACTAACTATATTATTTTTTAAAAAATATTTAGAGATATGAAGAAAAATTTATCATTCTTTTATGGATATTTAAATAAATTAAAATTGAATTTTATTTCATCATGAATTAAACATTAATTAATGGATATTTATTTATTGGAGTTAGTGATGAATTGGAAATTTACCGAACCACTACAAAAAGATAAATCTTTTAATATGAAATAGAATCATCTCAAGTACGTATATTTCCATAAATTATTATAGTGTAAAGTAATTCATCAACTCTAGGAAATGGATATTTAAACAATAATTTTGTATTATGATCATAATTATTTGTAATATCAATGAACATTATCAAAAATCATTTATTTATGGTTTTGTGGTCATTAACCTTCTCTGGATCACCCAATTTCTCAGATTGATGACCAATATCACTCTCTACTTATCCTTGGGAATTGGTATTTTTTCCATGTCCATGATTTAAGTTTTATCATATGTTCTACTACATGGAAAATATATATGATATTATTCCATATGACCTTTGAACATCATTTTTATCTATTATTAATAAGATATTTTATTAACCCTTTTACATTGTGGGTTTTCTGACAATGGTGTTTATAAATTTCAAATACTTGATTAATCATAGAGAGATAAAATTGGTGGGATTGAATTTCTTTAGGTATTGGATGATGTAACACAAATGAAATTATGAAATAATAACATTATATTTGATATTGTATGTGACATGCAATACTTCTCTTCAATAACCAATGAAATATATTTAATTAAATTAAATATATTGGCTAGCTTCTATAACATACTAACTCGAGTCAAAAAGGAATTATAATATAGTATACCTAGACTATAATTTTTTATATATGAGTTTTATTCAATAAATTATGAAAATTATGGTTATCTATTACTCATAATATAATAATAAACATTTATAGGTCAAATAAATTTCATCTGAAAATATTTTTTTTGAAAGATGTTTATTTTCTATTTGCACATATAATTTAAGTTTAAATTTTACACTATGAATAATTTTTTTTAAAATGAAATTATTTTTTAAAATTTTTTTATAAATATTATATTGTGGTTAATTATTATTATTTTTAATTTTTTTCATTATTTGATAAATAGGGAAAATTAAGGGATTTTTAATGAAAACAATATTTTCATTAAAATTATTTATAATATTAAATTATATTTTTAATTTATTTTAAATTTAACTTATTTCATTATATATATATATATATCCAATTTATCTAGTTTTAATCTTTTTCATACTGAATATTGATATTAACATTTTTTATACTTTTGAACATTTTCTCTTTAAAACCCTTCTTCCTCATCATGCATATAGAATTAAATTTAAATTTAAATTTATAAAATAGGTGAATTAAATTAATAAAAATTGATTAAATATTTATAATAATCATAATTTATATTATCTAAAATGATAAATTTTAATTTTTGATCAAAATAAATAGTAAAAATAGTAAACATTAATTACAACAGTTAATGTGAAAATATTTTTATGAGGGGTTAAACAAAAATGATAACCATTAAATTGACGAAACAAAAATTATAAAATATATAATATGGAAATATTTAGATCTTATAATGTCTAATTATATATAATATTACATTTAGTACCATTATGTATTGTAAAAAATGTGAGAACATCCTATTCATTTCAAAATATTTCAAGTGTGATAATTACCTCTCTATTAATGCCCATCACCTATCCACTCTTATTAAAACAATAAAAATAATTTTGATTGTCCAATAGAAACCCAAAAAGGATCCAAAATCCCTAAAATTATTCTAGGAGACATATTTTGTTCATAAATCCAATAATATAAGGATTTTGGTGGAAATATAAGGACACAAGAAGAGGTGGTAATGTTCATCAATGAGAGTTTATATTTTTTTTCTCCCTCCACCTCCTTATATTATTGTTAAAATATTATGATATAATATTCTAATTATCTCACATGTAATTATATTATCCTATTTAAATTTTATTACATATAATTATGCCCAAATCCATCAAATGGGTTATGAAATCATCATTCATGGGCATTGTGGACTACGACCATGCAAACCGATTTAATTCAGTTTTCCATTACCTCCTCTCATGGTTGTGTATTATGATTCATATAAAGTATATGTATGATATTTATAACAAATTTATATATATTAACTATATTATATATGCATATTTACAATCACTTCCATAGGGGATATGATAACGTTGCTCATGTGTATGGTGGATTATGTCCTTATGTAGCGCAATATATCTTCTTTCACCAACACCTAACATTGAAGGTGATAAGAAAAATCATAATTATTATATATGATAAAAATAAATTAATTATGATATTAATTACATTTTTACCATTCTGAAATTATAATATATATCATTTTATTTCTTACACTAACAAATGATAACATATTTCACGTACGCGTGGATGACCGCCATTACGAAGCAATGTGATTCAATTTTTATAACCACACCACATGGATCATATATATAATAATATTTAAAGAAATAACATGGTAATTATGATATAATTATAAATATGTTAATGTAAAATATTATATTCCTCCTTTCTATAATAATCATTGAAAATGGAAACATTACCCATGCGTACGTACGACATGTCATTTCCATGATCGTAATGTACCTCATGTATCAAAAAACATTAGTGGTTTTATTAAAAGTAAAAAATTATTTATAATTAATGTAATTATGTCATGATTTTTTTATATGTTATAGAACTATATAATATGCACCAAATATAGAACATTCATGTATCAACCCAAAACATTTATCAATGAAATCCACTTCATATAGATATAAATATAGTATAATCACATAAAATAACATTAATAACAAAATAAAAACATTATAAATGATTAATTAATTAAATTAATGTAATCCATAGAAGTTAGGGAACATATAAAAAAAGAATAGTGGCTTGACCTTTGGAATAGTAATATGACACTTATGAATAGTAAATTAGAAAATACAATAATTACATCACCAATAAAATTATAAATAAAATATATCAATATTATAAGTGAAAATATCATATATTCATTTCATAGAATAGGTAAATAAATATTCTAAAAATTATTAATAAATTATTTGTATTTTTGAATGTTATAAATGTTAAATAACGATTTTTTACTCATTTAATAATTTATATAAAATTATTTTTCTAAAATATATTAATCAAATACTATTCTTATTTATTAGGATTATAATATAATTCAGTGAGACTTTAGTTAATTTTTCAAGAAGTTGTCAAATTTGTTGTAATTTTAAAAAACTTATTTTCGATGTAAATGATGATTTTAATAGAAATTAAAATTTCTCATATTTAAAAAACTATTCACCTAAAATGGAGTAAATGTTTTAATTATACATTTCAAAAAATGGTTAGGTTGATATTTTGGGATTTCTCTAAAATACATTAATTTTTGTTGAAAAGTAAAATCCGTTAAATTACGATAAGTGCTAAATACTTGAATTATGGAGTCTTAGGTGATGTGGTGCTGATGTAATACAATTATCTCCAACTCAAATGATAAATTTACTATATTTAGACTGAATAATCAACATTAATTCTTGTATTTAGAAAAATAATAAAATAATGAATACAATAATCAGAAACCACCCCTCCCCCATTCTAAATACCACCACATGCTAACTCTTCTCCTCACACATCATAATACTTACCCAAATTTTACTAAATACTCTTCCCAAAACTCTCCCTATTTCCATTATCTTTTTAATTTAATAAAACACAAAAAAAAATCCACTAAATAACTTATAAAGAATAATGAATGAAAATGTAAGACCATCTTCCATTTCTTTTAATTTAATTTCTAGTTCCATTCATTTCATTATATCTTATCACCTCTTTACATAGAAATTTAATGATGAATATAGTAACATAAATATACAAAAATATATTTTTTATACTAGATTTATTCATCATAATCTCAATTTCCCCTACCTTTTATACTAAAAATGAAAATGTCATCTATGATGTGTTAATTTATCACAGTCATGGATGACAATGTCTTCAATTTCCATCACCATATTAAATGATTTTCATGTAACCAATTTTATTATTGATCCAAATTATAATATTTTTTTTAACTTATCTAATATTCTTGAACTATTATTTACACATGATATTAATTTATTAAAACCAAATGACTCTGTTGTGAATAAAAAATCCTTAATTAGTCTATATGATTATCATTAATGATTTATCTAACAAATCACCATAACATTTGAAAAATAAATTGTATTTTAATTTTTTCTATGTTCCTTAATAACATATTATTTCTATTTTGTAATTAAATCCACATTCTACATGATTTTCCATACACATATAATAGTAAATAGTTCATGAAAACAAAGGAAACTAACACTCATGAATGATGAAATTGAATCTAATTACTCATCAAAAGGTACATAAATGAATATAATAAATTTATAATAAAAAAATTATAAAAGTTTATTAATTTATTAATTAATTTATTCTATTTGATTATTCTATTCATTATGATCAAGTGTAAAATCATTTCAGAGATAAGGTTTGTAATTCTACCCGAACCTCCATTATTCATTCTGGATACTCTTCCTCTCTTATTACCAACATAAAATTGTCTTCTAATTTTATTATAATATTTTAAAAGTTGTATATATGTTGTAAAATCATGTATCAATATTTATTATCCCTTCATTTATTGTATATACTTGTTTTCAAAATGATCCCTACTCAATTATTCTGGATAAGCAATCCTGATTTAACGACACTTCATGGTTTCTTTCCCAATTTTGAACCCACTCTATAATCATTTTCAATCCACCATTATTTTTCTATATTCACTCATTTTTTTATTAAAAGATTTGTGGTTCACTTATGGTTTTATAAAAAATATTATTTCCTTTTCTAATCTGAAATTATCATTTATATTTTCTTAAAACCACACTAAATTGTTTTAATTCTAAAGATTCATAAATACTATTTTTCTTTGTTATCTGTTTAGTTTGACATCCGTTGTCATGATCTATGACTATTTTACCATATCGGTTTCCATGTTTTTTAATATAGTCTTTCATGGAAACATTTATAATATGCGCATATTTTTATTCCATGTGACATTATTATGATACCCATTACTTTCCATGGATAACCCTTATGTTATGTTTTATTCTTTATGTATGACTATTAATGTGGAATAAATATCAATGAACATGTTCTGATGGGTATACACAGATATCATTCCAATGAATTTTGTATTGTTTAGTCTAATGAGATGATATGTGAAACGGTCTTGGTTTTTATCATTGACTGAATCACCATGTGAAACGATATTGGTGGTTAGGATTGGCTAATTATACTATATTTGAAACAATACTTGAATCATGATTAATTCATGTTTTATGTTTTTTCTACATTAATTTTATTCCATGATTATATGATCCCATGTCCAAATTTTTATGAGTCCATTTGTTTAATCATGTTATGTGCCATTTTATATCACAATGTTATGCCTTTTAAATCATATGTTAGATTTGTTTTAATTTTTATTCCCTTACTAGTGTTTTTGTCTCATCAATTTGTTTATGTTATCCCTAGTTTGTCTAATGCATATGTAATGGCTTAAATTAATTTAGGATCTCTTAATGTATGATAAATAATGAAATGTTATATCTAATACCATGTTTTCAGTTTTATATACATATAATTCCAATATAATATGCTTTATGATCCTTGGTTTGTTATTTTATGTTCATTTATGATTTCAAATATGTAATGAAATGTGAAAAAGTCTAGGGTCTCTATAGATGGCATCAGATTATTGTCTAGTTATTTTCAATGGTTAAGAATATACCACTTTTTTAAGAACTATAAGGATAATTCTATGAACGAGAAAACATCCATAAATTATGGTGAGTATAGAGTACGCGGTTTATAAAAATATTCATCCATGTATGGATACTACAAGTTGATTTTTTTGGAATAGAAGTGCCTCGGAGTAACAACTCAAACAATATGTTCTTTGCCAGAGTCATAGTGACCTTGTACATGAAAATGGGCCTTATTGGCCACCTCGTTTGTCACTCCCAGTGTATATTTTTTAGTAAATTCATATTCTCATTACAAACAATTATTAAGGGAACAAAAAAATTCACAAAATAATATATATTATGAAACATATCATAGATAAAGTGGATTGAAAAATAGAGAATCATAAGTTTGTATATGATTTACCCTTTAATATTTTATCCTTTTATGTTTAAAGTATTCATTTTATGATTATTTTCTAATTATAAAATCCACATATTTACATATTATTTTTCCTATTCAAATGAAAAAATATAATAAAAGGTGACAACAATATATTTCATAGTAAATGTTATGATTTACCTAATGATATTCCAAATATGATGGAAACTAATTCACAAAAAACCTTGATATAACATTCTCAACTAGATCAAGATATTAATAATAACATAAATCTAGTGGAAAACACTCCTTATATTAATAGAGATAATGTTTTTGTCAAATACTACATTTAGAAATTACCTTCCATGTTTAGTTTATCTTTCAATCCTCTCTTCTTGAGAAAAAGGATTAACTCCGCTGAAAAGTTATTCCCTACCCTCTACTGCCTACGAGATGATAAAGTTGTGATGTAAGTACATCATTTTGATTGGGAATCTTATCATTGGTGGCCACTCAGAAAAAATGAAATGTCCAAGAGGTAATTTATTCCATGTATTGGGAGGAATTAATGAAAAAATATTCAATATATTTCTTTCACAAACCCTCTATCTCAATATTGAAATAGAGTTACTATATCTTAAGTAGAAGAAGGATTATTCTATCTAGTCTATAACAACAGTGCTATTCATTACAAACATAAACATGGTTTATTAAATAATCTTACACCTACGAAAACTATTGAGATAGAGAGGTCAAGTGTATTGAAATTTTATGAACATTACATTACAACATAGAGAATAAATCACAACAATATTATTAAAAACTTATTTTACATGACCAGAACATTCTTTTGTACTTAACATTGCACTGGATAACCTATTGCCATGAAAAAAAGGGTAAGATATATATTATAGTGTAGGATTAAACAATACATAGCTGAAAATATATTATCTATTAGTAAATAGTCATATCAATGGTGAATAATATAACCATTAATATAATGGCATGATATAGCGTGAATATTATAACATGGAAATGTGTCAACAAAATTTATCATGATATTTTGAAGAGTCAGGGATCATTGATCATAGATCCTTTTTAAATTCCCATTTAACAAAAATTATCTTGAGTAAACCCTAATTTCACTTGATGTATCCTGATACTAGTATTTACCCAATGCACTGGAGCGCTATCAGGACGCACCCATCATAATTATATCATTTCATACATAAGTGTGCCCTATAGATCATACAAAATGGATTCATTTAACATCATAATATATTCCACGAATATGAGATGTGGAATAAATAAATATCTGAAATCAATTACACATGAATAAAGGTGAATAACCTTGATAGTGAAATGGTTTGGGCATTCACTGTCACGATGGTTTTGGCATTGAATTTTTTTTTGTATCTTTGGCAGCATAACAGTTTCAAATAGAAATCATAAAATGGGTTGGTGAGAGATAAAGGATACTATAATAATTTATAAATTAAATGGATAGTAATGGGGTTATATAACATAATATCCAAACATATTTAATGGTATTGATATGCATAATATAAAATAATGTCTTGAAAATAAATGAGAAATGAGAAATTCCATACGGAATTTCGGCATGGTAACTCGTGTACAAAGGATGCATTAATGAGAGAGAAAGATATATCTAATCATTAAACTATAAATAGGGAAGTATGGGCGTGGTGATAAATTATACCCCATAATTTTTTATTGAAATTAAAAGGGTATAAAAACATATAGATATTTGAACAAAAATGAGAAAGGAATAAATATCATACGGAATTTCGAAATTGAAACATGTGTATATGGGAGGTATTAATGAGGGAGGAACGGGGTATATGATCATTAATACATAAGTTTTGAAGTATTTAATAAGTGATAAATCATACCCCACCATTTTTAACTGAGAATAGAAGTGTATAGAAACATAAAGAAACATAGAAACAAACGTGAGGGTAAGAAATTCCTTACATGGAAGTGTGATCCAAAGGATTTAGAGAGCCTATAGAGTGTATTCCTGAGAGAATGAGGTGCCTTTGGAGGATAATAGAGATAGTTGGTCAGAGTAGGTATTTCTCACCATGGTTATGAGTGAAGAGAAGTGGGAGTTTGGGTGGGTTTATATAGGAAAAGAGTTGTAATTCTATATTTTTTTTGGTTTTGGACACTACACATTAAACTAATCAAAAACAGAATCCATCCTAGCGGTTTTTAACATGGGGTTTGTGAAAGGGGAGTGGAATAAAATTTTATTATAAGTCCAATGACAGAATGTTTTAAATTATTAGGCAATCTTATGTGGAGGTGAGTCACACTCTCAAGGAAATCCATTTAAAATGTTAAATGATTTATAAGTCTTTGAGGGTCCACTAAGGATTTGTAAAATATATCAAAAAAATATAAAAACACATTATTTTATAGTTAAAACATATATTGGCCAAGCATACCATTTATTTTTTTATTAAATAACTATTGGGTCATTATGATGTCATAAAACACATTATATATTTATATGGTATATAATTTTTACCAAAAAATTCGACTATATTCGAAAAGTACGAAAACTTCACTATTGGATAATTTTAACATCCTGGTTCAATAAAAATTATTTATTTTATTAAAATTATTTTCTCAATATTTTAATTTTTACATTTAAAATTAAAAACCAACATTTATAAAAAATCATGGGTTTTGAGAAAACATCTTTCAAACCATAATAAAACATACAATTTTATTCACAAAAATTATACGATCATATCTATTTAATAAAAAGTAATTTAGTAATAAAATTTTATAAAAATATTAATTATTTTCAAAATTATTCAATTCAATAAATTATAGTTTTTAATTGAATATTAACTAAAAATAATATTTTCCCTTTAAAAATTATTTAGAAAGTAATTATAATAAAATGAATATATATTATTTATTCTATAGAAATATAAAGAAAAAAATTATTTTTCTAGGGACTTGTTATATATCTCCTTATAACATGCACCTAAGACTTAAGGGTTAGGTGTGTGATAGGGACATACTCATGGGGTGTCTCAGATAACATCACTTGATTGGTAAGTTTTATTTACATCCACTTCTCTCGTGGGCAATTATGATCAAGCATAATGTGTTGAATATCGACTTTATATTTTTTCAAGAGTGAAGACCTATGAAACTACCTCCTTTTTGAGCTCCAATAATAGGGAATCATATAGAGAAATTCTACTGGATGAGGATGTTGATTCCTTTTTCTGAGTAAAAAGGATTTCTTAAAGCACTATATTTATATTAATCTTCTCATCTATATTCAATGGATATATTAACAATAGTAACAATTCATAAAGGTATTTTGAATTCCAACAATATGAAACCAAGGAATTACATATATTATATAACCATTATACATAATAAGAAATTTATTTATATGAAGATTAATTTCATTAATAAAAGTTTGGGTTGTTACAATCTTCAAAACTTAAGAAAATTCACCCTCAAAATTTTATTTTCCCACACTAAAACATATGTGGGTAACTCTGCTTCATCAATTAATCTGATTCCCACTTTTCTTCTTCAAAAATGTGGTATTTTCACAACAGCTTGATGAGGGGAATTGTCTTATTTTGTACAATGTTTTCCCTATGATCTACGATCTTCACGAGATTAACTTGATAGGAGAGGTAATTATCCAAAGGTAACATATCTTGATTGTGTACTTGCTATGGATCAGTTATGTACATCCTCAAGAGTGATACATTAAAAAAATGATGTACCTAAGATAGTTTTGGTGGCAGTGTGAGTCAATAGGCCACTGCTCCAATGCGATCAAGTATCTGAAAAGGGTTGATTTACCTTGGGCTAAGCTTTCCCTTCTTCCAAAATCTCATAACTCTATTCCATGGTGATATGTAGAGGAATAACATGTCTCTGACATCGAACTATAGTTCTCATCAACGATTATCAGGATAGCACTTTTATCGACTCTGAGCAGCTTTAATGTGTTGTTGGATAGTCTCAACCTTCTCCACAATTTCTTCAACCATTGCTGGACCTAGGAGATTTCTCACCCCAACTTCATCCCAACATGTCTGTGTTCTTAACCGTTTCTTATATTGTGCTTCATAAGGATCCATTTGGATTATTGAGTTGAAATTTTTATTGTAAGGGTATTCAACCAGAGGGAGTTTTTATCCCAACCACATTTTAAGTCCATTGTGGATGCTCTCAAAATGACTTCAAGTGATTGAATATTCCTTTCAAATTGGCCATTAGTTTTAGGATGATAATCTATACTAAATTTCAACTCAGTATTCAGGGCATGTTGAAGACACATTCAGAACATAGTGGTGAATCTTGGATCTCGATCAGATATAATAGAAAATGGTACTCCATGTAGCCTTAACAGTTCTTTGATGTATATTCATTCTATTTGACCCAATGAGAAATAGTATTGAATTCTAATGAAGTGTGTAGTCATTATAAGGCGATCCGAAACAACCTAAATAACATTGTTTTCTTTGGATATATTTAGAAGTCCAGTGAAATAATCCATGGAGATGTTCTCTCATTTCCATGTTGTTGTGGGTAATTGTTGCATTATATCCTTAGAAATCTTCATCTTTTCCTTAACTTTCATACATACCAGGAACATTGATGTATACTCAGTGATCTATTTATTCATGTATTCCCACCAATAATGTTCTCATAGATCTCGATACATCATTTTGTTTTCTGGGTTAATAGAGAAATTTGAACTATATGCATCATCCAAAAGTTTATTCTTTTACTCTGAAAATGATTAAACACATAGTCTGGACCAAAATGATAGAATTAATTCTTCATTAACATTGAACTCCATGGATTTACTATTTCAAAGAGTTTCCACTTTCTTAAGAATTACCACATTTTCCATTTGAACATCCTTTAACATTTCCAAAAGAGACGGTTGATTAATAATTTTTCAATGGATTGATGATGTTCCATACTTTATGATTAGCATTCCATCATCATCAAATATAATATGATTGTATCCTTTTAAATTCTCATCAATGATAGAATTATTGAGCCCTCTATACATAGAGCATATGCAACATTGTTCGCTTTCCCAGGGTGGTAATGGATTGAGGAGTCATAGTATTTGATCATCTCTAACAATCATTTTTGGAACATGTTCAACTATTTCTGTGAAAATATAAACGTGTGGCCTTTGTGAGTTGAATAAATTCCACACATCTCCCCAAAGAGTTAATGTCACCAAATTCTTAAAGGGATGATCACTACAACAAACACTAGATCATGTGTTGGATAGTTTTTCTCATGAACATATAATTACACTAAATAATTGGTAATGACATTGTCATTTTTCTTCAATGCAACACCCAGTCTCTTCTTTAAAGAGTCACTAAATACCAAATTTTTATTTCCACATATGTGTAGTGTGAGCACAAGCACATTGATAGGCTTCCATTTTAACTCTTTGAATCAATCTTCACATTGATCACTATGAAAAAAGTTGAATCCCTTCCATGTTAATTTGGTAATAGGGATTGATAATCGTGAGAAATTTATAAAAAATTGGCAATACGATCTAGCTAACCCTAGGAAGCAATAGATATCTGTAAACGATGTTTCACTTGGTCATCCACAATTGCAGTTATCTTGGATGGATCCACAGATATCCCATTTATTTTGATGATAAGACCCATGAATGAGACTTCTTTCAACCATAACTCAAATTTTTTGTACTCTTCATAGAGATTCTCCATTCACAATGTGTCTAGTATACTTCATAGATTCTCCTCATTCTCCACCTTGGTTATGGAGTATATTATAATATCGTTAATAATGACTACAAAAAATTTATTGAGTTAATCTCTAAATTGTTTATTCAACATGTCTATGAATAGTTCTAGAGCATTAATGATTTTGAAAGGCATTACTAGGAACTCATATTGCTTGTACGTTGTATAAAAAATTGTCTGGGGGATATCCTTCATCTCCACACTTAATTGGTAATATCCAGATATCAAATCCACATTTGGGAATTATTTTTCTCCACATAGATAATTAAACAAGTCATCAATTTGGGTCAGAGGATTCTTGTTCTTTATCCTAATTTTATTGATCTCATGATAATCATTTCAAAGAAGCATTAACCCATCCTTCTTCATGATGAATAGGACTGGTGCACCTCGTGGTGAAGCACTTGGGTGTATAAACACGTTATCCAGATTCTCATATAGTTATTTCTTCAGGTACTCAAGATATACAAAATCCATTCTATATGAAGTCTTGGATATTTTAAATTCCCTATGTATAAGATAAATCAAGAATAAAAATCCCTTATAGAAGGAAGACTAGGTAATTACTTGAGAAACAATTCATCAAATTCTCTTATAATAGACATGTCTTAAAGGATGGTTTCTTCCTTAGATTCAATATTCAGAGCAAGATACATGTGATCATACTGCATCAATATCCATTCATAAAATGTTTTTGCTAAAGAAGATAAATCCTTTATCTTGCACTTTTATAGAATCGGGGTTCAATTATCCCTATGGAGAGTGATTTCCGTCTATCGGAAATTTTTTTGGATCTATCAAAGGAAATCCAATCTGTTCCATGAATTGAATCATATTCCACCAATGGGTGTATCAAATGGTTTTGAAGGAATTCAAAATCACAAATTGTGATTAGGTGGGAGATATATTCATGGGATGCAAGGACTGCCCCATTTTCCATTCTCATAGACATCTTTACATGAATGATTTGTGGTGGATTCAGGATTGTTCTACTAAACGTTCACAATATAAAATAATTCGTAAAACTAGAATAAAAAATTTACATTCACTATTATTGATTGAATAACTAGAGTACCAGTTAAAAATTCTTTTTCATGGTTCAAATCGATGTTAGTGATGGAAAAAGAAATCCCTTTATGCCTTGCAGGTTGTTTATTGCCTCTGGAAACCCTTTTATTTGTTAACAGATTTGAAAATTTCCATAGTTCTTTGTATTTAAAGAAATGAACAATGTGTTGAGGGTAGAATGGAGTTTTCCTCTCCTCTGTCATAACAGTGGGTTTTTATTATTATATGTTATTGGCTAGTTTCCCTTATCGTCCATACCTAATGCATTTCCTTGTCCCCTTCATGAAATTTCATGTGTGCTTCATTCTGCACCTTTGGAAAATTGGGTCCAAGAATTTTTTAGCACCGTTGGATTTATCCATCGGAACTCCAGAATTACATGGCACTTTTAACTGCTTATCCTCATGATACCCATATGATTCTTTGATCCCTATTTCGATTTGAGGGCACATCAAAAAGATTCCTCATAATTATCAAATTCATGGATCACTATGGTTTTCTGTAGGCTAGGTTTTATCCCTAAAAAAAGTAGCCAACCTTGAATTCAAGGGTAATTGAAATGATAGAGGAGTCTCAAGAAAGCATTTTAATGTTTTCTTCATATTATCTGATGCATTATTCATCTGTTTTCATGAGGGAAATGATGTACCATTTCTTCTAATGTTAGAGGGTGAATAGAAAATATTTGTCGAAAAACATTTTCCTGCAATGTTTCCATTCAAATTCTTTGATCTCTTCCTTAGGATTAGTTTTTTTGATAAATTTTCACCATTGATCAGCTTCACCATCTATACAGTAAGAAATTAGAAGAACCATGTTTTCTTTAGTACATTGAAGGATATACAAGATCTTATGAATGGATTTGATCCATTGTTCAACAATTGAATGATCAGATGATCTATTAATTGTTGGATTCCTTTGTCTAATGAAGCTCTCAATTATGGATTGTTCATTATTGGTGGGGGGGGGGGGGGGTAGACATTCCCTTAACCCACATTTATATTCAAAACACTAGTTAACTAAGAGGGTATCCTGGCAATGTTTTCAATTCCTGCTCAAATCGGATTGGGAATCTCATTGGAAGAATAATCACATTGATCTTTATATACGTTGTTATATGGAGTCCTCCTATTACCTTCCATTGGCTGGAATAATATTAATTTTATAGGTAACACATAAAGGGTAATCCAAATACAAAAACAGATGGCTATTAAATTACATATATTTCCATAACTTATCTATGTAATACATGATCTACTTTCCAATATATATTCATAGGAGAATTTTTTTAAATTCTCTTAATAATCGTCCATACCATGCTTATGAATCTACAAAAGCATATCTATGGGAGTGTCATAACCAAGAGTGCATCATGTCCCATTGTCATGCACCAGTTCCTGTCTGAGTCCAACTCAAATCGGTGTATTCAGGTTTTACCCCTTGATACATCTGTGTCAGTGCGACCTCTACCTATTCATATCTAGACAGGGATGTATTTTCATGATAAACCAATGACTCAATATTCAGAAAAATAATTTTATGTTTTTTTATTCTTAATATTATCCCTAAAAGTTTCACTAGGGTTTTATAATCCTAATCCCAAAAAATAAACCTATCCTCAAAAACCAACTATTACAACCAGGATTTTTATTACACACATAAACATGATTTATTACATTTCATTACATTAATACAACTCTGAGGATCAATAGGTCGAGTGTATTTGGAAATTAGGAACATTACATCCCAACATAGAGCATAAAACAGAACAACTTTATAGAAATCTTCTTTTACATGACCATAACATTCCATCGTACTTAGCATTGCATGGGATAACCTAATGGCATGTTTACGAAAATGGTGATCTATAAAGCCTAGTAAGGTAGTAAAAAATCCATCACATTAATAATATTTTACATGTTATGAAATAGGCATATGAAGGTTTCACAATAGAAATATTAACATAAAGGCATGATATAACATGATTATCATAACATGAAAATGTGGCAACAACATTTTGCAAGATATTAGCATGAGACAAGGATCATTTCACCTGAGGAATGGGTAAACCCAAATTTCACTTTAATTATAATGCGTAAACCCTCATTTCACTTGATTTATAATGATACTAGTCTTTTCCCAATGCAATGGAGCACTATCAGGGCTCACCCTTTGTAATAATTTCATTTCATGCATAAGTGTGTCACATATATCATATAAAATGGATTGACTAAACATCATAATTAATTCCATTAATAAGATATGTGAAATAAATAATTGTAATCCCCAATAAACATGTACATTTGCAGAAAGGT
This sequence comes from Viscum album, assembly GCA_963277665.1. Taxonomy (NCBI): domain Eukaryota; kingdom Viridiplantae; phylum Streptophyta; class Magnoliopsida; order Santalales; family Viscaceae; genus Viscum; species Viscum album. The sequence goes on from OY728125.1 coordinate 515,217,960, forward strand.
GAATACCCTTTATAGAGAAACAGTTTTGGTATTCAATAACATGATGATTTTTTCATTGAAATTTTTATGTAGCTTTTCCAGCATAACGATGTCAAATAGAAATCGTAAAATTCATTGATGAGATATATTATCATAATTTATAAATGAAATGGACTGTAATGGGTTCATGTAACATAATATCCCAACATATTTAATGGAATTTAGATGTATAATATAAAATAATTTCATTAATGTAAATGAGAAGAGATAAATTCCTTATTAAATTTCAGCATGGTAACAGGTGTACATAGGAGGCATTAATGATAATAAATAGGTCTATCTTCATTAAAAAAATAGGTAGGGTAGTATGTGGGAGGTTCTAAATCACACCCAATCACTTTTAATTGAATATAAAATGGTATAACTATATAGTGAAATTTGGAAAAAATGAAAAAGGAAGAAATCTGTTACGGAATTTTAGCATGGTAACAGGTGTACATGGGAGGCATTAATGAGAGTGGAAAGGGGTATCTCATCAGTAAAACATTGTAATTTTAGTAAAGGGGTGGTGAGAAATCATACCCCAAATATTTGTATCTAAAAAACAAGGGTATAACAATATAAAGAAACATGTACAATAATGATTGGAAGAAATATCTTCCATTGAAATGTGATCCAAAATCTTGGGAGAGGGTTATTAGGAGTTTGGGGCACCTTGGGAGGATGCTATAGAGGGTAGGGGAGATTGGGGACGTTCTCTAAGGGGGTTTTGTGCAAAAAATTGGGGTCTTGGAAGGGAATTCTTTATTATTTATGTTTTGGACATTACATATTAATCTAATCAAAACCACAAACCAACACTTGGTTTTTGCGCATTATATTTTCCATAGGGGAGTGGAAAAATTAATTTTATATGTAAAATGGCCGAAATTACTAAAACATTAGGCTGGATTATGTGGAGGTGAGTAAAACTCTCATGGAATGAATTTAAAATTTTAAATTATTTTATAAGTCCTAGAGGGTTGACTAAGGCTTTGTAAAATAAATAAATAAAACCTAAAATCACATTATTTTAATGGATGAACATATATTGGCTGATAATACCATTTATAGTATTTCATTACATCACTATTTGGCCAATATGTTGTCATAAAATACATTATATATTTAGACAGTATTTAATTTTTGCCAAATATTTTTCTATCTCAGAAAATTATAAAAAATTATCTGTTGGATAATTTCAACATCAAAATTACAAAAATAATATTTATTGTATAAATATGATTTTTTAAATATAAGATTTTTTACTTTTTAAACGAAAATAAACATTTATTGAAAATTCATGGGATTAGAAGAAAAAAATAGCTTTCAAACCTAAAAAAATACAATTGTATTCATAAAAATTATACGATCATTTATTTAAAATAAAAATTAATTTACTAATAATATTTTATTAATTTATTATTTAATATTAAAATTAATTAATTCATCAAAATAGATTTCTTAAATGAATATTAACAAAAAATACTATTTTTCTTTAAAAACTGTTTACAAAGTAACAATAAAAAAATGAATGTGTATTCTTTATTATATACAATAATAAAACACAAAATCATGATGCTAGGGTATTGTTACATATCCCCTTATAACACCCACATACGACCTATGGTTTTGGTGTAGGATAGTGACAGATTCTTGACGTGGCTTAGGTAACATTGCTCGATTGGTGACCCCTATTAACATCCACTTCTCTAGTATAAGATTTCATTCAATCTTAAAGTGTAGAAGCTCGACTTGGGATTGGTAATGAGAGAAGCCTAGTGGAACTACCTTTTTTCTGATCTCTGAAAAATGGGATTTATATGAATCAATTATACTCGATTAGTCCATCACTTCCTTCGTCTGAGTAAATTGATTTGTTAAAACCCTATATTTATACTAATCATGTGATCACTGTCCAAAAGTTATATCAGCAATAATAAATATTCATAAAGTTATTTTCAAATCCAAAAACATAAAAAAAATGTTTGTACATATTTTATATAACCATATTACATAATAATATATTTAATTATATCAGGAAGAACTTTCATTAATCAAAGTCTGGGTTGTAATAGGGGTGAATGAAGATAACATTACAGGGATTGGAAGATACACTTGTAGTTTTGTCATGAACCCTGATTGTAATTAGGATATCTTATTTAGCATAATAAAGATAAGTCTACAAAAATATTTTTTGATTCGAGACTTCGAAAGTTATGAAATGATTGTCTTTTGTTCCATCTTGTTTGAAATTGCGGTCGCAGAATCTCAATGGTCTCGTGGACCTGATGATAAAAAGCGGAAAATGGAGTCTAATATGGGTGGTTGAGAAAATAAATCCATGATAGAAATAAGACCCAATATACCACATGTTGAAATTGTTGGAGGAAGAATCCTGGGAACTATCTAATGGGAACCAAAAAATGATTCAAATATAGAAGAATGGGGTATCTGGCAATGAACCTCTGAAGGGGTATAGATAGTTATATAAATGATGAAGGAAAAATGGATGTTTAGATCAAAAATCATCCTATAGTGTTTTGTTTCTACTATAAGGAATATTTTAATTTTTCAAACCAAATCCCTATGTTTATGGATTTCAGAAGAAATCAACATTAACCTCAAAGGCAACATGTAAGGGCATATGCTATCACTATTGTGGATGTGGAGTTGAACAATGTTGTGGAATTCAGTATGATGGTTATACAATTAATAATATAGAATTTTTTTTGATTACTCTTATATTCATTCCTTCATATCCTTCAATATTATTAGAACTATTCAAACCCCACCTCAATAATTAGAGGTTCGGTTATCATTGAGATCAGCTAATGGGGAAATTGTTACATCCAAAGTACTTAAATCCACCCAGGTTAATGTTTATATACTAAACCTCCATGAAACATTTATAATACTACCATTTTTTGAGTTATAATCTATATAGGTCTTTTATGTGATATGTTTATAAAAATCCAACATCAACTATTGGGAGTGGGAGATCACTCTTCATATCCAATGTAAACCTGCAATCCATTACAAGTGTAACGAGTATGTTGAAACTCCTTTAGAATCATCATCTCATGTGCGGATATTAATACATTATGAGAAAACATATCTCACCCACATGAGTGAGAAAATCGATATGATCATCCTTGATGATATGATCATCCTGAGGGATTACATAGAGGTATTTCATGAAGAACTTCATATTCTTCTTCTTGATTGAGTGGTTGTGTTCTCAATTGAACTTATTCCCGGATCTATGCCTATATCAATAAAGCCTTATAAATTTCCACCAACAAGATATAAGAACATCATAATTAGTTACATGAGAATCTAGATAAGGGTTTTATACCCCTAGGTTATTCACCATGAGGTTCACCAGTCCTCTTCATCACGAAGGATGGATAAATACACCTCTGCATCAATTATTATTAGCTCAATAAAATCATGATAATGAAAATGTATCCCATTCCACTGATTGATGAATTATTCACTCAACTACATAGGTCATGATATTTATCTAAGGTGGATCATTGGTCAGGATATCACCAATTAATATTGTGGAAGAATTATATTTCTAGGACTGCCTTTCAAATTAGGGATGGACACTCTAACATCATTGTGATTCCCTTTGGAATCACTAATTATCCAGAATGAATCATGTATTTAATGAATAAAGTTATTATACATTACTTGTATAATTTCTGGGCAGTCTTTGTTGATTATATTATGATATACTCTAAGAGAAAGGAGGATCATGTGGGGAATTTGAATATTGGGGTGTAGAGTTTGTGAAGTGAGAAAATATGTGAAATGTAAAGAAAATATGATTTCTATATGGTGGAATTATCATGATTATATGTTGTAACTAACAGAAAAGGGATATATATGCACCCTTTCAAGACAAAGGAAATTGAAGAGTGGACAATTCTATAATCTGTAACAGAGATCTGCAATAGTCTTAGTCTAGTTGGGTATTATTTAGAATTTGTGAAAAACATCTCATGATTATCCAACAAAGATACCAAGATGGCATGTAAGGGATTGATGTTTTTACAGACTCAAAAATGGGAGGAATGCTTTATGGAGATTAAAAAGTGTCTTATCACTTTGTTAGTACTCAAACTCCATCTAAATAGATAATTATGTTTTGTATACAAAAATGATTCAAAAAAGGTCTTTGGATTTCTACAGATTCCAAATGATAAATTGATACCCTATTCTTTAAGGCAACTGAAAATCCATGAGAAAAACAATCTCACACATGATCTAGAGTTGGAATCTATTATCTTTGAATTTAAAATCTATCTGCATTATCTATATTGGAATAAGTGAGAGGTATATACTGATCACAATATTCTCAAATATATAATCACACATAATAAGATTAATATGTTCCAATGAAGATGTTTATATCCCATCAAGGATGATGACTACCCAATCCACTACAATCGTAGTATGTAAAATAAGGTGGTGGATGATCAATGTAAAAAAGATAGTGGATCTTTATCTATAAATATAATTGAGAAGGATCCACTATTATTAGACCATCAAAGGATGGTCATGGGAATCCTTATGGGTTGAGCATCATGAATCCTTTCTTAAATTAGTTCTCTACCATGCCTGATTGAAAAAATATGGATTCTCAAATAAATGAACTAGAAATTCAAAAAAAGGTGGAATCTATCAAGAATAGTAAATCCTCTGAAGCCATGATCGACGAGGAAGGATTTTTAAGATTTAGTTAATTCATATGTGTAAAAAATAAAAAATAAATAAAGAAATAACTTCTTAATGGTGCACATAGATCAACCTTCTCTATTCACTGAGGGAGAACCCGGATGTATCAAGATCTCCAGGGGAACTTTTTGTGGTACAATATGAAAAATGAGATCGCTGAATATACATCAAAGTTCATGGTATTCCAGCTAGTAAATGTTTAAAGAAAAAATTCTAAAATTATGATTTAACCATTACCCATAACAACTTGTAAATGGGACAACATTAGCATGGACTTTGTCACTAGACATCAAAAGGCATCCAGAGGAAGCAATGTTATTTCAGTTATTAAGTGTCATCTTACAAAGACATCTCACATTATCACAATTCAAGAGCTCTTCTCACTGGATCAACAAGAAAATATATACATCAGTAAATTGGAATATTTTCAGTTAATACCACTATATATTATATGCAACCAATATTTGAGAGTCATATTCAAGTACTAGTAATGTCTTTATTATGCTTCAAGAACAAATATTGACTTCCATGTGACCTATCATCCTCAAAGTGATGTCCAATATGAGCGGACTATTGAGACACTAGAAGGTCTATTAATAGAATATTTTATATGCATCAAGGGAGGTTGGGACCAAAATCTACCACATGCCGAATTACCATACAACTATATTTTCCACTCCATCATCCAAATGTCTCCATATGAATCCCTTTATGAAAAAAGGTGTATAACGCTGACATTCTATGATGACATTGGGGAATGTATGCTTATAGGCTCTGAAATGGTCAAAGAAATGGTGGAGAAGGTGGAAACCATTCCATAGCACATCAAGAATGCACAAATTCGGAAATAGAGATATGTAGACAATCACTGATAGGACCTAAAGTTTACGGTGTGATACATGGTATTCCTACAAATTTGTCGATGCCAGTGTATCATTCAATTTAGGATGAAAGGGAAGATAAGTCTCTGGTACATTGAACCCTTTGATACCATTGATCATGTTGTAGTTGTGGAAATTCAAACACCACTTCCAACAACCATTTATGAGGTACAAAATGTATTCCATGTATCCCTCTTGAGGAAGTACATAAAACATCATTCACATGTACTGAATTCAGAGGTGGTACCATTTAACCATGACCTTTCTTATGACGAGCAACCAGTGAGGATATTAAATTATAGAGATAACGTTCTAAGAAACTAGACCTCTCACCTGGTGAAATTACATTGTAGGAGTCATATCTACAAAGAGGAAATAATGTAATCCATGAAACCGATGAAGGAGGAGTACCCATAGCTGTTTTCAACATAAAATGTAAAACCAAATTTTTGGGATAAAATTTAAAAAGTGGGGAAGAATGTAATGACCCAAAACATTTATCAATCCAATATCCTTCATATTATTATTTATTATATTATAATTATTTAAAATAATATTATTAACACTATAAAAATATTATAAATGAATAATAAAAGAAAAAAGATGAAATTTTGGATGTTAAGGATCATATAGCAAAGGAATAGAAACTTGGCCTATGGAATAGTAGTGTAGCCATTACGAATTGTAAATCAAAGAATGGAATAGTAACCTTTCCAATGAAATTTTTTAAAAAATATATCCATCTTATAAGTGATAATATGATATAATTGTAACCCAGTAAAAGTAAGTAAATATTTTAAAAATTATTGATTTTGTGTTGGTATTTTTGTAAGTCATAAATATTAAATTACAATTTTCTGACTATTTTTATATTTTAATATAAAATATATTTTCATAAAATGTATTCAAATTTTATTATATTTATTTCATTTTATTATAAGTTAAATTTTTTGTGCTGTAGTAAATTTTTCAACGTGTTATCAAATCAGTTATAATTTTAAAAACTATGTTCCTCAAGTAAATGATGATTTTAATTAAAATTAAAATTTATCATAATTAAAAAAATATTTTCATAAAATGGAGTCCATTTTTTAATTATAGATGTCAAAAAATGGTGAAGTATATTTCTTTTATTTCTAAAATACTTTATGTTTTTCTGAATAGTAAAGTAAGATAAATTACTATAACTTCTAATGCATGAATTATGGGCTAATAGGTGGTATAATGATGATTAAAGGCCATTATCTATAACTAGAATGCTCATGTTACTTTATTTCGTCTCAAGAATATACACTATTTCCTTTCTTGATAAAAATAATTAAATAATGATAAAAATAGTCAAAGAACACCCCCTCATCCACTATAAATACAACCTCTTCTCTTCATACCTATCAAACCTTGACCCCTGTCCAAATTATTCTTAATACCCATCCCAAACCTATCCACCACTTCTATGGTCTTTTGACCTTAATAAAAGGCGAAATCAGAACCCTTATTAAGGTTATCAAGAAAAAGGACTCAATGGTTAAACCCTTATTCCTTTTCTTTTAATTTGGTTTCAACGTCTTTTCCTTTCATTTTCTATCAGACTTTTCCTCATCCAAATGATATTATAACTCTATTTCCTAATATATACTATAATTATATTATTTTAATGGAATAATTCATCATCATCTCACTTTCCCTCACCTTTTATACTAAAAATTAATACACCGTCTCTAATGTGTTAATTTGTCATATTTAAGGATGAAAAATGTTTTAAATTTCCATTACCATATTCAAGGATGGTCATAAAACAATATTTATTATAAAAACACATTATAATAGATTTAATTTATCTTATATTGTTTTATGTATTATTTTTTTTACATATGATATGTATTTATAAAACAAAATAAGTTCATTGAAAATAATAAATGAAAAATTAATCAAAACAAGTATCACTAATGATTTATATAGTTAGTCATTCCAACTTATGAAATAAATGGTATTTCAGTATTATATAAGATCATTAATAACATATATGTTCATTTCTATACAATTATCCACATTATACATTATTTTACACACACATATACAAGTATGTTGATCAAGAAAACCTAAGAAAAAACGCTCCGGAATGATCAATTTTAATATCATGACCCACAAAAATTGATTTAATTATTCATAATTTTATTATAATAATTAAAATATATATATACAATGTTCATAATCTATTAATTAATTTATTCCATTTTATTATTCAGGATATTATGATCATGCACAGAATCGTTTCGTACATAAGGTAAAGGATTTTACCTGAACCTCCATTATTCATTCAGGTTACTCATCCTCTATTTTTACCCAAATGTAATTATTATTTATTTTTATATAAATCATATAAATTCTATTTATATGTTTCTAAATCATCTATAAAAATCTATTAATCCATTGGTTTGCGTATATACATGTTTTAAAAAGGTTCCCTACTCATTTCTTCTGGATAAGGAAGCCTAATTTAATTGAATTTCTAGAATTGTTACCCAATTTCAAACACACAATATAATATATCTTATGAAATAATTATATATCTATAATAAATAATTTTATTATGAAAACTTTATTGGTTCAATTTCATTTTATATAAAATATTTCTCACTTTTCTTCTTTAAAATGAACTTTAATATTTTCTATAAACCGCACTGAAATGTATTAATTATAAAGAATCTTAAGTATTTATATGACATGTTTTCAATTCAGTTTGACATCATTTATCATGATCTATGACTATTTTACCTTATGAATGTCCATGTATGTTTTTAATCCATTCGTTCATCGACACATTTAGTATATGCTCATTTGTTATGCATTATGACATTATTATGATATATATTGCTTTTCATGGGTAACCCTTTTTTATTTTTTATTACTAATGTATGATTATTCATGTCGTACACATATTAAGGATCTTATTAGGATGAGTGTTCCAAATTTTTTCTCTAATGCAATGCGTAATGTCTAGACTCATGAGACGTTATATGCAACAGTCATGGTTGTTTGCCTTGACTCATGCTCCATTACAACGGTCTTGGTGGTTAACCTTGAATTGTGCTCCTCAAAGTGAAAAGATATTTTACTCATACATAAATCATGTTTTATATTACTTCCACATTACTATGGTTCCATGTTATATGACCCTATGTTCTATATGGTATGATTCCATTTTATTATTGTGTTCTATAACTTTTTATATCATCATGTTATGGCTTCTAAACCATGTTCTAGGCATTATATTAATGATTGATCCCTTAGATGTATTTTTATCTAATCCATTTGTTCATGTTTTCCCTAGGTTATCCTAAACAGATGTAAGGCCTCAAAGGGACATATGACCTCTTAATGGATGGTAAATAAATATAAAATTTTTAGTACCATGTTTTAAGTTTTATTTACCTAGTCATCCAAGACACTATACATTACAATCCATTTATTGTAACTTGATGTTAAATTATGCTTACAAATATTTAATTATATGTGTAAATGGTTATGGTAGTTACACATTATGATGAACCACTCATGAGAAAAGAAGGAAACTAAAATCCTAAACAATGAATATAATGAATGATTATTACCAGAGTGGTGAAAAGTTTTTATAAAAATTATCATATATGATATTATATATATTAGTATGGATCTATTATGAGTTAATAACATTTTTAAAACAACAATACATGATATTATAGTATTTTCAAACAAAATTTAGTGTGCGGTAATGTAATCTATTTCAATTTACATTCACTGGGGATGATTTTTATATTATATACAAATTTCCTTTATATGGTTCATCAAAATCCCCTTTCATATGTAATTTAATTTAAACAAAATAAATATTAATATATATATTTTCAAATAGATTTATTTAGTTAATGGGGATTTTATTTATACTATACAAATTGGAAAATAATTGGAGAACTAAATTCCTCTTCATTGGGATGCGTCGGCATCGTCTTTGATATTCAATGATTATGTTTTTAATATATTGTTATTGTTCAATATATAATTTAATAATTTTTATGTGGATTTATAGTTGATACATATAATTAATTCATTGATTAATTATCAAATCAACATTATGATCATTTTATGTGTTTATTTAACAATCTCATTCTAATCCTGATTATTTATTCATGAATTCCAATTCAAAAAAATTATTTCATCATTTCCAAATAAAACCATATAATTTTATTATAATATATTTTTTAATTATATTTTAATGAAATAGTGTAGTTTTTGTGATCCTTATTTCTTAAAATAATTGAGATATTATTTTTACGAAAACATTACTTCATTTCCTACATCAGTTGGAAATATATTTTATTTTAAAACCATTATTTCTAAAACGAATTCAAAAAAAATTAACAATTTTAATAATTATTTATTTCATCCTTGTTTAATTTTCCTTTTATCAAAAAAATGAATGGAATCTTTTTTTGTCTATAACATGAACATAATTTCAATATATCATGAATAATAAAATGTTTTAAATATTGCTTTATAAGTATCAATGAATATTTTCCAAAAAATTTAATTTAAAATTATTTTTCATATTTTAGTTTAAAAAATTGAATTTCAAAATGAAATTTATATTTTCTTCAAGAGTATATCAACGATATTTTTATTTTATTTCTAGTCATCAATGAAAACAACCCTTTCATATTACTTCAACAGTTTTATTTTATACATACACCATGTATAATCATTCTATTTATGGTATATGATTATTTTAACAAGTTGTACTTTTGAAATTCAATCCCTTTATTCATTTTTCTATTCATTTACATTCCCTTTAATTATTAACATTCCTTTGATCATTTTATATTAAATTTCTCATAAATACCTGTATTGTTTATCATAGATATTTTATTTCTTAAATAGAATAACATTTATTCATATCATTTTATATAATGAATGTTATTTTTATATCTAGATAAATATTTATATAACAATATTATTTAGTTAATTCAGATGTTTGTTAATAAGGAACATTATTCCTAAATTATATAAATAATTAAATATATGATAAATTGATTTTATATGAAAACATTGGTGGGAATTGGTTAAAAAAAATTCATCAATGCATTGAAAGGTGTCTTGGGATGAATTATTCAGATATCCTTATTTAAATAGGATTTTAACCATCATTTTTTAATTATATTGAGGATAGATCATGACATTAAATGTTTTCATGAATCATGAGATCCTAACTATAGAGACTCAGTTTTTTCCTTGTAAGAATTTTTAATATTGATACATATATTTCAAGATCCTAGAACTGAGACGTAACATGATTCTAATGTTCGGAGTTCTTGGAATAAATTATAGAAAAATATTTAGTATAATTTGTACTATTAAAATGATAGAAATAGTATATCTCTTAAATGGTAGCTTGGATATGAAATATAATGGCACGATTATGTCTAGATTGTGGTGATTACCCTGGGTAAGACATAACTTTTTTCGATGTTGGTATTCATTAAAAAAAGTTACCAAGTATTAAACCATATAGAAAATAAATAAAATAAATCATTTTATTTCAGATGTTTTTTTGAATAACACATTAATGGGGACTTAGATTGTAAACTGGATACCAATATTGGGTTCGTATTGCAGTGTTTTACCTAAGCATTGACTATAGTGGGAGGGAACAGAATGTTCATATCCTGTGACCATTGGAGGTTGCGGTTAAGTGTTTACCATTTACCTAATGCCCAGTTATTAATAGGAGATTATGAAGATTTTCTAGTTTTGACTCATAACATCCACCACTGATGGTGGATCTCTCTCATTCCTCCATTTGAAGATCAACAACAAATCCTTAGATTTAGAAAAAACGAAGCACGATGAATCAATAGATCTCCTCCTCCGTTGATAAGTACATTCGTCATCTGAAAACATTCCAAGATAGAGGTAGGGATTTGGATATTTGAATTTTATTCCCCATTTGTTCTGTTCATCATTTCATTGCTGATAGTGTTTATGATTTCATTTCATATAATTAAATCATTGAACTCAAACCATCCCTTCTTTGGGTTTGTGATATTATTTTGATGAAGGAAAAGAAAACCTATATATGAATAAAGGATAAATTCCCTTTACATTACCTTTGAATGGGTACGAATCATAGTCATATCTATCATGGTAAGTAAAAAATTTGATTTTATAGGAACTGGATATGATGAAGATGATAATCGGCAACTGGAGGTGGTGCGACCCTCCTTCCATGGAAGTGTTGGCCACCACTGGTGAATAGTAAAGAGTATAATCACACAACAGTACAAGAAAGTAGCAGAATCAATGCTCAGGTGGAGCAGTGTGACATTTCTATGTTGAATAATGGTGGAAGTGCTATTTTTGGACACCTCATGCATTGTTTCTGGTTCCCATGTGCGTGATTTATCGGTAACTGTTGGGAAGAAGAGCGGGTTTTGGAGGGGAAAGGAAGGGAATAGGAGGATACATTATGGGGAAAAAGTTCAGAGAGAGGAATTAGTTGAATAAAAACTGAAAAATAAATAGAATGTATCCTCATTATGGTGTCCATGTGATGTAAAAGATGGTGGGAGTGGATCCATGATTCCTCTTTTTACAAAATAAATTATGGATATGAATTGAATTTATAATAATATTTTTGTTAGTAATATTAATATTGTTAATCATATAAAAATTATACTCCACCTGAGTGGGGAACTGTATACTATGTGTGGAAATAGTGGGAACCCCTGTCGTTTGTAACTTTTTTATTTAATAATAATAGTATATTATTATAACGTATTATGGTTGATAAATACAAATTTGGTTTTACCTTCCCCATGTGATGTCGGAATGATGAACTCTTAGTGGCAGGGTGACCCTATAATTAATATAGTTATTTTATGACCGATTTGGGATACTTTTTTGGACTCTTTATTCATGTCAAAAAATACCAACTAATAATAAAGTTATTATTATAGTGGGATATTGTAACTGAGCTATCTACCTTATTGGGATTCAGAGTGATGAACTATCTTTGACATTGTGACCCTGATTTTGAGGAAGATCTTTTGATAAGAAATTCAAGTATTTAAATTGAGATCAATACATTGGACCTAGAAGGAACAATTGGTTCACAATGTAGTGAAATATCATTTCTCCTCTACGAGTCCAATAAATGATAATTAATTCATGATCCTGTGAATTTTTTAGAAAGGATCACAATAGTGTGAGCTTTTTAGTTATCTAGGTCCATTTGGAGAGGAATGTCAGCAGAATTTCATTTTTTCCCTTCATAAAAAACAATGAGCAGCGTGAACTCATTAGTTTTTTCCATATGTTCATTGTACTATGGGAGTACACTAGCATGCCTATGGGTACTAGTGCACAGCTTAGTACCAGAGTATGGATGGGTAGATAGCCATGCGATGATGGAGGGCCACAATTCATGTGGTCCCCACCCGCACTCTGTACCACACAATGAATTTGTTATCTCTCATGTCTTCTTCTTTAGGAAACATTTTTTTTGAATATTAGTATACTATAAAAAGTTTAATTCCACATAGAATGGAATGGTTCCATCCATAGTGGATTATGAGAACTGAATGAAGATGTTTCAAGTAGGATTACATTTATGAGATGCACAAAGACGACTATGACCAGTCATGTTTTTCATATTTTTTTGAGTTTATCCTCTTTCTAGGTTAGGAAACAGTGTTTCCTTATTTCTAATTGAGAGGTACTATCCAGAACGTATGGATACTTTAGTTACATGATTCCATCTGAGTGTAATCCCCATGCCAGGTTGAGAGAGGATCATTGATGACTAAGAGTGGAATCCTACTGACACATTAGGGGGAGAGTCCTCTATGTAGACTACTGGAGTGGTATCCCCCTGACATACTTGGGTATGGGTACTCTATGAAAATTACTAGAGTGGTATCCTACTAACATACTAGGGTGTGGGTACACTATAATGATCATAGTGGAATCCCCCACCATCATGGGTGCGGGACATCCGTTATCTACATTAGAGAAAAATCCAATGATTTACATGGGTGTGGGTCCCCAACATAGCATCTACACATTCCAGAAATGAAGATCTGTGAATAGACACACTTTATCATTACTTTGGAATCATGAGAAAATGGGTAAATTCACCACTAAGACACGTCCCTGTGACGCACCCTAAAACCATGCAAGTGAGATAGAGCCGTCCAATGTGGATTGTATCAATGTGTCCTAATTGATACCCTTTGAATTACATGTTCAGATAATATGTATAGGACTCTTGGAAATGTTGGTGGTTATATCATTCCTGTTGGTGACTCTTTTGATAGGCTGCTCTATGAGATGGAGATCCACTTACTCCTTAATGTTGGATTCTTTGACTGAGAACACAGATACACACACACATAAATAAACACACACACACAAACAAACACAAACACACACACACACACATAAATATATATATCTAATTTAAGTACCCACATCTTGGTTTTTGGATACTCTCCCTCCATAAGTGGTGAATATTTATGGGGTATTCCATGCACTTTCCATGTTAAGCTTCTCATAGTTGGACGAGTCTAATATGCTACTATAGGTAGTGAAGACTCAATTTGAAGTTCATCTTCTCACTGTTTCGATTTATTTATGTTTATATGAGTATAATTTGACTCTCTTTTTGGGATTAATTATACTCTTTTGTTATACCTTGTCATATCTATTGATAGCCTCTTCAATGTATATCTTACTTCTCTCTCTTCACATTTTCAGGGCATCCTACTATGTATTTTTATACTCACCCCTACTATGGATTTTCCCACACGTTTTGTTCTATACGAAGATAATAGACATGTTGGTCATAACTACATAATTACATAGAGTTATGGTGTTCTAGAACCATGTAATGTGGTTTTAGTTTGTGATCCAAGAGCGGGGATATCTCACCTATTTTACTTCTCTAGTTTTTTTTTCATGTTGTGAAAGTTTTCTGGTTGGGAGTTTATATTTCTTCATTTCCCTTCTGTATACATTTCGGTATTTGTAATGATTAGAGGATGATGCATCTTTGGTTTATTTATAATAGTATTTCAACTTTTTTCCATTCCCTCTTCACTTTTTCATTTATTTGGTAGTGTGTTTGTGTAAATGTTCTTAGTAAAATTCCTCTCCGAGTTTATTGTTCCTTCAGTTATAATATCTACCCCTAGCCTATAGAGGTGGTATTGGTGTAATTTGTTCTTGAGACTCGACATGTTTGGGTTGTGAAATAGTTATATCAGATGTATCATGGCCCTTGGAATGTGGTCCAAATGTTTCCCTAAGAAGGAATTGGTTGGGTTTAGAGAAATAGTATCAATATGTATCCATAGTGTCTCTCATACTAGGGAACCCAGTGATGGTATGTCAGCCAATGTATTCATTCACCAGTACCCTGATTCTTCACAAGTCTAATCGGAATGATAAGAAATTTATTACAGGGAACATTGGTACATGAATCGTATATGATTTAGTCATTGAATTTCCTTCCTGATTCTTCTCCCCTTTATTGTTGAAAAATTTATATATATGATCATTTGACTATAGTTCTCTTTTATACATTTCATGATTCCTCCATGATTAAAACCATAAAAGATATTAGATTAGGTTTCTGATGATGGTTTTATGGGATAATATAGCATTTTTAATGATTCAGCATGTGACCCCCTTCCTCTAGGTGGGAAGGTAAGAATACCTCCACCTATTGAGCATCATACAACCACAACAATCTAGGCTGAGGTCATGCCTTAGTAGAGCGCACTTTATGAGTTCCATTGTCTAAGACCACAAATTTTATGCAGTGAACTATATCCTCATGTATCAGATTTTTCTCTGAGTTTGGTGGATTTCAACTTTAATCTTTTTTAGAGCATGATTGATAATATGATGTCTTTGATATCCTAACTTTTCCACTATGTTTTTGTATGTTGGTGGAGTTTGGATACACATATGTGCATGACTCGGTACTCACATGGGATGACTTCTCGTGGCTATGTTGTGTGGAGTACTACCCCTCTATCGTATGGTTTATTACGATTTAAGAGGCTTTTGGAGCTTCATTAGGTAAAGATGATGGTGGATAAGTACGCGACTATGTTTACAGACCTTACACGCTACTCTACAGACATGATCCATGATGGTATCTTTGGAGCATCGAAGATTCAGCAGTGGCACCCTGGAGAGATTCATGGTAACATATTTCCCTTGTGCATCCCCACCAACTTTGGGGTACTAGATAGGGAACTGGTTATAATGATATTTTTGTCAGTTTGATGCCAGTTGGCTAGAGCTAGCAGTAGGTACAACATATCTGAGATGTATATCATGGATACTAGACAAAAGTTGGTGGGGCATCAATGTAGGAGTCATCCCATTGATAAGACTCAAGAACAGGGTCATTGATAGCATAGAAAATTGTGGTTTACTAGTATGGTCCTGGTGCTATGCATGTGATGGGAGAGGTCACATAGTACGAGATTGGCCGACCAGATGTGCTAAGCATCCCAAAAGGTTGGTAGATACACCACTACTGAAGAGACAATTTTGTGATTAGGGATCTCCCAATTGAGAATATTGTAGTCCCTATGGATGATGTACTTTCTAAGAGGTAGGATTAGATTTGGGTGGTGTAAGATGCTATGAGGTCTCTCCACTACCACTAGGTGGCCACTTTAGACTCAAGGAGCTGGCAATCGAGGCTAGGGGTATATGTAATGTTTGGATGTCTACAATCATGAAGTATGTGTGACGATTAAAGGTATACTCTATGTCACATATTCATTCATTGATTGAACTTTTTAGACATGGTGTGAGGTAATTTTTCCTTCCTTCTTGTTGGTTGAGGTTTTACTAGGTAGACTTGGTGTGTTTGTGTTACCATATGTTGGCTTTTTTTGACGTGTCTTTTAATGCGGGAGAAATAGGTTCCATCCCCCCATCATGGCATGTTTTTTTGGCATGATTAAAACCATAAGGGAGACATAGTGTTGTCCTAAGAGGTTTGTATCGAGTGGTGGAATATGATTCCATTTGACATGTGTGTTAATGGTGGTGTTGTGTAGTGAAGTGTGTGAGCATGTCCTGGCCTTGCAGTTGAGTTTTTCTTCTTGACCTCCTGCGGCTACGAAAGCCATGTGGGGTATGGAAGAGTGTCTGGTTTGGGGTTACTCCACTTCCAACAGAGGAAATATGGACAAGGTATTACACATGCTTTCTGTGTCTAGACTCTTACATTCATATTAGTTTAATCTCCTTCCATGTTCTTTGGTACCGTATGCGATCAACATCTTCCTTGATACAACAATTATCATGTAATGGTCGAGGTGACAGAGACCCACCTTAATTAAACTACACTACATACATCTGGGTGATGGAAGAGATTTTCCTTTCCTGTTATTTGGGATACACTACCTTCATGGAGAATACATTGTGTGTTTTTTAGTCCACCAGAGTCTCAGGTACATCATCACCCTAAGAGACATGAACCTTAGGCAGTGACGTTGGTTGAAATTCCATCAGGACTATGACTTATAGATAGTCTACACTCTTGGAAAGGGAAACTTCGTAGCAGATTCCCTTCACAGAAGGCCTCAGGCATGCGTAGCTTGGTAATTTGGGAGATGTTAGATTCTTTATAGTTGACCCTTGTGGAGCATAAGGGTATTGTTATTCGTCAATCAATGGTATTGAACCCTTCTCTTCTCGAGCGTGTGAGATTGTACAAGTTGTGATTTTTTTTAGAAATCATGCATGATTATGATATCCACGGGTGATGCACTAGATGGATACTCTAATGGGTGGAATCACGAGACCTTATGCTATGTTTAAATAGTGGTTTTGATTGTGATGATGGAGGATTCGATGAGGGAGTTACACAATTCAACCATAGCTAAATATACAGATGTGGCAAAGATATATAGGGATGTGTAGCTGAGTTCATCTCATGGTTCGTCACCTATCATTATTTGAGACTGAAGGATCACATTCTGGTTGGTTATGATAATCCTCTCCAGATCCCAAAGTGGAAATGGGACTGCATATCCATGGATTTCAACATAGGGCCTCTTTACATAGAGAAGGTCCATGGAACCATCATGGTGATTGTAGATTTACTCACTATGTAAACGTGCTTCCTTGAGATTAAGGGATAGTGTTCAATAGATTTTTGGGAAAATTGTACAAGTAGTACGTCATAAAACATGATAGGGAACCCCTGTTGTTTTTCTCCAATCTTGATGCTCTGTTTATTCCATGATTTTTTAGTGGACTACAGGATACTTTTAGGACCTAGTTATGGATGAGTACATCATTTCCCCCCAATACCAATGGGAAAACCCAGAACACTATCAAAATTGGGGAGGACATGTTGAGGGAATGTGTTTTTGTTTTCATCCAAAAATGAAATCTATCCCCAGAGTTCATCGGGCCATTCAATTTTTTGTAGGGGTGTCGGTGAGGTTTCCTACTACCTTGACCTACCCCCGTAACCTGAGAGGGTGCATGAAGTTTTACACATGTAAAATCTATATAGAAACATGCCTAATCTGATGCGCATCATCTACATGAGTAGACCTCACAATGATTAACCATCCCCTTGGTTCACATGTTGTTGTAGCAAGGAAACCTTCATGATTTTAACTAGGTGCATGACATCCAGGTGAGGGCTATGTACCCTGAGTTATTTCCCTATTTTCTATATTCAGGGTGAAAATGAATGATGGAGGGACTTATGTAGATACCTAGTTTATTCATTGTAGGACATTTGAATATTTCTATATATATTTCTAGATCCATGTGCTAAGACGATGTGTTATTATGAGGCCCGAAGATACCTAAATAAATTAAAAAAATTAAGAATATTTTATATAATGCGCATGAAGGAAATGGAATAACTCTTAAATGGTTTCTCAAATAATGAAATAAGAGGGAACAGTTGAGTCTGTACCATGGAATTTACCCTTGTCCAGACATAACATTTGACAGTGTGGGACTTCTGTAGAAACATTCATTGAGGACATAATCATAATTAAATTAATTAATTTATTTTATTTTATTTCGTACATTGTTTCCAATAAATCTTAAACAGGGACTTAGATTGCATACTAATGACCAAAATTGATTTTGTAATGTTGTGTTTTACATAAGTGTGACCTAGATTAGGATGGATCATGATATTTCGATCCTAGGACCATTATCGTGTGTAGTTATGAATTTACCCTTAAACAAGTAACCTATTATAAATAGGGGATTATGAATATTTTCTAGGGTTTCCTCACAACATCCACCAAAAACTATGGAACTCTCACTTTCCTACATTTTCAGATCAATGAAAATTCATTGGATTGAGAAAAATAGAAAAGTGATGTATCATAGGATCGACTCATTTATTGGAGAAAGTATTCTTCATCTAAAAAAATATTCAATCTTGATGTTGGGAGATTATTTTTTTATTTTATTCCCTATTTTATCAATTCGTCACTAATTGTCTAATTTTTTTATGATTTCACCACATATAATTAAATAATTCAACTCAAACATTTTATTCATTGGGTTTGGGATATTTTTTCTATGATGGAGAAGGAAATGTAGCCATCAATTGTGGTTAAATTTAATTTATATTTCTTTTTACTATGTATGGATCAAAATTAGATCTTTCATGGTATGTGAAAAAAATGATTTTATTGGAATTGGATGCAATGTAGTTGGAGACTGGTGACCAGAGGTGGTGTGACAATCCTTCCACGGTGGTGTCTCGCAACCCTCGATGAACAGAAATGAGTAGAAGTACTTGATAGTCCAAATGAGTAGTGGTATAAGGACTCAAGGGGAGAGGTGTGGTAGTTCAATGATGAAAAACAGTGGAAAAGAGACTTTCGGACACTGTGTTCATTGATTTTGGTTTCCAACTATGTGATTTATAGGTTACTATTGGGAAGAGGAGTTGCACATATTATGGTTTAGGAGGGGAATGGAAGGTAGGCAGAGGAAACGAGGTATGCATGAGGAGACATCATGGGGAAGAAGAGTGAAGAGAGGAATAAAGTGAATAATAAAAAGGAAAAATTAATGGGATAGTGCATCATTATGTTGACCACATGAATTCAATGATAGGGGTGGATCCAGGATTCACCTTTTTGTAAAAGAAATTATTTATAAAAATTGATGTGATTGTTATGTTTTATTATTAATATTAATATTCTTAAAAACATTATATTAAGACTCCACCTATGTGGGTTGCTATATGTTGTGAATGGAGAGTGGAGGGGAAAAACCTTTCCCTATGATTTTTTATAATAAAAATAATATTATATTACAAATATTTATTTTGGATGTCAAATCCAAGGTTGGTCGTAAATTTTTCATGCGATGTTGGAATGATGAACCATAAGTGTCATCCAGACCCAATAATTTAGACGTTCATTTTAATAATGATGTTGGATTCATTTTTTGAACTTGTGATCCAGGTTAGGAAAAACTACCAATAATAATAAAATTATTATTATTGTGGGATATTATAATCGAGTTATCTCCCTCATACTATGTTAGAGTGATGAACTGTCAATGACACTAAGACCTTGATTTTGATGGGAATATTTTGATACCAAATACAGGTATTTAAATTGATATTGAGATGGGGTCCCCATGAGGCCCTAATTGTGCATAATGCAGAGAAATAATGTTTCATCTCTAGGAGTACTATTCAGGAATATGATTATATGATCCTGTGTATTTTTTCTCAACGATCACAATTGTTTTATACGTTTGGTTATACTAGCCCATTCAATGAAACATGTTAGAAGAATTAGGTTTTGCCTTTAGAGAAACAATGAGCATTGTTCGCTCGTCATGTTTTTTTGATGTTCCATTTACTCTAGGAGTACACTAACACGCCTAGGGTACTAGTGCATAGTTTAGTACTGAAGTATTTTTAGGTACATGTCCAGGTGATGAGGCAGGGACACACATTGTGTGGTCCTCATATGCACTATGTACCAAACTATGAATCTTCTATCTCTCATAAATCATTCTTTGGGACCCATATTTTGGAACTTTTGTAGAATTCCTATAGTGTTATTCCATGTAGATCGTTATGGTTCCCTACATAGTGGCTTTTGAGATAAAACACAAGATGTTCCGGGAATCACACCATTTACGGAAGGTTTGGTAGAGTGGTATGAGCTTATCTTCTATCTGGGAAGGGCAATAGAATCCCATGATTTCTGTCTAAGAGTTATCATCTAGTAGGGATTTCCATTTTAGTATCTCGATTCCTTCCGAGTGGAATCCCCCTACAAATTAGGGAAATGTTCCTCAATTAATTAGAGTGTAATAACCCTAATGCATTATGGAGTGGATCCTCTACGATTACTACCAGAGAGATATACCCCTAAATTTCTAGGGTGTGGGTCATCTACAATGAAAAACAATGTGGTTTACCCAAACATACGTGGGTGTGGGTCCTCTACGATGATCAGAGTGGAATCCACTATAGGCATGAGTGTGGATCCAATATCAGCTACATCAGTGTGGAATCCCCTTGACAAACTATATAGTGGGACCACTACATAATGTCACGACCCGCCTTCACCAAAAGGAGGGAAGGGTCAGCAGACTGACAGGCCCTTCCTTCTTTAAGTTGAAGGAGAGATAATGACCCCCGAAACCCGCCTTCAATAGGTCCCGGAGTGGCGACTAGCACCGAGGGTATAGGAAATCCTCGCAAATGGAAGGCATTACCCTTTTTTATTTTATAGGATCGAAAGATAAGGAGGAGAAAACCCAACAACACCATGATAGAAAGAAAAGTAAAGCCAAAAGTAAACCATTCCCACATGCATGTTTCAAAAGTGAAAGCCACAAAGTGCAAAAAGGTGACTACAAGGTAAGTACCAAAAGAAAAGGAGAACAACTGCAACGGCTGCAAAAGTCCGAGCTAGTAAGGTCCTGCGTGATCCCCGAAGTCCTCCTGGAAACCTGAAAGCAGTTTTATGTACGTAGGGTGAGTATACAAGTACACTCAGTAGGGAAAACCAAGACTCTCGTGCACAAGTGGGGGAACGTACTAAAGTCCCGTGAGAAAAGAGAAGAACCAGAAACTAACAAGGCAACTATCCATCCCCGGCCTCACCAAGGCTCGCTCCCCAAATAACGCAAGTCAAGTAATATATATATAAGAGCAGATCGATGTTTGGGTACCCCGTGCCACTTTCCCACTGGTTATTGAGACATCCTACGCATCGGACCAATCCCGCCATTCTCACCGCAGTCCCACTGCCACACCTGCCCACACACACCTGGGCCACAACCACACGCAGTCCCACTGCCGAATCCCGCCCGCACACACCTGGGCCACAACCACACGCAGTCCCACTTCCGTATCCCGCCCGCACACACCTGGGCCACAACTATCACATGTAACCATGCCTGCAAACACCTAGGCCAGAACTACCACCGCTACGCCCGAAGACACCTGGGCTAAAGGATCCACTGCCACGCCCGAAGACACCTGGGCCTCATCCCGAAGACACTTGGGAAACCACCTGCCGCACACACCTGCCCAACCACCACAACACCCTGCCCGATGGTTCTTGGGCTAATAATGGACTTCAGGCCATCACAGCCTGCCCGAAGGTACTTGGTCTATCCGGGAAAGGGAGCAGAAAAGGAGTTAATAACCAGCCACTAAGTATAGTGTTGGGAAAAACACCCTTCCCCCATAAATGGGGGTGTTCGGCACTAAGTGCTCAACATGGGTGGGGCGCGAATAAGAAACACAAAGCTACAAGTATAGATATAGGTAACAAACACTCACCCAAAACTTAGGTTTTCTTAGCCAACCTACAGAACACAACACCACTGAGTCTGAGTCACAATTCACAACACTTTCCCACAAAACTATTTGTCCCATTCTTGTTTCACGTTCAGTCAAAATGTTCAGTTAATTTTAAGCACTACTGGGCAACTACCATAAGCATAACCAAGAAAAGCGTCAAAAGCATAGATCTACCAAAACACTCACACCCGGTTCTGCCAACAGAGGATCTCTCCCCAATTTGTGATAAAAACTCACAACCACTGAAACCATACCAACAGGAGATCCCATCCCCCAAATTCACACAGCCACCGAGAGTATAAAAGAACAGGGGATCCCATCCCCTCCCACATTTCCAGCAAACGGCCCGAAGGGAAAACAACCAACTACCACTACCAACACAAGTCAGGGATTTTCAGATTTAAACGACTTAACACGCCCCATGATTTCAAATTCCATGTGTTCTAACCGAGAGTTATCACAGAAAGGTCGATCCTGGTGCGTTCAATTATTCATCCGGATATACATGATTAACCAATTTCATAGCAGGAGTTCACAAATTCAGCAACACATTTAAAACATCACGAGGGGATTTATCAGTGCACATACAACGACCACCAACGGCCTCAATTTTCAGAAAACATAAACCAGCACAACTAAAAAGGATGATCACAAGATAAGGCATAAACAACGATCACAACCCCTTCCCCTTCTTTAACCAGTTATTATCTTCATTTAAAGGCTCAACCATTTCTCATGAGAACAAAAGATAACGCCCACCCCGCATGATACACAGAAGTGAGAGACGAAAAAAATTCCCTACTTGTTGATAGATGATCGACGTTTAGGCCGGGGGCGCGGAACTTTACGGATAACGACGCGGCGGTCCCGATGCACCAGAAGAGCCACGATCGAAGAAGGGGGGAAACCACGGCCTAACCCTTAATTTATAAGAGCCGGGAACGGTTGAGATAAAAACACCGAACCGCATAAGACGTGGAAGTCGTGGGTTGACCACGCGGCTTGACTCATCATTAAAGGTGCTGAGTGGTTTAAACCGACTCATGAGCGGATTCAGTATTTAAATAAACTTTTGTGCGCGTTACTGGAACAACTTGGCAAGGCCGGGTGACGTCGGCCGGTTCCACCGATCGGTCACACCGATCGGTCTCACCGATCGGTCGCACCGATCGGTGTCACCATTCGGTCTCACCGATCGGTCGCACCGATCGGTCTCACCGACCAGTCGCACCGATCCGTCTCACCGATCGGTCTCACCGATCCGTACCCCTTAAGGATCCAGATTTTGTCAAAGGAATGGACCAAGGGGGTCTGGGTCATCACATCAGATACCTCTTAAACGATTCTCGTCCTCGAGAATCACAAAAAACCAGAAGGAAGGAGAGGGTCCGAACAACCATCTTCGAAAGATACCTCTTAGGAGTGAACCTATGCTAACTAAAAACACTCTCCTGACAAGAACTAAGCAACATACCATGCCAAACAGCCCGGTCATGCGGGTTTGGGGAGTTCCCCTCCCCCATGTCAAGATATTATCTGCTTTGGGCGGCACTGAATTACCCGCACGGGTTCAATCGCATCCACCTTAATGCTCCTTGATTAGGGGTCGGGTTCCCTCTTCCCTTTAGCCGGGGCTTTTCACACACAACAGAGGAAAGGAACTAGTACATTTCATAGCCAAAAAGGTCAAACGTTCCACCACAGCAGGTAAAAAAGGAACAAAGCTCAAAACAACTCGGGGTATTGGGCACGCATCTGTGCTTCCCTTTCCCACGTACTCTCCTCGAGCCCGCCATGTCTCCACAACACACGAACCAAGGGAATAGCTCTCCCACGAAGCACCTTCTCCTTGCGATCCTCGATCATCACTGGTTTTAACACAAAGGTTGCGTCGTCCTCGATGTCCAGTTCACCCCAATCAAGGACGTGTGAAACATCGTGCAGATAACGACGGAGCTGGCATACATGAAAGACATCATGTATCCTTAGCAGCGGCGAAGGTAACGCTAGCTGATAAGCCACTTCGCCGACCCGCCGTAACACTTCGAAGGGTCCGACGAATCTGGGGGAAAGCTTACCCCCCTTGCCGAACCTCCGTTGTCCACGCCGCGGGGAGACCTTCAAGAACACGTGGTCTCCAACCTCAAACTGCAAGGGCCTTCTCCTGGTATCAGCATACGACTTCTGTCGATCCTGGGCCGCCTTCATCCTTTCCCGTATGAGCTGAATCTTCTCTGTCGTGTTCTGAACTAGCTCCGGGCCAAGGATGCCTGCCTCTCCTACTTCGGTCCAACACACAGGTGAACGGCATGGCCTCCCGTACAGAGCCTCAAACGGGGCCATACCGATGGTAGAGTGGTAGCTATTATTTTAGGAAAACTCTACTAGAGGCAAGTATCGCACCCACGACTCTCCTGAGTCTAGAACACATGCCCGTAGCATATCCTCCAAGGTCTGGATGGTTCGCTCCATTTGTCCATCTGTCTGGGGATGGAAAGCAGTGCTAAGGAGTAACTGGGTGCCAAACACATGCTACAACCCTCTCCAGATTCGTGAGGTAAACCATGCATCCCAATCCGAGACTATAGACCTCGGAACTCCATGCAACAGCACCACCTCATTCACGTACTTCAGTGCCAAAGCATCCACAGTACTTGACTCCCTGATTGCCAGAAAGTGATCTGATTTCGTCAACCTGTCCACCACCACCCAAATGGCGTCGCACCCTCCTTGGACCTTGGGTAGTACCGTGACGAAATCCATTGAGACGTCATCCCACTTCTACTCGGGAACAGCTAAAGGCTGCAGTAGGCCCCCTGGAACCCGGTGTTCAGCCTTCACTTGCTGACATACTAAGCATTTGGCCACGAAATCTGCCACCGCTCACTTAACTCCGGGACACCAGAACTGCCTTTTCAGCCCCTGGTACATCTTGGTAACTCCTGGGTGCACTGCTAGGGGTGAGTTGTGTAAATCACTGAGAAAGTTGCCACACATCACTATTGGAACAAAAAACATTCTCTGGAAAAGCATCTGGTGCTGACCATCCTCTGTCCATTCTCTCGGAGCATCGCCCTGGTCAACCCGATCACGCATCACTTCGCACTCGGGGTCTCCCCACTGAGACTCCTCCACTTGTCGAAACAGAGACAATCGCACTATCATCTGATATAGGCAGCCTCTGCCACTATCCATCTTTGCATCCAGGTGTAAGGAAGCCAACTCCTCTATTGCCTTCCAGGTATTTGCCGACTCTCGGACCGCATCCTTCTGCGTCCTCCTACTCAAGGCATCGGCCACCACATTTCCCTTGCCCTCAGTATAAGATAGTTCAAAGTCGTAGTCCTGGAGGAACTCTACCCATCTCCGTTGTCGCAAGTTCAAGTCCCGCTGGGAGAAGATGTACTTTAAGCTTTTGTGATCTGTGAAGACCACAATTCATTCCCCGATGAGGTTGTGCCGCCATAACTTTAGCGCAAAAACGACCGCTGCAAGCTCTAGGTCATGGGTGGCGTAGTTACTCTCATGGGGGCGTAGCTGCCTGGACCCGTAAGAGATCACCCCTTGTTGCTGCGTCAACACACATCCCAGGCCCTGTCCTGAAGCATCACAAAATACCTCATAGGCCATCCCTTCTTCTGGTAATCTCAACACTGGGGCACTAACCAGCTTTTCTTTTAGGTAGCTGAAGGACGACTCGCATTGCTCTCTCCACACGAAAACCTTCTCCTTCTTGGTCAAAGCCGTCAAAGGGGCTTCTACTCGGGAGAAGTTGGGTACAAATCTCCGGTAGTAACCTGCCAGTCCGAGGAAACTCCGAACTTCTGCCACATTCATGGGTGCTGCCCAAGAAACAACTGCCTCAACCTTTGATGGGTCGACTGTAACCCCCTGCTCAGACACTACATGCCTGAGGAAGTGCACTTCTCGTGTCCAGAACTTGCACTTTGACAACTTCTCGTAGAGCTGGTGCTGTCGGAGGACTTCCAAAACTGTCCTCAGGTGCTCTGCATGGTCCTTTTCTGACCTTGAATAGATCAGGATATCGTCGATGAATACCACCACAAACCGATCCAGGTACTCCCGAATGATGGAGTTCATAAGCCACATGAACACGGCCAGGGCGTTCGTAACACCAAAGGGAATGACCACGAACTCGAAGTGCCCATACCTGCACCTGAACGCCGTCTTCGGGACGTCACTATCCTTTACCCTAAGCTGGTGGTATCCAGATCGCAGGTCGATCTTCGAGAACCATCCTGCCCCCTTCAGCTGGTCAAAAAGATCATCTATCCTCGGAAGAGGGTAGCGATTCTTGATCGTTACCTGATTCAGCCTCCTGTAATCGATGCACAACCTGAGGCCACCATCTGCCTTCTTTGCGAACAAGACTGGGGCACCCCACGGTGACGCACTTGGACGAACATAACCACTCTTCATCAGATCGTCAATCTCTATCCGCAACTCCCGTAGCTCCAATGGTGCCATCCGGTAAGGAGCCATCGAGATTGGTCGAGAGCCGGGCTGCAGGTCTATCCCGAACTCGATATCACGTCGAGGGGGTAGAGTAGTCACCTCCTCAGGAAAGACGTCCATAAACTCACGAACGATCTCTGGTACTTCCACCATTTCCGCATCTACTAATTCTATCGTCAGTTCGGTCAACAAGGAGAGGAGAGGTTCCTCCCTCCTGTTTCACTTCGGACAGCTCCACTTGCCGGTGAAAGTAACACGCTGGCCGTCCAAACCGGAGAACACCACCCTTCTTTGGAAACAGTCGATGACGGCGCACACAGAATATAGCCAGTCGATGCCTAGGATGACATCGTACGGCTGAATCTGTAGCAGAAGGAGATCCCTAACAGACTGATGTGGCCCTAACATCAGTCTACAGCCCCGAAAAACGAACAGCAAGTCGGTCTGACCTCCAACCGGTGTGCTCAACACCAGGGGCACTGGAAGTCTCTCGGCATCTAGACCCAAGGCGCGGGCTAGATTGGGTGCACCAAAGGAGTGCGAAGCTCCGGTATCAAACAAAGTATAAGAAAGAGTGATAAACACACTGATCGTACCTCGAACAACCTCTGGCCCTGCTGGAACTGTTGCTTCTGCGGCGTGTAATTGTCCACGCCCATCTCCCCTGCCCCTCGGCTGTCGGCCACCTCCCCGACCACGCCCTGGTCGAGGTCCCTGGGGAGCACCCTGAGGTCGGCCTCCCCCTCCTATGTCTGCCTGCGGAGGAGAGGGAGCTTGCTGTCCCTGCTGCTGCTGCCGGAAGGGTCTGGCTGGAAACTGCTGCTGCGGCGGATGCTGGGGATGACTGCCACTGATGTACTGCACCCGATCGGGGCACTCACTCCGGAGATGTCCAGGGCTCCCGCAGATGAAGCACCGTGGTCCCAAGCCTGAGGGAAAAGAACGTGGGCCAGAGGATCGAAACTGAAACTGCTGCGGCCTGCTCCCTGCGGGTCGGAACCTGGAGGGTCCCGATGCTGGAGGCCTGGCACTGACGGCTTTCCGCTTCGATGGTCCCAGCTAGATCCCTTCTCGTGACACTCCGACCAGAGCGTGCATCCTTTCCTCCACTTCGGCCTTCTTCTGAACCTCTAAGTATGTCGGAAGGGTAAAGGGGGTAACAGCATACTGGAGGGAGGGTCGGAGCGCCTCCTCCAAACGTCTTGCCCGAGACTCCTCATCGAGAAAGAGGTCCGGAGAAAAACGCAGGAGGTCCTTGAACTTGATTCCAAGTTCCCTCACGGACATGTTCCCCTGCTGGAGGGAGAGTAGCTCCTGCCTCTTCTCCACCTTCATTGTCGAGGAGAGAAACTCCGCCGGGAACTCCTTTTCGAAATCCGCCCAGGCAACCTCAGACTCCTTCCTACTCCCCAGGTGAAGCATCCCCCACTGGCATGCCGCTCCTCGCATCTGGCTAACAGCCAGAGGAACCCAGTACTCAGTCGGGGCCCGAATCAGGCCGAAGGCTATGACTAGATCCTCTAGCCAGCCTTCCGTCTTCATATCGGAGGTGCTGCCCTCATACTTCTCGAGGGCCTGTCGCCGGAAGGCTCGAAGAGTCTTCTGCCACTGGTCGTCCTCTTCCTCTCGATCAGCTCTCTGCCGATTGGCCAAAGTAGTCTCAGGAGTCTCAATCGCTTGTACCACACGTGGTCACCTTCCAGGTGCCATAGCTGCAAGGTAAACAAGGAATGCCTAAGCCCAGTAGTGCAAAGAAAATCGTTCTTAAAACTTATTAAGATTTAATTTATTCTTAATTTCCCAAGACATCCCAGAAACACAAGAACACAAGTCATTATGAAGCATGTACCTTTCCTAGGGTCTCTACCCCGCAATCAGTGTGGCCTCACTTGGTCGTTCGGTAGGCCCATAGTCCATGCATCGGATCACGGGGGGCCTAAAATCCTGTGCCCTAGGCGGTCTTCCCTGGCCTAATTCACGCTCCAAGGTCACCCAACACCGTTGCCTTACCATCCCATGCAATCCTCACTGTGCCTAACTCCAGACTCCGTCCTATCTCTCAACCTCCGCCTCTGATACCATTCTGTCACGACCCGCCTTCACCAAAAGGAGGGAAGGGTCAGCAGACTGCCAGGCCCTTCCTTCTTTAAGTTGAAGGAGAGATAATGACCCCTGAAACCCGCCTTCAATAGGTCCCGGAGTGGCGACTAGCACCGAGGGTATAGGAAATCCTCGCAAATGGAAGGCATTACCCTTTTTTTTATAGGATCGAAAGATAAGGAGGAGAAAACCCAACAACACCAAGATAGAACGAAAAGTAAAGCCAAAAGTAAACCATTCCCACATGCATGTTTCAAAAGTGAAAGCCACAATGTGTAAAAAGGTGACTACAAGGTAAGTACCAAAAGAAAAGGAGAACAACTGCAACAGCTGCAAAAGTCCAAGCTAGTATGGTCCTGCGTGATCCCCGAAGTCCTCCTGGAAACCTGAAAGCAGTTTTATGTACGTAGGGTGAGCATACAAGTACACTCAGTAGGGAAAACCAAGACTCTCGTGCACAAGTGGGGGAACATACTAAAGTCCCGTGAGAAAAGAGAAGAACTAGAAACTAACAAGGCAACTATCCATCCCAGGCCTCACCAAGGCTCTCTCCCCAAATAACGCAAGTCAAGTAATATATATATAAGAGCACATCGTTGTTTGGGTACCCCGCGCCACTTTCCCACTGGTTATTGAGATATCCTACGCATCGGACCAATCCCGCCATTCTCACCGCAGTCCCACTGCCACACCCGCCCGCACACACCTGGGCCACAACCACACGCAGTCCCACTGCCGAATCCCGCCCGCACACACCTGGGCCACAACCACACGCAGTCCCATTTCCGTATCCCGCCCGCACACACCTGGGCCACAACTATCACATGTAACCATGCCTGCAAACACCTAGGCTAGAACAACCACCGCTACGCCCGAAGACACCTGGGCTAAAGGATCCACTGCCACGCCCGAAGACACCTGGGCATCATCCCGAAGACACTTGGGAAACCACCTGCCGCACACACCTGTCCAACCACCACAACACCCTGCCCGATGGTTCTTGGGCTAATAATGGACTTCAGGCCATCACAGCCTGCCCAAAGGTACTTGGGCTATCCGTGAAAGGGAGCAGAAAAGGAGCTAATAACCAGCCACTAAGTATAGTGTTGGGAAAACACCCTTCCCCCATAAATGGGGGTGTTCGGCACTAAGTGCTCAACTTGGGTGGGGCGCGAATAAGAAACACAAAGCTACAAGTATAGATATAGGTAACAAACACTCACCCAAAACTTAGGTTTTCCTAGCCAACCTACAGAACACAACACCACTGAGTCCGAGTCACAATTCACAACCCTTGCCCACAAAACCATTTGTCCCATTCTTGTTTCACGTTCAGTCAAAATGTTCAGTTAATTTTAAGCACTACTGGGCAACTACAATAAGTATAACCAAGGAAAGCGTCAAAAGCATAGATCAACCAAAACACTCACACCCGGTTCTGCCAACAGTGGATCTCTCCCCAATTTGTGATAAAAACTCACAACCACTGAAACCATACCAACAGGAGATCCCATCCCCCAAATTCACATAGCCACCGAGAGTATAAAAGAACAGGGGATCCCATCCCCTCCCACATTTCCAGCAAACGGCCCAAAGGGAAAACAACCAACTACCACTACCAACACAAGTCAGGGATTTTCAGATTTAAACGACTTAACACGCCCCGTGATTTCAAATTCCGTGTGTTCTAACCGGGAGTTATCACAGAAAGGTCGATCCTGGTGCTTTCAATTATTCTACCGGATATACGTGATTAACCAATTTCACAGCAGGAGTTCACAAATTCAGAAACCCATTTAAAACATCACGAGGGGATTTATGAGTGCACATACAACGACCACCAACGACCTCAATTTTCAGAAAACATAAACCAGCACAACTAAAAAGGATGATCACAAGATAAGGCATAAACAACGATCACAACCCCTTCCCCTTATTTAACTAGTTATTATCTTCATTTAAAGTCTCAACCATTTCTCATGAGAACAAAAGATGACGCCCACCCCGCATGATACACAGAAGTGAGTGGCGAAAGAAATTCCCTACTTGTTGATAGATGATCGATGTTTAGGCCGGGGGCGCGGAACTTTACGGATAACGACGCGGCGGTCCCGATGCACCAGAAGATCCACGATCGAAGAAGGGGGGAAACCACGGCCTAACCCTTAATTTATAAGAGCCGGGAATGGTTGAGATAAAAACGCCGAACCGCGTAAGACGTGGAAGTCGTGGGTTGACCACGCGACTTGACTCATCATTAAAGGTGCTGAGTGGTTTAAACCGACTCATGAGCCGATTCAGTATTTAATTAAACTTTTTTGCGTGTTACTGGAACAACTTGGCAAGGACGGGTGACGTCGGCCAGTTCCGCCGATCCGTCACACCGATCGGTCGCACCGATCGGTCTCACCGATCGGTCGCACCGATCGGTCTCACCGAGCGGTCTCACCGAGCAGTCTCACCGAACGGTCTCACCGACCGGTCTCACCGATCGGTCTCACCGACCGGTCGCACCGATCGGTCTCACCGAGCGGTCGCACCGATCGGTGTCACCGTTCGGTCTCACCGAGCGGTCGCACCGATCGGTCTCCCCGACCGGTCGCACCGATCGGTCTCACCGACCGGTCGCACCGATCGGTCTCACCGATCGGTCTCACTGATCCGTACCCCTTAAGGATCCGGATTTTGGCAAAGGAAGGGACCAAGGGGGGTCTGGGTCATCACACTTAATGTTTACACTAGCCATCTATATAGATCAGTGATGTGATTTTATTTGACATTAAATTAGACTCTTGAGTAAGTAGGTATCCATTCCCATCAATATATGTCCTTGTGATGCAACCTAAAACTATGAGGTCAAGACAGTGCCACCCAAAGTGTATAGTATCATGGTCTGGTGATTGAGCCCCATTGACTTTGTTGTTCATGGTAGACTAGTGGGATGTTGGGAATCATTGGTGGTTACATATGAACAGTTGAAGACTCTTTTCCTTGGCTCTGTTGTGAGATATAGATACCCTTACTCACTCATTTTGGTTCCTTTGACCGAGCATACATTTAAATATATCATTTCAATACCAACTCCTAGGGTTTTGGATACTATCCCTCTAAGAGAGACGAAGACACACGGGGTACGCTAGGTTATTTTTGTGTATATATTCTCATGGTTGGATGGGTATACTATCCCTCTATATGTAGTGATTACTAGACAAGAAGTTTATATTCTCATGGGTTTGTGATCACGGTGTTTATATTAGTCTAGTTTCACTCTCTTGTTGGGTTGATGTATTCTCTTTTATTTTACCTTGTCATGTCTAGTGATTTACAATTCCTTATATCTCTTACTGCTCCCCCTTCACCTTTTCAGGGAATCATTATGAGTATTTTTATAATCACCCCAACAAGGGATTTGGGTGCAGGTTTTGGTCTATATGTAGATGATGGATAGTTTGATCGTGAAATTAGAAAAGCTTATTAATATGGGGTTCCTGGACTGCGTACGGTGTTCATAGCATGAGATAAAATAGAGGGGATCTCTCAACTATTTCACATATTTTTTTATCTAGTTGTGACAATTTTCTTGGTTGGGAATATATATTTCCATTTCCCATTCATTTTACTTTTATGTACATGTAATGATTAGTGGTCGATGCAGGTTTGGATTATTTATAGCATTATTACATATTTATTTCCTCTCCCTATACACTTTTTCCTTGAGATAGCTATGTGTGTGTTTTTCTATATTGGTTCTTAGGAGATGCCTCCCAATGTTTATGGTTCCTTTAGCTATTTTCACAACAATTGGCCTATTGAAGTAAGGATAGGGTAGTTACATCTCGAGCCACATCATGGGTCGTGTTGTAAAACTATCATCCAATAATTTAGTATTCCATTAATTGGGATTTTTTTATTTTTATCCATTACATGTTTACTATGATATTATATATAGATAAACTTTTTTATAGTTTATGTATTAAATTGAATGTGTTTTCATTTATTTATCTTTACATATTTATTATTCCTTATCTAGTTATTATAAACAAGTTATTGATGATATTCAGTTATTATTTAACATTTCATGTGTCTTCATCTGTTCAGAAATTTACCTATCCATATTGATTATGAATTATCTTATCACGATATTCATGTTATTTAAATGGAATGTCTGTTAATTAATTAACATTTTCATTTTTATTATGTGTATTGATTCATTATATATTAAACTATACTTAACCCTTACTAATAAATTGAGCTCACAATTTTTCCCCTTTCCTATGAATCCATTAATTGTAGAATGTTGGATATGTAAGGTCTTTATAGAATAAATGTTGTTAATCTAAAAAATTGTTGTAATTTCTTTTTCAAATTTAATATGGTAATCTTGTATATATTCAGTTTACCAATACTACTAAATTATTTGAAATTTTTTAACTCGATTAATTGTATCTAATTCCATATAGATAAAGAATACACTGACTACAAGCTTTTAGTGTCAATGTTAATGCGTTTCACTTCAATTTCATACATTCTAATGAACCATGGACCTAATAACACAATTTTTAAAAACACATAACACATTTCCATACATATAATTTAATAAACTCATGATCACCTTCCTCGAATGAAATTTCATTTATCCAGTTATCTACTCACGTTTTCATCCTAATTTGAGGCATACTCATATTTTTGAATCATCCATATCTTCTCAACCATTTCCTCTACAAAATCTAGTACAGTAAACGTTATTTCTCACAAATCATCCCAAAAATCATGATTTCAATGCCTCTTTCCACATAATGCCAAAAATTTCACCATCTATATACTGGAATGACGACTGTTATTATGTTAAAATGAAACTAATGTAATATATTGACACCAAATTATAGGTAAATCGACTGAAAAGGCATGAATAATGACTTACATGGTCATAATTTTTCATTTAGACTGTCTATCAGACTGAATATTAAATGTTTTACTAATATTTAATTCAGTTTCCAATGAATTTTGACGATGTAGATAAGAACTCCATGTAACATGACAATCACTTTATGATATATTTTGATAATATGATCTAATGACATAGTATCTCGAATTGGAAGGAAAAACAATGATTTAGTTAATTGATTGACAAGAACCCAAATAAAATTATTTATGTTATATGTATTTGGAAATTCGACTAAAATACACATGGATACATTTTCCAATTTACACTCAACCAGTAACACACATAGATTTTTTGAAATATTTTCCCCGAATTAATTTAACCATTACGATATTTTTTAATTCATGTAACACTGATTACAGTTTATTAAATATTAAATATTTTTTTTCTAATTTTATTCACAACAACATTTTATTCATGCACAAAACAGAAAATAATTTTTTGGTTTCTCAACATGAAACTTATAATTGGCCTACGTTACACATAACCCTGAGTTTCTGTGAAAGATATTTTTATTGTTATAATTATATAAATGGGATAAATATAATCTAGGAGTTAAACATATTAATATGAATAGTGATAACAACTTTTCGAATATTTGTTATAATTGTTTAATATAAATAATATATATCGATGATGAAATATATAATCATTTGTAATGTCTTATATGATCAAAAATACTATTTTCTCAAATGAAATACTTTCAATGTCCTTAAATGAATATTATAAAATTAATTTTAGACACCTTTATAAGTTGAATTTGATAAAAAATGTAATTATTTAATTAATAATTTTGAAATTATATTATGGATAATTCTTTGTATTATACTGATAAACATTTGGATGAATGGTGAAAAATTTCGGATTTTAATTCAATTATATTTTTTCATATAATTTATTCATAAGGAGAAATTATATTTTAAATTGGTTTCACTGTTTAATTAGATAATATTTTTATCAATTAATATAATTTATTTCATTTAGATTCATTTCAATATGAACTTGTGAACAAAATCATGGTAATGGTTTGAATGTTTTTACAATAAAACCCCAGATTGTGACCCGAATGCAGGAATAATTTTAAATTAATTTTTTCCACATCTGTTATTTGATTTTTTAAAAACTGATTAAATATTTTCAATAAGAATAATTTCTAATTTATAATAATTTCATGTTAGTTTTTGACTGAAAATATTATTGAATGTTATTAAAATTAATTACAATGACTAATAGAAAAATTAGGTTAACAATGTACTAAACCTTAAATTTAAGACCCAAAAAACCTATACAGTGGTCAAGCACCCATTTTCTAGATATATTTTGTCTATGAACATTACATTTTTGAGTTTTTTGGTTTTTCTGACTTAATTGAGGCAAAAATGTGATTATACCTAACTTGTTTTAAAAAATACCAAGTGTGTAATTGCCATTCCCTATTAAAGACCTCCACATGTCCCTCCTCTTAACAACACTCAAACCACATAGGATGGGAAATTATATACCCAATACACTTCCCAAGATACCTCCATCAATACTAGAAGCCTCCCATATGGTATATATAAATTAATGGAAGCATTTTTGAACAAACCAATAGAAGTTACCTGATTAAGAGGTAACTTTTTCTCTCAAGTTGATTTATTTTAGTTTCTCTCTCCACCCCCTAAAATATTTATATTCATGATTTTGTAAAAAAAAATATCATAAATGAACTAGTATTCTTTTATTATCATGTTTTCAACTACACATAGACTCACATCTATCTAATGGGTATACTATTTGTGTGTGTGAAGCACTTTCTCCTCACTAAATGATGATTATTTATTTTTCTTTTACCGCATATCATGTTGAAAATAAGAATATGAAATATTTTCATATATGTTATATATTTTATTTTTATTTATTTAAGCATCATTAATTCTGTTTACAACAAATTTCTTTATACTTTCATTTTTGTGTTAATGTAGTAATTTCTTTTGGGAATGTTCAGACCACCACCCCCACAAAGCAATTTGATTCCTTCATAAACTACATGGAATGTATTAATGATGGGTTTAGTGAATATATATGATATATATATAATATAATAAATATATTTTAGTAATTATATTTATAGAAATATATAAATATTTTTCTTTTACTTTATTTCTTTCAGCACAAAAATTAAATGGAAATAACATTTGTGCTTATGTACGACTTACCATCTCCTTGAACTATGTTTTTATTTCTATAAATCTATATTCTATGGATTAATATAATAAAAATATACTGAATATAATTTTAATTTAAATTATGGATTACATTCTTTAAATCATGATATATGTATAAAGACAAAAGAAATAACAAATTCAGACACATACGAAAAATAATAAGGATATTACTTGAAGTAAAAAATTAACCTTGAATTGTTACAAATAGGGTAATATAAATCATTAATAGATACATATACGTAATTATAAGTAATAATATGGTTCTATGATAGATTTATAATAAATTTATTTTTATTATAAAGGAGGTTTAAATGATTACGATGAGAGTCATGACAAAAGGTATGTTGATTTCATCTTACTTTTTATTTCCGTTTCATTTATACTTTATTCAATACTCTTTTTTTTCTGTGGTGTGCATACATCCCATGGATTTTTATATTATTATTATTTGTAAAAATATATTAATTTTAATATATATTCTATGATATACCATTTAGGCGGATTATGTCTCAAAAGTTAACTAATTTATAATATAATTTTGTCTCAGTTTACCTTTTTTGAGACACATTCCATGTTATAAACAAATATTTTCATATGAGGTGTACATACATCCTTTAAAATGTTATATCATGATTGTAATTTCCTCCATTTTATATTAATCTTAATTTAATTTCACATTCTTACATGGGGAGTATGGTTCAATGTTACCATATGGTAAAAGTTTATTGAAACAATATCATTGTTTTTGAAGATTGTTTAAGTTTATGATTCCTTTTATTAAATATTATGATCCATCACCCAAAAGAACCAATGAATTTTCATCCCCTCTAGTAATTAATGATATATTCATGTAATATTACTATTTCATCTCTCACTAGGTAATAATATGGTTAAGAATTTGTTTTTTATGAAATCCCATCATTAGACCCTCTTGGGTCAGAAATATGTGTTCCCTCAAAACCATGTTTTCTAAAAATGGTTCCAAATATTATTCCACTATTATTTTAAAATAATTAAAATAAATTGTTTACCCTTTTTAATTTTACCAAAGTTATCAAAAAAATATTTTCCCACATTTTTTAAAAGGTATTTGTTTTACTATTTTGACCATGTAAAAAAGAATGTTATCGTTACCTCGCACCACATGTATGGATTCTCTAAATATCATTTATTTTAATCATACTGTTCATGTTTAAAAGGTTGTTTTGTAAGAAAGAGGTTTTTCAATGTCATTTCAAATTAATGTTTTACAATACTTTTTTCAAGATTGTTTTATAATTTTTCATAGAGATTTATTTTCAAAATTGTTTCATCCTTATATTATAATTTTCCAAGTAATTTATTTTAAAAAATTATTTATTGTCTTGTTTTTATGTTTTCATATTCATTTCAATGAAATTTTTTTTAAGTAGTTTTAATTTTAAAAAATATTTTTTCAAAAAATAATGAAAATTTTTTCAATAATGGTTTTTGATGTATATTTTAAATTTATTTTCCATTTAAGATTAATTCTATTGATGTTACATAGAACATTATGGGAAATAGTCTAAAGGTTACATTTATATTATTTCTTGGAATGTGGTTTTCTTGATTTCCTATCATTTTTGAAACCCAATACTCTTTTATATGTTATATTTTTATAAATCTCATCTTTATTTCACGGTTTATATGTTTATGAAATCTATTTATCAATCACATGTTACATGTTTATGAAATCTATTTCCCATTCATGGGTTATGATTTTAGTGATATGATTATAAGACCTGTATCTTTTTCCACATGTTATCATATAAATACATGTTTATGATACCAATTTCATTTAATGGTTTATAATCTGATTGTCTATGATTTGGTGGAACAATATATATGATTCCATTATGAGATAGGTGAGACCTATATATCCCCCAATGCAATTGGTAAATATTTTTATCTCATGATATAGACATGGACGAAATGGGGAATGGACTCAGTTAAGTTTTAATTGCTATAAATGGAAATAAAACTAGTTCTATATTACAGGGGGTGAAATGAAGAGTGAACTTGGTTCATTAGTATGGTGGTGGAATAGGGTGTGATCCCGGTTCACTAAAGTACTTTGTCCACAAAGATGATCTTAGTAGAAATTCATTGACTACTATTGAAATTATTATACATACTTATGCATCTACCACAATTACATATTATAATTCCATGTTATGATTTCATTGCATTTGTTCTCTATATTATTCTAATTCTTTTCTTATGAACTACCAATCATTATGACATGATTTCAGTTTATTATCATTGATATGCAGAGTGTTATATTCTATTTTCATGATCATCTTCTCATACACCTATTCTTATGTTTTTTATTACATATCTCACATGTTTTCCCTTAATGATCATTTGAGCTCACTAATTTTAATGTTTTCATCCCTGAGTAATGAAGATAAGTATTATGTTCAATGTGTATAATAAGGGTGATAATCAAGAAGAACCTAGAAGGATATATTGTTGATAATTTATGTACCGGTGTTTAAGTTTCCATGTTTCCACTTTCCCTATAATAATACGGTCATTATACAACTTTTTATATAATTTCTTATATATTCCTCAATAGTTATGTAATGTCTCTATTTGAATATATAGGTTATCTATGATCAGTATCAAATTAAAGGTTTTGTTTACCTTTGGAGGCAATAATAACAACAACTTATTCAAAACACTTATGAGATATCTAGCATTAATTATAAGGATATAGAAAAGTATAAGAAAATGTAAAAGAATTTTTGTGAAGGGTATATTGACTGGTTTCTTAGAAATACATCCATGTATGGGTACTACAAGTGGGTGTGGATCTAGTAAAGATTTACCTTGGGGTAACAACTCCAACAAGATGATCCATGACTAAATTATTGTAATCTGGTATGTGACAATAGATCATACTACACACCTAGTTTGTAACTTCGTGGGGTATTCTATTGTAATTTAGAAACACATTACAAACCAACATAAATGATTTAAATATTGGTTTTCTATGAATAACCTTGGATGAACATAGGGCATCCTAGACTATAGAATTTTCAGGATTTAAACATCATATAATTAATTATTTTCATTAAAATGTGGTTTATACTATGATTAGTAATGGTCACACTATTCTTCTGGATTTAGTATATGGAAGTAAACAGATGTAAATAGAATAACATTAAATGTGATGGAAATTTTTCTAGTGATCTGTCAAGTGGGATGATCACTATGATGAAAAACGTTATGATCGTGTCTAATCAGTTTTCATGGAAAATGATTAATAAAATCTACCTTAACCAACTCATAGACTCAGCAAGAAAGAGAAAGACGTAATTATCTAAGATTTAGGGTAATGGGGACCATATAGTAATGCCGATTTTGATTCTTTTATGTCATGAATTTGTAAAGAATCACCTTTGTGAATTAATTAGAGGAACAAGTAGACGTTTTGACCATGTAAGTGAAGGATCTAAATAATGTGACTGTAAGGGAAAACTGAAGAGTTCATTTAATGAAATGTATGATCATATTTTCCTCACTAACTCATAATACATGGATAAGTTTATTTTGGAATAAATTTCCATTATGGAATTCAATTTAAAAAGAGTAATTCATCAAAAAAGAAATATTATGGGGTTGTGGGTAATGGTAACACTTCATTTTATTATGAGAATAAATATTTAATTTGTAGGAAAGTGATATTATTTAATAGGATGAGGTGGCCTTGTAAATGGAATAAGTATGATGTTGTAAATTTTTTATGTATTTTTATTCATGAATTATAAAAGGTGAAATATAAAAAGATTCTCTAATTTGTGTTTTTTTTCTAATAACATACAATAATAAGTTAAATTGATCTGATGGAATAGAAAACTGAAATAATGGTGGGGATTTATCCATAGAAAAAACATGATTTAGTGAATTTTATTCCTTTAATATGTTCTTTAGGTTTGTATATTGTTTTTTGGATAATGATATGTGGAATATGAATAAATAAATTGGATGGTACTTATTGACTTGGAACTAATTAACGACCTATTGACATGTAGTTCATTCTATCATGGATGAATATTGAAACATCTTAGTTAATGGTATATATCTACTAATATATGGAATAAGGAATCATACATGTTTTCCAAAAGGATATATGGTAATTTTTTTTGTTAAAATGTACCAAGATAATTTACCATGAGGCTATTCACATGTTCATAATGGGAAAACCAAGAGATACTTGGTGGTATATGGGGGGTCATTGATAAGTTGATTTCAAAACATTCTTTCTAATGTTCTAATTTTAATATTTCATTGAATTTAAAAGGATAAACATTCATGAAATGTTTAAGTTAATATTCGGTGGAACTATTTATGTATAGAGATAGTATAAAAAACCTCAGTTAAATTTATATTTAGTGATTAACCTTATTTTAAGGATGCCCGTAATATTTTGGAAATTATGGTAGTATGGCTTTAGAGAAGGACTTCATGTAGGCAAGGTGACAACCAATCATGTCTGTGAAGGTTTTGGGTCTTAAACCCATGACTGAATGATGATAAGGGGTTTAAAACTACCCCTCTTCTAAGATATATACTCTTTAATGTGTAATTATTTTCGATTAATAATTATTTATGTTAAAATATTATTGTTCACTTTTATTTTTATAGATTAATCTACTAACCATATTGATTTTTAAGAATAGTTCCAGATAAATAGGTATACTTTAAATTCTTTTATGGGCCTAAACATATTTATAAATGTGTATTTTAACATTTTAGGAATATAAGTTAATTTTTTTGACATCCATTACATAATGCAATGGATTAAATAGAAATTGATAAAAAGGTAACTAAAGAATAAATTTTTTTTAATAGAAATATATCAATTAATATATTTCCTTATATACCTAATAAATAAAATAATTTTACAATGTTAGGATAATGATCAAAATAAAATGAGTTATCCTAATACCTTAATTTTTTTAAGTGGAGGCCTTTCAAATCATAATAGATTTATGAAGTTGAGGCCGAAAAATTTTCATTGAAAATTCCTTATTTTGTGATTTATGGCCTCAATCACTTCATATAAATATTTCTATTTTTCCTCTGTCCAATCTTCAATCCCAACCTATGTTCTCATATGTTGAAACCTAGTAATAGGTTATATTAGGTAACTTCTATTGTCCATACTTTCCCTTATTAAAAGTTGTTTTTTGTATCGATTTTTATGATGATTCTTTCTTTGAATGGAACATTAATGTATTATTTCATTGATAACCAAGATAAATTTTGAAATAGAAATTCATTTTATGGTGGGTATAATGTATCACCCCATGATTTTGTGAAATATTTTTTTTTTCAAATTACTTTAACCCTTGTTATGTTTCTTATTTCTCATAACCCTAAAAATAGTTTATTTTATATTAAATCAATATGTCTGACTTGAGTAATATGCGTCCCCATGTTATTCATGAACTACAAAAATCATAAATTTTATCTTTCTCAACATGTTACACTGACAATATGTACATTACAGACAACAATTAATTTATACAAAATGTATTTTTATTTTTATATTTATTTATATGATATTATTATAATATATCTGTTTAATATATTAATATGAAATGTTTTTATAACATTTTAAATATTTGCTTTATTTTTTTATACAAATAAAACATATTTATGATGAATTATATAATTTTTTGTAAAGGATTTCTATGTTTGAAAATATTATGTTCTCAAATGATTTGATTATAATGTACTTATAAAAAAAATCTTGTTTAGACACATTTTGAAATTAAATTTTTAAAAATAAACATAATTTTATAATTAATAATGTAAAAATTACCTTAAAGATAATTGTTTGTATTTTTCTGAAAAACAACATTTTTGGACCAATAGTGAAAATACCCGATTTTAATTCGAAACTACTATTACATCTAATTTTTTTATAATGATAATTTATATTTTAAATTGGTTTCTATATTTAATTAGATAAAATATTTTTCAATTAATATTATTAACATCATTGAGATCAATGTATCTTAAAAAGTGGGTATAAAAACATAGAAAACATTTTAATAATTTTAATTTAAAAATCGACATTGTTGACCCGACTGTGGGATTAAGTTAAAATTTATT
The DNA here is from genome assembly GCA_963277665.1 of Viscum album. Taxonomy (NCBI): domain Eukaryota; kingdom Viridiplantae; phylum Streptophyta; class Magnoliopsida; order Santalales; family Viscaceae; genus Viscum; species Viscum album. The sequence continues at coordinate 515,260,362 of OY728125.1, forward strand.
TTTTCCGATTATGATTTTAGAATTTTTAAAAATGAATTAAATATTTGGAATCCAAATACATTATAATTTCAAATAATTTCAAATGAGTTTTTGAGAAAAAATATTACTGAAATAAATTAAAATTAGTTTGAACGGTTAGGAGTAAAAGATGGTTGAAAAAGTAATAAACCATAGATTTAAGACACAAAAAGACTTAAAAACTTATAAAAACCCATTTTATGGAAATTATCTGGCAATTAACCTTATTTTATAGAGATTATTTGGTTTTTTATTATTTTTCAAGGTAAAAACGTTTATTCACATAACTTGTTTAAAAAAATGTCAAGTGTGTCCTTTCCCTTCCCAATAAAAGGCCACCACCTCTCCCTCTTCTTAAAAACTCTCAAACCAATAAGTTTAATTACATATCTACCCAATAACAGTCCCAAAACCAATATATTTCTCCTATATTCCTCCCCTCAGACATAAATCAATCCAAAAAACGTTTTGGGTAAAACAAAATGGAGTTACCTGATATAAAGGTAATCACTTCACTCAAGATCCTTTATTTTATTTTATTATATCACACCTATAGAATATTTATTACTTGAATGTATAAAAACAATATTATCTTGAGTATACTATGATTTTGTTATTTTAAAGGGTTAGACCCAAACATTCTTACATTTCCATCAAATGGGTAATGAATATATTGTTAATGTATATGATGAACTACCATCTCAGTAAACGATGATGGTTAATTTTTTTACTTTACCACCTCTCATGTTGGAAATTATAATGGAAAATATGTTTATATATTTTATTTTTTATATTTATTATTTATTTAAGATTCTATAATTATCTTAAAATAAATTTATTTATACTTTCCAATTTGTGTTAAAATGATAATTTCATTTGAGGAATTGCAGTCTGTGTCCCCCACAAAGCGATGTGATTCGATAATACACTACATGGAATATATTAAGGGTGGGTTATTTGAACATACCTGATATATCAATGATATTTTAATGATATTTTAATAATTATATATACATATATATTAATATATATTTTTTACATAATTTTCTTCAACATGAATATTAAATAGAAAAATTGTGCATTCATACGTACATCTAATGATCTCCATGATTGGCCTATTCTTTTTCATACTTATATATTCTATGGATTATGATAATAAAAATTTAATAAATATAAATTATATCAAAATCATGGTTTACATTTACGATATCGTGATATATGTATATGGACTAAAGGAATAACAAATGAAGACATATGCAAAAAAAGGAGATATTAATGAAAGTTAAACATTAAAATAGTATTGTTAACAAGAAGGTAATATAAAGACATAATCTAAACATATATGGTATTATAAGAAAAAATATTTTTCGGTAATATATTAATAACAAATTTATATTTATTATACATGTGTTTTTATTCAGTACGATGAGAGTCAATACATAATGTAAGGGTATTTTATCTCAAATTTTATTTCCATCAGATACATACTTTATTAAACACCTATTCCTTTTTTGTAGTGTGTATAATACCCATGGAATTATTATATTATTATTTTAATTAAAAGTTTAATTTTTTTCTTATAAATTATATGATATTAATTTTAAGAGGATTATGTTTCAAAAGTAACCAAATCAGTAAGATAGTTTTGTGTTAGTTTAACTTATTTAGTCGAATGGCATGTTATGAACCTATATTTTTATATGTGGTGTAAATAATATATTTTATATGTTAAATCAATAATAAATTTAATTTCAAGATATTTTACAATTTATGTATTTTAACATTAATACATCAGGATTACGGTCCAATGTTTCAAAGTGGTAAGAGTTTACTGAAACTATCTCAGAGTTTTTCAAGTTTGTTCATGATTATGATTCCATGGATGAAATTTTATGATCCATACATCAAGATGAATCATGAATTTTATTATCATTTGTTATTTCATTATATATTCATATATTTGAACAATTTATCCACTCTTTGGTACATAATATAGTTAACAATGTGGTTTTAAGAAAGCATAACTTTACCCTCTCTTATATTGATGATATTTACCTTCAAAACCATTATTTATAAAAAGGGTTCCATGAATATTATGATATTATAATATAATAACTAAAATCCATTTTTATCCATTATTATTTTACCAGTGATTCCAAATGAATATTTATTTCGATTTCGGGACAAGGAATTTTTCTAACTTTTTTATCGTGAAAGAGGAATGTTATTTTAACCTAGTATGACCTACACATATGTACCCACTGTAATTTTTTGAAGCTTCCTTTTCATTTTTATAAGGTTATTTTTTTAAGAATGTTTTTTTTATTATTTTCAATGAAATTGTTTTAAAAGGTTTTACAGTTTCCTTTATATATTTTAAAAAAAATTATTAATTTTTTATGATTCTTTAATAATTATTCAAGGTAAACAATTTTCAAACAAATTTTCATGTATTATTAATAATATTAAAGAGTATTTTCATAAAAGTGTTTTTAAAATTGTTTCATTTATTAAAAATTTATTTACAATGAAAAAGGATATATTCATCATGAAACATTTTTGAATGATATTTTAAAATAATTTTCCCTCTAATATAACATCTCTTTATGTTACTTTGGCTTTTCTATGAAATGATATGAAGGATCCATTAATATTATTTATATTAATGTGTTATTATGGATTCTTTGTGTTGGAATCACCTGTTTTGGTAATCCCAAATCATGCTTAAACATTGATTATGATGTATTAAACCTTTGCATTAATCTTATTATTCTATGCTTAAACGTATTTTATTCTAAACAGTTCATATTCTTACTCTCATAACTTTACTGTAACAGCTTACAGTAGTATTTACATAAGTTTAGTATTGTTAGCTAACAGTCAGAGTTTTCTTCTCAAAGTCACAGTTACAGTTAACTGTCACCTTAAGTTACTGTTGCAATAAGTTCACAGTTACAAGGTTACAATCGAAGACTAATACAAGCTTACAGCTACGAGTCTACTACTATCTATTGTCAAAGCTCACAGACGAAGGTCACAGATACAAGACTTCTGTTCAAAGTTTTCTCTGCTCAAGTTCACAGTCGAACAAGTCTACAGTTGAAACAAGTTCGCAGACGAACTAGCCTACAGTCATAAGTCAACAGTCAAGGTTACAGTTAGACAGCTTCTGTCTACTAAGTCTACAGATGATTGAAGTCTACAGTTGAAAAAGGTTACAGCTCTACAAATTTGATGTTACAAGTCTACAGTTAGAGAGGCTATAGTTACATGGAGTAAAAGCTACCATTGCAAGCCTACAGACAGCAAGCCTTTTGTTGAAATCAGCAGTCAGAAGGAAGTCCACAGTTGGAAGTCCACAGTTGGAAGTCCACAGTTGGAAGACCACAGTTGAAGTCAACAGTGACATACATTCTCGACTCACTGTTTTAATTTCTTTATTTCCTACATTTTAATTTATTTAATTTATCTAACGGTCATATCATACATTTTGATGTTTTGTCAAATATCTGATAAAGGTTGTCGGATGTCAGGAACCCGTACCTCGTACCTGCTGAAAAGAAATCTTTTCTGTCCCATGTCGGGAGATAAATACGAGAAGACTACGCTGCCCAAAATAGAGATAATGCGAATGCGAATGCGAACCAGAGAAGTGCGTGGTGGACGAAATATACCAGAAACACAAGAAGATAAAAACGAGCTCCATCAAGAACACAGAGAAGCATATAGACAATCAAGTATACTCGAGAAGTGTTCTGTGCATACAAGAAAAACCCTGAAGAACTTCATCGACTACATTCTCACTACCTGTGAACCAGAAGCATACGACACTCTGTTTCTCAAACAGAAACGAGAAGAGGACTCAAACTCTCTTCTGATCGAATACAAGAGCTACACTGAGATCACCAGAACCACTTCTAAACTCTACATCTCTTGTTCTGTGATTTATTCTACATTTTGAGCAGTGTGTGTTATCTGCTGTATTAAACACACACACTGACTCATGTACTTTCACTGGAGGATCTGTAAATCCTCAGCAAATCTTTTTGCATCCCATTTCCCACTGTGGATAGTGGTAGAGGTCTTGTGACCTGGACAGCTTGCTGCTGTTGTTTGTGTTCCCACGAATAACTGTGGTAGAGGTCTTGTGACCTGGACAGTGTGTTCACTGTTGTTAACCCCGATCCAGGGTGTGGATCATTTTATATAAACTTTTGAGAGGACTAAGTCTCGGCTTGAGACTGAACCTCTTGGTTAACTCTCTATGTTTATAGTTATACTCTATATCCATACTATACATATTTATTTCATATTCCGCTGCTATTACTTTGAAATATAATCTATCTACAAAGCTACTTTGATAATTAAATTCGCAAGTGTTTATATTTGTTATAAATCAGTAAGTTAGTTTCAAAAGTTAATTTAATCATAAGTGTTTAACCGCATCTCTTTAAAACATTTTCTAGAATTTCCTTATGGATAATAGACTAGAAGGTGCTGCTACTAACAGGCCACCCTTCTTTAATGGTGTGAATTATGCCCAATGGAAGCTCAAAATGAAAATTCATTTGGAAAGTATGGGTTTTGATATTTGGACTGCTATAGAGTCTCAATACAAGATTCCAGAGACTGAAAGAATAAATTGGGATGAACCTACTAAAGTAGCTTACAATAATAATTGTAAGGCTGTGAATGCTCTCTACTGTGCTCTAGGAGATGAGGAATTCAATAGAATTTCTGCATGTAAAACTGCTTTTGAAATCTGGGACACCTTAGCTGTTTCTCATGAAGGAACAACTAATGTCAAGGAAATGCGGTTAAACACTTATACAATCAAATATGATAACTTTAAGATGAAAGCTGATGAACCTATTTCTGATATGTATCTCAGGTTTAATGAGATAGTCAACACAATGAGCTCACTCGGGAAGATTGTTCCAGCAAAGGAGCAAATCATGAGATTATTGAGATGTCTGCCTGAGAGATGGAGAGGCACATCCGTTTCAATTAGAGAATCCTGTGATATTGGAACATTGCCTGTCAAGGAGTTAATTGGTAAGCTGATGATGTACGAAGAAGAGCTAAAGGTGAATAAAGAGGAAGATGAGGAACCAAAACGAAAATCTGTAGCTTTTAAGTCTACTGCATCAAAGAGCAAAGACAAGGAGAAAATGCATATACCAACTGAAAGCTCATCTAGTGAAGACTTAGATTCTGACAGTGATGCCGAGATGGCACAAATAGCAAGGAGATTCAAGAAGTTCTATAGGAAGAAGAAGTTCTTCAGAAAACCAAACTACAAGGGTAAGTATGATAGACAAGGTAAGTGGAAGAAAGATTGGAAGAAAACTGATAAAGAAGAAGACATAGTTTGCTATGAATATAAAAGGAAAGGACACATCAAAGCTGACTGTCCTAAGTTAAAATTCAAGAAGAAATATGAGTACAAGGACAAGAATAATAGGAAAGCTATGAAGGCCACCTGGAGTGCTTCAGGAGACAGCACAAGTGAATCAGAGTCCAGTGATTCTGAAAGAAATCGTGCTAATATGTGTTTCATGACAAACACATCTGAGGTAACCTTAGACACTCCCACTTTAAACTCTTATTATTCTGAAGGTGAAGCAGAATCTGGTTCTGATTCTGAAAATATGTCTAAAGATGAATTGACTGAATACTGTAATATGCTGGAAGAAACGTGTAATGAACTAAAGGATAAATATAAGTCTTTAAAGAAACAGCATGCTCTTACTGCAAGTGTCGAGTCTGCACTTGATGTAGAAAAAGAGAAAAATGTTCAATTATTAAAGGAGAATACAGAACTGAAACTATCTAATGAACCACTTAGAAAGGACTTAGAAACATTCACAAATGGAAAAGATACTCTAACCCAACTGCTAGGAAAGCAAGTTGCACCTAAGTATGCTACTGGCTTGGGATACCAACCTGGACAAAGACAGTTTGCTAAAACCCGATTTATTAAGTCTGGAAAAAATCCTGCTAGTTCCAGTTTTGGAAATTCATATGCCTCAACTGGTTATTTAAATAGTTGTAGATCAAATAAAGTATATCTCTCTAAATCTGTTGCATCTATTAATTGTATGGGACCCATAAAACAAATCTGGGTACCTAAATCCTTGATTGCTAACATATCTGGACCCAAGAAAATCTGGGTACCAAAGTCATTTCTTGTCTAATATGCTCTGTAGGAAATCTGTTTGAAAAGCAATTACAAGAAGGTATGGTACTTAGACAGTGGATGTTCAAGACACATGTCTGGGGACTATTCGTGCTTCAAAAGCTTAATAAAGGTTGATGGAGGATATGTCACTTTTGGTGATAACTCAAAAGGAAAAATCATCGGCTTAGGCCAGATTGGTAACACTGACTCAGTATTAATTTCCAAAGTTTTATTTGTTGATGGACTTAAGTACAACCTACATAGCATTTCTCAATTGTGTGATGATGGCTTTAATGTCAAGTTTGAAAACAACTCTTGTGATGTTTATAATTCCAAAAATTCTTTAATATTTTCTGCCTTAAGAAATGAAAATGTTTATGCTGTTGACTTGAACACTTTAGCTAAACATAATGTTACTTGCTTAAATGCTTTTCATAAAGAGTCTTGGCTGTGGCATAGGAGATTAGGACACTGCAACATTCACTCACTTAGAAAACTCTCTAAGAAACACCTAGTTAGAGACTTACCTAAGCTTGAATTCCCAAATGACAAAGTGTGTAATCCCTGTCAAAAGGGAAAACAACACAAAGTTTCTTTTAAACCAAAGAAAGAAGTTTCAACTTCTCAACCACTTGAACTGGTTCACATGGATTTGTTGGGACCATCAAGAATTTCAAGTCTAAATGGGAAGCACTATGTCTATGTTCTTGTAGATGAATTTTCTAGATATACTTGGGTATACTTTCTAGCTCACAAAAGTGAAGCCTGCTCTTCCTTTGTCAAATACTCTAAGTCTGTAGAAAATCTTAGTGGACTTAAGATTAAGACCTTGAGGAGTGATCATGGCCGTGAGTTTGAGAATCAAGAATTTGAATCTTACTGCTCACACAATGGCTATGCTCACAATTTTTCTGCTCCTAGGACACCTCAACAGAATGGTGTAGTAGAAAGAAGAAACAGAACCCTGCAAGAAATTGCTAGAACTATGCTTAATGAATATGACCTGCCAATTTACTTTTGGGCTGAAGCTGTTAATACAGCTTGCTATGTCATTAATAGAGTCTTGATCAGACCTGTTCTAAAGAAAACCCCTTATGAGTTGTGGAATAATAGGAAGCCTAAGGTTAATTACTTTAGAGTTTTTGGTTGCAAAGTGTTTATTCTGAATACTAAAGATAATCTTGATAAATTTGCTCCAAAAAGTGATGAAGGAATTTTCCTAGGTTACTCTATGTCTAGTAAAGCCTATAGAGTGTTCAATAAGAAAACCAAATGTGTGGAAGAATCTGTTCACATTAAGTTTGATGAGACTGATCCACATGAGTCTAAAACTTCTCTTGAAGATGTTGAAGAAGACTTATCTGTTCTGGACCTAAATGACGAATCTAAAGAACCTGTAATAAAAACATCCAGTTCTGGACTTTTTCCAGAATCTTCCTCTGTGGAACCCGAACCTATAGATGAACCTGAAATCTCTAGTCCAACCTTTACCAAATCAACTAGGATTCTAAAGAATCATCCTTTAGATGCTGTTGTTGGTAATCTTGATAGAGGAACACAAACTAGAGCTTCTCTAAAAAATCAGGTTGAACATCAAGCTTTTCTTTCACAGCTTGAACCCAAAAATGTCAATGATGCTATCAGTGATGAATTCTGGGTAATGGCTATGCAAGAAGAACTAAATCAGTTTGAAAGAAACAAAGTTTGGGAATTAGTGGAAAGACCTAAAGACACTCTTACCATAGGCACTAAATGGGTGTTTAGAAACAAAGTTGATGAGTTTGGAAATATAATCAGAAACAAAGCCAGGCTAGTTGCACAAGGGTATAGTCAGGAAGAAGGAATAGACTATGAGGAAACCTTTGCACCCGTGGCTAGACTAGAGGCCATTAGGATATTACTTGCTTATGCTGCTCATCTGAATTTCAAACTATATCAAATGGATGTTAAAAGTGCTTTTCTAAATGGATATATAATTGAGGATGTATTTGTGGAACAACCTCCTGGTTTTACAAATCCCCATTTCTCTAATCATGTTTTTAAACTATCTAAAGCTTTATATGGTTTAAAGCAAGCTCCAAGAGCTTGGTATGATAGGCTCATCTCTTTTCTTATTTCAAAACGATTTACTAAAGGGATAGCTGATCCTACTCTTTTTATTAAATGGATTTCTAAAGATGTCTTAATAGTACAAATCTATGTGGATGATATTATTTTTGGATCTTCAAAAAATTCTTTATGTGTTGATTTTTCAAAAATAATGCAAAATGAGTTTGAAATGAGTTTAATGGGAGAACTCAAATTTTTCCTTGGATTTCAGATCTTTCAAAATAAAAATGGTATTATTTTGAACCAAAGTAAATATATTAAAGATCTTCTAAAACGTTTTTCTCTGGATGGCACCAAAGGCAGTGACACACCTATGAGCACCACTTGCAAGTTGGACAGTGATGAAACTGGTGAACCAGTGGATCAAACCAATTACAGAGGTATGATAGGTAGTCTACTGTACCTTACTGCCAGTAGACCTGACATCATGTTCAGTGTATGCATGTGTGCTCGATTTCAAGCCAATCCAAAAGAGTCTCATTTGACTGCTGTTAAAAGGATTTTCAAATATCTAAAACATACTCCCAATTTGGGATTATTTTATCCAAAAGGACAATCATTTGATTTATTAAGTTATTCTGATGCTGATTTTGCTGGCTGCAAGTTAGATAGAAAGAGAACCTCTGGAACGTGTCACATTTTAGGCAAGTCACTAGTATCTTGGTGTAGTACGAAGCAGAATTCTGTTGCATTGTCTACTGCCGAAGCTGAGTATATAGCTGCTGGTAGCTGTTGTGCACAAATCTTGTGGATGAAACACACTTTACTAGACTATGGATATCAATTCAAACATGTCTCTATAAGGTGTGACAATACAAGTGCTATTAACATTTCAAAAAATCCAGTATCTCATGCTAGGACAAAACATATTGATGTGAGACATCACTTTCTGAGGGATCATTATCAAAAAGTTGATATCACTCTTGAGTTCATTGGCATTGAACATCAGTTAGCTGATATTTTTACAAAGCCTTTGAATTCTGAGAGATTAAGTTACATCAAACATGAGTTAGGTATGATCAACTATAGCACAGTTGAAACCTCACAGTTGAAACCTCACAGTTGAAACCTCACAGTTGGACCTCACAGTTGAAACCTCACAGTTGAGACCTCACAGTTGAGACCTCACAGTTGAAACCTCACAGTTGGACCTCACAGTTGAAACCTCACAGTTGAAACCTCACAGTTGAAACCTCACAGTTGAAACCTCACAGTTGAGACCTCACAGTTGAAACCTCACAGTTAGACCTCACCGGTGTACCTCACTGTTACATCTCTCTGTAGGCTGTTTCGCTGTTTAACCTTATTTTATTTTTTCGGGAATTCGAACCGTTTCTTTTCTTTTATTTCTAAATCCCTAAATGATAAAATTGAGAACATCGAACATATCTCAATCCACTCATCTCGACCCCTGCTCTCTCAAGTCCTAAACCCTAAACCTTCAACCGAACCTCAAAACCTCATTCAGTTCCAATGGCCAGAACAAAGCGACCCCCGACTGTCAACGAAGATGCACCAATGCCAAAGAGGACTCAAGTCGAATCCAGTGGCACCGGGAACGCCTCGATAAGACCTGTTAATCCACATCTGACTAAGAGAGAAATAGTCGCTGAGAAGGAGCTAAGTGAAGAGTGGATTTTATCGAGCAGATCATTAGTACTGGCAGTGCTTAATGATCAAGGATGGACCGAATGCTTCGCAAACAATAATGGACCGTACTACCCGAAGCTGGTGAAGGAGTTCTATGAATATCTACAGTTCGAGGAAGAGGATGATCAGCATAGACTGGTATCCAGAGTAAATGGAAATGAAGTCAGTTTTTCATCAGTTGAATGGGCTGCTTGTTTAAGAGTTCCTCATGAGGGTATTTACAACTACTATTCTGGAGCGGCTCCTCCAAATAGTAGAATCTTTGATCATGAGACAGCTCTGGAAGAATTGACAGGCAATGGCACTGTAAGGGAGATTATTGCTACTGAAATGAATGGAGAGGACAGGCTTCTGTTTAAGTTTATCCAGCATGTACTGAGTCCTAGAAGAGGAGATTTTGCAACTCTGAAGCATCAGGATATTTACTTGATGTACTTATTAAAACATGGAAGGAAGGTCAACCTTTGTAGGTTGCTGATGGCTCAGATGGAGGACATGATAAAGGCAAGCTCAAAATCAAGTGCCTTGTTTCATGCTAAACTCATTTCGGTTATGTTGAAAGTGAAAGGTGCAGCTGGAAGTCAGGAAGAGTTGATAGTGGCAAAGAACAGTGTATGTATCTCGAAAGTAATCTGCAAATTCATGAAGATCAGTTGAAATCCCTGGAAGAAATCATGGGTGAATGATGAGGAGAGAATCTATGAGAATTTTAGCCCTTATACTCATCCCTCTAGACCGAGAGATAGGAGAGATCCAGGCTTAAAGCCTGATGAGCCTGAACCTGTATACTCAGATGATGAACAGACTGCAGTAGTTGGTAACTCTGCAAGAGAGAACACTCCAATTGATGAAGGGAGTGATCCTGATACTACTCACAGTCCTGTCAGGACAGTGACGTTTGGAGCAGCAAGCCCTCCAAAAGAACTACCCAGTAAAGAACCTGTTCTAAGAGACAGTGAGACTGAGACTACAGAAGAAGAAGAAGAATCTCAATATTTTGTCAAGGACACCTCTGATGAGGGTGATACAGTCGAAGCAGAAGAGGCTGGAACTTTAAATGAAAATCAAGAAACTGTTGCAGAAGAACTTAGTATGATCCCTCTGATAGGGTATACAGACAAGTCAGTGTCTGACCAGGAAGCAAGAGTGGTCTCTACTACTGTTGTCATGGAAGTGGTTGATGACCCAACAGAGAAGGAGGCTAACCTCACTGCTGAACCTACAGAGGAAGCAAGTATGGAACCTGCTAGAGCTACAAAAGTGAACTTAGAATTACCCAGAGTTGAGCAGATAGTAGAAAGTGTTCAGGAAGGACCTCCAAGTGAGGGGGAGCGTGTTGGTTCAGTCTCTGTACTGTATGATATAGAAGGATGGACCTCAGATCCAGGATACATGGTGTTAGGACTCAATTATGAGGATTCAGATGAGGAAAACCAACCACCAAGAAATCCAGTCATCCTACCTAACAGCTCTCCAGTGTTAGAAACTGAAGGATTGGCCACCAAGGAAGACCTTGAATCCTTAAAGAATGAAATGAAGGAGACCATCAGACAGTCTGTTGCTGAATTGAAAACCAGTCTTTTTGATGAGCTGAAAAATGTAGAACAATCCTTAGAACTATCTCTAGGATGTGTTGTGGGAAGTCCAATCAAAGAAGTGATGGATGAAATGAAAGTGTGCCACACCCAAATTGAAAGCTGGACTGGAGCAGTAGTGGCCCTCAGACAATCAGTTGCTTCTTTAACTGCCCTGAGCAGTTCTCAGACACAAGTGGCCAGTGAGATTCAATACATCAAAGAAGTGGTCAAGCAGTTTGTGGAAGTATTTGAGGCTTTCAAGAAATCAGTAAAAGAACACTTTAGCAATCAGGATGCTGTCATTCAGAAAGTGATTGGAAGTCTGACTCAGTCTTTCAAGGAGACATTGGCATTCTCAGTCAAGTCCCTTCCTTCATCTAGCTCTCCTGTAGACCTTGAGCAGTTTAGAAGCCTGCTCAGAGAAGAGCTTACTCAGGCCCGTGCAAATGAAACATCAGACCTACAGATCCTTGCTACTACAAGAGAAGTCAGTGGCTTTGTTCGTGAGCACCTGCAGGCTGCTACTGCTTCTCAGGAGGCCATCAAAAGTAAAGTGGATTATTACTTTGATCGGATTTTCACCAAGCATCAGTTGAACAATCACTTCAAGCTCATGCTAGAGACTATGAAGCTGCCTCCTGTAACTCAAGCCTTCAAAGAACAAGTTAGCAAGCTACGAGAGTTGACCCCGGCTTTGGATAAATTCTTGGAAAACAAAGATGACTTCTTATCTGCCATGGACAGAGGAGGAAACATTATCATGGATTTCAGAAATCTGCTCCTACCTTTTCTTCATGTGGACTGCACACCTGTTATAGTTCCTCCTACCCTACCTGTCTCCAACCCCAGTGGTTCTTCCATCATGTCTCCTGCTGATGCCCTCAGAAGCCTTAGACCACTGATCCCTCGGCAAGCTACTCACTATCAGCCTTCAGGAGCATTTGTTGCTGCCCCTCCAGACATTCCTGCTGCCATTCCTCAGCCTGTTGATCCTTCACCACCTGCTCCATCTTCTTCCTCCAAAGGAAAAGATCCCTTACCTCCAGATGAAGAGGATTGAGTCTTTTTTTTGATAGGGATCATGTATTCACATTTTGGGTCATGTATTGTACTCCTTATTAATACAATGTTTCTTTTCTCTCTCTCTGTCTTTCTTTTTGTTAATCACAAAGGGGGAGAAATAAAGAGAAATAGATAGGGGGAGAAATGGGGAGAAATAGGGAAACTCAAGGGAGAAATGAACCTATACAGAGAGGAGAAATCCTTGTGGATTATACCTCATTTTTGCGCTCATATTGCTAATACTGTGTTTTGCACACTTCTCTCTGATACTTCTATATTTCATACTGACATAATTTGTGATTATCAAAAAGGGGGAGATTGTTGGAATCACCTGTTTTGATAATCCCAAATCATGCTTAAACATTGATTATGATGTATTAAACCTTTGCATTAATCTTATTATTCTATGCTTAAACGTATTTTATTCTAAACAGTTCATATTCTTACTCTCATAACTTTACTGTAACAGCTTACAGTAGTATTTACATAAGTTTAGTATTGTTAGCTAACAGTCAGAGTTTTCTTCTCAAAGTCACAGTTACAGTTAACTGTCACCTTAAGTTACTGTTGCAATAAGTTCACAGTTACAAGGTTACAGTCGAAGACTAATACAAGCTTACAGCTACGAGTCTACTGCTATCTATTGTCAAAGCTCACAGACGAAGGTCACAGATACAAGACTTCTGTTCAAAGTTTTCTCTGCTCAAGTTCACAGTCGAACAAGTCTACAGTTGAAACAAGTTCGCAGACGAACTAGCCTACAGTCATAAGCCAACAGTCAAGGTTACAGTTAGACAGCTTCTGTCTACTAAGTCTACAGATGATTGAAGTCTACAGTTGACAAAGGTTACAACTCTACAAATTTGATGTTACAAGTCTACAGTTAGAGAGGCTACAGTTACATGGAGTAAAAGCTACCATTGCAAGCCTACAGACAGCAAGCCTTTTGTTGAAATCAGCAGTCAGAAGGAAGTCCACAGTTGGAAGTCCACAGTTGGAAGTCCACAGTTGGAAGACCACAGTTGAAGTCAACAGTGACATACATTCTCGACTCACTGTTTTAATTTCTTTATTTCCTACATTTTAATTTATTTAATTTATCTAACGGTCATATCATACATTTTGATGTTTTGTCAAATATCTGATAAAGGTTGTCCGTTGTCAGGAACCCGTACCTCGTACCTGCTGAAAAGAAATCTTTTCTGTCCCCTGTCGGGAGATAAATACGAGAAGACTACGCTGCCCAAAATAGAGATAATGCGAATGCGAATGCGAACCAGAGAAGTGCGTGGTGGACGAAATATACCAGAAACACAAGAAGATAAAAACGAGCTCCATCAAGAACACAGAGAAGCATATAGACAATCAAGTATACTCGAGAAGTGTTCTGTGCATACAAGAAAAACCCTGAAGAACTTCATCGACAACATTCTCACTACCTGTGAACCTGAAGCATACGACACTCTGTTTCTCAAACAGAAACGAGAAGAGGACTCAAACTCTCTTCTGATCGAATACAAGAGCTACACTGAGATCACCAGAACCACTTCTAAACTCTACATCTCTTGTTCTGTGATTTATTCTACATTTTGAGCAGTGTGTGTTATCTGCTGTATTAAACACACACACTTACTCCTGTACTTTCACTGGAGGATCTGTAAATCCTCAGCAAATCTTTTTGCATCCCATTTCCCACTGTGGATAGTGGTAGAGGTCTTGTGACCTGGACAGCTTGCTGCTGTTGTTTGTGTTCCCACGAATAACTGTGGTAGAGGTCTTGTGACCTGGACAGTGTGTTCACTGTTGTTAACCCCGATCCAGGGTGTGGATCATTTTATATAAACTTTTGAGAGGACTAAGTCTCGGCTTGAGACTGAACCTCTTGGTTAACTCTCTGTGTTTATAGTTATACTCTATATCCATACTATACATATTTATTTCATATTCCACTGCTATTACATTGAAATATAATCTATCTACAAAGCTACTTTGATAATTAAATTCGCAAGTGTTTATATTTGTTATAAATCAGTAAGTTAGTTTCAAAAGTTAATTTAATCCTAAGATTAAGTTAACTGAGAATTAATCAATCTTTGAGAAACTAATTGAACCTTTATAATCTATATAAATTCACTACAGTTTAATTTGTTTTTGAAATTGGGGGATTTTAATAGAAATTGTTTTTAACAGAAATTTTAATTGGAACTCAATTCACCCCCCCCCCCTCTTGAGTGTCCACTCCGACCAACACCTTGGTTGTTATAAATCCCATTTATTTTTCATGTGTTACATTGATATGAAATTGTTTTTATCTTTCATGGGTTATATGTTTTTGAAATCTGTTACTCTTTCACGGGTTATGTGTTTATGAAATACATTTCTCTTTCACTGGTTGTAATTTTGATGAAATGATTATGAAACCTATATCTTCTTCAAAATGTTCTGATATGATTACATGTTTATAATAACCATTTCATATCTTGTTATATCATATCCGTTTTTATAAATTTTTCACACATGTGTGTATGATTTAATAATAAGATAGGTGGGACATATATCTCCCACCAATATATTGGATAATGATTTATAACTCTTGATATATACAAGTATGTAATAACAAATTAACTCAGTTCCGTATTACAGGGAAGGAATGGTAAATGAACTTGATTCAGTATTACAGAGATGGAACGAGGAGTGATATCTATTCAGTAATATAGGGTTGAATGGGGTGTGAACCCGATTTAGTAAATGAATTTTTCCACTAAGATGGTCTCGACAGAAATTCCTTGACTACAATGGAAATTATTATATATTATTATATTACTTCAATAATTTCATGGTTTATTCCCATGTTATGATTTCATGGAATATTTTTTTTCTGTTTGATTAATGTCTTGTGTACTCCCAATATTTATATCATGACTCTAGTTTATGATATTTGATATGTAGTTTATGATAAACTATTTTCATTATCATATTCTAAAACCCATATCCTCATAATTTTTCTTACATTTCTCCTTTGTTTACCCTTACTAAAAAACTAATCTCATCATTTTTATGTCTCCTTCGCCAGTTTATAATGATAATTAATATTTTTTATGTGTCTAAGAAGGGTGATAGTCAAGAAAAACCTAGAGGGAGATGATTTCACTCATTTATGTACCAATGTTTATGATTCCATTACTCTAAAGGCACTTTAATAACACAATATTTTGGAATATATTTGTATAATGTTTTAATTATTTTGAAAAATGTTTTTATTAATTTCAATATATGAAAAATGAGGGTTTAAATAATACCATGGGAAATAGCCAATAAACCCCCTTAACAATTAGCTATCTATGTTATCCTATGGTCTATTTAAACATTTCATGGTAAAATCAACAATATTTATTTTCAATTCATCACACTAGTAATACCTATAATGGTCTATCTGAATCATAGTACCTCCAAGATGATAAAAATCATGGAACTCTGACCTTCCTTCAATAATTTTCACCTCAAATAGGAATTATGATTCCTACATAATCTCTTTTTAATTATAAAACACTATATTTATCCATGATTATTTCTAAAAACATACCATTCTTAATCAATTGTACAATTTAATTTTACTCAGGTGCTTCCTTGTGATAATTTATAATTATATCTGAAACATTCGACTTCACTAAAACCTAAAACAAAATAGTGGATGTTAATATATCCAAAAATTATGGGAAGGAATGTATCAAATAATTAAATAAAGGGTCATGTTCAAAATGCAACCTGGTTAAAAAAAATTACATTTACAAATCTATGAATAACCTAACCTATTTTCTCTTCTAATATGATAATGACATTTATGAGTCATAACATTTTATTATCTTCAGCTGTATCCTCTATATATTGTTGAAATATTTCTGAGTGACTATATAATTAAAATATTACTGTTCATTATAGATAAACAAGATTATTATAGATACATATTACATAATTTTTAGGAATATTTATTACATTTCACAAACACATGCATGAGTACTATATATGATTTGTGTCCTTGGAAACATGGAAACAAAACAACTAGTCTATTGGTAAACTACATCATCTCCCACTTGATCTTTATAGTTATAACCTTTGTTCGGAATATCATATATAATACATATATTAATAATTTTAGGAATGAAAATGTAAGAAAGGATGATCTCATATGATCATTATGGTTAAAAAAGAGTGACAAATAATCATAAAATTAATATAAGGGTATGATAACATGATCATAACATTTAAAACTCACACCGTTAATATCAATGACCATATACTTGAGTCAAGTAATAAATATTGGTAGTTCATAAGTCACGAATAATTAGGTAATCAATGAAAATTATCCCTAAGAGCCTAACATTTTCAAAAGGTATGGAAATTTTTCATACACATAAGTATATAAAATCATTTCCAAATTATACAAGAATAACTAAAATGGTCATCATAGCATCCAAATTACATTACTCTATATAGTTTACTCCTCAATCCAGCCCTATCATTATGAACCAGGTTTACTCCCCATTCCAACCCAATCATACTATACTGAGTTCAGTCCCTTTTCCAAGAATTTCTATCTCATGATATTTATAGATCATTACATAATTATTTGGAGGGAGATATAGGTCATAACTATCTCATGATGAAAACCATATTTATGTGTTCCACAATATCATAAACATTCATCATATCATAATAGAAGAACTGAAATGGGTATAATAATAATTTAATCATATCGTAACCTATAGAAAATGTATAGGATTAATAATAATATCATTATATAATATACTATAAAAATAATTTTATTTTATAATCATTTCCTCATAGTTTATCCTGTCGAAGAGAAATGATTTTCAAAACAATCATGTTTTAAAACCTAGACTATTGTGAGAATGAATTTTAATGGGGTCCTTCGATATTATCCTATTATAGAATATTTAACACCAAGGGATATCATATTATAGGGAAAATAATTTTTAGATATCATTCTAAATATTTATTGTGTAAAACATCCTTTCCTATTTTGAAAACATTTTCAAAAACATAAAAATATTGAGAATATTTTTCCTTGAAAATAAGCATGAATACTTTTAAAGGAATCCTCTGAAATAATTTTGAAAAAATTTAAATCGTAAAACATTTTAAATTATTTTTCATTAAAAATTATCAGAAAATAAAATTTTAAAACACTTTTAAAAAATTATTATAAAACATAGATTTGGAATAAAAATAATTTTCTACCGAATAGTGAAATAATGTCACAATTTCTTAAAAATATTTTCTAAAATCTATTAAGTACCAAAATATAGATAAATGGTTCCATTACATGAATATTTCATGAATTAATAGAGTATAATAAATATAATGATAATTATTAATAGGTAGATCATTATATTTCAATATTGAGAGAAAATCAAAAAGTCTATATAACTGAGGGGATTGTAACATAAAATATTTTCCAATTTTCTGATATTGAATCATAATTTCCTGGAAGTAATAACATATAATGTATCTCAATATATCATTATGATGATTAAATTCATTATAATAAATGATTAAGGTGCTTATATACACCATAATACAGAATATAGGGGCATAATAAAATGTACGTCTCAAGGAAAGAAAATTGAGACAAAATTCCATTACTTATTATTTATCTTTTGAATCAAAATACCTGGAAATAATAACCTAAATGTAAAACTTAATTATCATGATACGAGTTACATTAATGGAATATCAGTTCATATGTTATCATATAAACGACACAGAAAAATGGGCGGTGAATACAAAATAAATCTCCTAGAAATATAATTGATACTAGCAATCGTGTTCCCTTAAATCATGACTTCTATCACACTCATTATTACATCATGAATAATATATATAATTATATTATAAATATATAATTGTAAAATATTCAAATATATCTTATCGTATATTATTTTCTTATAAATATATATTACTTATTTACTAACAATTTCATGTTAAAGTTATGTTTTGGGTAATAATAGCTTTGTTTTACGTATATGTTTTTCTTATTATTCATTGTACCATTAGTTAGAGAATGATATAATAATTTAAATAATATAAAACATGATATAAATATAATATATATACATTATATAATTTTTAATATTACCCAAAAAAATTGTTAATAGACAATGAAATAAATCATTCATGAAGATTACAG
This sequence comes from Viscum album, assembly GCA_963277665.1. Lineage (NCBI taxonomy): Eukaryota > Viridiplantae > Streptophyta > Magnoliopsida > Santalales > Viscaceae > Viscum > Viscum album. Next base: position 515,279,167 of record OY728125.1, read on the forward strand.
GCCATAAGTATGCATAAACATTGTTTTCTATTTTATTGTCAGTTTTAACGAAAGAAGATTAAATGATTTATTTTAATTAAATAATATTTTTTCTTTCATATATGTCAAATATTTTTATGAAACACATCATTAATACATTCTATGAGAATCATGAATGAATAATATTTCATTAGGAGCTGTTAGTCCATAGTACATAGGAACGACATTATCATATCCCCAAAATATATAAAGAATTCGGTTACTGTGATATGGAAAATAAAGAACAACAATTATATCACTTATATAATATATAAATATTATCATCATGATTATTCCAAAATATGATTGGTTTTCAAGGAAATATTAATAACATCAGTTCACACAGCTGTAGAACATTGTACACATGAAATGTGATTTTGTATCCCAATCAGTGGGGGTGTGTGTGGTTTTTGGTATTGAACATTCATAAAAATATATAATTGTATGTAATATTTTTATTTTTTAAAATAATATTGGTAGAAATATAATTTAAGTTGTTAGAGGATAATACAAAATAGAAACATTCATTGATGATTGTTACCACTTCTTCAGGTATCCACCATCAGTTTGAACTAAAATTCTTCTTTTTTTGGATTTCATTCAAAACTATTTAATATAAAATTATAATATGGGGTTTTTTATGATATTTTTAGTTCATTAAGGAACCAAATATGTTTCAATTTATGGGGAATATATGTTATGTTGTGACCTTTTATATGTGGGGTTAGTGGAAAACATGTAAATGTTTGAAGGATAGAAAATTTTTTTTGTAAAAATGGTAAAAAATGATGACTTATTAAACCTAATTTTATTAGGTTCTAAATATGGACATAAAAGTTTTTTAAACAAATTTTATAGGTTAAATATATCCTTATCTTTTTTATTTGACCCTAAGATAAACCATTTTACCTTAACTCTAGTATCTAATTTTTACTTTAGTCAATATTCCATAGGTAAAAAATTGTGTTCAGGGTATTATAAACTATAAATTATGATTATTCAAAATATTGAATCCATCTTTCAAAATTATAATCACATAATGGAAAAAAATAATTTTAAATAAACACCAATGTCGTGATGACAAATATGGTGTTTAATATTAATATGAAATTGATTATAAATACCAAAATTATATTAATATATATATACTTTAAAAAATTAAACATTAAAAAATAAACCATAATTTAAAATTATAAATCAATAAAATGGAAATATATATTTTTAAATAAAACTCAGTATTTTCAAATATTCATAAAAAATAAAACGTTTCAGAAAAATCATAAAAGTTAATCCAAATATATTTTTGACATCATGAATTCAAAAACAACTTTTATTTTATAAGATTTATTTTCTATAATTGTGAAAATGTATTTTTTTTTTCATAAAAGAAATAAAAATAATTTAATTGAGAAAATATTATTTTTAAACAAATATAAACATTACTAAAATATTTGTATTTCATTATCAATATGTTTCCTTTATGTTATCAAATTATAATAATTATTATAAATATTAGTTATTAGTATTAATTTTTTAACTATAATGGCTATGTTATAATGGTTAGGTTTGAATAAAATTAATAATATATTATGTTTTTGTTAAAACCCAATGTCATGGGTCACGCAATTTAACTGAGTTTTTCATGTAGTTAAAGATTACCTTTGGGCTTCATGAAATGAAATTATGACTTTTCGTTCATTATAATTCAATACATCATAGAAAATTAATTTAAGTATAAAAAAATTGAATTCATAAAAATTCATGTTTTTACATTCTACCCCATTATAAAGAATTTATCCCATGAAATTTATAATTGTGGTAAAAAATACTAAATATGATTATACCTCATTATTTCTATAAGTTCCCATGAAGCTTCCTCAAATTGATGGTTTGAAAAAATAATTTTGACTAAGTTAGTGGTCTTATTTCCTAGAAATTTCACTATATGATGCAAACAGTCCAACAAATGTTCCTCTATAGAAATGTAATTGTTTAGTTGTTTCACTTATATGTTTAGTACATATAAAGGATTAGGTATATACTTAATCAGGAGTGATACATGGGACATATAATTAACTATAATGTTATTTGTATTATGTTACATGTGATAGGATTTCATCTTTATATGATCAAAAATCATAATGGGGATTATATTCTATGTAATAATTTTTCTCAATAATCATGAATTTGTAATATATTTCCACTATAAAAATCATAGATACACCTTTCCATCATCTACAAATTATATATGACACTAACAATTGTTATCATAACTTTTATACTTGAATAGATATAGATGTATGCATAAGGATCCATTTGAATTTATTTATTTCCCCAACTTTATTCTATCATGTTGGAGATCCCAATTTATTCCCATAGTGGTATGCATGATTATACATCTAAATTTTTTATTTAAAGATATTTTCATAATAAAAATAATCGAGATGAATATTTGGATTCCAAAAACCTGTAAAATGCAATGAACAAGATATCCACATATCCAATAGGATTCGAATTGATCTATTAGGATGACCATTTATATGGGGATGATATGTAGTGTGTAGACTCCAATTTATATCCAGATAATTCTGAATAATTCTCCAATATATTGAAGTAAAATGTGAATCCTGATCAGATATAATGGAATGTGGTACTCTATGAAACCTTATTACATCATTATTATATATCCAAGCATTCTGGTCTAGAGGAAATTATTCTCTAATAACAATTAATTATTCCGACATAGTAAGGATATTGACTAAACCTCACATTGAATTATTCCTTTTAGAAAATTTGGGGAGTTCAATGAATGTTTATATGGTTATATTATCCAATTTTCATTCTAGTATGGGTAATTGATGCAACATCCCCCTAGGCTTTTGTATTTTATGCATAAATTTCTGACATACCAAATTCGATATACGAACTCTAAGATGTCTATCTCTATGAAATCCCATAAAATTTCTTCATTATACTCGATATAGATATTATCAATTATTAGATGAATAGAGAGTGATGATGTTTGATCTTTCCCAAATAACTCCATCATCACATATGGTGTGGGAGGATTCAATTATTGTTAATGAACCTTGTCATTCCATCATGATCTTTTTTAAATTTAGGATTATTTCTAAAATTATTTTGTAGTTCTACATCTTCCGTATTCACCACTAAAATATTCAAACGGATAGATTGTTAAACATTCAATTGACATTGATAATATTTTTTCACTTCCATCATGATTTTCATATCCATTCATTATTCATATTGAAATATTAGATCTTTTTTAATCCAAATCATGGATAATCTATAATGAACCTTATGACTAAATGCTTCAACCACCTGTTTTACATTCACAGGGTGGTGATGTATTGAGTATTGATAATCCTTGATCATTTATAATCTTATTATATTTATTATATCTAAATTCTTATTTGTGAGTATATACTTAAAACAATTATGATAATTATATATATCACACTATTCTCCATAATGATAGTTAATGAACATCATTAATGAAAAAATAACCACAGCTAACTCCAAATATTGAGTTCTGTAATGCTTCTCATGAATCTTTAATTTTCATGAGGTATAAGTTATAACCATTTCATTCAAAATAATAAGGAATAAGAATAATTACCTGGATTAATAGATATTGCTTACAAAACTATTCTCTGCTATAGGGTAGTGGAAACATAGTTACACTGACTAATATTGTCTTTAGTACCTTGAATATTTCCATGCATTCATCTGTTTGGAATAACATTGCTCCCTTCAATGTTAACTTGGCAAGAGGATTAGATAGACATGACAAGTTCTCCACAAACCAAAAAAACTGTCAATCTAATCCAAGAATACTACCGATCTTATTCATTGTGATTGTTCTTAGCCAATACTCAATATCCTCTATCTTTAATGGATCATCTTATATACCCTCCATTGAAATTATTTGACCCTAAAAATGAATCCTTTTATATACAAAATTCTCAATTTTGAAATTTTACATATATGTCCTCTTTCGTTATGTTCTTTAGTACAATAGTCATGTGATATTCATTATCTCACATTCTTTTTGAATAAATAATAATATCATTCATTAAAAATACCAAAAACCGGTGATTATAATCTATTAAGACACTATTTATTATATCCATATAGATATATGGGTAATTAGTAAGTCAAAAGGAATCAATATATATTAATAGTGTACATAACATCTATGAAATATTATCTTGGATATATAATCATTATTTACCCTCAATTGATGACATCTCGAATGAATGTTAATCATGGAGAAGAATTACGATTTGAAGAATTGAAAAAAATATTCATCAACATGGGGAATTGGATACTTACTACTGTTTTTTATTATGTCGAGCTCCCGATAAGAAAAATATAGCCCCATCAAACACTATTTTTAAAAAAAATAGAGAATAGATTCATCCCAATGTCACAAAATTTGATGAATTAATACCCAATCATGTATTTCTTGGAGTGTCTAATTCTATTCCTATAACTCAATCAAGGAACATCTATAGGGATTCAGTTAAATTGGTTTAGATTTTACTATAATTTATATTGAAAAATCAACATCATTTTTTGGTGAAATACTATTAATTTATTCCTAAAAGTCATTAAGAATTTTACCAAACAATAGGAATATTGGCGATGTCATGTTTCTCAAAAAAACATATGAGATAAACAACAATTTTAAATGGGAATTAAGACCTATACGTTGGACGTGATGTCAATCAAAATCCCATACTTATTTTTACATTATATTATGGTCATAATTTGGTTTATAATATCAAAAGTGACTTCACTTCCCCGAAAATTGATGTTTTATTTATATAGATAAATCCAGTTTATACTTAAGAACAAATCAAGTTCAAAATGAGGAAGAATGAATGGATTTTTACGAAGAATAATCCCGCGAACATTGACCTTAGTGGAATAATAGACTTGAAAATAAATCAACATACCATTATGGGTTTTCAATAGTAATTTTTTATATAATCATTTGGTTGGAATCATTATACCCTTAATAAACTCCTTAGATATAAAAACGTGGGTAGATTCAAATTTAAATAATAAATAAAATGTTCTATATTGGATGGTGAGGGTATATTTCACCAGATCATTATCTTAGCCCTTAGAAGGAATAGTTATTTCATGTGATCTCCCTTTTTCACCTAAAATAATTAGTTTATTACATAAATCAAAATCATTATCCTTTAGTTTTTCGTATCTGTTAGAATAATCCATATTCTCCTTACACATGATAAAATGTTTGGTTGTTTCATTATTTTTTCCTTTCCCTGTATTCACTTCATTATCTAACTTCTTCCAATATATTCAGCAATAAAGTATATAATGACCTTCTATTCCACACATAAAACATATATTTTATCGTTTTACAAAATTCTATACATTCTTCTTCCAACACGTTTAGCATTAAATAAATATTTTCATATTCCCTCCCCAATTTTTTAATTTTCCTTTGAAATCCATCTTCCTTTTCTTTTAAAAATCATTTAGTTTGTATTAGATAGACCCTCCATTTCCACCTTAATAGTATATAAAATAATATATTTGCAAATACTAATGTCACTTTTTAATTATTCCATTAATATACATGGTTTTTAGCAACCAAATTATTTGTCAATATTGCATTTAGGTTGTACGATAATACTAGAAGATTACATTGAATTTAGTATAAATTTAACCTCATAGTTACAAATGGATTCTTCATCCTATTAAATTAACTCAAGGAACTAATTTTCGATATTTGTACTATGAAAACAAGGAAGGTACTTTTTGAAAAATATTTACATGAAATCATTCCAATCCATGGATTAAATTTCATCTTTTTTACACAAAATCATATTAAGTATCCTATGTTGAGCTGCATCCCCTTCCAAATGGTAGACAACCAAAATAATTTTTTTTCATGCCCCAAACACAAGAGAAGTAATATATTTGTTTATGGTATTTGTCAACTATTAAGTAACTACTGTATTTGAAAACACACTGAAATAAGGTCAATTTTTACTCATGACGGAATCAATATAATTTTGTTCTATCAATTTTTCATTTGGAAGTCTATCATGATTTATATCATGGGAATGTTGTGTGGGAATATAAAGAATATTTTTCATTCCAGCTCCCATAACATTTGGATGATCAGGAGGAAAATAATTTATTTTTCTTTTATTCTCATCTTTAATTTGGTTCCTTTAGGTTATATCCATTTCCTCGAATCAAAAGTCATAGTGTATGAATCTGTAATCATTATAAATAAGCAAATAATAATTACAATTCACAAATACAATGTATAAATAATGATAAATTCTATAATATATGATACCATAGGTTTATCCTATGTCATTCATAGACATATTCTATTTAAATCCTACATAATTTTTACAAAAGTTTTTGTGATTTTCCAAAGAATATCCCATGAGAGGGTCAAACTGGGTGTGTAGTAAGGCACACTTTCATAAGAAAACTCCTAATCGATCCTTACTAAATAAATTGATTTCTGGGTTGTTACCCCTATGAAAACTTGTTCCATATCCACATCCACTTGTGGTATCAAAAGAGTGTTTTAATTTCTTTAAAACAACTCACACTATCCCATACTAAAATTCTAGGACATTTTCTAATATATTAAATATTACATAGAGTTTTTGATAGTTATTACTAAAGGAATTTCATGAAGGTTTTATCATCTGTGTCTATAAATATTAACTAAAAATATCCTAGGATACCAAAAATAGCAACTCATCCTTATCACACACATATATCAAATCATTTTGATGAATTTTTATTACACTACACAAACACATGCCTTGGGAAAAAATAGTTTACTGTCATTGAGAACATTGAATCATGATAACTAATATATAGGTAGAGTATATCATATCTTGTTAGGATCTTCATACCTATAACCCTTGTTAGACATATCATACATAATACATATCTTTATAACCTGAGGAAATAATGCTTACAAAAGGGTGATCTTAAATGCTCAATGATGGTATAAAGGGGACATATATAAGCATAACATAATCATAAGAGTATGATAACATGAGAATAGTGTTTGAAAAAATTACATTAATATCAGAGATCATTTAAATGTGTTAAAGAATAATGATTTCTAGATTGTACGACAATAATAATAAGACAATCTATAAATACGAGCCATAAGAAAATAGCATTTTCTTATGGCATGCATTTTTTTTAATACAGACACAAAGAATTTTTTTTACATATTGGTCATGGCTTACTAGAAAGGACATCATAGAGAAACATTCCCTCTAATGTACTAAGCTCACTCCTCACTCCATCCCTTTCATAAGAAACCAAGTTAAATATACATTCTACAATGATCTTATTATATAAGGTTCACTCACTATTCAATCCATTTCTATCTAATATGTAATAGAAATCATTACCCAGTTAGATGGATGTATATAATGGTCCCACTCATCTAATAATGAAAAAATATTTATGACTTCCACAAGATCCTAAACATTCAATATATCAAAACAAATGAAATTAAATGGGTATCATAATCAATTAATCACATCATAGCCTATGAAAAATATATAGGTTTAATAAGTATTTAATCATGGAATAACCTATCAAGATAATGTGGTTTCATAATCATTTCCTTATGTTATAATTTAAGGAAGTTAAATATCATTGTGAAGTCACAAATAGACCCTTCGGAGAAAAAATATGAATGGTTTTATTGGATCATATACTCAGTAAGGAATATCTAACACAAATATATTCAATCATAGATGGAAAATATTTTTAAAATATCATTTAAAACGTTACATGAGTAAAATATCCATTATCATTTTAAATACAATTTTTAAAACATAAAACATTTTGAATTTTTTTCATTGAATATATTCTTGAAAACTTATATAGGATACTTAAAAACTAAATTAAAATAGTAATTATAACATAATGCATTTTCAAAATCATTTTCCATGAAAATAATTTTAAATTTCATTTAAATTTTTTTGCATATCTTTAGAAAACATAATTTAAGAATAAAATAGATTTTGTGAACTAATATAGAAAAGATGTCAAATTTTATTAAAAACATTTTCATATTTATATTATGTATAAAAGTGTGGATAAATGGTACCATTACATTAAAATGTTAGGAATAACTATTGTATAAGAAACTCAATATAATTATTGAGATTTACATCATTATATTTCATCATTGAAGACCTAATCATAATTAATCTCAAAAAATGATGAGACTATAACAAAAAATCATTACCAATTTTCATGCTTTGAATCATATGCTCCATGGATTAGTAGTCTGAAATAAAGAATAAAATATCATAACGGTATGTAAATTAATGATATTAAATTTCAAATGGGATGTATATATACCATATAAAGAAATATAGTTTCCTAACATAATGTTCATATCAATAAAGGAATATTGTGGAAAGATTCCCTTACTGCATTAGTAACTTTTGATTAACAATCCCCATGAAATAACAACATCAATGGAATATTAATTTTCATGAAATTTGGTTGATATATGATATATCATTCCATTGGTCAGTATATAATCCACACAAAATAAACGAGTGATGAATATAGATCAATTATCTCATAATGAAAATGTGACACTATAAATACCCTTACATTAAATCTCGACAATCATCGTAATAATTAACACTTCATGTATAATGAATATATTTTTATTATACATCTATCATATAAAGATATTAATATATATAATAATATAAATAATTCTCTTATATCTTTATATTAGCTGCTTTAATGACGGTACATAGTTGGAAACATAGGGGGACGCGGGAAAAAACCCAAAACCTAGGGATCCAAGTGATTGTGTGGTCAAAAATTATGAGATAATATCTAAAGAGGATGATCGTTAGGGAAATACTTCTGAATGTATTGGTCATTTAGAAATGTTTGCGAATTAAAAAATATCTATAGGTTTTTTGGGATCCCTCCACTCGAAGTTGTTGGTCCGGAGTAGAATTTTGTGTACGTAGTCATGGAGGCCTCTGAGCCATTTTTCTTCTTTGATGTGCCTCCACCTAGATGGGTGATAAAGAATGGGAGGATCACTCATGTGTCGGAAAATCAGGATGCAGTTGATGAATGATTTAGTCTATGTCACTTCTCAATTATTTCTTATGTGTTGACCCAAAAAAATGTGTGAATAAGTGGAAAATCAATGACTTTACTAAAATTATTATAGAAGAGTGGGAATTTTATGATTATAAAATGAATTCAACAGGAAAGGCATATTAGCATGTCGTCTTCACATCAGATGAATACAATAGAAGATCATGGATAAAAGGCACCATCTCTCAAAAACCTGGTTTCTATAAAATTCATGAATAAGACCTGAATTTGGACACTATGAATATCTGGAATCTCATGATCAGATATTGATTCAAATCTGTATGCTGGATTAGATTTATTGGAACCCAAGGATCTCATGGGATATTTCCTCAGCTGTTGGTAACACCATTTAATTGGATTGTCAAAAAAACAATCCATGGATTGGATATTGTGCTCATATATTAGTGGAAGTGGATATGTCTAGAACCCTTGTTGAAGAAATTTATTCTGACAACATGGGACGATAATAAGAAGCTGGGTATTGATTATGAATGAACGAAAAAATCCTTCATGATGTGTATGTTTTTTGTTCAAATTGCTTTGGAATGCACAAGGTACAAGTAATGTTGTGTGTGGAATGTGAAAGGACGTGATGATTTTACATGTAGAAGGAAGAGGGGGAAGAATCAGCTCCCCTAGTCCTCATGGAAAGTATGGGGCTGCTAATACCAAGGCCCTGGAGGGGATTTCCTTGTCTGATCATCAAGAGGGAGCTATCTCTGGATAGCCTTCCACTTCTTGTGATAGGCATGTACTGGATAAAGAGGATTGATGTTTTCCACAAATGGTTCCTGCTTAGGTAGCCATTGGATTAGGGGTATAGGTCTCCAATGGTGTGGCATGAACTTTTTTGGGGTCCGCTACTCTAGATTGTGACACTACCCCTATGGTATATACAGCACATGATGACCCAATCTATCGAGGAAAATATCCTGTAGAGAAGGCCACACCTCAATTACGGGAGGCTGAATCCCATGTGTTGGGTGTTAATCATTAGTCTGAATCACCTTTGCTGCTCTCCCATGATTATGGAGGTGAAGCTGAACATGTAAAGGCCTTGGCAGCAACTGATCATGGGGGAAAAGTTTTGTAGACACTCCCCGTCAAGGCCGCTCAAAGGAAAATATAATTGAGAAGTGATCCTTCTCAATTAACATCACAGAACATGTTTACACCCTTGAATGGTTTTTTTGTTTAGATGATACTGGAGATCCTCATCCACATAATCTATCCAATATCTCTCTTGAGATTGGTGAAGTTTATTCCATCAATAGACCACATGAACATGCTAATTCCACTCCTACAAGGGTTGATCCCTTCGAGCAAGTACTCCCAGATCATGTTGAGACAACTCAATCCTAGCATGATGTTATTTCACAACATGCTTTTGAGGGAAATGATGTTGTGGATTCCCCCATTAAGAAATCTGGGGAAGACATCAACTGAAAATGGAATAGAATCAAAGGTAGAGGGAATAATGTAAAGGGCCAAATGACTATGGAACTAATGGGTGGCCCCCAGATATGGGGCATGGCCCATATGAAATTAATATCTTTTATTTTAATTTCCTAGAGTTGGGAAACACCCAAATGGAAAAAAACCATAGACATTTTATCATGGCCCATAAGCCTTTTCTTGTTAGTATTGATGAACCAGAGCTTATTTTTAAAAGCTGGAAATGATTCAACTAGGTCTCCATTGGGTACTAGGTCTTGTCTAACAATATTGTTAATTTTGAGATGAATCATTTGTGAGTATTAAAGAATGAATCCATTAAAACCAATTTTTATTTGAATAGGTCTCAGAGTGTCCTGATTTCTTGTAGCATAACTGAATATGAATTATCAGTCTTTTTTGTGTAAGCATCCAACTCCAAAATTAGGAGAAGGGATTTATGGGAGGAGCTCAAAGGTGTTTCATGATATATTGAAAATAAATGGATATATCTTGGAGACTTTAACACAGAGTTGATACCTAAGGAAAAAACCATATGGGATTTTAATAGGATTGTGGCTTCTCATTTTTTTATGCCTTGACCAGTGTAATCTTGTTGAGGTCCCACATGCTGGAGCTAAATTCACATGGTGTAATTACACCTAGAATTGGAATCAAGAAAGTAAACATGAGGGATGTTTTGTTCAAATGGCTGATCAAGGTGATGCTCATGGGATTTTTGGTTTTACATTAACTAAACATCACTCTGATAAAATTCCTATTTTTGTGGATATCAATAATCAATTGGTATGGTCAAGAAAAAGCCTATTTCGGTTCAACAATGGGTGGGTTATGGAGACTGAATGTCGGGAAAAGGGGATTGATTCTTGGAAGCTTGAACCTATTAGCATCCCCCTTTAGAGGTTGGCTGAGAAATTAAAGCATCTCAAGAAACTTCTCAAAGAATGGAGCAGAAAATATTTTTCTAAACTTGACTGTGACATTAATTATTCTGAGGAGGAGGTTTCCTATATTCATATTAGTAACCAGAAAAAATCTACTCCATCTCGAGAGGATTTCATGACTCATAAAATGCTACATGACATTCTAATGTTCCATGAAAGGATGGATACAAATCAGTTGAATGTCATATGGTGAAAAGACAGATACACGAACTTGAAAATATTCAACATAATGAATAATGAAAAGAGCGTCTGAGCAAGGGATAAGGCAGTCAGCATCAATGTTCATCTCTATAATTCTGAAAGAGAGATTTCATTACCGGTTGTGGTCTATTTCATAGGGTTATATTATGATGATGGATAGGTCAATACTCACAAAATGGTTGAGAACATAACCCCATGAATTTAATAGTATGGTAATCAATACCTTGTCAGCCATCCTCTCAATGAGTAAATTTGAGCAACTCTTCTCACTCTTATTATGTATAGTTCTCCTGGCCTAGACAGATTTACTAACAAGATTTTCATTTCATATTCAGATGTTTTGGAGGATGATATTAATCTAGTCATAATGGAATTCTTTACTCACTCTGACCTACCGAATGGGTTGAATTCATGCTTTATTTCCCTATTTCCTAAGAATGGTAATGCTCTTGATATCAATGAATTTATTCTAGTTTCACATGGATACACTATCCCTAAGATTATTTGCAAGATAATCATGAATAGAATGGGCCGAATGGTTGGTGACATGAATATTGTAAATTAATGTGGATTTGTTCCTCATATAAATATTCAGTATTGTCTTTTCACCACTTTAGAATGTTGTATTCCTATGAGGAAAAATCCCACGGTTTGAAATATTGCAATGAAAATTGATATCTCATTGGACTTTGATACATTAAAATGAATCTTTCTCCTGGTTGTACATAAAAGTTACATATTCTCAACTTCCTTTATTAAAATGATTAATACCATTTTTTGTTCATCATGGTTGTCCATTCTTATAAATAGCACACCCAAAAAGTGTTTTCTCTACACCAGGGGTGTGTGGATAGGTGACCCACTCTCTGGAATTCTCTTCCTTATTTCTGAATATTATCTCAGTTGATGAATTAATGGACATTCATATATTGGATTCTATAAGAAACTCAATGTTGGTAGGAAGGAATGTTCTCCATATGAATTGTTGTATGTTAATGACATTCTCTTCCATGGGAAATCATCAAGGAGAAACATTTCGTCCATTATGTCCCACATTGAACAATACGAAGAGGTGGTTGGTCAAGAAATTGGCTGGGATAAGTCCTTTATTGTATTTTTTAATGGAGTAATTGTTGGTAAAAAGAATAATATAATAAGAAATCTTGGGGACGAAAACAGATCTATACCATTTCACTATCTATGGGATCCCTTATTTTTGGGAAAGGTGAAGAGTCATCATCTAGATGAAATATCCTATAGCATTGTCAAATAATATTATATAATTAATGGGAATATGATTTCCATGGATGTGAGCATATTCCTTTCTAACATAGTCATCACCAATAAGTTTTTTTACACCTTCACACTTTATCGATGGCCAATCTGTCTCATTAAGGAGTTTTATGGCATGGTATGAAACATAATTTGGACAGGGTCAATCAGTGAGAGGAAGAATGTCATGATTTCCTAGATGGAATTTATCAAGAAAATTAAATTGGGAGGTCTTGTTGTCAAGGAACTCCAGACAATCAATGATGGACCTATCAGGAAATTCAAATGGGGTCTGATTTCTAAGGATGAACCTAGTGATTTTTTAACAAACAAATTTAAAGGAAGGCTTCTCAATGATGGGATGGGTTATCTTAAATCATCTGTTTTGGAATATTTCATGAAATTATTTATGATACTCACTCAAGGCACAAAGTAGCTGGTTTTAAGGGAATCTCATCTTACCTGCTGGAGCACGACATGTTATGAGAGGCCTCTGCAGGACAACATTGATGTTCCTACTGACACATTTAATTTCCCCATTACTGATTTTCATTCTTACCTGCATTCTCCTAGAAACATGGTTCCATATCAGGTGGATATATAATTTCAAAAGTATAATTTTATCCAGTGTGATACGGTGATATGGATTCATAACCGCAATGGTCACTTCACTAGAAGGGAATATTATAATATTGTTTGTGGCAGGTCGTGTTGTTAACCTGCCTAGATTTTACACTTTCAGAATCCATTTATTCAGCCTTCTAGATTTATTCTGATTTTTAGAATCTAGAAAAATTGGGTGCCTACCGCTGACCAACTCAAGAGGACTGGTTCCTATATTTCTTTTGTTTGTCACTTTTGCATGGCTGTATAGGAGAATGTGAAACATTTGTTTGTGGAGTGCACCCAGGGTAGGTGGTTATGGGATTCTGTTGGAGGTCTATTTGAGGAAGATTCTAATAGGAATATACTTGTACATGATGTGCTAATAAGGATATCCAAGGCTGTATTTAGTTAACATGTTTGTTACCACCTTCTTATGGTCGTTTCATCTTTGATCACGACCACATGGGCTTCTCTTAATGTGATGTTGTTTGACAACAAGTGTGACTCTATACAGAGTGGAATGGATGTGATTCATAAGTAGGTTCATACTACATCACATATTCAAATAGGTATGATAAACTACAATATTTCTCATTTACAAACTCTTATGTTTCTGGGAGTTTATAGGCAGCCTTGGAAGCACCGAGTACTTAAGTATATTTGCCGGATACCTCTGATTATCCCATGGATAAAGTTTAATGTGGATGGAGCCACTTCTAGTGCACCAGGGTTATTATGATGTGGTGGCGTTTTTTCACATATCATGGAATTTTCATGGGATGATGTAATCATTTTACTAATGTGTTAGTTCCCTATGAAGTTGAATTATGGGAGATAATTCATGTAGTTAACTATGTTGTTCTCTATAATTGAAAGATGATATGGATTGAATTGGATTCCCGGCTAGTGGTTCATGCCTTGGAATCAAAAATGCAAAATTTACCTTGGAGAGAGAAACCTAATTGGGTTGAAAGACTCAACCAGGTAACTAATTTACAATTTGCGGTCACACATGGTTATATTGTGGATAATAAGGTGGGGAATTCATTGTCCAAGAAGGTGATTTTGGTGATGGATATGATGTGGTCTTTTTCTTCCCCTAATTAATATGGCTCTATGGTGGGGGAAGATATGCAGTTTGTCGTACCCTCACGGTTTTGTAATAATCGGTTGTTTGTTTGACTCACTTTTATTTTTTTTAATAAATCTCTTAGGACCTATTTTTTCCAGATCCTAGGATTTTGGAGTTTATTATGGCATTATTATTAATTCCCTATAAAATTTATATTTCAGGAAGTAATCGATTTGTTTTATGTATATGTTTTGTTATGTTATTCGTGGTACTATTTTCATAGAAAATGATTTCGTAATCTACATAATTTTAAGCATTATATAAATATTATATATATTTATTATATAATTGTTTATCAAAACCTAAAAAATTGTAATATAGAATGACATAACAATTCTTGGAGACGGTAGGCCATACATACATGCCAGTGATGTTTCCTATTTTCTTATTTGTTTGAAAGAAATAAAATAAAATTATATATTTTAAATCCAGAATCATTTTTAATTAAAATATATAATATATTTTATTATTTTTTAATATATAATATTTAAATATTGAATGAATAATATCCCTTGGAGAGGTGGTAGTCTGCTGTACACACGAACGACATTATCAAATTACTATAAAATGGAAATCATGATGGTATTCCAGATATTAAAATTAAATAATAATAATTTCATTAATATTAAAATATAATATTTAAAAATTATTTCCATCATCATTCCCAACCATGATATGTTTTAATGGAAAAACTAAATACATTTCTTCATGGGAACATAGTCCACCCTATATAGAAATGATGATATTGTAAACTTGTGTGTGGTTGTAGGTTATAAACATAAAAAAATATAATTATATTTAAGATACTGGTTTTATTTTATAACCATTATATATAAATATTTTAAGGGGTTTTAGCAGTAAATAAAAAAAATGTTCGTTGATGTTTGTTCCCACTTCTTCGTGTATCCTCCTTAGTCTTTCACTAAAATCATTACATGGTTGTATGTATTTCCAAATTAACAATTACAGTTTTAGGGAATATAATCATGGATCTTATTTTGGTAGGTATTGGGAAAAAATAGTATATTTTTTTGTGTGTGGATGAAAGTATATGGGGGGCCTTTTATAAGTGGGGTGAGTGAAAAACATGTAAATTTTTGGAATAGAGAATTCCACCAACATTTTTCATATATAAAAAGATTCCAATGTGAATCATTATAAAACCTAATAGGTTATATTGTATAAATATATCAAAAAAATATTTTTTATACAAGTATAAATGTAAATTATTCCCTTTTCATTATATATTATCCCACAGTAAATCCCTTTTTGCATTAATAGGGGTAATTGATTTTTACTATATTCAATATCAATTCTCATAAAAAATTAGGATGGCCTCTATAGAAGTTATAAATTTTCATTATTAACAATATGGAATCCATTTTCTAAATTCTAATCTCGGATGTGGTAGAAAATTATGTAAAATTTGTCTCATTGATGGTATAAGAATGTTTTTTATAATAATAATGTATCAAATATTTACAATGTTTTTATATTCAACTTCAAGATGAAGATGATTAAAATTTTCAACATTGGATTAATAGATTTATTATTGAACTAAATGAAATTACAAAAAAACTATAACATAATTTAAATTTATAAGAAAATTAAACAGAATGTTATGATTCATTTAATACTCATTTTTTTCTATTCATTGAAAAATGAAACATTTCAAAAATATCCAAAAAAGTCTTCATATTCTAATTTTGAAATTATTTGTACAAAAATATTTTATTATTTGAAAAAATTAATTTCATGATGGTGTGAAAAACTAATATTATTATTATTCAAAAAACAATTAAGTTATCATTTCATTGATGAAATAGTAACTTCATACATATAAACAATTTACCAGAAATTTTTTATTTTATAACAAGTATATTTCTTTAATGTAAAACCATAACAATTTATATTTAGAAATTATTTATTACTATTTTTTTTCTAATTCTAAATTCTTTGCTATAATTTCCACATTTGAATAGTATTAATAATATATTATTTAGTAAAAACCTGATATCATATGTAATTCTAGGTAACAATGTGTTGCGTGTAGTGCAATATAACCCTGGGTTTTGAGAAATGAAATCAGGAGTTTTTTTGTTAAATAAATACCCTCAAAGAAATTTAATTTATTAAAAAAATTATTTTATAAAGTCTATTTGTGTTACAATCATTATATATTTCACACTTTGATCCTTACAAACAATGTATCCAAATTAATAAATCCAAAAAACATATCGTTAGGGGTCTCCTGTAATATAATTTTTTTCATGTGGTTTTAATTAACATTAAGACGATGTAATAACATGATCATTTTGGATAAAGACACATCCTAATAATTTTAATGAAACATAATATTATATTGTAAAATCACTATTTTTTTAGGGTAGATCCAAAACTAGATCATTCATCAATATTTTTTTTAGTTATAAATATTCATCACATTATTTTATCCATATGAACCAAAATATGATTAAAATATGTGAAAAAACAACCACAGTATATCAGAGTCAATTTCTTCTTTATTAAATTGAAATATTATTCAAGGAATCATAAAACAATAAATATATAGTTTATTATACTTGGAAAACTAGATATCTACACAGGTCATATATTTCATTTGAATACCCGAATTGAAACATATTATTTTAAATAAAATCATTAATAACTATAGTATATTCATTCATATCTTTTGTAGTATGATTCATTAATTTTAGGAAAAGGAATACAATAATGACAGTCTAAAATTCTTATTAATGGATAAGTACACTAGATTAAATCATAAATAAATAATAATAATCAATATAGAAAGGTAAATAAGTGACCACCCATTCCATATAATCAATAAATTGATTGGTAAATGCATCTAGAGATAATTTCAAGGAAAAAATATCTTGGATAATAATTAATATGGAAGGGTAAATAATTTGAAACAAATTATATTTAATGACTAACATTAATATCTTAATTAGGTAAAGAATAAATAATATGGAAATGTAAATAATTATAAATACATTCTATTTAATCAGTAACTGATAATGAAATAATTACAGTGATAATATCAATATGAATATATCATGTATAAAAATAAAAAAAATCATCCTGAAAAAATCCTTAATTATTGGGAATAATGTTTCACATAAACATGATACCTCTACCATTAAAAATATCTTCAAGATAGTTTAAAATGTATGTGTAGAAATCCATTTAACTAACGCTATCCAACTGATTCATCCCATGAGACAAGTGATTCATTGAGGGGATATCTATAAAATTTCTTTACACATATATTTCATGTCCAAATCAGGCCTCATGTATCAAATATTTGATTTAATTCCTAAACAATGTTTCTGATAATATAATATCCATATAAAGTAAATAACAAGGATTTAAAAATATTTACCTTGATAAATAAATACCTTTCAACGTAGAATAATATATGTAGATAAGATATATGATTTATTCAATAAATATATCCCTCATAAATAATATAGATATTTAGTGTGAATTTAATTTCAATGATCATCAGAAATTAAACATTTCAAGGTGAAATTATTGAATACAAAAATTAATCAAGGATGTTAATTAAAATAAAATCCTTTGGAAAAATATTCATAGACAATCCATAGGGATAATAAGGATAGTATCAATAAAACATATACCCATCAGATTAATAATAAATATTTATTATTTTAGATAAATAGAAATACCATCAAAATATCATCAAAAACATTATTAAAGAACATATCATTTCAATTAGGAAATCACTTTTTCTTAATGTTATAAAAACATTTTAAAAACATTTTCCTCGAAAATAACCATTGGATATTATAAAATAAACATTAAAACATATAATTTTACATGACGGATTGAAATTTTGTTCATTCCAAACACTTTAAAACAATGATTACTTTATCTTATTTAGAACATGTCAAATGAGAATTATTCTAAAAATGACATGAATATTACATTCAATACATCTTTAAAAAAGTATAAATTATGAAAATTTATTTAATATATAATTTGGTTAATTTTATAAACATTTTGTAGAAAATATTATAAACATATTTTTCGAAGAATGCATATTTTCGACAGATGAGCGATGTGAAGTTGACTATTCATAAAAATATTTTTTCAATTATATAAAATATATAGAGTATAAATATTGTATTATTATATTAAAATCACCTTAAAAAACATAGTATCAGATAATTATATGAGATTATTTGACCAAAATAAAATACTTCCCCTTAGCTAGAATTCTAGAATAAAAACCGTGATGATTATTAGAAAATGAAAGAAATGCATAAAATGATCATAAAGTTGAATTGATATTTAATCTATGAATTGATTAGGTATATAAAAAATAAATAAACATAAAACAAATTTATATAAAATATAATTTACAAAAAATTAAATACAAACATAATCATATAATACCAAAGACAATGAAGATGTAGATAAGCCAATGAAAAAATTGAGTTATAAAAATCATTACCAGATGTAATTTTTCAAGTCAAATCCCCATTGATAAAATAGTTCAAGTTGAAAAATAAAATACCATGACCGATGATATATTCATGACATTACATGTGTCACTACCCATCCTCAGGACCTGTGTCGTGACTACCCCAATCCCACCTTCCATAGGCCATGGGCTGGCGACTAGTACCAAATGCGTAAATCCCGAAAATAGGGGAAAGCATTGCCTTTATAAATTAAACAAACACCACAGAGCACGCAAGATGAGTAAACACTAAGTAAATAGGATAAAAAAGTAAGCGCTGGATTGTAAATGGGCCAGAATACAAACCAAACTAAAAGTAAAGTACAACTGAAAAGAGAGTACAGTGGCATAAAAGTAAAAAAGCAACACCAAGACGTCATATAGAAATCCCACCTAAAGGGTGGGTACATATGGTCTCCTATGCTCCTCGGCTCCAGCCGTCCACTCTGTGTACATCCTGTCCAGTGATCCACCTCCTGGTATCGTACAGCTCCACGAGCTCCTACCTCGATCAGTGATGTCCGTCGTCTGCATCCAACACATCGTAGTGCGGGCATAGCGCATGTAGCGGTGAGTATACGCTACTCAGTAGGGACCCAGAGACCCCCAAAGGTCTCCCATAATCCATTAAGGATAATCCACAAAGGAAAGATACAATAATGAAGTAACATCCAACTCTACTTAGGTATATGCCCATACATATACCTAAGTAATCAATTCTAGTTCGGCTCCAATATCCAAGACCATGTTCGATCTAGTACACACATGATATCACAATCCAATCCACAAAGGATAACACAACCCAATCCACACATGAAAGCAAGTCAATCATATCTTAGATATTGATTGAATGTCAAGACTCAGCTCACACAGGTATACATCTTCGTAAGATGATTGAGATGATTAGATGTAGCCATTGATTCAACTCAACTGTCGGACCCACATAGTATACAAGACCATCTACATTGTCATACCCACAAAGGATACAGGAACAACTACTCTGCCGAACCCACGTAGGATACAAGTACAGAGTTAAATACTGCCGGACCCACATAGAATACTAGAACAGTAGTCATGTACTGCCATACCCACATAGGATACAAGAACAATAGTCATCGTCGTCGAACCCATGGAGAATTACACTACGGTCGACTTCGCTACCGAACCCATGGAGGATCCTAGTACAGTCTTCATCGTCATCGAAGTCACAGCCAGCACTAGGGTTCCCAAACAGAGCATACTCGATTCTGGGAGGGTCAGCTCCTCAAGTCAAGGGATCGATACATCAACTACCACAAAGTCTCAAGTAGATGTATTTCGAAGCACTTCCATGTCATAGGGGGATAATCCAAACAAAACGTATCCAAGATACTATGTACAAAATGACCATGCCTTTTACCAAAAAGTACACGGTGTGTAGGTATACGGTACACGCCGTGTATTTAGTTCTCAGGTTCTGCTTGCATCTAACTGTCTATGTCGAATGGATTGTCAAGTTGGAAGTAAGTACACGACGTGTTGTATGATTACAAGCCATGTCCCTGCATCTGGGTCGGCTCCATGTATGGTGGCCATGTTCTCGTACACGACCTCAATCCGCGTTCTCTAAACCAGGTAACTGGTACATGGGGTAACCCGTGCTACAGGCCATGCCTGGACGTGTGGTGGAGTACATGCTCGTGTAATCCACCCCATGTCCGTGTATCCCTGGGATACACATCGAGTGCCGCGAAGCCGCTTCAATTAAGAGAATACCTGTTGTGCCTCTTGTCCATGTATTGTTGCCCTTTCCCAGAATACATTCCATGCATCGTGAAGCTACTTCTTCCATTCTGCGTAGAGATTACACGTGAGTGTGACCAGGGTCACACGCAGTGTGTTACATGTCTTGAACCAAAACTAAAGCAGAAGTACGCCCACACTACAGGGCGTGTTCGTCAGAGATACACGTCCAATATTCTGGAATTTTCCAGAAATGACGCCTCCGGCCAACGCACCTCCCGTGATGTCCATTCTTCATTCTGACAATCCTTTCATCATGAAACTTCATACACTAGGTCACCCTGATGTCTCATTATCGTCTCCGGTGTTTTCAGGCCTCTAATCGGCTCTGAAAACACGATATGATTCACCCTCTCGAAGAACGGTCGAGGGAAGATCCTTCCCGTTCCGGTTGGATCCATCAACCGCTATCGTCGACACACCTCTGCTAGGACATCGTGATGTTGGGTCTTCAAATTGATATCGTTGCATCACACAATGAACTCGTAATGATCCTTTTTCCATCACCCATGAAGAAAACTATGAACACACCATACATTCACAAAAACGGCGGAGGCATCGGGCCGTGTTCGTATGGCCTGGTGTTTTCACGGTAGTTTGGTAGCAAGAGGGTCAAGAGAAACAAACATGGAAAAATAATCCGCGTTGCTCAAATTAAAACACACCCCTACCTCGAAGTAGTTATTGAATGAAGATCATTGTAGGAAACTGCGTCACGAGGTAAAGATCCGTATGTGTTTGACGGATGATGTCCGAGGTGGAGCGGCGTGTCCCTTCCTTTGATGCTGGAAGAAGAATGAAGGAAGACGTGTCGGTGTTCTTCACATTCTTCAATGAGGATGATGAACTTCATCAGAGAAAAGAATTCTCTCTCTCTCAAAATCCCCAACACAACAAAACAACCCCCAAAATAAAATAAGAGTTATTCTTATTTAATTATAACATTCCATGAATTAAAATTTTAAAAATTCATTTGCATAACACTCAATTAATTTAAGTGTTGGAATGATTTAATGTGAAGAAGTAAGTCACATAATTTAATACAATGGGGTTCAAAGGGGAAGAGTAAAGGGGGTTAGAGATTATAATGGGGTGGGTTTCGTGTGGGACCCACCTCACCTTTTCCTCACTTGGTTAGTTCCCCAACTTCCACACATGCTTATAAGTAAAATTTGTTCTAGAAATTTTATTTACATCATAAAAAAAACTCAAATTTTTATAAACTCCTCTCAAGAAAATGAAACTCCAGAAAGGGTCTCCTTAAGAAATTACCGGTGCTGCAGTTTCATCGGTGCCCTCAAATTTCTATTCCGAGTACCGGTTCAAAAGTTCGGAAAACCCAAACAATTGTTCACTGAACGTACATGAGCTAAAATTCATATATTGATTCCGGGAACACTGGGCCTTAGAATCAGGTGCCGTCAAAAACTGAATACTCGTAAAATCACAAAGAAATTAAGAAAAAAATTTCCTTGAAATTTATGGGTTTTTAAATTACTCCCACTTCAGGGCATTATGTCCCCATAAAGATACATCACAAACCAGGGGATAAAATGATGGTACTGAGCACACATTTGTGCCTCCCGCTTCCATGTTCACTCCTGGAGGTTCCCGTACTGCCACCTTATGTGCACTAGAGGAATCGACCACCCACGTAGGACCCAATCCTGTCGATCCTCAATCTCCATTAGGACCTCCTAAAAAGTCATCATGTAATCAATGTACAGATCCCCATGGTCGATTATATGCATCGGGTCATGCATGTATCTTCTCAGCTGAGATACGTAGAAGACATCGTGCACCCTGTGTAACTGTGGTGGTAGATCCAAGAGATAACCCGCCTCACCTATTCTGATGAGAAACTGGAATGGTCCGATGAAGCGCAGAGATAACTTACCGCCCCGACCAAATCTCTGTAATCTACGTCGAGATGAGAACTGTAAGAATATGTGGTCGCAATCTTCGAACTCTAGTGGTCTCCGCCTCCTATAAGCAAAAGACATCTGTCAGATCGGAGCTGTCCTCATCTACTCCTGGAGGACATGGACCTTCGCTTTCGTGTCCTGGACCATCTCTGGTCACACAAGTGCTGACTCCCCAGGGTCTGTCCAGCACAGAGCGATCTGTAAGGATGGCCGTACAATGCCTCGTATGGTTCCATCTCGATGGTGGATTGGTAGCTGTTATTGTACACAAACTCCACCAATTGTAGGTGATCCTCCTAGCTGCGACCCAAGTTTCGGACACATGCACGGAGCATGTCCTCAAGTGTGTGAATGGTCCTCTCCATCTAACCATCCGTATAAGGGTGAAAGGCGGTGCTCAGATGTAGCTGCGTCCCAAATGCCTCAGTAAACCCCATCCATAGACGATAAGTAAAGTGAGCATCTTGATTGGAGACGACGTATGATGTCACACCATGAAGCCATACAATCTCCTGAACATAGTGGCGTCCCAAGATCTTTACTGAGACCTGCTCTCTGATGTATATAAAATGGGCCGACTTGGTGAGTCGGTCGATAATCACCCAAATGGAGTCGTGACCTCTGGAAGTATGTGGATGTCCAGTCACGAAATCCACAGATATACCATCCCACTTCCACTCAGGGACCTCCAAGGGTTGTACCAAGCATACTGGTACCTGCTGCTCCACCTCCACCTGCTGGCAGGTGAGGCATCGAGAAACGAACTCTTCTGTAGCGTTCTTCATCCCCGGCCACCAGTGCTATTGTCTGAGATCCTGGTACATCTTTTCCACTTCTGTATGTACAGCTAAAGGGGAAGTGTGAAATTCTCTCAGCACCTCCTCCTGTGACGCAGCTGGTACCATGGTACGCCCTCTGAAAATGATGAAATTCTCTCCTCCAATAGAGAATCCATCATTTAAATATTATGAGGATATCTGTGCATGTCGCGTCTCACAGTCAAACTCCCCACACTGTGCCTCTCTGACCTGCTGATGAAATGGAGGTGTGACCGTGAGCGACTGAAGGAAGGCTGATCTATCTTTATCCGTGAAGGATATCTGTAAAGCAGCTAGCTCCTATGTCGCCTATCCATGTAGCTGAATTCCCTCCCTCCTACTTATAGCATTAGCTACAACGTTCCCCCTTTTAGGAGTATAGACTATCTAGTCACAGTCATGGAGTAACGTGAGACATATCCACTGTCTAAGGTTTAGGTCCTTCTGCGAGAAGATGTACCTGATACTCTGGTGGTCAGAATAGACTATAAAGTGCTCACCCATCAGATAGTGTCACCACATCATCAGAGTGAAGACTAATGATGCTAACTCCAGGACATGGGGAGCGTAGTTCTTCTCATGCTGCCTCAACTATCGTGATCCATAGGCGATCACTACCGGGCCCTATATCAGGACACACCCGAGTCCGCTCCTTGATGCATCACAGTAGACTATGTACCCTACAGGTGCGCTGGTCAATCTATGTCTCAGCTCCTGGAAGCTCTGCTGACATCTGTCTGACCACACAAAGGGTTTCCCCTTCTTTTTCAAAGATGAAAGCGATCCCACAACTCTAGAGAATTCTATCATGAAACTCTGGTAGTACCCTGCCAAACCTAATAACCTCCACCCCCCTGTCACGCTTTTGGGTGGCTCCCAAGCTAGCACTGCCACGATCGTCGCAGGATCCACCGCATCTCCCACATCCGAGATGACGTGTCCCATGAAATGGACCTCACATATCCAGAACAGACACTTGGATAGATTACCATAATGTCGGTGCTCTCAGAGTGTGTCCAGTACAACCCACAAGTGGTCGGCATGCTCCTCCTCAGTGGTCAAGTATATCAATATGTCGTTGATGAAGAATATGACAAATCGATCGAGGTATGGCTGATAGATTATGTTCATTAGACTCATGACCACTTCTGGAGCGTTGGTTACGCCGAAAGGCATAACCAAGAACTCATAGTGGACATACCGACATCTGAAGGTCGTCTTCTGCACATCCTCATCTCGAACTCGGAGCTGATGATTGCCTGACGTGAGGTCTATCTTCGATAACCACCATGCTCCCTTGAGCTGATCAAAGAGGTCTTCAATCCTTGGAAGCAGATACTTGTTCTTCATGGTCACCTGGTTCAGGTGACGGTAATCGACACACAGTCGCAAGCTCTCGTCCGCCTTCTTGGAGAACAAAATCGGGGAAACCCATGGTGAAACACTGGGTCGAATGAATCCCTTTCCTTGCAAGTCCTCCCACTGTACACATAGCTCTCGAAGATCAATGGAAGCAATCCGATATGCTGGAGTAGATATCGTGGTTGTCCCTGGGTACAGGTCAATATAGAATTATACCTCTCTGCGAGGAGGTTGTCCTGGAACCTCATTAGAAAAAATGACGGCATACAGATCCACCACTATAGGAACACTCGGACTACACACGTCAACTACTCCTAGGATGACCCTATCCAAATGATGAGTGATCGACAGTCCTCTCCTCTACGTGAGTCCATCATGCGCTGCAAAGGATCCCTTCTCGCTAGTGAAGGTGAACATGCTCCCATCGATGAGAACACACCACACCTTGCGCCTAATACAGTCTATCTGAGCATGAACTATAGATAACCAATCCAAGCCCAAGATGACGTCGTAAGGCCTCGATGCCACTACAAGAAGATCACAGCCGAAGCTCTCACCTCCTAGAGTAATCTCACACTACTGGAACCAGTGCATAATCGTCGGGTCTATAGTCGTAGGAGTCTCTAGCCTTATGTATTAAGCCAACGACTCCGTCGGAATCTCCGAGCTCTAAAAACGGTCATCATCAATGAAAGAATGACTCACTCCAGTGTATATAAGAACTGAAACAAGGTTGGAGTAGACACATATAGTACCTCGAATCATCTCTAGTGCATCGTGGTCATAGGCCTCCAATTCTTGAAGCTGAGCCTGCCTCTGTCTGCCAGATCCCTGTGGTCGTGGTGGACCTCATGGTTGTGTTGGAGGAAGAGCCTCAAAGTGTTTCCCACCACCTTCTACTCGGCCAGATCCCATGCCTCATCCAGCTACTCCCTACGGACCGCCACTGTCGAACCTCTGCCTCTACGAGGGTGGTCCCTCAACCGTCTGCTGCTCCTCTACACGGCAGGTCGGGCATCACGATCCATGTGCCACTACCCACCACATTCATATCACTATCTTCTCCTCGTAAGACTGGCTCTGCGTCGTGTGCCCCGCACCTCTGATCCAGAATCCCGAGGTCGTCCGCCTGAAGGTCTGGTCCGCTTGGACCCCAATGATATCCGTCAACTGTTAGATGTAGGAGACTCTTCTAAGTGCCGCCCTACGGTAGGTATTTCTGCTGGTGTACGCTCAGTAAGAAATCTCTCTACAATAAGTTCTCGTTCCAGTACTCCTACCTCCGTCGGAATGCTGAGAGAGATTATCGATGCCCTGATATCATGCCTCAGTCCCTACTCGAAGGTAGGGCCCTGATGAATGGGTCTCATACCATGTCTGTGGAATAGTGCAAGTGATCGGTAAATCTCACAGAGTACTGGGCTACCGTCATGCTACCCTGCCGCAGCTGTAGCAGCTCTGGTATACATACTGCACCGAGGGTGGCTGGGATGAACTCGGAGTGAAAGAGGCTCTCTTAGTCCCACCAAAGGAGGGATGCCTCGTCGTGCACCTGGAGCATCAGGATCCATCATCTTCCTACTACCCCTTGCAGCATACT
Source organism: Viscum album (assembly GCA_963277665.1). Classification (NCBI taxonomy): domain Eukaryota; kingdom Viridiplantae; phylum Streptophyta; class Magnoliopsida; order Santalales; family Viscaceae; genus Viscum; species Viscum album. The sequence goes on from OY728125.1 coordinate 515,305,981, forward strand.
CACTGAAAGGATCACTATGAGGTCAGCTGGTGTCCCCACTAACCTGAAAACTCATACAACATCCTCCATCCAATCCTCGGCTGCCTCAGGGTCCATCTCCATGTGGAACATGGGAGGTCTATGATGTTGAAACTCATGCAGTGCACTAAGGCGACATGCACTCTCACCGGCTGGGACTGGTGGCATCAGTGGCTCGGAGGTAGAGCTACCGTCGGTGCCTCTGCTGTAATATGGCCCTGTACCGAGGCCTTGTCGCTCAGAGGGCTGTCGTCTCTCACAAAGCTCAGAGCCCTAGTTGGATGCCTTCGTGGGGCCATACTAAAAATAAACAGGTGATACATAGTCAATAAAGTATACCTGGTGAGCTGACACAAAGTAATCACCCTGAAAAATTTTGAAACACACATGCAATCAATGTTTTCGTGCATTGAGTCGGAAATCAGAAGTCAGGGTCCTGGTGTATGGATACGTCGGCCGCCGCACCAACACTGGACTCCTTGGATTGATAACCACACTCAATACCCTTAATATTACTGCTTCACATAGAATAAGAACAGATTCTTGAGTTCTGTGGTAGAACCGAACTCATATGATACCAATTTTTTACGACCCATCCTTAGGACCTGTGCCATGTCTACCCCAATCCCTCCTTCCATAGGCCAGGTACTGGCGACTAGCACCAAAGGCATAAATCCCAACAATATAGGAATGAATTGCCTCTATAAAGTATACAAACCATATAGAGAATGCATGATGAGTAAACACTATGTAAACTGGATACAAAAGTAAGCGTTGGAAAGTAAATTTTCCAGAATACAAACCCAACTGAATGTAAAGTACAACTGAAAAGAGAGTATAGTGGCATAAAATTAAAGCAGCAACAGCAATCCGGCCTCTGGAAACCCCACCTGATGGGTGGGTATAGATGGTATCCTATGCTCCTCAGCTCTAGCCGTCTACTCCGTGTACGTCATGTCCAGTGATCCACATCCACGTACCGTTCAGCTACACGAGCTCCTTCCTCGATCAGTGATGACCGTCGTATGCATCCAACACAACGTAGTGCGGGAATAGCCGGTGCAGGGGAGAGTATACTCAACTCATTAGGGACCCCAAGACCCTTGAAGGTCTCTCAGAATCCAAGAAGCATAATCCACAATGGAACGATACAATCATGAAGTAACAACCAACTCTACATAAGTATATTCCCATACATATACCTAAGTAATCAATTCTAGTTCACGTCCAACATATGAGCCCAAGTTCTCTCTAGTACACACAGGATAACCTAATCTAATCCACACAGGATAACACAACCCAATCCACATAAAAAACAAGGTCAATCACATCGTATATATTGATTGAAAGTCAAGACTTAGCTCACAGTGGTATACTTCTTTGTAAGAAGATAGAGATGATCATATGTATCCATTGATTCATCTAAGATATCGAACCCACATAGCATACAATACAAGCTAAGTTGTCGGACCCACAAAAGATACAAGACCAGCTACTCTGTCGGACCCACGTAGGAAACAAGAACAACATCAAATACTACCGGACCCATATAGGATACAAGAATAGTAGTCATCACCATTGAAACCACGAAGGATTCCAGTACGGTCGTCATCGCTGCCGAACCCACAGAGGATCCCAGTACAACCATCATCGTCGTCGCAGTCGCAGCCAGCTCTAGGGTTACTGCAAACAGTGTACTCGATTCTGGGAGGGTCCGCTCCTTGAGTCAAGGGATCGATACATCAACTACCACAATGTCTCAAGTTGATGTATTCCGAAGCTCCACCATGTCATTGGGGGATAATCCAAACAAAACATATCCAAGGTACTATATACAAAATTACCAATCCTTTTACCAAAAATTTCCCAGCATGTAGGTATACGGCACACGCCGTGTAGTCAGTTCTCGAGTACTGCTCACGTCTAATGGTCTGTGTAAAATGGCTAGTCATGTAGGAAGTAAGTACATGACGTGTGTTATGATTACACACTATGTAAATGCATCTGGGTCAGCTCCGTGTATGCTGGTCATGTGCCCGTACATAGCCTCAATCTGTGATCGCCAAACCATGTAACCGCTACATGTGGTAGCTCGTGCCACGGGCCATGCCTGGCCGTTTGGTGGAGTACATGCCCGTGTACTACACCCCATGTCCATGTATCCCCAGGATACATGTTGAGTCCCGCGAAGCCGCTTTTGTAAAGAAAATATACGTCGTGCCTCTTGGCCGTGTATTGTTGCTCGTGTCCATGTATTTCCCAGAATACATGCCATGTCTCAGGGAGCTACTTCTTTCATTTTTCATAGAGATTACACACTGTGGGACTAGGGTCACACACTGTGTGTTACATGTCTTAACCCGAAACTCAAGCCTCAGTACGCCCACACTACACGGCGTGTTTTTCATAGATACACGCCGTGTAATCTGGAATTTTCCAGAAATAACGCCTCCGGGAAGCACGCCTCCCGTGATGTCCATTCTTCATTCTGACGGTCCGTTCATTACAAAACTTCAGACACTATGTCAGCCTGATGTCCCATAATCATCCCTAGTGTTTTTAGGCCTCCGATAGGCTCTTAAACAATATTGATTCACCTACTCGAAGAATGGTCGAGGGATGATCCTTCCAGTTCCGGTAAGATCTGTCACCCGTTATCGTCGTTGCACATCCACTAGGACATCGTGATTTAGGGTCTTCAAATTGGGATCATTGCATCTCACAAAAACTAGCAACAATCTGGTAATAATCACCCCTGAAGAACATGCAGATCACACCAAACATTCAAAAAACGGTGGAGGGATTGGGCCGAGTTTGTTTGGCCCGTTCCTTCCGTGTTAGTTTGGTAGCAATTAGGTCAGGAGAAAAAAACATGGAATGAGAATCAGTGTTGCTCATAAAAAAAATCACCCCTACCTCGAAGTAGTTTTAGAACAAAGATCATCGTGGGAAACAGTGTCGTGAGTTAAAGCTCCGTATTTTTTTGACGGAGAACGTCCGAGGAGGAGCGGTGTCTCCCTTCCATTGACACAGGAAGAAGAACGAAGTATGGCACGTCAGTGTTCTTCTTGTTCTTTAAAGAGGATGATGAACATATTCAGAGAAAAGAACGCTCTCTCTCTCAAAATCCCCAACACAAAAAAACAATCCCTAAAATAAACTAATAGTTATTCTAATTTTATTATAACATGCCATGCATTTAAATTTTAAATATTCAAACACATAACTCTCAATTAATTTAAGAATTGGCATGATTTAATGTGAAGAGGGAAGTCACTTCATTTAATAAAAGGGGGTTCAAAGGGGTAGAGTTAATGGGGTAAGGGAATAAAAAGGGTCGGGGTTCGTGTGTGCCCCACCTCACCTTTATCATCAATTGGTTAGTTCCCCAACTTCTACACATGCATAGAAGTAAAATTTTTTCCACAAATTTTATTTAATTCACTAACTAACCTCGAATTTTTAGCAACTCCTCTCAAGAAAAAGCAATTCCAGAAAGGGTCTTCATAAGCAATTACCACCGCTGTAGTTTCACATTTTCCCTCGGATTTAAATTCATATTACAGGTTTAAAAGTTAGGAAAACCCGCTCGTTCGTTCACTCAACATACCCGAGCTAAACTTCAGAAATTGATTCCGGGCACACCGGGACTCGGAATCCAGTTTTTTCAGGAACTGTATACTCGTAAAATCCTTAAAAATTTAGGAAAAAAAATTCCATGATATTTTTGGGTCTTTACAACATGTAAAATTAGATGTTTATATACCATATAATAGAAAATTGGATCATAACATTACATTATTTCTCAATCAAATGAAATTGATTTGAAATCCTTCACCTCACATTTCGTTTTTTATCCTTCTTTAATCTCATTTATAGTTTTTTTAAAAATATTATTATCATTTTTAAAAATTTCTATTAATATTAATAATATCATATACGATTATTTTATTACTTATTATGACACATTATTTAATAAAAAACCATTATTTTCTTTATTTCAATTGTTAATTTTATTGTTTTCTTAGGATTGCTTCATCGTGAATGATCTAATTCTTGATAATATTATATATTTATATAATCTCAGTAATAATAGACATGAAATATTTATGATGTTATTAAACCAATTATACTTCTATGAATATTATTGAATGTTGGTTTCGAAAAATTGACTATATTACAATCATGGAGACTATAGGGTGTTTGTACAGTTGAGTAACGTTTCCATTTTATGATGATCACAATGGAAAAGAAGTATATAAAATTTTATCCTAAAATAATGGTAATATTATCATAGTAAATATATTATTTCATTAATTATACATATATATATATATATATCATCAATGTGGTGATGTTATCAAAAGAGAGTCATATCGCTTTTTGAAGGTTATCGTCCACACATACAGAAATAATGTTATCATTTTTGTTACGTATAAAAAGCTAAATAAATAAAACTATATATCATGTTTTCAGAACGATAATATTTCATCAATGTAATAATTATTTCATTTATATCTTTTATACCCTCTTCCTTATCCTTATTTCATTCCAAGTAATGTGATAGTGAAAGAAGAATTAAATCGCTTTGTAATGTGGTAGTTCTCCATACACACTAGTGACATTATCGTATCCCCTACAGAATTGAAATTAAAAAAGTTATATATATTATAAAGAAAAAAAATGTATAAAAATTTCATAAATATAAAATATATATATACATTATATACGTCATCATACCCAACTGTGTATGGTTGTAATAGAATGACGGAGGGCATCGGTTTGTGAGGTGGTACCCCACCACACACAAGAAAGATAATATTGTAAACCATTTTATAGATGTTGAGAAGGTTGTAGGTCATGATCATATAATAAAAAACTCCATGTATATAGAAGTTTAAGACATTATTATGTCATTATGTTATAATAATAATTAATGGAGGATTAAAATTAATAAATTAGTAATCATGTTGAAGAGAATTACAACTTATTCAGGTATTCCCCATAGGATTGACCCAAAATCATTCCTAGGTATATTGTAATTATAAACTAAAGGTTATACAATTATAGGATGGGATTTGGGTAGGTATTTTCTAAATCAAAATTATTTTAATAATAGATGAATGCAGTGGCTGTTTATATGTAAGATGAGTGGAACACTTGTATGTTTTGGTAAGTAATAATTCTATTAGTATTTTTTATTTCACAATGACCAAAAAATAGACTATAATTAATACTAGAGTTGATAGATAATAAATATATCTATCCAATATATATTATAATATTTTTAGGTCATTTAACCCTTTTGTTAGTTTAACCCCTTATAATCCATTTTCACCTTATCAGTGGTAATTATTTTTTGTTATTATCACACTTAATTGTTTTCAAAAATTCTGTTGAAAAATTAAAAATCTAAGTTATTATTATTTCACATATGGAATAATGTTTTAAAAAATCAGTTAATTAATATGAAAATATGTAATTTAATATTAACATCACAGATGTGATGATAAAGAGGGTTTTCAATGGGAAATTGCTCGAATATTTACATCTTTCTATATCAAAATTCAATATGTAATTTTTTTCCCTAAAATAAATTTGATTATTTGATATATAAATGATTTAATTTTACTTCATAATTAATTTAAAATATAATATAAGCTTTTATTTTATTTAAATGAAATACAATTTTCAACGAAAATTTCGTTTTTATTACTATTAATCAAAAAATAATATATATAAAAAAAATCCCATAAATTCACCCTGATATATGTTTAAAATATTATTTTAAAAAAAAATTAGTTATATTAAATAAATCTTCTAATACTGGTAATAATTAATTTTACGTTGCCTTTAAAATGTGTGAAAAAATTGCCTTTTAGAAAAATACAGGTTTTCACAAAACATTTGTTTCCCTTTCAAGTCGTTCTTATTTTTTCCAATATATAGAGAACAATTGAGTTTATTTTATATATTTATAAAATAATTTGTGATTCAATATGATTTACTTATGACTTTTCAATTAATTTATGTTTTGAAAATCAAAACCCACCTATCTTAATTCAAAAATGTTTTTCCTAAGATATATCTTAGTATGGAAAATTTTCCATCCCCATGGAAATTTTTCCCTTATTTTTTTCATTGTTCATTTTATAGTTTCTCTATTTCAAAATCTGTTTATTTTTTTATAGTCTAAAATAGGATTCAAATATAAATCATAGGAATCTTATAATTCTTTAGTTTTTGTGTATTCTGAAATTCTGATTCTTAATTCTCTGATAATTCAGACACCCAATTATTTGAAATCCAGACCCCAAATTCTTTAATATTCACACTCTGAATTCCCAAAAATTCAGATTCTGGATTCTCTAGAATTCAGTCTCCGAATACTATAAAATTTAGATTTTAAGTTCTCTGAAATTCAGATTCCAAGTTCTCTAAAATTCAGACTCCGAATTCACTGAAATTTAAACTTCAAATTCATTGATATTCAGAATCTGATTTCTATGAAATTTTGTCTTTGAATTCAATAAAATTCAGATTCCAATAACATTGATTTTCTACCTCTAAATTCCTCAAAATTAAGATTCCTAATTACTTGAAATTTGGATTCTGAATTTCTTAGAATTCTTGTTCTGAAATCCTCAGAATCCAGACTCGAAACTCCTCACAATTAAGATTAAAAATTCCTTAGAATTCTGGTTCTGAATTCCATGAAAAACTGAATCTGAATATTTATGATTTATAGTCTCCAAGTGTTTAATTACAGAGACTCATAACTTTTTTTCAGTAAACACCAAAAATTATATTTGGTTAAGAAAACATATTTTACAGAGCCTTGTTATAGTTATGAAATGATTTCATACAATCTGTTTCATATTAATCGTTGTTTGAGTGACATGTGTATTGGTCCCTCCAATATTTAAAGAAAAATTATGACTATTAGAGGAGGTAATCGACCGTTGTGAAAATTCATATAAATAGAAGAACATTTGAACGAGCTCAAAACAACTAATCCATCAATCTAATGATTACAAGCTATGGATGTGATTTCTAGAGGGATATAGACTATCTTGCCATGTGCCTACTAAACATCTTTTTCAGCTTGCTTCATGATTCTCTGAATATTGTTGTGTACAATCGAGGTCTTTTGAGGATAGTAAGGCAGTGGTTCCGATTACCTTAAAGATCAAAGACTTTTAGTGATAGGAAGAAATAGGTTCCTACCACCTTAATGTTTGATGGCCTGTGAAGAATGCAAGGCATATTCTAATATTCCTTTTGAAGGGGTACCCATGTGTGGGTAAGACAATCTTTCTTAAAAGTACAAATCAAGGGACCTTTATCAAAGGTTGTTGGATACCCTTCTCTTTGGGTTAAAATATTTCATACTTGTTACTTTTTTGATTCAAAATTATATTCCATTGTCTTTTGATAACGGAAGATATTATAACCTTCTTATAATGTTTTGTCCTATTTTCCACTCTGATAAGAAATATTCTATATGATTTAATGTATAATTTTTTTATACATTTATTCTGTTTCATTTCCAGAACCATATATCTGGAACCTATAATGTTTGTACAACTAAGTGGTCTTGTGAATTTTCATTGTTTAACTTTGTTAAACATAGTTTTATTTAATGATAAAAATGAATGTTTCAAAATTTACAATTCACCCTCCACATTCAATTGATAATCAACATTCATATTTCGATCCTATAATAATAATTTTTATATATTAGTTATTAATATTCATAACATCTAATATAATGGATATATTATAATGTTATATTTTATTATGGTTTATTTGGAGTCCTGGTTTCATGTTATGTAAGCTATCAAAGAGATTAAACATAAGGACATATACTTTTTGGTTTACTTAATATCATTGTTGTGTGTTTCGTATTTAATTAAATTAAATGTTCATATTTAATAATTTTAGGTTGTTACAATCTTCCGAACATAAATAAATTTCATCCTCATAATTTAATCCTAATATTGGAAATCAAAGTATAGAAATTTGATAATTTTGTTATTAATAAAAAATATCATAAAAAGATATAACAATACACCATCTTAATAAGAGTATATGAAAATTAAAAAGGTTATACGGAATAAGAAATAACATTATTTTTATTTGGAATGACGCTTGTGTAAAGTGATGATATGGGCATGGGAGAAAAGTGTAAATAATTATAGATAGTAATTGAGATCATTGATAATCAGAAAATAATGGTGAATGTAATTTTAAGGTACTTAAACCCATAACTATGTTATTATTTAGAAGAAGATGTAATTAATCAGATAATAATTTCTCAATTTAAATATTTTTCAATATATTTTTACTAATATTTATGAATACATTGATAGTCTAAAAATATATGGAAATAAACATAATTAATATGTGTATATTTCATAAGTAAAATATAATAATTTTTTGGGTGTTGATTGATATACAATTCTTCTCTTACTCCAAGAAATGAATATCAATAAATGTTTTTTTCTATGGCTGAAGAATCAAAATACACTTTTAAAAGATCATATGATCCATAGAAGAGAGTCATGTATTTCTATATTCTCTAACTAATTTCAGAAAACCAATATTGTTATCCATAATTATCTAATATAATAAATTAATGTATATTGTTAAAATTTAACACCATATGTTCATAATTAATAATTATTATTCATATTATTTTACTAAAATATCAAATATTTACTTTGGCATCATGTAGGTTAGTAGCTGCCAATAAAACCTCCTTATTTTTCTTCTGTTAAAGGTTTATTCCCCAAGACATTTGCTGATGCGATGGGTTTTAACCCATAAAATGGTTTGTCCTTTTTATAAAACCATATTAATATAATTCCTATAAACATCCAATCAAATATGATGGAAATCCTTCAAATAAAATCCTTCATTAAATTTACATCTTATTATTGATTTCAATAAGTTTTTTCCAATAGTCTAATAATATTATTTGACTATTATGAACATTTCATAATTGATCATATTAACCATAAATTTTATCAATACCATGAACGTATGTCTTTAAAATATAAGGGCATTATCCTGAAATAACTTTTCCACTAAAACATATAATTTCAATAAATTTCTCCTAAATATCTTAAATCATCTTGACATTCATACCACACAAATTTTTACAATGGGTTTTTAAGAAATTTATTTTATGATCGACCATGAAATAAAAACCAATGATGATATCCATAACTCTTAAGTTAATTAATTCTCATTTGTTTCTAAACATAAAAACAATCCTCATACATTTGATGATTCTTATACAAAAATAAAATTTTAAAAAATACATCTATAATATAATTTTGGAATTATAATAAATACATCAACCATTTTATTTCAACCTATGTCCATTTTTTAGGTGTAAACATTTATATGATAAATATAACTCATATAATTATAAATTTATACACATTTAATACAATTAACTATGAATGGATCCCTAGGATTATATTTATTTCCTTCCATTGTGATCCACATTTACCTTAAAATTAATTACTTTATTATCTTCATTTTCACACATGAAACATTTTGAAATTCATTTTAGACGCCTTATTTTCAATATAATACACAACATTATTAACAATGTTCATTAATTATCATCATCAATTTAAGTCATTTATAATTGTTTGTAAATAAAATGTGATTTATTTGAAGAAAATTCAAAGGCATATTCAAGCCAGGTGAATAGAAAGGCCCATTATTCTGCACTATGTGATGATTAGGTCAATCCCAATTCAACCTTTTTGGACTTATTAAACTTATATAAATTTTCCCTATGACCAAATCCACTTGTAATATCTATATAAGGAAGTATTCCAATGAAAAAGAACATAATATCTTCCTTACCAAAAATGCAGAATGTTTGAATACACCAATTATAAAATTTTATCATACTATTATGTAACCTAGTATATGATTTTATAAATCTATTTACTAAGGATTAAAATAATATTCTGTTATTTCAAACTTGAGAAACATCGACTTTAGTATACTATAGTTGTTGTCTTGTTTATTAAATTAGCATAAGATACAAGGAATTTCATCATGAATGACCAGAAGGTTTAGTAATCTTAGTAAACTAGAGATATACCTAAGTCCCATAATACATTTGAATACCCAATTAAAACATATTTTTCATAGAATAAATTTATTCCATCTATAATATTATTTCTTATCATTAGTATTATTCATCAGGGATAAATAGGAATGGAAATTAAATAAGGGAATGAAAAAATTATAAGGGTTATGTAAAAAAGAAGAAACTATGAATCCACATGTATAATCAATATGGAATAGTATATAATTGGACACAAATTCCATGTAATCAATAAAATAAAATGAAATTTCATATAGAGATATTATCAATGGAAATATCATTGATAATAATTAATATAGAAACATAAATAACAAACAATTCATTCAATTGAATCAAAAACATGATTTTAATAATGGGATAAGGAATCATCAATATGGAAAGGTATATAAATTAAGAAAAATTCCTTTTAATAAATTTGTGAGAATAAAATTAATGTGGATATAATATCATTGTGAAAATATCATGGATAATAATAACTAAATTATTAATGAAGGAAATACTAAAGTATTTGATGTCATGTGTCTTATTTACCGAGTACAACTACCATTATCATCTACAATTAAAAAAATATAAAATTTATGGTTAGAGACCAATTTAACAAATTAATGCCAAAAAATTTATCCCATGAGACAACTGATTCATAGAGGGGTTATCTATAACAAGGCCCTACAAGTGTATTTCTTGTCCAAAGAATTCATCATGTATCAAATAATGGATTTGATTTATAAAAAATGATTGTTGTCATCAAATATCTTAATTTCATAATGAGTAAAAATTTATCAATATTTCCAAGGATTAAAAAATTAGGATCAATGTAGAAATATTTATGAAAATTGTAAAATTAATTAAAAAATTAACGTATCCATGATAAATAATACAAAATTTTATATGATATTATAGGTCTAATTATAACATTAAATTGTAAATTTCATGTGGATGTTATTGAATGCAAAAGAGAATCAAGGAAGTGAACATCAATAACATCCATGTTCAAAATAATAATAAAAAATCCTCATAGATAATAAGGATAGTATCCGTTCATTTTATTCCCCTTGGACTACGAATAAATGGTTGTTGTTATTATTGAATAGACATACAATAAAAATGTCATTGATATTTTTATTGAGGAAATTTTATTTTCCATTTTGAAAATCAATATTTATTAAACTAAATTTTGAAATATATTTTGAAAATTATATTCATTGTAAATATCATTTGAAACATATAAAATAATGATTGAGACATTTTGGTCAGAATGAAGGTTATAAATTTCATTCAAGTCGTAGATATTAAAATAATGATTCCTTTCACTCTTTCGATATAATAAAAACTAATAATATTTTTCAAAACTAAACAACGATTCATTGTAAAAATATTTACAAAAATAAAAATATTAAAAATATTTTAATAAATTTTTATAAAAATTTTAATAACATGTAAAAATATTTTTAAAACACTATTATGGATGAAAATATTTTTCTAACATATGAGAGAAATGATGTTGGATATTACTAAACAAAATTTTCTCAATTAAATTTAGTTCTAAAGAGAATAAAACTCATTAAATTTCATGAAATAAAAATTAATAAATATAATATTGTAATGTAAAATGGGATTATTATATAACGATAAAATTATTTCATACAAATTAAATTTATGAATAAACATCCACGACGATAATGAGATAATGAAATAAACATTAAAAATGATCAAAAAAGATGTGATAGTTAGTTAGTGAATTGATTATTTAAATCAAATATAAATCCAAGTAACAAATATATATATATATATAATAATTTAAAAAAACTTCAATACAAACATAATTATAGAATATCAATTATAATGAATAAGTAATATAACCCCATAAAACAAATTGACTTCTGAAATTCATTACAACTTGTTATTTTTCATTAAATATCCACTTAGATGAAAATGCTCAAATATAATCATAAAATACCATGAATAAATAATTATTTATGAAATTACATGTAAAATTGTATGTATATACACAACATAAACCAAATTACGTAGGTAACATTTCAATTTGTCTCAATAAAATGAAATTGAGATAAAATCCCTTAACACACACTTCCATTTGGATAAGTGTTATTTAAAATGCATTATAGTGTTTCTAAAAATGTTATTAACTTAATATAAGACTATATTAATATTTATAATATCATATATTTTCCGTTTATAACAATTTATCACCCATTTGTTAACAGTATATCATTATTTTCAATGTTTAAGGTGTTAATTGTTATGTTTTCTTTCGAATGTTTCATCCTGAATAATATGATTATTGCAGATATTTTATAATTATATTATATCAATAATAATAATCTTATATAATTATTATAATTTCTCCAATTTCATATTATAATCCAATCATGATAGATTGTAACAAAAAATCGACAATGTAGAAATCATGGAGTTGGTTAATAGTATATATGTCTGAGTAACATTTCCAATTTTAAATGATAATTTTTTGAAGAGGAAATTAATATTTTTCCTATATTGAATGAATATAATATCATATATACCATAGTTTTTATTTAAATATAAACATATATTTATTCATTTTTATTTGTTTATGAAAAGAGAGTCATATCGCTTTTGTGAACATGGTAGTCCACATGTGCACAAATGATGTTATCATTTTTGTGATTGGTAAGTTAATGATGATGGATAATAAATTTATAATTATAAATATGTTGTTAATATAATAATTACTTCATGTATATCACATATATTTTTTTGCATATATCCTTATTTCATTTCATGAAAAGAGTTATAGAATGATGAATCACATTTTATTGTGAGGTGATAATCGTGAGTACACCAGAGTGAAATTATCATATCCCCTATAGAATGGAAAATAAAAAGTAATATGTGGTATAATAACTCAAGTGGTATAATAATAATATAAATATAATATATATATATATATATATATATATACATTATATCCATCATTATATCATACCATGAAATGTGGAAATGGAAATACTAATGACATCAATTCACAATGAGGTAGTCTGTCATACACGTGAACGATGATTTAAAACCCCATTTTACGGATATGGAGATGGTTGTAGGTCATAAACATTTTATAATAGCATCAAAAAATTTGTAATATAGTTATGTTAATATATCATCATTTTTTAATAATTATTGAATAATGAGGTGAAATAAATAAAATAAAAACATTCGTTGAATAGAGTTTCATCTTCATCTTGTATCCTTTTTATATTTGAACCAAAAGACTCCCAGAGATGTTTGTATGATAAAAAAGAATTATGGCATGAGGGGATTAAATTTTTTAAGATATTTATTTATGTAGTAGAAGAATCAAAATTTTTTGATGCAAATATGATAGGGGTGGCCTTTTATAGGTGAGTTGAGTGGAACCCCTGTAATGTTTTAAAATATTTAATTGTACTCTTTTTGGTCACGTCACAAGGATCCTATAATAGAATATTATCAATTATATATTCAATAAGGTCAAAATATTTTAATAAAATATTTTTTATACAATTCTTTATATCATTATAAACCATATCTATTTATCTTATCACCTGGTAAATCTATTATTACCTTAACTACAATAATTGATATATTTTCTATTTTCACTATTAATTTATGTAAAAATTTGTGTTTCCCTTCGTAGGAATTTAATATTATTCTGATTAAATATGTAGAATGCACTTTCCAAAATTCTATTCCCTTATGTTGAAAATTTTAATTTAATTATAATCCCCTTGATTTGATGAGAACGTTGGTTTTGAAAGATAATATTTTAAAAAACCATACAAGGTTTTATATGAATATTGTATATGAAAATTATTACTATTTGAATGAAATAAATCATGGTTACATTTTAGTTGTTTAGGGTTATTTTCTTTCTAAAAAATGGTTCATAATATCCAATAATAGAAAAGTTGTACACTATAAAGTTCCTAAGGGAGTTCGTTGTTATATGAACCATAGAGTAGTTGTGATATGAGGACTAAAAAAGAAGGTATGTGAAATTGAAAAGCAATCTATAATTTGATTATGTATGTGGTGAATTAAAAACCCTATAAATGATTTCAGTTCATCTGAATCATATTTTTTGAGATTAATGAAATTTAATTAATGTTCTCTATAATGGGATTGTCGTTTGGAAAGGAAGACAATGATTTAAGTGGTGTCATGAATGAATAAATGTGCTTTTCAAGCTACCTAAAACGATCAGTATGCAGTGATGTCTATTCTAAAAATTACATTTGTGTAATTAGGAATAGATTTTTTGATCTATTATCCTATATAAAAGATAATAATCAGATCATTATGTGAGTGGAAATTTTATCAGAGAGGAAAATCACAAGGAGAATTAAGCTAAGTATGAATGTGGTCTATAGAGGAGGAAGTGGTTCATAAAGGAGGTATCATTTAAATGGGTCATTTTTTTCTAAGGGAGTATTCTGCGACGAAATTGTTCTAAAATGTGGAATTTTTTTGTTTATTGCATCTCACAAATTTCAATCGTTCATTAAGAGTTAGTCATTTGTAATGTGAAGGCCATCCACGAAGTAAAGGCATATCATAAATATATCACTCTACATGGTACAAGGATTTTCACAATGGTTCTTAATAAATTTCATAATAAAAATTAATAATTTGTTAAAGGACTCTAACGAAATAAAATTTCCTACGATGAAGTTTATTTCATCATCCAAATGAAAATAAATCCTCATAGAACATTGATATGAGTGTGAAACAATTCATAAGTTATTTATAATAAAATAATACTCTTCTAATTAAGTAGTGGTAACAATTCATTAGAAATTTTTTGGGAATATTAAAAATTTTAAAGGTTTTAAACCATGATGGATAGTGAGTCCATTCGGAACCATTTATTGGAAGGGAGATTTACTGGATTTGGTACACAACCACATTTCAAATGTAGGCACCATTGACATGGCCTAGTGAGATTGAAGCAATTAAAATTTTTATTCCATGGGAATTCTTTGATTCTCATGTTTTTCTAATATAAGGGATATAGATATAATAGTGTTTATTTAAAACAATACAAAATCCAATGAGATAGTTGTTCTAATTTTTCATACCTTAATTCACCCCTCTCTCACCCTCATAGTATTTAATCTTGTTAGGATAACAAAAAAATGACTTATATTAAATTAACTAATATATAATTAAACTAATGTTACTTTAAAACCAATTTAAAATATAATTTAACCTTTTATCTTATAAAAAATAAAGTGAAATTTTCAATTAAAATTCATTATTGTTTACTATTTATAAAAACATGAATAATCTCAGACAAATCCAAACAAAATTCACCATAATCTAAGTTTATATAATATGATTTAAAAAATAAATATTATTTTATCAAATAAATTTTCTAATACTGGAAAAACATATTTTTAAATTATGTCCTTAAAAGGCGACTTAACCACCTTTTAGAAAAATAATCTTTTTTATAAATTATTTCATTATATTTCAAATAATTCTTATTTTACTACTAATCAATATTTAACCATTGAATTTATTTTATTTATATTTAATCTTTATAATTTTCATATTTTAGTTAGTATTATTTATACATTAAATTTTAACATCTAGTTTATAATGGTATAAAATATTATGGTTCATTTAAACTCAAGGTTGTGTGTTCCACAAGCTATCCAATATATAAGATTTAAGGAAATATAATTTTTTTTAATATTTGTTTTATGTTTCATATATTCTACAGAACTAAATGTTCTTAACATAAAATTTATTGGTATTGTATTTTTAATATAGTTTATATTCTTCATAACAATGAAATGTTATGAACCAACCATTGATAACATCTTGTTAATCCAAAAAAACTATAAATATCTAAAACATTTATTGGTATTGTCCATTCTATATCTATAATAATTTTAAAGGGATCAACTATAATTCAGTATTTATTTATAATTTTTCCAATCAATGAAATATTTTTTTCCAACAATCATATTTTAAAAATATTTTATATAACTTATTTTCTTTTAGGGATTTCATATCATTCCATAAATTCATTTAAAAATCCTCACAATTGTTTGAAATAATCAAGATATAAGAAAAAATTTACAGGTATCAAAAAAAATTAGTTAATAATTTATTTATAATACCCATAAATATTGTTTGGTCATTTTTCAACCTAAAGGGAATAACAATAAACTCAAATGTACATGTATCTAGTTTATAATATTGCTTCCATAATTTCATCCCCCTTAACCTTCAACTAATAGTACCCAAAACAAAGTTCTAATTTCAAAATAATATAATTCCCTCTAGATTTGATAAAAAATCATCGATATGAGGAAATTGATTCATATTCTTAATCGTAATGTTATTCAATGTGCAATAATCATTGATAATCCTCATGGGACCATATTTATTTTTTTAAAAAAATATTAGAGCCCCCTTGTGAAGTTCTACAATGAATAAATCATTTAACAATAAATCATAAATCAAAATTTTCTATTAAAGAACTTATACATCAGTATTTCAATAAGGGTTTTTTGATATAGGATTAGCATATAGAACTATGTGAATAATAAATTCAACTTATTGATCAGTTCTAAAATTAGAAAACTCATCACAAAAAAAGCATGGTATTTTTTTAGTACTATAACATCATTAAACTAATCATTTTCCTTTTTTTAAAAATTTTTATATGGTAACTATTATTGTTATATTATACTATTTTCCCAACCTATATATATATTATCAATGTTTTAGGTTTATTAATTTAATATAAATGAGAGTCCATAGAAAAAACATATTTATATCTATGATCTACCTTAGTGGGGTAAATTGAGGGAAACTAAATAGCTAGATTAACACAACACTCTACTATATGATATACATCATGGTTTTTATCTAAAAAATTTACAATAATAATGATAGAAATATTTATATAATTTATTTTAGTCTTGATACTTCCCATATTTTTTTTACCATATGATGTGGATTTATTTCAAGAGGTAGAATTTCAAATTTACCAAAATATTTTTATAAGAAAAAATAATGTGTATACCCTGAATCAAACAATACATTTTCATAATATTCATAAACATGAAATAAACATGATACCACATCATTTGATATTCCATCATCTAATAGAGTGGTTTCAAAGGATATCACGTCAAATTTCTACTTATATTCTGCAATCGTTACATCACCCAAGTTATTATTTAGAAACAGATTTTCATAAGGATCAAACTAGTTACATTTAGAAAATGTAACATTTTTTCTATATGATTTGTATTAAAAATACGAAGATATTTTTCATCTCTATTGTAAGTTATATGCCTATACATAACACATCATAATCACTTATGAAACATGATGAGGAATTACCCAATTGGGTTTTTACCATTACGATTTTAAACTAATAACATAATTTTCATACCATCAAATTTATTTTATTCATTATTCACCATTTCCTACAATGTATAAAAAATTTCATTGTCTATTCACCAACAGATGAACATTATAAAATATCATTTATACCTTCTAAACACATTTCACAAGTTTCTCTTAACATGGAAATTAAATGTAATCAAATTCCCTTCAATCTATTGGCTTTAATAATGACTAAAACTAGTTATTTTTATAATTAATATCCCATATATAATATGAGGAATACCTTAAAAATAAGTAAAATTTACATCATATATACCCACTAAATATTCCTCATTTTGTTTCAATTCGAATAATTTATCTTCATCATTATTCTAACCAGTATATGAAAATATTTCTCAAGGATAATATTTAAAAATTAAACCCAATTCATGAAATCAATTCCCTCACTTCCTTTGTTACTCTTGAGCATTGGCCACCAACATTTATCTTCACCTTCGAAAAACTAAATTGAAATACTTACCTTATATATATATATATAAATCCCCTGACATTTACTATATTTTATATGGATTTAATCTATCCATTAGCTACCACTATGTCAGATGGTCCACTAAATACTACCGGTTCTTTTTTCATAATATACTTATTTATCGTATTGTTCCTCTTTATAAGATCAGCATGTTCTATAACATATACATCACTGATATTTATTACTAGTTTCATATGATCTATTAAAATAATAATCATCTCAATTAAATTTCTAAATATTACAAGTTGTTATTTTGGAATGATATCGTCCCCTCGGTGCCATCATAATTAATCTTCCATATCAATATATGTAAACCCTTTCATAACTAAAATATTTTGGACAATGAAACATCAAAATCATAAAATGATATATCATATTCCTTTGACCAATATGTTAAATATTTTATGGGTATTGAACCTAAAAATATTTATAACCCCTTTTCTGATATAAACTATATGGACACAGACCTAGACATTACATATTCTAGAAAAAAAACAAGATTACATATCTTTCATTAACAAATATATTTCAGGTTTTGAGTTTTTTTTATTAATTTCATTATTATTACATAAAAACCCATATATTTTAAAGTGTACACTCTTAGATTGTATCAATTTTTACAATTAGAAAAATTAAGATATAAATAGTATTATTTTCAATATATATAATTATAAATATGATCTTGACCAGATCCTTATCCCCAATAATCCGTAAAACCAATGAAAAACAATTTAAATCATGGGATGAAATAAAAATCCTTTAATGGTACATAAGAAAACAGTTATATCATCCCATTAAAAACCATGAAGTCTTATAAAATACATAAATTTATCACTTTATTCTTTTTTATTAGAAAATAAATTATTTAGACAAGAAAAACACACCATTTTCCTCAAATTAAACATTTATAACCCCAACAATGAATATATACCGCATGTAGATAAATTGTTAATCTTTTCATATTAGTCCTATATATAGATTAAATCTTACAGTTACAAATGGAATTACCGTCACAGTTATGCATCATTAACTATCACAATAACACTTGAAGTGACCATCATTCTTATACTTGAAAAAACCATCAGAGTATATTCCCATAGTCACTTAGGAGAAACCTAATTAGTTAAATCTATAAAATATTTAGAAGAACCATCAGAGTATACTTCCAAATTATCTTAGGATAAACCAAATAAATTAACTCCATACCTTTACACAATATATTATAATGATATATCAGAATCACCCCCATTCATTTATAATTGAACAACATGTCCTCGTTTACAATTCCCATGAATAAAAATGAAATACATAAAATTTATCATCATAAAATATTTATTACAACTATAAATAAACACATTAGAATATTGATATATCCCTTTACTTTTAAAAAAAATTATAAAAATATAAAATTCCAAGAACAGATGGAAAGATTTTTAAATTTTTTTTAAAAATGATAATTTATATATCAATAAGAACATTTTTTAATTTCTATGGGAGTGGTAAAAATAATTTTGATCGTATATGTTAAAAAAGATCTTTCTTTTTTATCTTTTGTATATAAAGTCAAATTATTTCATTAAATTAATATTTTTTTAAAAAAATGAATAAATGTACAAAGATACATAAAATATACATCATAATTAATTTATACCCATCTAAATACATCCATATAATACATTCAAAAAAATTGACATGGAAAAAATATATTTTTATAGGAAATATAATATTTTTATTTTTGAAAATAAATTCCCTTACCTTGAGTCTAAATATAAAAGTATGTTATTCATATTCTTCAATAAAAAATTTTAAAATTATTTATATGTTTGCGTAAATTTTTATTTTTTTTAAAACATCTATCACACGTATTACCCTATTATAACAATTAATTAATAATTTATGTTCACGTCGTATATTTTTATGATATTCACTTCAAAAGACCAAAATGACATTTTTTGTTAAATATAATAAAAGAGGTCATTATTACATCATATAAAGAAAAAAATAAACTATTTTTAATTTTTATATATCAATTGTACTTTTAAAACAATAATTAAATGGGTTAATGAAAAATGAACTATGTTACAATCATGGAGACTGTGGGTCACACGTACGCATGACTAACATTTATATTATTCACTGATCATTATTAATATATGTAATGTATTAGTTTATCATTAAATAATTATTAAAATATCACAAATATATTATTATTTCTCTAATTATAGTTATATATATCATACTTGTGATGTGATGGAGAAGAAAAAATCACTTCACTTCGTGGAGGTTTATGTCCACACATAAGTATGAACAATGTTATCATTTTCTAGAGTATGTAAAAGTTAGAAAAATAATTGTTATTATAATTAAATAGTTAAAAAATTCCATTAATATCACATATATCATAAATCCATAATTATAACCAACCATGAATACGGTGAAAAAAAAATTACTTTGGTTTAGGAAGTAGTGATATGTCATACAAACAAATAGGGAATTCCATTCCAATTTAATGGATGATAGATATGTTATGTAATTACAATTATAAATTATAAATATATATAGGATAATAATATTATTAATTTATCATGGTTAAATAATAATGTAATGAAGTTAATTAATAAATATTACTAAAACATGTTATTGAAAACTATATATCTTCCTTGGAAAGTCACTTTTTCATAATACCTTAACCCCACTATTATTGGTATTATTACTAAAATAAGGCCTTTGGTATGTGTGAATGGATTATATTAAAGAATTTTAGTTATTAAATTTTATACCAAATGGCTTTGAGGTGTAATGTAAGAAGAAAAAGTGGTGCCTATTTATAATAAAGAGGTGGGGTAATCATAGAATTTATTAAAAAATTAATTTAATATAAAATCAGTTTCATGTAAAAATGGATCCAGTAATATTTTTATATAATATTACATGTAGAATTTGTATTATAATTAAATATGTTTTTTACATGTTTTCTTCAATTTTTTACTGCCATCATTTTGTTCTCATTTTTCATTATCACTTTATACAATTACCATACTATAAAATATTTCTACCATTTAAGTGTTAATAATTATAATAGAAAATAAAAAACCTATAAACGGATAATTAAAAATTAAAATAACCATATTTCATTAATTTAGAAGATTATAATACTTATTTTAATTCTATAGAATTTAATAAATCATTATTTATTATAGAATATCATTAAAGTTAGTTTGAGAACTATTAATTTACATTGACATTAATAACATCAATATAAATATGGAATTAGAATAAAATGCATAGAAACTCTATAATATGTAATTTGGTTCTAAAGAATTATTATCTACAGTAATTATTCAAAAATATATTCATTTTAAAAAATTTAATATAATTGTTTTTATTTTTTCATTAATTGAATAATTAATACATCAATGTTATATAACAATTAATTATAATTATATCTTCACTAATACATTAAAATAAGTTATAATTATTTGTTTAAATCATTTATCTTCATATTAATAATTATAACTGAACATATTCTGTTTTTATTCCAATGTTAAAAATATATTTTTTTAAAACATATTGTGTCATTTATTACTTTTCCTTTGATAAAATATTATAATGGTTTTAATAGTATAGAAATTATCATATGAAGTATATTGTAAATTGTGATTATTATTAATGATAAATACAAATAAAATTATATTAAAATATTTTTTTAGTGTCATTATGTAGTTCTTATCATTTTATTTTCAATCTAATTTTTCATATTTACTCGTTATCATGGTAACAAAGATTACTAATGGAAATATTCATATTGATCAAAACTAAAATAGAACATTGTACGAAAATTGTACCCTCAAATTCCATTTATTAAATCAAATTTTTAATTTTCAAAACATATATGTGGTAGAATTTGTTTTGAAACTAAACCATTAAAACACAACAAAAATAAGATTTTTTAGAAAAATTCCCTTTTAAATATAATTTTAATTTTCACTTAATTCAACTATAAAATTATTTTCAAGACCAATAATTGTATTATTTTAAAATTAAAATAACTTATTTAATTTTAAAACTACTCTCAAACAAAATATTATTAGAATTACATATTTTCATGAAAAATCTATATTTTTTACTATTCATTAGACACAATCATTTCATAAATTTCTCAAAAATCATTTTAAGATAATTTTTTAATTTTTGAATTAAAAAATTAATATAATTTTCAATATAAAAAAACCATTTTTCAGAAATAAATACTTTAAATAAAACTATATAAAACATAAAAAAATTGATTTTGTTAAAAATAAATCTTTTCAATTTGACTAAAAAATTGCATAATATTTTATAATTAACTGATGAATATATGAAAAAAATTTATATAAACATTACCTAGGATGTTATAGGGGTCATATATATATCATAGTATTATTGTCAGTTTCTTTATTTGGTGTGATTCTAATCCTTTATATAAAGTGGTGTCATATACCTTTTTATGATATTAATTTAGACATGTGTGGATATAAATAGCATTTATTATTGGATATGTAACAGAAATCCTATAAATCATAATTATTTATACGTTTATATATTTTATAATATTAATTTGGATGAATGAATAAATTAAAAATTGAATCATTAATAATATTTAGTCATAGAGGATTTATATGACATTTTATGATTTTATGAGATCTATAAGTAATAATGACATATTGAAGATTCTTATGGAAGTAGTGAGACTGATTAAATTATATAAATACAATGTGCTATATTCCTTCCAAAATAACACACATTTCCAGACCTTGATCATTAAAACATGATTTTTTGGGAATGGTGGGGTGCCTATGGATTATCATGTATATGTTATAGCCTATATGGATAACCTTAACTATTAATTAATCATGTATAATTGTTATATTTTAATTATAATTATCTAGTAATTACAAATAGTTGAGATACATGAGGAATAGATTGAATTTTATCTTTATAGTATATTTTAGAATATTTTATTCCAATCAATAGTCCTAGAATCATATGTCATGTGATTGGTGTGATATCCTGTTTAAATTACAATACGAATAAAGGATTTGTAATAATATTAATAATGTAGTGAAATATAGACCATGTCCAACAAAATATATCTTCTAAATGGGGTTATCATTATTATTGTGAGTGTCTTCCATAAAATTACTTTTTTAAATAAAATAAAACCTGATACATACAAAAAAATATTCCTTATTATAGATAAATCCTAGAATAATAAACATAGTCCTGAGATCCCTTATGTCATATACCTATATATTAATAGATTGGTATCTAAGACCCAGGAATGTTGTCATGGATATTAGTTTTTGTAATGTGTATATGAATGTTATGAACATAAATTTCCCAAATTCTGACTGTTGGGTATTGGATAGTATGTCTATATCACACATTCATAATAAAAAATAAAGACTCAAATAAAGGAGATAATTAATTAAATGTTAAGTAAATATATGTGTTATGAATAATGAAATAGTTTTAGTATTTGAATTTTATAATTATGATCTATATCCAATTTTTATATCATTTTGATAATTGTAAAACAATTACAATATTTCAACCATAAAATAAATTATTCAGAAAACTTTTTTGAATATGTGTTGATTTTTTCTGTTTTTTTAATATTTCATCTATTTATATAAATAAAATATTTATCATCATTTTGATTATGGTGAATAGTTTATAAACCTTATAAATATAAAATATTGTCTATATCATTCTAGATAAAAAGGTTGTGGGATTTGACTCTAACACTATTTATTTTGGGAATTATCATCAAGGGTACATAACTAAGAAATGAATTCAAAAAATGTAAAATATATAGATTTAGGTATCATTAGGATGTGAATCATTATAAAAATATGTAATTTTTATCAATAAAAATGAAAACATTATATATTAGTAGAAACTTTTATAGTTTGTTAGACTATTAGGACTTAAACATAGTTATATATATAGACTAATGAGTATACAAGAAAGGGATCAACTAAGTATATACTAAAAATTAGTGATGAATTTATTTTGTGTGTTTAAATGTTTCTTTTGAGGTAAATGTTATAAATAAATAAAATAGTTTATCTCTTAAAAAATTAAGTATTAAACCATTTATAAAATACTGTTAATATTTTATAATTATATTATCTTAGTGAATAATTATACTAGGAATTTACTGATCATTTGGGAGATTATACTTTTTTGACTAATATATATTCATAGAAAACCATATTTTAATGGTTTAAATAATAGTAGGAATCATATAATTTTTTAGAATATTTGATCAATGATGATTCATCATGACCTTACTATATCTTTCTAGGTATATGATCTAAACGTAATGTATACCAAATTGACAAGATTCAAACTAAATTACTCAAAAATATTCAATTTTAAATATGTATTAAAACATGTCAAAACATTATTTTATATGTATTTTAAAATTTGAAGAATATGTATGATGTTTATTTATAAAAAACATAGACTTAAATATGAAATGTTTTTTTATTTATGGTCTATTAGGGTTCATATAAACACTATGAGATAGTGTTTTCTTATATTAAATAATGATGAATTAATTATATAGGTGATAATCATACTAGCTATTATGAAGAAATTAATATTTATTATTCTTATATTAAGATAGTTAAATAAGAGAGAGAATTTTTATATTTAGGTGGTGTTATTCCTTTCATGAGTAACTTATAATAGTGAATTTTGGTTTCATATTTTAGAAGAAGAATTTGTTTCATCTGAAATATTCCAGGAATTATATTTATTTTCAGTTTTTACTTGGTTCAATCTCAATCTCAAATTTATTTTAATGGTCTTGTTAAATTATATTTATATAAATTCCTTAGTAATGTATATTTTAAAATAAATCAAAATTTAATATCAAAATGGTAGTAAAATAGTATTTTAATTTACATACATATTAAACATAGGTTTCTCTAATGATAGATATATTTATTGTTATTTTTTCTTGTAAAATTCTTGATGTACATTTAAAATAGTTTATTTTATGTTTTATGTTATTTTTAAATTGTGGTTTTCAAGATTTTGATTAAAATCAAGGCGGATAGTAGGGATTTAAGGCTAATTAAGTTTAGTGACCTATTATAATAAATCAGATTCAATATAAGGATCGCATCATGGATTTGGGATGGAATTCACCTATTTGTATTGATTTGGAGGTTAATATGTATAAGAGATATGTGATGTAAGGAATCAGGTTTTTAGTAATGGAACTTTTTATTTAAAAGATTGCGTTTTTTATTTTCATTGAAATATTCCAGTTTGATGTTAAGACATTGTGTTAATATGATTTGGTGGCTAATATGTATAATAGATATGTGATGTTAAGATATTGTGTTATTATTCTCTTTTAGGTTTTTGATTTAATTCTATAAGATTAGTATTATTTGATAGGTATATATAATAGATTATTTGAATTTCATGATGTATTATATTATGATATTTTGGTTTTGGAGATGTTATGAGTGATTTTATATTTGAATTGCATTTTTTTATTTGAGATTATCAGTTGAATCATTAAATTATTTTCTATATAATTTCATTAAGAAATGGGAAAATATCTATGTTAGGGGGATCATTGGATGATCATGGAAATATGGGTTTAGATTATTGATGGCTTCAAATTCATAATATTTAATTTTGGATGATGTCATCATTGGGATTTCGTAGTCGTTTGATTAGAAGAAGGAATATGCCTCATTTCAGATTGTCACAGTGAATTTAAAAGTGATTGGATATCATGTTGATGATTTTATTGTTCCCTCAATGAAGGATGGTGTTAATGGTACAACATTTATAGAGGTTACTGTATGATCATCATTTAAATTGTGTGTTTATAGGATGAAAAAAGGTGGTGAATATTTCAAACGAGACCATATTTGTTCTAGAATATTTTTTGATGATGTACACTTTGGTTCATTTGCATATAATATATTAATGGGGAATGGATCATTGAATATTTTTTGTAGATAATAATTCTTTATTTTTTAAACAATATTTCGAGTGAAAGAACTCAATTATATCATAATTAGTTACACAACAAGGGGCTAATTCCAATAAATTTGATGACATGTGTAATCGACATGTTTATTATTGGGGATTCAATGAGTTGAATATGGTGTCTCTTATAAACGTGTTCGACAACATAATCTTTCTTCATTTTGATCAGAAGGTGATAGCATGGGATATGTTTTTTGATCATCTTTAACCCAATTTATTATAAATCCCATATGGGGATCCTATCATCAATTAAAAATCTTCTTGTAATTCTATTTCTCATGTATGGATCCACATATTATTCCTTAGTTGGTATCTTTGACATCCTCACATCTTGTGGGACATTTCATTTTTTCCTAAAGTCCCTTTAATATTTTATAAGGACAAACAAAGGGTAAAAAATTTTAGATTATATCACATTCTGGTTCAGATTTATATGTGTTAAAATCTTATTGGAACAATAGTTCTGGTTGATGAACATTTTAGGTTTCAATTTCATATTGATGTTGAAAATTTACTGGATTTTTCCCATGAATGGTGCAGTGTTAAATATTTTGCTGATAAGTGTTGAAAGGGAATAAGGTGTTCAAAATATAAACAAATTATAAATGTGAATGATTTTTGTAACTTCAAACCTTCATTTCAGGCACTATTAAAGTTATAGATAATGACCATAATGCATCCAGGTTCCTTGATGAGAAGAATGTAAGGTTTTCTATAAAAAGTAGTAATCATTTAGATAATGCTCATATTGATGTAAAAACACAAAATAAAAGGGTAATGATGTATAATATCAAACACATGGGGTTTATTTCTATCATGACGTATTTTATGTAGAATCTTATGGTCTAGAAAATAAATCATTGATAGATTCAGTTCAATAGTATGTTTTTATGGATGTTAACAACCCAAATGATGTGGAATTGGCGCATTTGAATACAGGGTCACCTAATGATAATGATGATGGAGTCAGTAGTGGTCGCGATTCAACTTCGTTTTATGTAATGGATGCAATGGAGAGTACAACAGACATAGAACAACATATGAAGGGGGAATAATTCTACAAAACTGATGATGACTCTATCGGTCCAACTACTCTTGTTGTGGAAGATTCAGTTCAATAGGTTCCTCCTTATACTCCTAGTTCTGTTTTCATGTAATCCTATCCAGTGCCCCTAGTGATCAGTTGGGTAATATCTTGGGTGATACTAAACAAAATAATGTTGATATGATCACTTTTGAAATAGAATGAACCATTAAGAATGACCTATATAATCATGTCTTCAGTGCTTCTATGATGGATGTTCCTATTAATATAGATCTTCATTTTTCATCAAATGATTTTGAGTTTTGTAAATAGAATTAATTTTTTTAGGATGGTTATATAATTCATGTTCTAATATATATGGATATAAGGGTGAGTCTAAGCATCGTGTTCATGTTTTAGGTACATATATGGTTGATGTTCTAACTCATATGGACATCAATGATTCTTAAAAGGATGGTGTTTTAGGTTTGCAGTAGGATAATGGTTTGAATGATGCTACAAATCAGACTGATATTGTTCACTTGGGTTTTGGGTCATATATTTTGATTTCTAAAATTATTCTCCCTATTTGTAAAAGTAATCATGTCCATGATGGTGTTATGGACATGATTTCAGCTAATTCTATAGATGATTTTTATGTTGTAGGGGCCTCTAGTGCTGATAGTGATTGGAATATTTTTGCAGAAGATTTTGTTTCCAAGGTATCTATAGAGGTAGGATTCTCCTTAATTTAATCATTTCAAGTATAGGAGGAATTGAATCCTTGAAAATGAGGAAATAATCCACCTGAAATACCCCCTCATTATAGGGGTAGGCATTGACCTAACCATTCACATGCATTTGACTTTCCAGATTTCTAGTTCCCTACTTAGGTAGTCTTATCAGGGCCATTTTGAATCTTTTTTATCATGGATATCTTTTCATTTTGGTGTCTTTTTTATATTCACATTTTCCTTTATTGAATGTGATTGGGCCTTAGTGTTCCATAGCACTATTTTCTTAAAATAATAATGTGTTTTTGTAAGGGTTTTATAATTGGATGTTGTCGTGGTCCTCATCGTCATTAGAAATTGGGGTTCAAGTGGAAGGCTTGAATTGTTATCTTGGGTCATCATTAAGGGAATATTATTACATGTTCATTCTAACCATTACAATGTTTGAAAAATGGCAATTTTTTTAATGTTCTTGGATGAATTGTTGTGTTGATTTTTTTCTCAAAATAAAGAGCATGTTACATAACGATTAATTATTATTGTTTAAAAAATAACGTCTCATATATAATATAAATACAATTTTTATCTTATGGTTGTTAGTATGTTGAGGGAAACACATAATATTTAATACATCACCATGATTTTAATCAAAGGAATGATTTGTAAAAAAATGTGTTTTGAAATTTAAAGGGACCTAACATTTTAGAGATCATAGTTTTTTGATCATTTTTGACTGATCTAAATAATAAATTTTTTTTATGGTTCCCATACATGGATAAATTCATCCAAATTTAAATATAAATTCTTGTTCCACATTTTGACAAATTTAACCCAAAATATTCCTTTGTTGCTCTGGGTGGAAGAGTTTTCTCTCTTTTTCATATTTAAGTAGTTCTAGTAATGTATTAATAAAATTCCATCATGATATATAATTTTTATGGATTTAAGGTATTTTTTAACAAATTACATTTTCACTTTCTATTTCCATCCCATTTTTGGTTTTAGGGTAGTGATTTTAGTATGGCTGTGATGAGGGATTGAAATGTGATGGATTATTTAACCTATTGGAGATCAAAGTTACCAAGGAATAATTAAACCATTCCATTGATATATTTTAAAAAAGTTATATGAAAAAACCCACATTAAAACCCTCATAATCTCACACTTAGATCCAAGTATCACCCATGCACGCTATACATGTTTTACATGTTCCTCTTACCTTCATTATATTTGTGTTTCATGCCCGTATCTTCCCACACCATTGTTATTTATCTTGGTCAAAAGAGTTGTGTGAAATGAGAAATTATTATATGTTACATGGGATGCTAGATTAAATTACTCGTATAAGGGCTCTTGTACTACTAATTTGGATAATATGTGTGAAGAAGAGAATATTTATCACAAAGGATAAGACCCGATTAATCCCAAGAATGATAAATTTTTGCCAAAATCCTCCATGAAACTTTTGTTATGTCTTCATTATATATTAATAGAATAATTGAAGTATGTTAGCATTATTTTTTTTAATGAATGTTAAAATTCAATTTCATATTTTCTCTGGTCTTCACCAAGACCAATGTGAATAAACCTCAAGAGGTGAAAAAAGATACTAATGTGCACCATATTGGTGCCCTTCCCATTCCATCAACGATGATTCACGTGTTTCCATAAAATAATATGCCTAGTTATTAGAGGATACCTAAGTAATCACACATATACATAGTCATATAAGTCATAATTTTGTCTGACCACCAAAATATCCCTCATGTTCTTCATGTCTTTATAAGAATACACCCACTAAGACCTTTATTTCTGATGTTACACTCATTCCTTGTAGTTGGGTGCACATTTCTCCCAAGTCACCTTCTTATGTACCCATTTTCTAGGGGCACATTACTAAGTTCCCATTCACCCACGTCACTTATTTTGGAAACATTTATGCCCAGGTCACCTACCGAGGTTCCCATCTATGCCTTCCACATCTAAAACCTCCTTAAAAAGATTTATTGATTAGAAAATACATATTTCTCATCTTTGATAATTAATTCCATTCATAATTTGTATTATGTATCCGATGAGAAACCATCCAACTTATTTTCACTCTAAATTATAAAACTCTCATAATCTTATCAGTAAAGTATTTCACTAATAATTATGGTTCTTATCACTAGGATATCAAGGAAATATCATCATGCCTCATGATTCCTATCCTCATATCCCTAAATTGGTTCCAATATCATTTTATCTTCTACTCATCTTATTTATCTCAAAATAATTATTTAGATTGACATAGACATAGTGAGGCATCTAATCTAGTTCATTCCCCAATTGTTCTTTAATGGGTCATATATACCATCTGACCAATATTCATTCCTTGTCTAATTATCAATAGTTAAGTGGTGGATGTTAATATTTACACCTCTTACATGGTATAATCCCTAAATATACCCACTCAAAATTAGTTTCATACAAATAGTTGAACTAAAATGGTTTACTCATTTGTAAGTCCCACATAAAGAATTATTGTTTTACATTAACCTTGTAGTCCATGTTTTGGGAACTTAAATTGTATAGAAAATATTTCATTCTATGTCATCATAAACATCCCAAAATAGTAAATAGTCATATCATATTTAAGTATAAGACTTCGTTGGCCCTTGTTTCATTACCATAAATTTCATAGAAGGGGTCCTTGTTGTGTGTCCTTGAATACTGCATTAGTTTCCTTGGCTTCACAAAATTAAAAGGAACCAGAATAGTGATTTTAATTTTAAATTAAAAGGTATGATTTGTCTTTATAAGTTTCAAAAAAACTATATGGAATGTTATTTCCTTCATGTCGATATGTAGGAATCCATTTTACTAGGCCTGATCCTAACTCGAAAACAAGTACAACTTACATATATAGAAAAACATTTCATATTTCTTTTCTACGTGACTTCAATACAAAGTATAAAATATATTGACAAAAATATGGGAAACCTATGACACATGAATATGCTCCAATAAATTCATGGGAACAATCAATCACTCTCATGACTAAGGTAACCGGTATTGTTACATATAAGTATTTTATAAATATATTGAAATATAAAAGAGATTTATAGGATATCCCATAAGAAAAATTAAATTATGATCTGGCCTCCCATCCTCAAAACAAATTTGAGCTAAAAAGTTTCTCCAGTATGTTCCAATGAACAACTAGCATTGGAATGTACATTTATAATTGACATAGTAGAATTGTTCAAAAAGAAGTTTTGGGAAAAATGAAGAACCCGATATGAAATACATTACTTGTGAAATAGATTGATTGGAAATATACTTGATCTTATGATGTTGAAATGATGTGATATTTTTCCCCCTCTACGAGTATCATCTATATCTAAATAGAATCATGGTACACCATGTTTCATTTCAATATTCATTGTAAAACTAATAGAAATATGAATACTTATCTAACTAATGTGAACCACCAGTTTATCTACTAGACATTCACCATGGCTGAAATAATGTCCATGGTCTTAGTACCTGAATATTATTTATCACGAACCCACCACCTCTAATCTCTGTTGGGGAAGGCACTGGCACAATATCATCATCTCAATGGATCTATCCTGAATATAGATCTGTATCATGAAATTTTATAGTAGAAAAATATATATGAGTCAGCTTCCCAATAATAGGAAATAAAGAAGATATTTTACCCTATTTCAACTTCATCATAATTTAGGAGTCGACCCATAGTGTGGATTATTAATTTTGTTCATTATCAAAAAGGTAATATAAGAATATTTTCCACATCGCCACAAATGTTAAATATCTACCAAGGAGGGATTTCTCCATTCATTATTATCTCCTGAGACACACATCCACATCACCTTATTAATATAATGAATATTTCACCTCAGATATATTATCCTTGGTTTTCCAAAAATGGACAACTTGGAGGAGGCCTTTCTGGGATAACTAGATACTAGTTCATAAGACCATAGGTAAATACCATTAATTTTTCATGTTTATAAGTCCCATTTTTATATCCCACCAGTAACCAAAAACAATCATTGATATCTCCTAATCATGAATGATGTTTCCCACACTGCACAACCACTCTTAATATTGAGGTTTTGACCATGTACACATGTCTTAGAATATCAATAAAGAAAGATCACTGAGGAAAATCCATGATCCATTAGTAGGTTCCTTCCACTATGGGTAGTTATATCCTTATAGTTATATATCATATTTTGATAGTGACCTATGTATAAATTATATCTTCATTAACATTAGGGTAAAATTATGGAAATGAGGTCTTCTCTAGGGTATGAGGATAAATAATTCTAGATGTCCTCCCTAGAGAGTCTACTATGAAGGTCCTCCCTAAATAACAACATCCACAACTATAGTGGTCCCCTAATGAGTATCCATAATGAGGGTATTCCCCCAAAAATGTATTGAAAAAATATTGATACCCTCCTAATATAATCCATTACAAAGTTCCTCACAATAATAGCATATCTGATAACTCTAATGGACTTGCCCATATCATTTTTTTCAAAGGTCCCCCCAATAAACCGTATCCAATTACATAGAACGTTCTCCCCATTTTATATATTGTGAAGAAACTTCTAGATATACTATATCCAATAACTCTAGAGAACCTCTCTAGATCATCCTCTATAATGTTCATCCCTATAGTACTATATCTAAAAGAACCAGTGTTCTTTCCTAAGGTACATATTAAAATGTCTTCCCACAACACCAAGTATAATAACAATAAAGTTACAACTAATATTTTCTTGACTAAGATCACTATCCATGTAAATCATCTTCATTGTCAAATAAAATCTGATAGCTCTATAAGTTCCCCTTAGAGAACCCACCATGGAGGTCTTCCAGGTAAAAATATGATTATTGATAAATAAGGTCTTCCTCATGATGAAATATGTGATATTCCTCCTCATAATGATAATATCAACCTCAAATAATGTCATACCCTTGAAATGTTATTGGAAATTTTTAAATGTGTATTTTTTACACCGAGATGTTAATATATGAACTCTAATGTTCTCCCCATCATATATGTTACAATGGTCCTCCCTATGATAAATAAAACATCCAACATGATTTTACTCCCTATAGTTGCTACCATCATACTGATAACTATGGAGGTAATCCCCATAGAAACCAAGATAAAAATCCTAGATATCCGCTTTATGGAATATGTTATAAAGGGCCTCAAAGTGATAGAACATTGAGATAGAATTGATGTCATCCAAAAGATTGGGAAGCTATAAGCAACCTTCTACGTCCTCCCCATGGATTATTAAATCCATCCAAATAGTTATTTATCTTATTAGAATATATATAATTACTCTATCTATTAATCCAAATGGTTTTCCAGAGATCAAGTGCAGTCAAGAAACTGGTCCTAAAAACATCTTTTTTCTTTTCATTAATCATCAATCTATCATTCTATTCATAAGGTATTTCATGGTCTTCATTATCATTAATTACTCCACTTTGACTTTTACAATTTAATGAAATCAAGGACGTTCTAAATTATATTAATCGTATCAATGAAATAATAGATAAGTTTAATTTTTGGTTTATAATTGTCAAAAAACTTCTCATGCAAAATAATGATTAATCCAATGTCATATAGGAAAAATTAGTCAAAGGAATAATGTTTTTCATACCCTGAAACATGAGAACTACATAATATATGATTAGAAATTCGATGAAATAGGAATAAATAAAATAATGTTATAAAAACATATATGAAAATATCCATCTTCTCAATACTGGATACATATCATATGGTGGGTATACTAACCATCTCATGATGATAAATTAAATTTTACACCATGTTAATATAGTATATATTATAGTGGCCCGAAGAACTATAAATGGAAAACAAATCGAGTGTCTATATAAATAAAACCCTATAAATATAAAGGTTTCTTATTTTATAGTCTCTAATAACCCTACATATCTTCATATCTGTTGGGTGTGAATTTGCAGATTATTAGGTTTTCTTTTCTCTGATGTTATAAATCAGTGAAAGTGAAATCATCATGGAATTTCATCACATAAATCTATGTTGTATGCCATGAATTTATACATTTTAGTTGTTATGTAATAATAATTCATTGCATTCCCAAATCCAAAAAAATGTGAATTCATTTTGAGTGATCCATTAATAGGATCCAATATTAGTCTTCATATAATGTCTTATATGCATCCCCTATAATAAAAAAAATTATAATCATGGAGTAAACCTATAGAGTAAGAAACTATTTCCTATAAAGGTTTTTTCATCTGGATAGTTCAACGATAATAACCTAAATATAAAAGAATTAACTGGTAGTATCCCTAGTGATAGTACCTGAGCATCCCCAACCCATAGGGATTAGGTTTTTTTTACCAAGATCACCACCCCAAAAATATCAAATTCATAGTGGGGAAGTGTCATGATAGTGGAAAATTAGAATCATCCCAGACCAATAATCTTTGTGTAATTATTACATCCTCCTCCTCCTCCAAGGTATTAACCCTTTTCTAGACATGTAATGGATTTTTAGGAAGCACTACAATAGTTTCTTCTACTTTATGAATCATATCCATTGCACAATGTGTGTTTGCTGAAATCCATTTAGAACTCCATCCGGATTACGTTCTTAAAACCACTTCTAGGGGATTATTAAGGAAATTGAGTGAAACTATATAGTTCCCATATTTTAAAATTATCATCCATGAAGTTAGATATCATAGAGTAGTAGAGTATATCACTTGATAGATATTAATGGAATGATGAATCCTATTATAAATATAATTTTGAATAATATTTTGTTCATATTTCACAAGCACATAAATTAATATGATTTATTTTACCTACATATTAAACATAGATAATGACACTAATATCAAAGAATAAAATAAATTTACATCTATTAAAATTGTTTTCTATAATAAAATACTTTAAGAAGGAGTGTGTACCCGACATTAGAGGAAGGCTCGTGATTCAAGATCTCCTCCCAATAATTTATCACTACACACACAGTGAGCTTTAGTTAAAGATAAAGGGAAATGTGTTTCAGTATACACAACGTACCCACTACCAAATTAAGTTGATCATATTTCTAATAAGGTTAATATTTATTAATATGAATTCAATTTGGGAGGCTTATGTCACTCAAAATTGAATTTATCACAGATAATAAACCTACATATATTAACACCCATGATATTTCCATTACCACACCTATAGTGAATCTCCCATCAATTAGAGTGAACTTCTAGATTATCAAGTCATAGAATAGTCATCTAGAAAACCTATGGCCCAAAAAAGTTGTCTTGTTATCCCCTTAATCCAATGAATACTTTTAATTTAATATCGTAGATAAAAAATACACCATTTCAAGATAAATACAAAAAAAAATCAATTAGGATATCAATAGATAGAATATGTTAGATTGATTTATCAAGATCCATCCACTAACTCAACTAGAATATCTGACCATAATATAGTCCCACCATAACACCATGACTCCAATGGGTCCCTTTATGATCAAATTTAAGTCATGGAGTGGAAGAACATTCCAATAAATATAGAGAGGGAACCATACCCAAATCTGGTGGACTTGACTCCTCCTCTACAAATATTGTGGTATCCATCTTTTTTTATAATCAATTTTATGAGAGATCAGGAGTACCATCTCTTTCACTTCACCTCTTGTAACTTCCATGTGATTGGAACACCATTGTAGAAAGAGGTAGAAAATATTTGGTGATATGTAGAAACAATTAAAATTCCCACATTTATCAAATAAAATTATATACCAGATATGTCTAAAAACTATTGGAAATACATTTTTATTTCATTTCCTTTTATAGTTAATATCAATGATAAAAAAATAGTGGTCCATGACCTAATGATTTAAAACAAATGTTAAAACAATAGATTTTCATACAAATAATCTAGGTGAATTTTTTTTCCAAATCACTAAATATTATGTATCCCAAAAAGAATATTTTATAGATATCATTAAAAACTATGATAAGTTGTAAATTTCACTCATTACCTTGAAATACACATGTAGATTTTTGGAGTTTGTTTCCATAGAATATTACCTAGATCATAACATTTGGAATACTAAAGACAAGCCTATGATAATTAAATCATAATAAAGGAATAAATATGATATAGTGTAAAAAATTATTTTCACACTCAGATCATCCTTGATGAAAGATCCAAGCCCTAAAAACACTCGATATTATGTAGTTTGTCCTCTTGGTCAACAACAGAAAGAGTAGTTACCTACTCAAGAGGGAGTAAAATAAATTGAATATAAAAGACTTGATATTTAGTGTTCATTTCATCCCAAAAGATTAGGTTCTTATATTTTTTCTCACTTTATTAAAGAATAACATGGTAAAATTATGTAATATTAGGAGGACCAATGAATTCAGTCAGAATGAATACTCTGATTACTTCCCCTTCTAAAACATTTTGGGACATAATATTTTGGAATGGCTCATATTCCATAATATAATCCAAAATATAATTGACTATATTCATGTAATGTTGGGTAAACCATAATATATGTTTCTAGTTTATCTTCTATATATCTATAAAGATAACATAATAGTGATAAGTTTAGGAAATTTTCATGTAGAAATTTCATGATGATATGAAGAAGAAATTAGCTCGTCGAGAACATGTAATACTCAATAAATGACTTAGAAAACCTGTCATGACCACAATACCAACATTGATATTGGGTATAAAATATTTAGCATCACATCCTTATAAGAGTCACTATTATCATCACCAAAAAATATGTAATTAATGAATAACCCTTATTTATTCCAAATACTATTAAAAAATATAGATTGTGTACCCCCATTTGAGGGATGATATGAACCACCCTACAAAATAGAAACTTAATCTGATGAAGAGTCATAATTCAGAACTATAAATGTCATATATTTGAAATAACCATGCATCGAGTATGAGTAATCCTCTGAACCTGGTTTCCCAATTCATAATAATGGAAGCTATCAATGGTGATAGGAAATCTGAAATAGTTTTGGAGGCAAATGGTTAGGGATCAGTTACAATTAAAATATATATTTTAACTAATCTTAAATACATTCACTAAAATGATTTCAAAAAAGAACATAAATCATATCATGACCCCTCTAGAGATATTTTGGACACAACTATACTAAAATACCATCTAGTATATGAATAATTTCTAAGTCAACATCAAAACATTGGAATGTGGATTCAACCCAACCTGAAGATATTAAGGTTGTTCCCCATTTATGGACAAGGAATGGATTTTTTAACATTTACATCTTTGTACCTAAATCCTCAAGCTAGTGAGAATCCTCGTGGAATAAATAATATACCCTTGATCATGAAGTATGATATTTTAAATAATCTCACAATCATCACATCCAAGATCCTTATATTATATGCCCTTAATCTATCAAAAAACATAAAGAATAAATTATTTTGGAATTTTAAACCCCTTATGAGTTTGAGACTAATTTTTTAGTATCAAATACATCATGATCATTGACTACCTCAAATAAATTTAACTCAATCTTTAATTTCATGGAACAATCCTGGGATGCTTACAAACATTGTCATATCAATCCCTTGAAAAAATATATTTAAATGAAGATGATATCAATATTTATTGATCCCTATTAAATAATGGTCCTAGGAAAATTATCATCATAATTTGAACCCTCTGAAATTTGGGCTATAGTGAGGGTATCATTTATCCCACAAACCTAAAAATTCAAGGGAATGATAAGACTCAAAAAAAGGAGCCCTTAAGATGAATATATTAATAATTTAGTTTGAAAAAATAATTTCTATTTCCATATCCTTGGGGATTTAGGAATATATATATTTTAATGTCTCATCGTAAAGGTTGTGGATCCATATTCATACTTTATTTCCCATATCATATCATTGATTTGGTAATTTATCTATTATAGTTCATGTCATTTTACATTATAGTGATAGTTCATGTAATGCCCCGACCCCAGTTACCAAGAGTCGGTGCATTATTACGTAACATTGTCATGATCACAAAATATCAAGTCTCGAAAGTCCGATTAGTTTAGAATCTTTGGAAACACTAGATACATTCATAAAAGTTTCATTAAATCATAAAGTGACAAACTACAATAACAAGGTCTCCATACTCCAAACTCATATCCCCTTCTAACTATCCTTGCATGTAATTCATAAAATACTTCTTCACATCCTTGGAAATATTAAAACACTGAAAGGGTCATCTCAGAAGCTCAGTAAGAATAAAAATATTGCAAAAGATTTCATAAATACACATAAAAATTTACGGAAATGTATAACTAAAACCAAACCCTTTTAAACTTTAACTTCAACGTAATATGGCACGAGTAAAATGATATAATTTCATTTACTTATTCACGTGGTTATTCTACTTGTCGAATAAACACATGCATCATCTTAATCCACTTTAATAATGATGGAATGCATAATCCCAGACTATCATAACCACGTAGCCAAGGCCTCGTGCCAAGGTTACAAATAAGATTTTTTTCAAGACCTCATGCGAAGACAGTAGTTTGTCACATGAGACGAACCGATGCATCAAGGACCAATAGAGGGCTCCATCCATCATTTATTAAGTCCAATGCATTCCTCATATGAACAGGTCTAAACATATCATAAATCATAACATAATTGTATCACATAAAACATGCATAAAGGAAACATAAGATTTCCACATTTTATTCACAATATATCAAATCAACACATTGATATAATAAAAACACTGTCAAAACCATTTTCAATACCAAAATAAAAGAAAATTAAAACTTGGTATATATTTTTCATTTAAAAATGTTATGGCATGTAGAGGAAGCCACAACTAAAATAATGGTCACGACGGCAGAGAAGTCGTTGTCGCCGCATAGGTACGACAAAAAAACATTCCCTTTTGTCATTTAGTAAAATGCTTCGTATAAAAGAGATTCCTTTTGAATAAACATAAAAGTCAAAGGGGTTTATACACCGTATAAAAGAATGTTGTGTAAAAAACCAAATATTCCACAATGAAAGGAGATTGGGAGGAAG
The DNA here is from genome assembly GCA_963277665.1 of Viscum album. NCBI lineage: Eukaryota > Viridiplantae > Streptophyta > Magnoliopsida > Santalales > Viscaceae > Viscum > Viscum album. The sequence continues at coordinate 515,345,023 of OY728125.1, forward strand.
TCCCTTACAATGATAATTTTTTAAATAAAATATATCTATTATATGCATTAAATATAATTACACATAAAGAAACTACAAATACAATATAGAAAATAATAATATCATTACATAATTTTAAAGTAGAAGAATAACCCAAAGAATGGAAATTGGGTTAAGAAGTTCCTTTAAAAAGACCATTTTTTTAAATAAAACAGATCTATTAAGTTTATTAACTATAACTACACATAAAGAAAGTACAAATACAAGATAAGACATAATATTATCATGATATAATTTGAAAGTAGGAGATTAACCCAAATAATGGAAATTGGGTTAAAAGGTTCCCTTACCTCGTGTCTGACTTCACTCGACCATTCATTATTCTCCAGAATAATAAACTATAGTTAATCTCTAATTGCTTAAGATCCTTTTTCAAGTTCATTATCCCTTTTATATCACTTATTACAATGTTACGAAAATTATGTAGTCATTTATGTTAATAACAGTCATTTTGTCGATCTTTGGTACATGAGTCAATAACAAACTTATTATAATTACAAGTTGATTATGTGGTAGAATATAAATTATCTCAAAAATTATATTAATTATATAGATATCATATATATCATATATATGAATTATATATATTCATACATAATATAACGAAACATTTAGAGGTAAAAAATGAAATGCACTCTTCATGGAGATGGTAAGTCGTACGAACGCATGAACACTACTTTCATTTCTATTTCGTATTTAATGGAATGAAATCATAGTGATATACATGTATATTATAATTCCATATAATATCATATATAATATCATTTACTCCATCCTTTATACATCCCACATATGGCATTAATGATTCAAATCACTTTGACGGGGCGGTAGTCCACACTTCCTAAAATGAAATTATCCCATTTACCCATAATGGAAATCATAAAGGTATGCCATAAATGAGAAATAAATAAGCATAAGGAAAACATAAACATAATATATATCATATATACATATAGTGACATCTTAATTGCCACCATGAGAGGTGTTAAAAGATGATTGGACAATCATCGTTTCGTGAGGCAGAAATTTCCCATCCAAAGAAACAGTATGTTCTTTAACCATTAGACGAAGGTGTGTGTAAGTTTAAATCAGATAATTCTCATACAAACATCATAGTATATTGAAGATAATGGTGTTGTTATGAATGAACAGAATAAAAATAGTTTATGGGGTTGGAGAGGCAAAATAAAACAAAATAACATAAGAGAATACCTAACCTTAAAATCGGGTAACTCATTTTGATTTGAGCCAAAGGCTTACTTGGGAAGAATTATGACAATTGTGAGGCTTATAGGAGTAATAGAGGGATTTTTTAAGAGTATTTGGACAGAGTTTGGCCGAGAAAAATGGCTTTTATGGTGTGAATAAGGAGGTAGAGGTGGGGGCCTTTTATAAGAGGAGAGGAGGGGCACTCTTGGAAAGTAATGAAATGTTACATTATTATGAAGTAATTTTAGGATTTCAAAAGTCCCACAATTATATATTTCTAGGATAAGGAGATAAATGTTCTAAATATACTCATACAATAGGTTTTTTACAATTTTATGTCATAGATTTTACATTATCTTTTCATTTTATTTTAATCGTTAATTAATGAGGTAATCACTGCATCATCATGGTGTTGTAATAATTTTAATATATTTAATGTCTAAAAATTTTATAAAAAATATCATGATATAGTAAATCTTCTTATAATTACAATTAATATTTATAGTCGAAATTTTATCTTATATAACCCAATGTAATTATTGTTTTAGTAAAACAACACATGTTTGAGACAATTTTATTTTTACATAAAATAAAAAGTTATTAATGTCAATTTTTACCCAAGTGGATCCATGGGCCCCCAATTTGACCCATGGATTTTATTGGTCAGTCATCACTCATACAATAAGGTTAGGACAAGTGTCATGATATTTTCATATTTTTATAATATCATTTTACCTTAAATTTCACTAATTACCTTTAATTGTGATTAATAGAACATAAAAGTTACTATTCACCAAAAATTATTTTAATCCCATTGAACCACATTTTACTTCATTATAACAACCATGTATGTTTGATTTTTTAAATTCAATACATAGAATTGGTAATGTTTCATTTACATGAAAAATTAGTTTTTAAACTACCACTTAGTGGTTTCACTATTCATCAAAAATTAAAGTTTTTCAGGAAAAATAACAAAAATTCACCCTAATCTATATTTGATATTCTAAATTCCAAAATGATGTTTATTTTACAAAATTCAAAACATATAAGTTTCATTAATTAATTTTATAATTAATTCCCACTGTCACTACAAATATCGTGTTTTTAAGAAATAATATCAATCAAATGATTGACATTTTTTTATGTCCAATTTCAAAGTGGAATTAATTTTAATGACAAAAATTGAATGAAATGGTAAAAATATATTCTAATTATACTTTAAAACGACTCAAAAGTATAAATTATCACTATAAATTATTTTGATAAAAAAAATTTAAGTATTTTTTCTATTGATAGAAAATTGGATGCTCTAAGAAAATTACAAAAAATTCAAATTAGGATAATTTTGATATTCCCAATAAAAAAATGAAGTCCATTTAGAAATAATAATTTTATATAATTTCCAAAGGTGGGTATTACTATTCAAAACGGCTACTTTGATTGGTCGCGGTGTGTTAGAATCTCGAACTTGTGTACAACACACGCTACTGTAATATTGAAAGAAAAGTGTATCATGAAAGTTTGGGGTGTTACTTTATCACCTCCTTCAATAAATTGAGTCCTTGCAATTTGAAAATGTTCTTCGAAAATAAAAGGTCGAAAATAGAAAATACCTTTGTGGAAAACCAACATCGGAAATAAGGTTAATAACATTTAGGCATAATAATAGGGAAAGGGAAATTAAAAAATCACCACCAAATTATGATATCGATTAGGAGAACACTGGTTGAAATTAGATACCTGTAAATGGCGGAAAAACATAAATATTTGTAGGGAGTGATTGAGGTCATCAATCACAAACAAGTGTAAAATTTAGGGCCTCAAATCCATCAATCTATGATCAGTTCAACAAAACATAAGGTATTAAGATAACACATTTTTGTTTTAATAAACCTTCCGTAAAGTTTAAGAGTTAATTTATTCATAGAATAAGAGAGAGGTATATATATATATATTCTTGACAAGTAGAGTTTCAACCCTCAACTAATTTCTTCCACAAACTCATCATTCACTGAAAAAGAAAATAGAACTCAATAATATTATATTTATCCAAATCGTACAAGGTTCCAAATATTTACACATACCATTTAGATTTGGAAAAATATTTTTTAATAACCAGGGACTTACTGTAGGCTAGTGGTAGGTAATAAAGGCTTGCCGCACTATGGTTGTGGGTTCGATTCCTACAACTTTGTCTGACGTGATGAGTTATCACCCAACCTGCAAGTTGTTCTTTTCCTAAAACTATAGTATTATAATATTCCAAAAATAATATTCAGAAATGTTTTAACCTTAATCAATACAATTAAATGTTCAACATAATCCAATCCAACCATTATAGTTATCCCCAAGACCTCTGTCTAGACGTTCTCTAAAATGTCTCTAAATTCCAAAATAAATTATAACATCAGATTCCCCAAACAACGAAAAGTTTCTCTTATTGTCACATACTAAAAATATGATTACCTTCATCATATTAAAACATTAATGAAAACAACAAGTACTGCAGTACAATCCTTATATATATCACATTATTCTTATAACCATAATATATTTCTTGAGTACAAAAACACAAATAAAATAATTATTCCACTTCAACTGTAGTAACAACAAAATATTGGCCTTGATCCCTTGTCCTTTTCTGAGGTAATTTTCCTTGGCGCTTAGGGAATTCATTTGCATAATACCCCATTTCCCTACAATTGTAGCATTCAACATTGACAGCCTCTTTCTTTCCCTTGCAATCACGAGCCTGGTGACCATTTTCTCCACATTTGTAAAAAAATCCCATTCCTTTGAGGCAAGTACCAGGGTGATTCTTCCCACAATTATCACAAAATGGAAAAAAATTATTTCCATTTTTTCCTTTATCTGTCTCTTGTTCCACCGTTCTCTTCTTCTCTTGCTTTACTTTATGGTCATAAGATTTAGAGAATTCCTTTTCTGTCTTCATAGAACACGAGACTATATCTTCATACAATGAGAAGTTTTGTGAGACTAATGATCGACAGATAAATGGTTTTAACCCATCAATGAAACAATCAATATTACTTCATGGATTATGTAAATAATCTGCAGCATGCCTCGCTAACCATGTAATGTTAGCCTCATACATTGTGACCTTCTCATCCTCCTTCTGCCTTAGACTCATAAATTTCTTTTTCATATCTGCTCGATGGTCACTTGGAAAGTATTTTTTTAATAAAATTTCATTAAACACCCTCCATTCCATACTTGATAATACTTTATCTTCCTTTGTATTTTGAATCAGCGACCACCATTGATCGACATCTCCAGTGAGGCGGTAAATTTCCATGAAAACTTTCTCCCTTTCGCTACTCCCCAAGGAATGGAATATTTTCTCTAAGGAGTTTATCCATTTCTCAGCTACTAATGGATTTTTACCCCCATTAAATGTTGGCAGTTGTTTCCTCATGAAACAATCTAACATTGATCATCCACATTGTGGATCAGGGTGCTCCATACGAGTAACGTTATTATTCATAACCTAAGTGAGTTGTCCCAATATGGGGATAAGTTGATCAGCACCATTTGTATCAATAGCTCCATTATAATTATCTTTAGAAGGTGGGAAATCCCTACATGATGTGCATGCATTGATACGGTTTGCATTCCTTCCACTAGGCACCATTTCTAAACAATAGAATAAACTAGATTATTTTATGAATAAAAATACATAATTACAAACTTGCAAAGACTTAACATAAATTTAAAAATTTATGGATGTAATCCATTATCATAAAGATGATTTCTTTGATGAAGTATATACTCATAAACCCTTCATAATTATTTTTAATGAAAATGAGAATTATCCTAAGCATATCCACTGGGAGTGTCATAACCAAGAGTGCAGTAAGGCTCATTGTTAAGCACCAGTTCCTATTCGAGTCTATCTCAAAGCCGTGTTTTCAGATTTTACCCCTAGGTACATCTGTGCCAGAGCCGCCTCTAAATTCTCATATCCAGACATGGATTTATTGCCCAAAAAACTAACAAAATCTCTAAAATACTAAGATTATAGGATGTTATTCTATAAAAATCCACAAATTCTATCTTAGGACTATCTTCTCTAATCAGAGATTACCTAAATCTAGATTCCAAGGTTTGTACAAAACTTTCTTTGACACCAACTGTAACTCCCCGACCCCAGTTACGCAGATTCGGTGCATTATTACGTAACATTAGCTTGATCACAAAAGATCAAGTCTCGAAATACTGATTAGTTTAGTTGCCTTGAAAACAATAGATACATTCATAAAAGTTACATTACAACATAAAGTGAAAAACTAAAATAACATAGTCTCCAAAGTCCACACTCATATCCCCTTCTGACTATCATTATAGGTCATTCATAAAATACTTCGTCACATCCTGGAAAATATTAAAACATTGAAAGGGGTGAGCTCAGATTCTCATTAAGGATAACAATATTGCAGAAGCTTTCATAAATAAACATACACATTTAAGGCAATGTATAACTAAAACAAAAGCCTTTTAAAATTGAACTTCAGCGTAATACTGTAAAAGTAAAATGAAATAATCCATTTACTTATTCACATGGTTATTCTACTAGTCGAATAATCACATGAAATATCAATAACCACTTTCATAATGACGAAATGCATAATTACAGACTATCATAACCACGTAGCCAAGGCCTCGTGCTGAGACTACAAATAATATTTTCTCAAGGCCTTATGCCAAGACACTAGTTTGTCTCATGAGACATATCGATGCATCGAGGGGCTATAGCAGGCTCCAATAGTCACTTATTATGTCCAATTCATTCCTCATATGAACAGGTTTAAACATATCATAAACCATAACATAATTGTATCACATAAGACATGAATAAAGGAAACATAACATTTCCACATTTCAATCACAATATATCAATTCAACACATTTATATAATAAAAACACTGTCAAAACCATCTTCATTGCCAAAATTAAAGAAAATTAAAAATTTGTATATATTTTTCATTTAAAAAAAGGTATGGATCGTAGAGTAAGCTGAAACTCAAATAATGGTCATGGCGGCAGAGAAGTCGTTGTCGCCTCTTACGTATGACAAAAAACATTCCCTTTTGTCATTTAGGATAATTCTTCGTATAAAAGATATTCCTTTTTAATAAACATAAAAGTCAAAGAGGTTTATACACTGTATAAAAGAATGTTGTGTATAAAACAAAATATGCCTCAATGAAAGGAGATTGAGACCAAGTCCCTTACAAGGATCATTTTTTTAAAAACATCAGATATATTATTTTTATTCACTATAAGTACACATAAAGAAAGTACAAATACAAGATAGGACATAATAATATCAAGACATAATTCGAAAGTGGGAGATTAACCCAAAGAATGGAAATTGGGTTGTGAAGATTCCTTACAAAGATCATTTTTTTAAATAAAATAGATCTATTATGTGTATTAAATATAAGTACACATAAAGAAAGTACAAATAAAAGATATACTATAATAATATCCTCAAATAATTTTAATGTAAGAGATTAACCCATAGAATGGAAATTGGGTTAAGAAGTTCCCTTACCTCGTGTTCGACTTCACTCGACCGTTCTTTAATCTCCTGAATAATAAACTAGAGTTAATATATAATTATTTAATAAACTTTTTCAAGTTCATTGTCCATTTTATATCTCTTATTACAATGTTACAAAAATTATGTAGTCATTTAAGTTAATATTGGTTGTTTTGTCGATCATTGGTACTCGAGTCAACAATAAACTTCTTATAATTAAAAGTTGTTTATGTGGTAGAATATGCATTATCTCCAGAATTATATTCATGATGTAGATATCATATATATCATATATATCCTATATATACATTCATTCATAATATTACGTTACATTTATAGGTATGAAATGAAATGCACCGTTCATGGAGACGGTAAGCCGTACGTACTCATTAACGCTACTTTAATTTCTATTTTGTATTTAATGGAATGAAATCACAATGATATAAAGGTATATTATAATTCCTTTATAATATCATATATAATATCATTTACTCCATCCTTTATACATCCCACATATGGCATTAACGATTCAATCACATTGAGGGGGCGGTAGTCCGCACTTCCTAAAATGAAATTATCGCCTTTACCCATAATGGAAATCATAATTGTATGCCATAAATGAGAAATACAAAATCATTAGGAAAACATAAAAAAAATATATCATATATAAATATAGTGACATCTTAATGGCCTCCATGAGAGGTGTTAAAAGAAGATTGAACAATCATTGTTTTGTGAGGCAGAAATTTTCCAACTAGAGAAACAGTATGTTCTTTAACCATTAGACGAAGGTGTGTGTAAGTGTAAATCAAATACTTATCAAAAAAACATCCTAGTATATTTTATATACAGTTATTGTTACAAAAAAATTAATAAAAATTGTTCAAGGGGTTGGAGAAACAAAATAAAAGAAAATAACATAAGAGAAGACATTACCTTAAAATCGGGTAACTCTTTTTGATTTGAGCCATAGACTTCCTTGGGATGAAATATGCCCAATGTGAGGATTCTAAGAGTAATAGAGGGAAGTTGTGAGAGAATTTTGGAAGAGGTTTTCCGAGCCAAATGGCTTTGATGGTGTGAATAAGGTGGTATTGGTGGGGCCTTTTATAAGTGGAGAGGAGGGACACTCTTGGAAAGTAATGAAATGTTACATTATTATGAAGTAATTTTCGGATTTAAAAGGTCCCACAATTAAATATTTAAAGGATAATGTGATAAGAGTTCTAAATATACTCATCAAATATGTTTTTTAAATGTTTATATCTTATATTTTACATTATCTTTTCATTTTATTTAAATCATTAATTAATGAGGTAATCACTCCATCATCATGGTGTCACAAATTTGTTTATTTATTTAATGTCTAAAAAATATATAAAAAATATCATGATGTAGGATATATTTTTATATTTACAATGAATATTTATAGTCTAAAATTTATCTTATATAACACCATGTAATAATTGTTTTAGTAAAACAACACATGTTTGTGACAATTTTATTTTTACTTTAAATAAAAAGATATTAATGTCATTTTCTTACCCATGTGGCTCCATGGGGTCCCCAAGTTGACCCATGGATTGTCTTGGTGGTCCAAAACTAATCCAATATGTGTAGGACAAGTGTCAATAAATTTTCATATTTTTATAATATCAATTTTACCTCAAATTTCACTAATTACCTTTAATTGCGATTAATAGAACTTAAAAGTTACTATTCACCAAAAATTATTTTAATACCATTGAACCACATTTAACTTTCTAAAGAAAACCATGTATGTCGGATTTTTGAAATTCAATACACAGAAGTGGAAATGTTTCATTTACATGAAAAATTAGTTTTTAAACTACCACTTAGTTGTTTCACTATTCATCAAAAATTGTAGTTTTTCATAAAAATACCAAAAGTTCACCCTAAGCTATATTTGATATTCCGAACTCAAAAACGATGTCTATTTTACAAAATTCAAAACATATAAGTTTCATTAATTAATTTTATAATTAATTCCCGCTATCAAAAACAAATAGAGTGTTTTTAAGAAATAATATCAATCAAAAGATTGACAATTGTTTATGTAAAATTTCAAAGTGAAATTAATTATAATGACCACCATTGGTTGAAATGGTAAAAATATATTATAATTATACTTTAAAACCACTCAATAGTATAATTTATAACAATAAATTATTTTTATTAATAAAAATTGTTTTTAATTATTTTTTCTCTTCATAGAAAATCGGAAGTTCTGAGAAAATTACAAAAAATTCCACTTAGGATAATTTTGATATTCCGAATAAAAAAATGAAGTCCATTTTGAAATATAAAATTTATATAATTTCAAAAAGTGGGTATTACTATTCATAATGGCTACATTTATTGGGTGCGGTGTGTTAGAATCTCGAACTTGTGTACAACACACACTACTCTATTATTGAAAGAGAAGCATATCGTGAAAGCTTGGGGTGTTACAGTTCTCCATTTCAGTACTTTGAATCTTTATACATATATTAAAAGGTACTAAAATGGGTGTATATGTAGTCGATGGGAAATAAAATCCATAAATAGTTCTGCTCCCATTTTCCTAGAAATAACTCTTACCAGTCCAAAAAGAAAACTTACAATATATATCATCTTTTCCATCAACTGAATTAATAAAATAGACCCAGATCTTGAAGAAAACTTGGTTATATTGGATGATGATGTAAAAACGATATTTTTTTCTTTAAAATGATGTTAATGTTAATGAATCCATTAATCACTACCACCATAAGTGTAAAATACATTCGCATAGCCGTGATATACCAAATGTTTCCCTAGAATCCATACTCATTTACAGGTCAGATAGATATTTGGACAAAAAAACCACGTAAAATTGATTTATATAATATAAACCCTACAATATGTGTATGGTATCTATGTATATTCACTCCAATTATTATAATGTCATTCATTTTAGATGAAAACCTCCAACCAATAAAGGAATTTTTCAGAAAGAAGTCATATTACCCCATATAATATCTTGGCTCTAGGGTATTAATTCATTGTTTACCATCAATAGTGTTCATGATGGGGAAGAAGAAGTTAAATGTGATTCTTTTGAATTCATGGAAGTTATATCCACTACCATTGAAATAAATATACCTGTGAACCTGGGTCTGGAGGAAGATCCATTAATAACATTGATTATACAACCACTTTGGGTATAAATATGCAGAAATGAGAATACATTTGACTTATACATATAAAATTGAATCGAAAATTGAGAATATAATAAAATCCAATTTTGCCAATAATTTTATCACTTGGATTGGCTCACCTATATGGTCCAATTAAAGTCAGATAATAGGAATTTTTACTTCCACATTGATGTTATGGATTTCAACCATTACTATCTAGAAGATGATTTGTTTTCCCTAATCATGGAACTATTTTTTAAATTAAATTGAGGGTTTCTATGAGATATCTTTTATGTATTAATAATCTTTAAATAACCATAACTAAATTGGAAATAAAGATGGGGAGTCTCATCCATTAAAAAACCCCATGGTGTAACTGTTATCATGTAATTACCTTTTTCATAAAGAATATTATTGCTACACACTATTTTGATAATCACTGTATATTCCTTGGTGTTATATAGAATACAATTTAATTCTTTATAGATGATTTGGTGATCAAATATCAACAATGATGTGATCCTTTTACCATTATTGAGGACTATTTAAATAGGTCATTGCAACACAACTTGAAGAAATCAACCTTAAAATTCACATATGGAGTAATATCATAGAAATTACTCGGTATCATGTTATTCCATTATGGTATCAATGTTAACCCTAAATGGGCCAATTCAACACTCTATAGTCTTCCTCCTTGAAACCTCAATAAAATAAGGGGAATCAAGGTATTTAATTCATATATCAGATATCCATATCTGGTATAGTTGTAATATAATCAATTTTTATGATGCTAATGAATAATGGTTTCACCTATTGTTGGGAAAAATATTATCTAATAAATAGTGATCTCAAATACGACATTCAATAACAATAAGACATTTTAATTTATGTGGAATGAAATACTCTCATCCTCAATGTAGCAACCTGAAAATGTTCAGGTATAACCCTCCATACTCATAATAATGATTTTGTCATGGATAATAAATTCTATTATCTCATTAGGATGATGATTGATGATGAGACTCAACATTCCATCTTCAAGAATAAAACCTTTAATTTATTTTCATGGTGTCGAAGGTATTATTCTATTTATAGAGCTATGAGGTCCACCATGTAACTTTTCTGAATCCTCTAAAATTTATCATTAGACATCTGAATTTAATTAAGATTCTATCATGGTGTGTGGTCATTCAATAACAATTTCTATCTAATTCCATTCCCATAAATAAATCTTAAGTTAATCATTAATAGATTTCGTCATGGTTCAACATTCCTATGAAAAGTTATTGTTGGAAATTATAAATATATATATATAACTCACTAAAAAATAGGTCTTATCCATCTATGAACCCACCAATGAATTGAAGATATACATTGATTGTCCCTATAGATGTCAAATAGATAAAATAATGGAAAAACAAAATCTCAATAGTGATGTCATTGCATTTATATTCATCTCTCTAATAAAATTATTCCTAATATAATAATTTTTTTCTTATGAAGATGTACTTAAATTGGGACATAATAAAAAAACCGGTATTTTATTCATAGAAATAGTATTTCAAATACATGTGGCCCGATTAAATGTTAAGGGTGAATCAGATTAGGATATCACGAAAATTAATGGTGGTTATGCCTTTAATAAAGTTGATTTTATTGTCATTATTTATAATTTTTCTGTCTTTAAGGTTGAATTCCACTTACAGAAAGCCCTATTTTATATCCAACACTCACAAAATACCCAATGGGATACACTTGAGAATATAGATACTACTCGAGAGGTTCCAAACTTGAATAATAGTTTCATTCGCTTAACAGATCATTGGGTGGTCACTCCACTTATCAATAGGTATACGGAATAAATAAATGGATTTAAAACCACCAAATGTCACAGTTGGCCTTCACCATCATACATTTATGCAAAATATTATTCGATATCTCCCATTATATAATTCCTTCATTCTGGAATTCCTCCAAAAGAGCGACCTAAGAAGAATAAAATAAATTGGTGGGATGAAAATTTCATCCTTTATAATGAAATAATTTATTTGAAGGTCATGTACAATAAAGTCATTGATGGAAACCTCATAAAGGTCATTTAAAATTTATAGGCCACCAATTTTATTCAAGAGTTCCATGTTGGCTCTTATCTCAATAAAAAATTAGGAACCTATATCTTCCATAAAATCATGATAATTTCATACTTATATACATCAATGACTCAGGGATATCTAGAGTTCATTGATAAATTTCATTATTGTCGAATACATTCTTATATTATCTGCCAAACCACAGTGTTATTTAGCATCTTTAAATAATCTAGGAAAATTTACACATCATGGAAAAATTCAATGTGTCTATACCATATAGGAAAAACTATGAATTTCTTGTTCATTTTTATTTCTACTAACTTATTTTCTAAATTGGTCAAAATAGTTTCATTCAAAAAAGGTGAAATAAAAGTTGTTATAAATTTCAATATGTATGTTTTCATTACTATATTTTTTTATCTGACATAAAATATTGATGGATATTTGAACAAATATTTATGGTTCTAAATTGAGAGGAAATAGTAAGAGTTTAATATAATGTCTAACCACCCATCCCACAACCATGTAACTGAAGATGGAAAAATAGTGTCCTTAAAAAGAACAAGATCAAAAAGTATTCAAAATATGATGAACAATTTAATTTATAATTATAAAAAATTATTTAATTATTAGTGTACTCATCACACCACAACCCATAAAACCACATGGGCGACCTCATACATCTGTTCAAGATAAATGTAGTTCAACCTATTTATGTAAAGTTACCTCAATACACATCATCCACTATGATTCAATGCTCTATGATGAGTAGTATAAAATTATGTATGATTAATTGGATTGAATTTATTTAAAATTTTTTACGTACACTATATACCATGATATCCATACAAATATAGTCATTCCATAAAAAAATAAGAAGGTTCTCCTCAACACATTCATTTACTGAGAATTAGTGTTAGATATGATAAATTCTAGGACTCCTATAATGAATCATTTGATTGATGAATAATGTTTGTTAGGACCGTACACTATATATAATTTCTACTAAAATTTAATTTAATCCATACCTAAAAATTTTTATGACTATATAACATATAATATCTATTTACAGTTTCTCAAGAAATACTTCTCATTACTCTATTATTAGTCAATATAGTCCATTCCACATGATTCTAAACTACTGAGGGATGGTCCACACTGTACAACCATAAACTACAAGATACAATCATTATACTCATATGACCATAAACAACTAAACTTTATATTTCATGTCACATGATGTTAAATTTAATGATATATGGTCAAAACTACAAGAATATAAGTAGTCTATCTGATATGAAATTCTTCACTTATGTATTTTCCAAATCTTCATAAGAGTTTATAGTATGTGGACTCTCATCCTTCACATCAGGATTCATTCAATGGCCCATGCACATGGATAAAACTACCAAATATATAAGAATATTATTTGGATTGATTTATGATATCAAATTATACATATTGATACATGATATTCCTACTATATGTCCATGAAAAAATTCCAATAGATTTAATACTATTGTTAAGGTTATTTCATATTCAAATCGGGTATACCACCACATCCTAGAACATTAATAATGGAAGCCAACTTTAACCTATGTATGAGATATATATATGAATAGTAATTTCCTTTCTATAGCTTTGTGTTTCATTTCCAAAATAGTCATGGGATACATATAAACATCCTTATTTCTTTTCTCTAATTAATCAACATGTTTATTCATTATTATCAACCAACTTTATCATGGAATCAAATACTTTATACGGTCATTTATGGTTTTGTATATTAACATTGAAATAAAAAAATTCATGATTATTTCATTTATGAGTTAGATATATATGAAAAAGTCCATATAATTTCCCTCATCGTACAACCCTAAACTTCATGGACATTGAATCATGGTGGAATGAAGTGAAACTAACATAAATATGGTCTACCCAAAATTATCATTAAATTAATTAGAGAAATCTATTTTATATGACCAAATTTCATTTCATGAGTGAAATATCCTTATATGTTCCCTTATTATATTGTTATTTTTCTATAAAAAATATATAGGATAAAATTATTTACAGTACCACCTAGAACTATTGTGGCATGATACCTATTCATATAAGATATTTAGTGACATAAAAATAACTCATATCATACACAATTTTAGTACCTAATCTCTACTACTGATTAATTTACCAATTCAAATTGGGTGTCATTATTCATTCCATCACCAAGGAAACCATATATCTTACTACTTCACATGATCATGATTTGTGTAGAGGACCCTTCCAAAAACTACATATAACTTCATTCCTATTATCTCATGATATGTAGTGTTAACCATATCACCAATCTTTGGTCAGACCATAATACCTTATTTGCATATAATCATCCACATAATCTCAGTGTATGGGTTATCCACATTCATGTTACGTCTTCCCTAATGTCCAAATAATATGATAAAAACTATTTCTATCTTATACATGATACATTTTTTCTTAGAGAAACCATATATAAATTATGTTTCTAATATTTTATGTTATTTTAGGATATTTAGTGACATTCAGATTTATTATCATTATTCCAACCAAAGATTCCATAAATTTCAAACACCTTTAAAAGTGTATTGTCTCTTCATTCACTTTTGGTCTTTCTAAATTAGAATTTATTTTGGGGTAAAATATCCACATTGAGAACTATGTGTGGATATATTCCTATTTTTTTAGGATACAATTTTATTTTTGAAACATATATCTTACACCCATCTATAAATCATCATCCACTTCTACTCCCTCTCATAATTTAATATGAATCCAAACTTTATTAGTTATAGACTATATCATTTCATCGCCTTTTCAATATACTATTCCCATTAACCACACATTGTATCTATGTGTTTTAATAACCATAATCCATCTTTGGATATATGTAATGAGTGTATCTAATTCCAAAAATTACACCTATACTAGTTGATGATACTCAAGTTTTCTATCCTACATACTATTCAATAGAATTTTTTAACCCTGGGGATAAGGTAATATAACCCCATGTGTTATTAACAATGTTTTGATAAAACCCATCATTAAAATTTTCAATGTGGTAATTCTAATAATAATTAATTTATTTCAACACTTCCCTTATCAAATACCTCATGTTATTATTTATATCATTTGATGATATGTGTTTGATCACCCCTATATTTTGAACCAAATTGTGGTTGTCACGAAACACCCTTCAACACTAATCTAAGAATCATAACCTAAATCTAAATATATTATACTCATAAAAGGGGTTATCACATTTGAATTGAGATATAGATCAAATCATGCCAATTCCAACCTTACGTCTAGGGGTGTAACATCATTCTTAGTCAGTGCTACATTCCCTTAAATGTAAAATTTATTGGTCTGATAACCATAACAATAAACTATATGCACCCCTAACTAGTTTTTAATATTCTAATGTCCCCTTAATAGATTTACATTATTTTATCACTTTTTCATTATATCCAAACAGAGTAACTCAAATATTCTTTACAAACCACTATGACCATAACCATCGTTCACTCGTTCATTAGATAGTCTATACAAGAATCAAGATCTTAATGTACATCTAATTTTCCTTTCTATTCTATATATTATTTCTCATATTATTTTTATAGATGATAAAACATAATTTTCAACTTCATTTAATGTGGAATCATTAACTTCATCTTTATAAATCTATCCCTAAGGTGGTCTCTATTTGTATTGGGAACTCAATTTATTTCATTTTCACCATACTGTTACTGTATAGACCATGTAACCAATTAAAAGGGCTTTATAACAATATAACTCAACCATGTTTTGTTCAAAGATATTATAAAATAATCATAATCTCTCAGTAGTCTATTTATAAATAATTTAAACTTGTGGGGGAAGACACACAGAGCTCTCCATTTTGAAAACATAAAAAGGGAATCCAAGGAAAAATATGAGTATCCAATCACTAGACCTAAACATTATAAATCCTTAGTCTAATTTTTTGTTTTAAAAAAACATATAGAATAAAATATAACATGGTAACACCCCATAATGGGTATCCTAATTAATTTTTTGTTCCTTTAAAGTAATAATTTCCATATCCAATGTATACCAAAAACATAGTGTTAAAATAAATATCAATAAATCTTGTATGGACCATTATTTATCCTTGTAAAAAGTTAATCTATGGTATCTAGAATGATAATCCTAGTAAAATGTCTAAGAACACTATTTTAATATTATATATTTATAAGGACCTGACCTAAAACAATTCAGAATATTGAATAAAATGAATAAATCACGTTGAGGATCTTTTCAGGTTTAGAGATTTAGAGAATTAGGACACAACTATTTCATTTCAAAAGATTAAAAAGTGGGCACATCTAATCAAATTCCATTTTTTTATAAAATAAAAAATCTTGAAAAAAAGGGTCATGTCTAGTTCCATGTTTTAGACAGTAATAATTTTCCTTGATCCCATCCTCGACCCGATTCATCTTTATGTCCTGTGAAAACATTTCAAAACATGGGATGATCGTAAACCATAGTAAGGGTTATAAAACAAAGAAATAATACATTAGTTCAAAAATACATACAAAACCTAAACTCTTTTATATAACTCATGAAAACATACTATTTATGAATAACACATAGTAATCACAAATCATAGAAATACTTACGGCATTCATATCATACATGCATTGTAGTTATCACAGGTACATATGGAGTTACATTGGAATACCCATCTCAGTATTTTTTATAAATCTCATAGGAGAAACATTCACGTTTATCTCTGTCATGTTACCCAATGAATTGGAAAGCTATCTTAGGCTCACCCACCCTAGATTTATCACGAAACCACCTGCATACATAAATAATGCCCAAGAAGCATAACATGATCATAACACATAACAAAAACATAAAGGAATGAAAAAATTCCCACATTACAATAACAATATAACATTTCAATATATTAAATTATCAAGACCATTTTCAATACCAAAATTATGTAAAATAGTATATGGAATTTATATTCCTTTTAGAAACATTATGGCTTGTTAAGGATGCCAATGATAAAATAATATTCGTGGCAGCGGAAAGGTCATCATCACTGCATTCAATAAAAAAATGATACTTTATTTGTCTTTTTGTAAAACTATTCATAGAAAAAGATCCGTTTGAATTAAACTAAAATTAAAAGGTGTTTATACAGTTTAAAAAATAAAGTCATGTATTAGAACAAAATATGCCCCAATGAGAGGAGATTGAGATAAAGTCCCTTATCTCATGTCTGACTTGACCCGTTTATTCTTTAATCTCGTGAATAAAATACTATAGTTAATTTCCACTTGATTAACAACAATTTTCATGTTTATTAATCCTTTTATATCACTTATTACCATGTTATAAACATTATGTAATCATTTATGTTAATAACGTTAGTTTTGTCTATATTTGGTACTTGAGTCAAAAATGAACACCTTATATTTACATGTTGGCCATGCAGTAAATAGTCCATTATATACCAAATGATATTAATTATTTAGATATAATATATATCATATATATCCAATATATATATATATATCAATACATATCCTTTGGAGCTATGAAATGAAATTCACCATTCATGGAGATGGTAAGCCATATGTATGATTGAATGTTACATTCATTTCTATTTATTATATTAATGGAATTAATACCTAATGATACAGAGGTATATTATCAATCTAGTATAATATCATATATAATATCATTAACTCAATGCTTTATACATCTCACATGTGGAACTAACGAGTCATATCACTTTCAGGGGGAGGTTGTCCGCACTTCCTGGAATGAAATTATCGGGTTTACCCATAATATAAACCATAAAGGTATGATATAAAAGAAAAATACAAGAGTATAATGAAAACATAATCATAATATATATCATATATAAATATATATTCATCGTAATGGCCACCATGATAAGCGGTAAGAGATAATCGAACAATCATCATCTCGTGAGGTGTTAGTTTTCCATCCATAGAAACAATTTGTTCTTCACCAATAAGATGGAGGTGTGTATAAGTGTAGTTATAATACTTCTCATTAAAATAGCCTATTATATTGAGGACACTAATGTTGTTATAAAATAATGGAATAAAATGATATTAGGGGTTGGAGAATTAAAATAAAAGAAAAGAAGTTAAGAGAAATAGTTACCATTAATTTGGGTAACTTCCTTTGGTATGAACCAAAAGGACTTCTTGAAGTGCCTTCGGCCTAAGGTAAGGCTAATAAAAGGAGTATAGGGATGTAGGGAGCATAATAGTGCAGTGTTTGGATGATCCAAATGGCTTGAGAGGTGTGAGGAATTGGTTAAAAGTGAGGGATTTTGTAAAGGGGAGGATGGGCTCTTTAAGAAAGTGTGATAATATTATTTTGTTATATAATTATATTCGGATAATAAAGGTATAAAAATTATTAAAGACGAATTTAAGATGAATCATGATTGAAATAAAATCATCCAATAAGAATTTGACTGGTTATGGATATTGTTTTAATATTTATAATCGTATTTGTTTAAATATTTTATTAATGAGGTAAATACTGCATCATTATTGTGTCATTAATTATTTAATTTAGTTGAAGTCTAAAAATTATAAAAAGAATAACATGATGTAGGATATAATTTTATATTTCCAATTAATATTTATGTAAAAATGATAATTTACATAACCCATTGAAAAAATTAATGTACTTAAAGATATAATTTTTTCATTTTTGCCTTTAGTTTAAGTTAATTAATCTAAAGTGTCATTATCACTCCCAAGTGGCTCAATGGAGTCCCTAAATCGACCCAAATATTCCCATTTTTATTATTGACTCATCCAATATGGGTTTTTCAAGTGTTAAGGTAATTTGTAATTATTATAATATTCTTTTTACCTTTATTTACCATATTATTCTTTAACCGTCGTAAATAAAACTCAAAAGTTACTATTCACCAAAAATTGTTTTCATCTTATTGGACCACATTTTAATTAATAATAACAACCATGTATATCAGATTTTTGAAATTCAATTCACAGAAGTGGTAAAATTTCAATGAAATGAAAAAGTCAGTTTTTTTAAAAACTACAATGTGGTTTCACTATTCTACAAAAATTGATGTTTTTCAGAAAAGTATTGAATATTCAGACTAAGATATATTTGATATTATAAATTAAAAAATGATTTCAATTTTTTTAAATTCATAACATATAAGTGGCATTGTTTAATTTAAAATTAATTCCCACTGTTAAAATAAATACCATGTTTTTAAGAAACAATAACTATCAAAAGATTGACACTTGTTTATGTCCAATTTCAAAGTGAAATTACTTCCAATGACCAAAATTGGATTAAATGGTTAACATATATTATAATTACACATCAAAACAAATTAAAAAGATAATATAACCATATAAATAAATTAGATTTAAATTCATTTTTTGATTTAAAATACAATAATTTCACTATTCAGTAAAAATTGTACATTATCGGAAAAATTACAAAAAAATTACAAAAAGTAAATTTTAATTTCCCTATCATAATGAAGGATTTTATTTTGTCAAATATAATTTATTAAAGTGACAAAAACTAGATTTAAAGAGGTTTCATCGTAAAAGGTTGTAAATCGACCTTTTAATGTAAATTATGCTTAAAATTAGATTCATTCACATTTTATGCCTCTAACGTTTTATTGGATAAATGTAAATACATTTAAAAAACATGTATAATAATATTTTTGTTAGTTTTTTCATTCCACCCAATATAACATCTAGGAGTTAACTACCATTGAAAATAATAATATTATATTATTAGTGTGCAACGTAAGATTTCAAAGAAACTCGTTTTTGAGTGTCGAGTACGCTATCGAACATAGAAACCCCTTTAAAGTAAAATTAATATTTCATACGAAATTTTTAATAAATATGAAATATGTATTATTATTTATTTATGTAGGATGTTACATCCTTCCCCCTTTTGGGAATTGCATCCTCACAATTTTTCTAATCAAAATAAAGGGGGGGGTATTTATCCCTCAAAGAATTTTCATATTCCCATGTTGCCTCTTCAACCATATGGTTTTCCACAAATCCTTTAACTAGTGAATTACATTATTCTGCAACACTTTCTATCTTCTGTCAAGAATCAGGACTAGTTGTTCCTTATAAGAGTTTTTTTTCTTCCGACTGAACAACCTCTGGGTTCAAATCATGAGATGGATAAGAAATATACTTTCTCATCATCGAAACATGAAAAACATTGTGTACCATGGATAAACATACAGGTAAAGCTACATTGTACGCAACTGATCCAACATTCTCTAGGACTTCATAAGGTCCAATGAACATCGGACTCAACATTCCCTTCATACGAAAACACATCACACTTTTTCATTGATAAACATCGAGAAAGACATGATCAGCAACCTTAAAAGATAGATCCTTATTTTGGATATCTGCATAACTTTTCTGCCTGCTCTGAGTTGTTCTCACGTTCTTCTAAATCAACTGAACCTTTTCTTCCATATCTTCTACCAATTCTAGTCCAATCCGCATTTTGGCAACGCATTCCTTATAATGACTCAAAAGGAGTCAAATGAATAATGGAATGAAAACTGTTATTATATGAAAATTCATCCAAAGAAATATGTTGGTCCTAACATCCATATTAATCTAGTTAACAAGCACATAACATATCCTCCAGGGTCTGAATTTTTCATTCGGATTTCCCATCTGATTGAGGATGAAAAGAAGCAATAAAATTAAATTCAATACCTAATGACTTCTGAAGGCCATCCCTAAAGTTATTAGTAATCATGGGATCATGATCAGATACAATGTAGAGGGGAACTCCATGAAACCTGACTCAGTCTTTAAAATAATACTAATAAAGATGATCGAGAGACAACGTCTCTCGAATAGAAAGGAAATGAGAATATTTATTCAACTGATCAACAATAACCCAGACAGAATTATTACCTCGAGATGTATTTGGTAATCCCACAATGAAGTCCATGGATATATTTTCCCATTTCCACTCTGGCACCGGTAAATATTGAAGCATCTTTTTTTAACTGTCACTCTTCTTTAACCTGTTGACAAGTCAAATACATCACAGTAAAATTAAAAATATATCATTTCATTCCATACAACCAGTAATACTCCCAAAGATTTCTTTACATCATAGTACTGCCAGGATGAACTAAAAACGATGAACTATGAGCATCACATAACAACTCATTCTTAAACTGTTAATCACAAGGCACACATAATCTCTTTCAAAATATCAAATGAAAATCATTATCAATGTTAAATTAAAGAAACTTACCCTTCTGAAACAAATCTACCTTTTTCTATAACTCACTGCCTTCCTTTTGTTCTTACTTAACTCTGTCAGATAAAGATGATCTCACTGACACCAGATACAAAAAATAATAATTTTCGGCAACGAAAACTTTTATGCCAAAGATAATCAAAACAAAATTCAACGGATCTTGTTCCAAACATAACACGGTTAATGAAGCATTTCTTTTTCAACTCAATGAATCATCCACTTTATTTTAATTTCCCATATATAATGGATCATGTAGTCATAATCCTCGATTAATTCCAGCCATCTCCACTATCTCATGTTTAATTTTTTCTGAGTGAATATATACATTAATGTTTTTGGTCTGTATATATTTCACATTTTACTCAATAAAAATTATACGTCCAAATTTTTAAAGATAAAACAACAATATATATTTCCAAATAATTTTTGGGGTAATTTAACCCATGTGGATTCAACTAACCTGAAGCGTAAGCAATTACCTGATCATTATGCATAAGGACACAACCACATCCCTTCAAAGAAGATTCACTGTAGATAACAAAATCACTATTTCTGGATGGCAGTGCCAAAACTGGATAATTCACTAATCTTCATTTAAATTCTTGAAAACAATCCTCACATTATTATTCCATGTGAACTTAACACCTTTCCGATTTAACATATTCATTGGACTTGAAAACCATGTAAAAGTTTCAACAAACCTCTGCTAATTACCTGCTAAACCATGAAAACTATGGATCTCCGTTATATTTGTGGGTCATGGACATTCTTCAAAAACGTTTTTTTACAGGATCAACCATTATGAAATTTTTTTAAATAATGATACCAAGGAAAGAAATTTGTTGTGACCAAAACTCACACTTGTTGAACTTCCCAAACTGTTTATTTTCATTGAAGGTTTGCAAGAAAACCCTTAAATGACATTCAAGTTCCTATTTACTTTTGGAATAAACCAAAATATCATCAATTAACAAAACCAAAATCTTAACCAATAACTCCCAGAAAATTTTATTCATAGTATAAATTAATACAACATGTGAATTGGATAAACCAAAAGGCATAACTACATATTCATAATGGCCATATCAAGTACAAGACGTGGTCTTAGTAATGTTTTTTTCATTCAATTACAACTAATGGAACACTGATCTCAAGTCAATATTCAAAAAATACTGAGATCCCTGGAGCTGGTCAAAACAATAATTTATATGAGGGAAAAGATACTTGTTCTTAATAGTGATGTTATTTGATGCTCTATAATCAATGAAAAGTCTCATTGAACCATCATTCATTTTAACAAAAAATACAGGAGTACCCCATGGTGATGTTCTAGGTCAAATGAATCCTTTATCTAATAACACCTAAAATTGAATCTTTAAGTCGAAAAGTTCAATTTGAGCCATTAGATAAGGGGGTTTTGAAATTTTCTTAGCATCAGGAAGTAAGTCAATTGTAAATTCAACTTCCTATTTAGGTATAATACTGTGAAACTCATTAGGAAAAACATCAAGGTACTCATTTACCACTGGCACATTATTATTCTCAACACATCCTTTACATTCAATAATATGAGCAAGGTAACATTCATTTCCATCTTTTACTAGTTTCTCATATTGTGGATATGTTATCAAATGAAAGAGTTCATTAATGTATTCAAACTGAATATCATTCAGAAAAGAAACCTCTTTATCACTCCAGTCAATCACATCATGATAAACAAAAATCCAATCCATAACCAAAATAACATCAAACTATACTAGATTCCAAACAATAATGTTTGCAGGTAGATTCTTTCCGCACATAAGGACAAGAATGTTCTTATTTTTTCTTTTATTTCTCAAAATGTAATCTAGGTATTTTTACCTTAAGTTCTATATTCATCTCTTGAGATGGAATTCCAAATTTAATAGAAAATTTATCAGAAATGAAAGATTTTATAGACCCTAAATCAAACAACACATTGGAATAATATGAAAAAACAAAAAGCGTACCTAATAATATTTCATTTGATGGCCCCACATCGGCTGAAGTAGTTGCAAAGGATTTCACCACCCCATTCTGCTTGTTGTCTGGCTAGCTTCCTTGAGTTATGTTCTTTGTTGAATCCTAATTTTCATAGTGACGCATTACATTTCACATAAACATTTTACTGACTGTAAATCAGGTTTTGTCTTACCATTATCCTAATCTTTTTCAGTGCAATTACGAGCCTTAGGTCCCATTTTACCAAATCGATACAACTTAACAGAATTAAAAAGACATTCCCCATCATGCTTTTTACCACAATTTTTAAAAATTGTAATCTTAATTTTCTTACCATCATAAATTTTTGAAGAGTTTTCCCTTTCGTATACCACGTCGACCTGTTATTCTGTTGTTTTTCAGATAACACCTGATCATCAGAAAACTACATTTCCACCTTCTCCTCACAACTAACAATTTCTACATAACATTTTAACTCATGAGAAGCTAAAACACTTCGATACTTTGGATTTAATCCTGAGTAAAAATGGTTGAGATTACAATCAAGATCTCATTTGAAATTAGGATAAAACCTTACCAGTCGAGTGAATTTTTCTCCATAAGCAGCCACTGAGTCATCCTCCTACCTCAATTTTAGGATTTATTTCCATTCTAATATGAACAACCTTTGGAAAATATTTTTCATGAAACATACATTTGAATTCATCCCAATCGAGAGAAAAAATATCCTCAATATCCATGATATTTTTCACCATCGACCACCACTGATCAGCTTCATCTTCAAAAAGGTAAATAACAAGACTAACCATTTGATGTTCTAAAAAACCCATGACATCAAAAATCTTTTCTTGTGCTTTAATCCACCCTTCTTCTTGCACATAGTCAGATGATTCTCTGAATGATGGGGAATGTTGCCTAATGAAATGATCCACTACTGACATGTTCTTATGTGGTTGACCTGGATGATCTCTTACATGGATACCACCACCATTTATTTCATGAGTAAACTATTCCATCACTTCAAAAATCGGTTCAGTTTCGATTCCAACCATCTCAGGTTGCTAATTTGGAAGGTTGTCTTCCCTGTGATGTCATCCCGACATAGCTGCCCTGTTTCCTCTACATAAAACCATTTTAAAAACAGAAATATCTTATGTGCAACAATATGGTATTTTAAAAATCTATATTATTTCAATATTAACATAAATTGCATTATGTATATTAATTTAACAATATCCTAACTTTTAATGCTATCTAATCCTACCTCTGATACCATCTTTAAGGACTCAGCTTTTAACACTTCAAAATATTTAATTAAATGAATAATTCACATTGAGGTTATTTTTAGGTTTAGAGATTTAGAGAATTAGGACATAACAATTACATCTCAAAAGATTAAAAAGTAGACACTTCAACTCGGATTCCATTATTTTCAAAAAATAAAAAATCTTGAAAAATTGATTAATGTCTCGTTCCATGTTTTAGATAGCCTGACTTATCCTTGATCCCATCCTAGGCCCTATTCATCTTTATGTCCAGTGAAAACATTTCAAAACCTTGGATGGGCATAAAATCTCAGTAAGGGTTATAAAACAATGAAATAAAACATAAGTTCATAATTACATACAAAAATTATAATCTTTTACTTACCTCATGAAAACATATGATTTATGAATAACACATAGTAATCACAAATCATAAAAATACTTATGGAATTCATATAATACTTACATTGAATCTATTACATCTATATAGGGAGTTACGCTGGAATACCCATCTCAATATATTCCCTGAATAGCTTTAGAGAAACATTCATGTTTACCTCCGCCACGTTACCCAATGGAATGGAGAGCTATCTCGGGCTCATCCACCCTAGGTTTATCATGGAACCACTTGTATACGTAAATAATTCCCAAGAACCATAACATGATCATAACACATAACATAAAAATAAAGGAATGATAAAATGACAACATTGCAATAACAATATAGAATAATAATATATTAATGTATCAAAACCATTTTCAATACCAAAAATACTTTAAATAGTATATGGTATTTATTTTTCTTTTAAAAAAATTACGTAATGTTAAGGAAGCCAAAGATCAAATAATACTCACGACGAAGTAAAGGTTGTTATCACCCCTTACGTAAAAAAGAAACAATATTTTTTTCCATTCAGTAAAATCCGTAATAGAAAAATATTCCATTTGAATGAAATTCGAATTAAATGGTGTTTATAAAACATATAAAATATAGTCATATGTTATAAAAAAATATGCCTCAATGAAAGGAAATTGAGATGAAGTCCCTTACCTTATGTCTGACATGACCTATTCGTTCTTTAATCACCTGAATAATTAATTAAGTTAATTTCCAATTGCTTAATGAAATTTTTCATGTTTATTATTCCTTTAATATCACTTATTACCATGTTAAAAAAATTAGGTAATCATTTAAGTTAATAACGTCTATTTTGTCGATATTTGATGCTTTATTAAAAAATGAACACCTTATATTTACAGGTTGTCCATGCTGTCATTAGTACATTATATCCAGAATTATATTCATTGTTTAGATATCATATATATCTAGTATATATATATATAAATATATTTATAAAATCACAAAATATTTGGAGGTATGAAATGAAATGCACCGTTCATTGTGATGGTAAGAAGTACGTACGCATGAACACTACTTTCATTTCTATTTATTATTTTAATGGAATTAAAACACAATGATACATAGATATATTATAATTAATTTATAATATAATATATAATATCATTAAATCCATCATTTATACATCCCAAATTTGGAATTAACGAGTCATATCACTTTGATGGGGCGGTAGTCCACACATCCTCAACATAAATTATCGCGTTTACCCATAATGGAAACCATAAAGGTATTCTATAAAAGAAAAAAAATAAGAATAAAGAAAAAATGAACCTAATATATATCATATATAAATATAGTGTCATCTTAAGGTCCACTTTGATAGGAGGTAGGAGATAATCAAACAATCATCGTCTCGTGAGGCGTTAGTTTTCGATCCACGGAAATAATATGTTCTTCACCCATTAGATGGATGTGTGTATAATTTTAGTTCAAATAATTCTCATAAAAATATCCCAGTATATTTAGGATATAGTTTTTGTTATAAAATAAAGGAATTAAAATATATTAGGTGTTGGAGAAGTAAGATAATAGAAAAGAAGTTAAGAGAAACTATTGCCTTTAATTTGGGTAACTTCCTTTGGTTTTAATCAAAAGGATTTATTCAAGTTCCTTCTGCCTAAGGTAAGGCTTCTAAGAGGAGGAGAGGGATGTAGGGAGCCTAATTTGGAAGAGGTTTGATGAGCCAAAAGAATTTAGAGGTGTGAGGAATTGGATAGAAGTGAGGGCTTTTTATAAGGGGGAGGAGGGGCTCTTTAGGAATGTGTGATAATATTATTTAATTATATAATGATATTAGGTTTTAAAGGTCAAAAATTTATTAATTCTGAAGCTAATATGACTCATGGTCGAGATAAAATCATCCAATATGAATTGGATAGGTTTTGTATATTGTTTTATTATTTATAATCTTATTTATTTAAATCATTTATTAAGGGGGTAAATACTACATCATTTTCGTGTCATAAATAATGTAATTTTTTTGATGTCTAAAAATTATAAAATAACTATTGTGATGTAGGGAGTCCTTTTATAATTCCAATTAATATTTATAGTCGAAAAGATAATTCATATCACCCCTTGAAAAAATTAAATTACTAAAAGTTATTTGTCATTGTCATTTTTGCCTTTACTTTATATTAATTAATCTAAAGTGTCATTATCACTCCCATGTGGCTCAATGAGGTCCCAAAATTAACCCAAAGTTGCCCCTGGTCATATATGACTCAACCAATAAGGTTTGGACAAGTGTTAAGGTAATTTTTAATTATTATAATATTATTTTTACCTTGAAATACCTTATTTATTTTTAATAGTGGTAAATGAAAGTCAAAACATACTATTCACGAAAAATTATTTTCATCCTATTGAACCACATTTTACTTAATAATTAAAATCATGCATGCCAGATTATCGAAATTCAATTCACAAAAATTGTAAAATTTCATTTAAATGATAAAGTCATTTTTTAGCTTCTACTAAGGGGTTTCACTATTCAAAAAAAATTGATGTTTTTCAGAAAACTACGAAAAATTAAGCCTAAGATACATTTAAAATTATGACATAAAAAATGATGTCTATTTTTAAAAATTCAGAACATATAAGTTCCGTTAATTAATTTAATATAAATTCTTGTGGTTTAAAAAAATAGAGTCTTTTTATGAAAAAATAACTATCAAAAGATTGACACTTGTTTATGTCCAATTTCAAAGTGAAATTAATTCGAATGACCAACATTGGATTAAATGGTAAAAATATACTCTAATTACACATTAAAATATATTAATTATATAATTTAAATATATAAATAAATTATATTAAAACGCATTTTTGAATTAAAATTCAAAATTTTTCACAATACATTAAAAATGAACATTATCGGGAAAATTCCAACATTTTACACAATGTAAATTTTGATGTCCTAATACTAAAGAAGATTTTTACTTGGTCAAATAGAATTTATTAAAGTGACCAAAACTAGATTTAATGATGGTTCTCCATTAAAAGGCAGTAAATGGTCCTTTTAATGTAAATTATTCTTAAAATTAGATTCATTCCCATTTTAAGCCTCTAATATTTTATTGGATAAATGTAAAACATTTAACAGACATGTATAATCATATTGTAGTTAGTTTTTTTCATTCAATCCAATACAACGGCTAGAAGTTAACTACCATTTAATATAATAATATTATATTATTAGTGTGCAATGTAAGATTTAAAAAATCTCGTTGTTGTGTATCATGTACGCTATTGAACAAAGCAACCCCTTTAAAGTAAAATTAATATTTAATTAAAAAATTATATTAAATATGAAATAGTTTTTATTATTTATTTACCTTGGTAGTTACAATATTGGTCTATAATATTTCTAGGGAATGTATGATGGTACAATTTTAGGTTACATGATCACTTTTGAGCATTGAAATCATTATTCTAGACCAAACTTCTTGACTGTTTTATGCATATTCATTCACCTATCTGACACCCAAATAGACTAACCTTGCCTTATGTTGATGGTAGATGTATAGAATATTTATCCCACCTATATCTTTCTGAGAGTACAATATTTGGAGGAAGTCATCTGAATATGATGAAATTGGCATACAATGATGGTAAATGTGTCACATAACTGATATGCCACAATCTGTCTAACGATTATAGTTTATGTGGAAATAAATTTTTTTATTCATTTTCCCCATGGAATTTTCTATATATAAAATTTTGGTACATGAACTTAATATATAAAATTCTTGTATCTTAATTTTGATATATATTTAAAATATAAGGGATTGTGTGATACATTAATTGAATCAAGTGTTTGGAAGCTATAATTTACATGCTATATTCCCATAAAATGTTCAAGTATATTAAATTATTATGATATTATCCTATTTTTATTTTATATATTATCATGAATTGATAGTCATGGAATTGTATGGTCTAATAAATTGAAAAAAAAATTGATAGAATTTTTTTCACTAATTAAACAAATAGGGAATGACATATACAAACATAAAGCCTCTTCCTAGTATATTTAATGATTATAGGATAAATTTTTTTTATAGATCACTATAAAAGGATTTATATCAAATATTAATGTTATAATAATGCCAATAATTTGTCAACAATATTTTTATGAAGTTTGGATAGATTCTTGGTGTCTTACTTATCCTCTAATAACAACTCATAATCATTAGTGGTGGAATAATTACCCATATTCTTTGCTTCATCAACCAGTCTCTCATTCTATTTTTTTTACTCTTTAGCACCATGTATCTTTCAATGTATTTGGTTTTCCATAGATACCTCTTATGTTAAAAAGTATATGATTTATCAACCCTTATTATAGTATGTTGATGTAGATCTTGATGTGTTATATCACAAAAATATAGAGTATGAATGACATCCTCTCCACATCATTTCTCTTGTTTTATTTTATTGATATTCACCCTCACAATAAAACATTTCTCTACATCATCATAGATATATATATTATTGAATCCCTCATACTCTAAAATTATGAACATGTATTCAAGAATGGGTGGTTAAAATTGTATTTCTGTAATTGGTTTCTCATTGACTAATAACAAGATTTTCATCCACACTATATTTCTCATGAACTGTTGATGTTAAAGGGATCCTTAGTATGAACTATATCCCATTAGGGAGAGTATAAAATATTTTGGAATTAGGTCACATTATCTAAACATGAGAATAATATATTCATAACTCACTAACATCCCTAATAATAAAGATATAATTGTAGTTTTCTTGTTTATCTAACACTTCATGAACACAATGGAAAATACCATAGTTTATTATAGGAAATGAATACACCTGTTAATAAATATAATAGTCAAAGGTAAAAAAATTTAGTCTTTATCTTCAATTAAAATAACCTAAATTTAAACAAAAACTTCTACTCAATTGAAATGGGTACCTTATTTTATCATTTAATCATCCCACGAAACTACTTCTTATTGGGAAAGGTATATGATGACATTTTCCACAACTAGTTCATTAGTTGTAGTAATTAGCACATCTTCACTAGTTAAACGTTCCACAACATCCATGAAGTATTCTACTAGATATTTTTTATGATATTAATATTGATTATGGATATTCATCCTCATGATATCCCTAACACCTTTTTTCTTCTCAATAATCCATGTACTTTGTTTGAGGTCAGCTATAAGAATAAGGTTAGTTTCATCACAACCTATCATTGATAACATCAAATGATATATTAAAAATACTTTATTCAAAAATATCATATAAATCTACTGAATCAACCCATTATGTATCCTCCATTGCAACTACATGATCCGGGTGATTCTTAAGAACCTATACTACATATGACTATCTTCAATAACTCAATAATCATTCTATCAAATCGAGAACAAATTAGTGGTAGTAAGGGATTAATCTTGGTACATCACGATTTCCCCCTTTTAATTTAGACCTATGGATTAAAATATTAATGTGTTTTATTATTTTGGTACATCGAAATATATTTATCATCAACACTTGAGTGTAACAATTTGAGGAAAAAATCAACAATATATGTTTTTTATGTAACATTTTAAAGGACCTAATTAGTACTTGGGATTAAGTTTAAAAAATTAACGATCATTAAAATACAATACCTATACGTATACTTTATCATCATAATTTACCTCACATGGTACCCACTTTGAGAAAAAAGATTCTTTATCTTCAATGATAGGAAATATTAACATTTGAATCAAGAATAGGAGGAAGTAATGGAATTTGAGAACTAATGTATCTCACATGTGAGAATAGATATTAAATAAAATTAGCAATACATATATTCTTGACTAGGGAAATAGGGTTTTATGTTATCACCTCTCAAAAGTGTTTTCCCGGAAATAGGAAGGTATTGAGAATTTAATACCCCTATACCTATAGTATGATCTTGTGACTCAGTTATTGTTCCCCTTATATTGGGTAGTCCTAACCTATAGCACTATCTATTAGAGTATAATTCTTGTCATACTAGAGAGAATCTATTATTTCATTCTCTAATAATTCCTTTATAAGGAGGAAAAACTTGAAAACATCAGGGAGCCAGAAAATTAAAAACAATAATAATAGAGGATATTCAACATAAATATTTGGGTTCAAGGATTTCATCAATCTCTTCTTCAATATAATAGTTGATGACCCCATAATTATTCTTTTTTTCTAGAAAATATCACACATGTCTTGTGAGGAGATCCCTATAAATAGTTGTTTACACTATAATCTTTATATCTGCAAAATAAATACTATATTACAATTGTTTATTCTCAATAATGATGTGTGTATTATATTTTATGTTCCTTATCCATACAATTCAAATTTTAAATTTGAGTAAAAAACATAGGATGAAATACATCATATAAATTAGATCGATAATCCAAAAATAGAAGGCCATACAAAACTAATTAGGTAATTGGATTCAAGTCCCCCTTCCGATAGAAGGTTATAGGATTCTTGAATTTTGGATTCTTACACAACCTTTGATCTTCTAGGACTATCTTATTACATTTTATTTGATTTCCTCCCTAATATATTAAGATACATCAAAACCTATATAATGTTATACTAATAGGACTTCGTAAATTGTCAAATTATGTAATAAAAACATTTTACCATGGCCTTCCCCTTTTAGGAATATTGGTTATCATTCTTCTCCATATTATCATCGTCCAATGAGTTAAACATACTGAAAATTGTGGATTACATGCTGCTAGGATAATATGAATTCTCTATGTCACCATAATGAGATTTCAAAACAATAATAACATCTTGGGAGGAAAACCATATTTTTATATGGGTTTCCTCTTTAATCACCAATAGCCATATTTTATTATACAGTATATGATATTAATCCATCATAACAATATAATGTGTGTCAACAACTATCTCTAAATCCACTCGAATTGGGGTGAAAACTGTTAAGGTTTGTATACCACATTGGTTCCATAACTATTGTCCTATTACTTTTCCTATTAAGATATTACGATTGAAAATAAATTCAACTCAATGTAAATCACATGATTCTTGTAAATTTTCATCATAATCAATGCCAGTGCATGTATTCAAAATACAGCTTGATTGAATGGAAGAAATATACTCCTTAAAATATCAATCATGTTATGAAATGTAAATATCATGATAAGTTCTTATATTTATGTATAAAAACATTTAATTTTATATAGATATAAAATGGTGACTTCCCATAAAAAACATGAAGAAAAAATATCTATATTTCTTGTTTGACTGGTATAACTAAACTGATAAAAATAGGGTTTTCATCCAAAAACATCACTACCATCTAGAATTTTTTAGGTATTATTCGCACATGTGAATAAAAAAATATTACGTATATTCCCATGAATATATATTAACAATAATACAACAAGATGGATTATGGATTTTATGTTCATATAAACTCTATAAAACCATTATCCATACATGCCTTCTATAAATTTAGGTCAATAAGTACTCATGGTTCTCATATTCTATATGGTTGGGAAAAATATTGGAAATTTATTGGTTGGTTCATCATCTTCCTTATCTAGAAATATATTAATCCACCTCTTGAAATTGATCCCCTTTTGATGGAGAGACTCCTTCCGAGATATATTCTCTTCATCCTTTGATAATATTTTTCTCAGTCCAGGAATCATCAAGGAATCACCCAGGTGATCTAGGGTGGAAGGTGTTCACCCCACATCTCTTTTGGATCCATAAAATACATATCATTCATGATTAATATGAAAAAATGGTGATAATATGGTGAAACTTCATCCCCTCATGTGACCATGGGTGAAACATTATGAGATGAATAATATAATTAGAGCTTGAGTATGTTTTTATTATGATGTATAATATACTAAATATATTAAATATAATTTAGTTAGTACATTATAGATGTAGTAAATTCATGATAACATGGTGATACATCATCTATTTTATGTTTTCTATTTTTTGTATAGATGATTAACCATAATCATTGTTCACTAAAGAACCTTATTAAACACATAATATTAACAAACTCTTACCTGTGAATCATTTATTGAGAAGTAGAATCAAATGAATGTTATATATATAAATGTTTAAAATATTAATTATTTTATTTAATAAATATTAGTAAATAAATATTTGTGGAGATAAAGAATTATATAATTATCTTTATACTTATTGATGTTAATAGTGAACATTGAAGGTTAAAATTAAAGAAAATGAAATAAATCAAATGATGTTATATTTATTTCTTATTATTTATATTTCCTGGTATATATTAAGATCATTATTTTATATGATATGGTATTCAATGATGAATGGTGATGAAAAGAGAGATCATACTATGATAATTTCTGAGATTATATTCAAACCTATCTTCTTTTGGTGATTTTTGAAATCGTTATATCATGAAAATAAACGCATTCCATGAAAATATTGTATCATGGTCTCCTAAGAAGATAAAAAACGTGAAGGATATTTTTTTTTAATTTTTAATGATAGATAAATCCATGATAATTTACTTTATTCTTTGAAGAATAGAACAATTCTTATGGATAATTAATAGAATTACAATTTAGATCAGATATAAATGAGACTCAATGACCCAATAATCTTTTGATTTTAGAAGATGCGACTTTTATAAGTCCAAAAGTGGTCAATTATATTATTTATTATCATTAATATACATTAAAAAATTTATATGATGAATATCATGGATAATAAATGAGTATAGTATTATAGATAAAATATTAAAATAGTTGATGAATATAAATTCTATGAATGAAAAGAATGAAATTGTAGGGATATAAAACTAATATTGTATTATATATTCAATGATTTCAGGAAGAAGGATAGTAACAAAATATTTCTTCCTATGATTTATCTTGAGTTTTGAACGTAGATAGAATTCCAAACCATTGATTTGGTTTTACATTTTTTTGATTAAAAATTAAAGAGAACAATATATGCCTTAATTGATTAGTCTTATTCATTGAAGAAGAATAAAAAGATGAGTGAGAAGTTGGAATGTTATCTTTTTTATCATAATTCTAAAAAATGTAGTATAGGGAAAAAATCCTCTAATATATCTATATTTAAATGTTTTTGAAAGAGGATTGGTATCTATTTATATTGTTTCACCATGAGTAAGCTGATTATATCATACAATCTTGGGTAGTCATGAGTTTTCACAGTGATAATCATACAAAAAACTAGTAAAAAAATTCTGTATATTTATTATTACAATTTAGGTCATGAATTTTACCAAGATGGTCCCAAATATAAATTTCCATGTTTATTCCATTTCCTATGAATTTCATGATAATAAAATTGGGGATGTGTTCACATTGAATAAGAACCACCATACATTGTGGATAAAGTAATCTATATTATATGAGATCCTCATTAACATACTAGTGATTCATTTAATGTATGATTTTTTATTTATCATTATATTCATGAAAAGAAAAAGAGGGAGGATATTATAATATAAATTCAATAATTAGGTGTAGATTTAATAAAAGAAAAAGGGATTAATTGTTAATAAGGAAACCAAAATTTACTCATCCTCTACAAGTTTTATCCGTATATCAATTGATCCTAAAAATTTGTGTCATATTATAGGTTCCACTGCAGATTAGACTCTCTAATATATATATATATATATTTGATGTATTTTACGTTCTAAGGATCACATTGAAAATGATTAGTGGGGAATGTAACTGAGGAAGACTATGAGTTCCCAATCAGAGTAACCATGGAAGACATATATGTTATTAAATTAAATAATCTTAGTAAAATAGATATAAAGAAGGTGAAAAAATCAACATCAATTAAATAAAAGAACAATTAATATGTAAGTCATGGATGTAAATATGTACAATGTGGTTTTGGTAAACATTGAATTTTCATTTGGTGGATGATTATTTTTTCAAACCAAGTGTTGGATAGATAACTATATATTCTACAATATAAAATGGATTCCCTTTTCTGTGGGTTGAGGCTTGGGGTGCCTTTAGTTCATCGACAAGACTCAATAGAAGAAATTTTATAATTTCAACATCATGGAAAATAACACGAGGAAGACAGTTAGCAAACAGTTTGCAATAACATTCCACAAAATATGTGCAGAATATTTCATAAAGTCACATAATTATTTTTTAACTATAATTGGGTATTTAGTAAATCATTTTATTTTCTACAAAAAAAAATTGGAGGGATGTGAAAAGTACGTAAAACTATTCATTATAAACTTCATAGGTGATGTATTTTGGAAAGTGATGTTAGCATAGTTGAAACCACATTTATAAAAATATGCAACCAAATCATGAATATAATTGAAAGTAGGAAAATTACCCATTACCCTCTATAGTATTTTAAGTGAGAAACACCTTTTTCTTCACCGTTTTCCGAGAACCCCTCCACAAACATCTCTACCTTTCTCATTTTTACATGGTGGGTTCTTCTCTATTCGATGTTTGTTTCAGTATTCATCACCAATGTTATAATGATATTAGGTGATTTTAACTCTCCACTTCCTTCACTTTCAATTTTCTTTCACTATCATGTTTAGTTTCTATTTATTTAAATAATATGTCCTATTTTCAATGTTTTAGTCAGGATTCCCATTTTTTAGTTATAAAGGATAAAATCGTTGCAGATTTCGAATGAGTGGTATTTTATAATAATGAGGTATGTAGTCTCCCAATCTAACCATTATTGATTGGATTAGTTTATGTTCATGTATTTTTCATTGTTGCTAATGTTTCATGTGATAGACTTAAAATTTAAATAGATCATTCCAATTGGGAGTATTCTTGGGTAGTATTCCCATATCATAGATAATTTTTGTTTTTTATGGTGATGTTTCAAAATGATTAATCCTTGTTTAAATTATTCTAACAGGGGGTCAGGTTTCAAAAGTAATGGTTGAGAATGGGAATTTCACATTCATCGGTTAATGTGAATGGATTTGATTTCAAAACATGATCTTGAAATGAGAATGGGTTTTTCATGTAATTACATGATTTTTGTTACTGAAATTATAAAAATATTTGGAAGATGTTTTTTCAATATGAATTGGTTGTGAATTGAAAATGAAAGCATTTGGAGTATTTTTAGATAATTTTTTATTGAATTGTGATATTACGTAATGGAAATGAAAAATACCCTTAGGGGTCAGTTTCAATTTCATTTTTGAAATATTAAAATAACCCTTATGAATTGTGAAGATTTATTTTGTGTTAATATGTTGATGATAATTGGACATAAATTTTGAGAAAATTAAATTATTATTGTGTGTTCCAGACTATAAGCATGTGGTGAACACAACCAATATGGGATTATTCGACAATATGGAAACATAGTGTGAACAAGACTTTAATGGGACATAAGTATTTATGATTGTCCTAGGGTGAACACAATACCTAGTGGATGCAAAGGAATATTGTTAACCAAGCTGAAAATGAACCTGGGGGTGCCGAGGTTTATGGTTAACCCATTTTTAACACAGAATATAGAGGACACTGGGACCAGGGATGGGTATATTACCACTATTTAGTAGTGTTTGGATATCAAGGGTGATTGTGAAATGCACAAAGACACCATGAAATTAGCAAATGATGGTTTTTATTATTCATTGGGGGAACCCATAACCTAGGTTCATCATTTATATTTATGGGATATTTTTTAGTAATGAATGGTTGTGATTATAACATCTTATCCTAAACACTAATTAATACATGATTATTAAAATATTATATTAGGGTCACCACTATGTAAGAAATAAAAGGTTGTACTCACACCCAACACATGACTCCATGTTACATGGGTAAATGAGCATAAGAGCATCCATTGCAACACACAATGTTTGTTAAGGGATTGTTGTGCGAGGGTGCATTTGGAATGTTAAAAAGAAGCAGGTATCACATTATTGCAATTAAACATGGTCCAATTAGATACATATCAAATATTATATTATTTTGTTTTTTTGGAATGTTATATAATACACACTCATGGGATATCATGATATATGTAGGAAATACCTCATTTATATTTATCATGGTGATGTTGGGTAATTTTATTGACACATTACTATTTTTATGTTATGGTTATCTATTCTATTTCTATTTTTTATATTATTTATTATTTATTTCTACTATAATTAAAGGATATAGTCTCCCTATAGATTTTTAATCCCTAGCTACTCATATAAAGCCTCTAGCTTATAGGGGGCATGCTTGAGGTAATGTAGTGAACTGTTTAGGATACTATTCGTACATTGAGCCCATCCTAAACATTATAAAGGGTTATATTTGGATTTTATCTTATTTTTTGGGCACCATATATAAAAAAATTTGAAATTTATTATTACTTGAAAATTTTATTCTGTCTAGGAGTGATTGACACATGAATGGGGGAAACCCATGTTCCTAGGTGTGGGACTAGTTGTTTTTTGATTTTTCATATTACAATTTAATTTTTTTTTCTCATTGATCTAGGTAAATTTCGAAATAGGTTTTATTCAACCCTTTATATGTGTTAAAATATAAAATTATAAGTTATTTTTCTCTATATTAAAACTATATAAAACAATTAGGTTATATATCGGGATTGTAATTATTAGACACTCATCATTCCATCCGAAAAGTAAATGTATTTTCAAATCCTCTACTTATAGACCCCTTTATGATATAAATTAATACATTAATAAGGAAACAATTTCCCATTTTTCATAGAAACATAAATAAATAAAAAATGTCATTGTTGATTTTCATTACATATTTTTCCCTATGGTGAAATTTCAACCCCATGTTACTGTGGTCCTCCTTATTGTGAATCTGTAAAATAGATTGAGATTGGGGAATTTTCTTATTACTAAACCCCTAATAAAGTACATTAAAAAATCATTTAACCTTATGGATCACCACATATACCTAACACAGTCAAATTCTTTCAATCAAGGGGGTCCACCATTGTACCAATCATCAAAATATTCAACATTAACTCTGAAATTGATTTGTATTACAGAACCAACACCCTAATCAATGATAAATCTATGTTATCATGTTCATTAGAAAATATATGGCATAGATGGTAAATAGTGCCTTCAAACTTATAAGGGTAGATGGAATATGGTATAATCCAACCAACATGTGCAATTCTCTGAGTACTGAAACCGTTCGTTGGATTATAATTTTAATGAGATCCCAATGATCAAGTGACTAATTGAGGACGATTTGAGTGACCATGTTAATTATATTCCCTAGCATTAATTTTTAGGTAATATAGTAGGGTGAAGATTCATCTTCAATGATTATCTTCAACAGTATATATATTTTGGGATTATGGATTCAATGACTCTCAAATCACAACAATTGAAAAAACAATGTATATTTGTTTAGTCTTGATAATGTGGCTATATATTTCACCTATTCATCAGAGAAAATAAAAATTGTGATTCCAAAGATCAATATATATAAAAATGAATTTATAAATGATAATCACAATTATTATATCTACAAAATAATTTCTGTACATATGATCAATGGATGATTTTTCATCAAATATCGGCTCTTGAAACATATATACAATGGCATGATATAGTTTTCTAATCCAGAGACATATTTATGAAATATGTAGGTAATACACACCTTAACAAAAAATATTTATACCTAAACACTTAGGAAATTTAAACGCATCCTTATTTCATTAATTTAATGATCATGGCAGAAGAACATTTATATAATTCCCTAAACATAATGGCATGGGTTCCTTCCAACATGAACAGAAATTATGTGATACTGGTCCTTTTTTATGACTATAAACAACATTAATTTTTAATTCAGGGAATACCTTAAAATTTTTACCCCTTAAATTATTATGTTTTCATTATTTACAAGATCCTCTTATTTTATTTGAGAGAGTTTAAGGTCATGATGATATCTTAAACCATCTCATAAATAATAGGATGTACATGATCAATGGAAAATATTCCTTCATTAGATATTGATACCTCGTTGTATTTATTATAATTCTTATTGTATTATTTACTTGATTCAATGTCTACACCTCTTTCCCAAGCATACTGTCTAATATATGGTGGTGTAGCTGCAAAGTATTACAAACCTTCTTGGACATATACACTTTTATCCAACCTCCTTCACACCATTAATTTTTTAATCTCCATTAAACAATCTCCTTGAGCAGAGATAATCCCCTTAAAACATCATTTAATTGATTTTAGTGTTTCTTCTTAGGTTCCTCTAACATAGAAATGGATATTGGACCTAATGCATCACCTAAATACACAAAAAACATTGAGAAATGATTGTTGTTTAGGTTTTTTGAAAAATAAATTTTATATAATATAATTTCTTTTTATCTTATTAGTTACCCATGAGAGATATTTTAAATCTCAAAATCATGTCTCCTAGAATACATGTGATACTTTCTAAATATTTGGTGGTGGTTTTGTCATTATGAATGATCAACCAATTCCCACTAAACAGAATTCCATAGTCTTTGATTTATAATTTTCAAGTAATTATTTAATTTATCCATATCCATTATATACAATTGGATCTGTTATATCATTATTTTGAATTTAATTATGTATTACATATTCTGTTGATGAGTCTTTATGACACATGTACGTACACTATATGTAAAATTAGTTAAATATTCAATATCGTAAACTATAATCATCACTAGTCCATATTATGAAACATTAAACATTTTAGTGTGGTCCATCCTATATGATCCAAAACTGATTGGAGTGGTCTATTTTAAGTGACCTCAAATAAAAAAACCATAGATACAAAATATCACGATATATGTTAGAGTTATACTATATAAAATAATATAAATCTATGGTAACATCTAACTACCAAAATTTCTGGATCTACCAAATATAAGAAAACATTCCCCTTTACCAAAACTACATATTTCTTGATTCTCATTATGATGTCATATGAAGTGATGTAATGATCTCTCATCCATGGATCAGTTATAAATATCATTTCCATGCCTGAATCATTCCCTATTGTGAGAAAATTTTCATAATACACTATTTCTTCATGTGGATGTGTATTATGATGGAACCATTTGAATTTATCACAGTTCTGGGAAGTCATTCACATTATGTTTCCTCCTCACACTATGATAATAATCAATTTATCTAAAATATCTCTCATTAATGATCTATATATGCATGGAGACTCTCTATCAATAAGTATATGTGGCTTGATTCTTGTGACAATATGATATGTAATATCATGGTGATATTCCATAATATATCAATCTAAAAATTTATATCCCATTAATACATCATTTACACCCTAATTCATGGATCCTACTAGGTCGTGCCAGATCTGACCAATCATTCCCTCTACATAGAACAATTAATCCATGTATCATGACTATTAATTGTATTTGCATATCCCCGATGTTTTATATATTTCCATAATTATCTTAGTTCATTTCATTTTTTCTTCACCTTATTGCAAATATAAATATTTAACAATTTTTTAGCTAAGTCATGTATCCTCAGAACTCTAAAACTACGGGTCAATATTGTTTGACCTTAAAAATTATTTTCCTATGTCTATTTTCCAAACCCATAAACATCTATGAAAATTATTCCTGATACATTCTATGATGAAAACCCACAAGTGGTATATAGGTAAAAATTCAAGTCTCCAACCTATAAGAATGAACTCTTAATAGACTACGTAGAATTTTTAGTATTTGAAAAAAAATCACAAAAATTTATAGTACAAACCTCCCAAAATGTGGAATATGAAAAATCCATGTTCCTGCCTAGAAATACATCCTATGATATGACTTGGAAAATATATATTGTATAATAATCATCAATAGATCTTGAAAGGAATTCAAGGTTGAAAATCCATAAAGGGCGGCCGAAGAAAAACAAAATTCTTCACTCACTGAGCCTCCCTCTTTCATATATTATTTAAAAGTTTTATCTCCAACTGAAAAGACACAAATTATTTTTGTATTTAATCATGGACCTAGAATATTTCAAGCTATACTCCCTGGATTTAGTGTTATAAAACAAGTTAGGAATCATATTCGCACATACCTACAAGTGAGATTAAATTGTTCCATGGAAAAACATTCATTCAGGGAAGGGACTCATATATATATATAATGTATAGAATTGTAATTTTCATAAAGATACATAACATATTTATTGAATTAATATTCAATAAATTTCTTAATTTCACTGCCAAGGACAATAATAGTTTGTCCTTCCGAAAATTATTATTATTTTTCTCTCATGAAATCTTAGCCAATTGAATGTTTTCTTGGAGGACTCCCATTTAGGCTTCTGCATTCATCTCACCAACAGAGGGTTTTTTTTACTTGGTCCAGGTTGAACAGACTATAGTTTGATCATATTTTTTCCCTTTTTCATTGTTCTTGGGGTTCCCATTTTGGAAGAGAGTTCATCAAGGCAACGGTATGGCTCCTTCTCCCAAGTCTTCCTCTTCCACTCCACAATCCGTCTATTTTTGGAATCTGTGGGTATTTTTGTGAGCTCTTTCCTGTGCTAGGATGATGATACCCACTCTATTTAGGATACTTCCTTCCCTCATATTTTTTGGAGTTGGACGTTGTTGATAAACTCCCCTACCTCATGCTAATCTGGGATAATGATATATTCTCTTGTCTGCAATGTACTTGGAACCATAATCTACCTTATTTCAGCTTATGTTTGTGTAATATATTTCCATTTAGATGAGTTTTGTAGACATTTAATACGATTCAAGGAGGAACCCTTAGATGGACACCCCACTTCATCATCCCCCTTCCTAGAAAGTCTTTTCCCTAGATCATAGTCATTGACGTTCGAAGAAAATAGATCTAGTGCCATCATTTTTCGATGCTGCTCCGGTTGTTGATGTAGTATCCCCTCCAATGGAATGAAGTTCAAATTAAAATTTCTCAACTTCTGTGCCTGAAAATTCCTCTCATGTCTTCTTATTTTCAAAATTATTTATTCCTCCATCCACATCGGACTTCAACCTCATCCACCCAAGTCCAGGTCCTCTCTTTTTAGAGATCCTTGTCATGTCTCTTGTTACCATTTCATTCAATTATTATTTTCTATCTAAAGATATGACTGCTGATGAGTTACTAAAGGGTGTTTTCAATGATCTTAATGCTTCATGTAATTTTCCTGAGAGAAGGATGATTGGTCCAATGTTTACAAAAAGGCTTCCTGTAAGACCATGGGTTCTGGTGAGAAATTGTTCCAATCGGTTCACACTCTTAAAGGATATTGTAATTCATGTGGACATTTCTACTATATAACAAAAGAAAATAACTAGTTCTATGATAGATCTTTAACATTAGAGAGTGGTCACATCACCAGGGAAATGTCATGGGAATCATGATTTTCTGATTGAGTTCTCAATGTAATGTCTTTGGGCCGTAAATACATCAATCCCCTCCTTTTATGATTCCAATTATCATTTGTAATTCTCAAGTTACAGGGACAAACATGATGTGCTCCATCATGATCATGTAATGTCACCGGAACCATGCTTCTATTGTATCTATTACGAAAATTAAACAAAAGGATTATTGAGTCTCATATTTCACCAAAAGCATGAGGTTTTATCAATACATCCACACATGTAATACTAAAAATCACATCTATTTATTTAGGAAATTTGACATCTTAATGGAAATTGTGGATGATTCCTCCCATTCCATTCCAATCAGGATCTCTAAATAGTGCTCCATTCCCTTATAATCGTTTTTATATGCTAGTTATGATTCTAATGATAGAAATCCATTTTCGAAACACATTCAAAGGATTCACCTAGGAAATGATCCCAGGTTCATGGGGGGTGATTTCAACACTCTTTTTGATGATTCTAAGAAAATAGGGGGTGATGATACCTCTTCCCATGTAATTAATTATTTAAAATAATTTTCTTTATATTCAATTCTTTTGGATTTGGGGTTTTTTGGGTGAATGTTTACTTGGTGTAATAATCATAGAGGAAATAAAAGAATTTGGATAATAATTGAACATTGAATTTCAAACGATTAAGGACTTGATTATTTTTCCCATGATTCAGTTACTCATCTCTCCATGACAATATCTAATCAATCTATCCTTCCTATGACATTGAGACATGAAGATTTGGGTTTAATGAGTTTTTTATTCAACTAACAAAAATCCACGGGAGAGCTTCTAACGGATGATCAAGACTTTTTGGGATCAATAATTGAGAGTTTCATCATGGTACGAGATTTTAAACCCACTCCAACGTCTTAGAAAATACATTTAAGACTATCTTCCCTTGATCAATGATGATGAAAATAATTTGGATGCTCTTAAGAGGAACATCTTGACTATGGAAGAAACCCAATAGATGTGTAAGGTTAAAATTGGTATACCATGCTTAAAGAGAATGTAAGAGACATTCAATGGTCCTGTAGGCATCGCTCTCGCACAATGTGGCTTAAATATGATGATAAAAATTCTTCTTATTTTCAATTCTGTTTGAATGAGAAATGGGTGATCATGTACTTGAATATTACTCTTGAAGACGTATCATTCACATGATATGTGGAAGTTGTTAGGAATATGATATTAGAGTATTTTGAAAGAATCATAGATGGTCCAAATATCTTAATTGATGGTAACTCTAACATCCATGATGGTGATGATTTCTTTTTTAAACTGAATACATTTTTTGATCAATGGTATTGAAATAAATTCCCTAAAAATGCAATCTGATGTTGAAAAGAACAAATGAACACTATTTAATATGAATAATGAATGTTATAATTAAAATAATTACTTCTTCAAATCCTTTTTTTGTGTCTTGGGAAATTATTAAAGCTCATTTTATGGAGTTCATTCTTCATTTCTATAGAGTTCGCCCCCTATCTTGGGAATATTTTACCTCCAAGGTTATTTTATACCTTAATATAAAGGACCAATCATCCCTAAATAAATTCATACAAATTTTTTGTGAATTGTTTCCTCCAAAATTATAACCACCCTTATAAATTTCAGGATCTACAGTGTCATTCCAAGAATTATATCCAAAGAACAACATGGGTTTTTCAATGGAATAAAATTTCATTATGCTATTGGTATTTCTCAAGAAATGGTATGGGACTTGAACAAAATAGTGGTTGGTTCTAATATCATGTTCAAGATTGATATTGAAAAGTCCTATGAAAAATTAGAATGGAGTTTCATTTTGATGGTGATTAGATCTCAAGGAATTCCTAAATTTTTCTTTGAACTCTAATTTATATGTTATTCTTTTCCATGGATAACCATTTCTCTTTTAGGGAAGGAATTTTGTTTTTTAATTATTTTCATCTAGTAAGGAATAGTGACCCACTCTCTCACACCCTCTTCATCATAGCCAATTAATCCCTTTCAAGGATCT
Source organism: Viscum album (assembly GCA_963277665.1). Lineage (NCBI taxonomy): Eukaryota > Viridiplantae > Streptophyta > Magnoliopsida > Santalales > Viscaceae > Viscum > Viscum album. Next base: position 515,389,640 of record OY728125.1, read on the forward strand.
TTTATAGAAGCATGGTTGATAGGAGAATCTATTCCTTTAGAAATATATTTGGCAGTGGTTGTATCTCCCACCTCATGTTTTCCATTTTTATGCTCTTCTTCATGAATGTAATGTTGAGAACTATCACGGGTTTCTCCAACATCATGTCCTCTTATGAAAAGTTGTGTTTTCAGGTCATCATCTTATGAAAAAGAGATTCTCCTATTCCAACAAGTTCTCTAGGCATCGCTCCACCCCTATTAATCCCAAACTTGGTATCCAGCTTCTTCATGTCCCAATGGTGTATCATTGTTCTCCTATCTCTAATAGTAATGTGAAAAATAAATCATTTTGATGATGAGAATGACTGGATCACAGAAAGGATTTGTAATAGGAAGAAAAAATTAATTTCATTTGGAGGGATAATTACACATATCATTAGTGTCATCACATACAAAAAGATGGACATCATATCCATTATTAAGCCCCCAAAAGAAACTCTGAGAAGATTATATAATAAAAGGATATTTGTTCTATGGTGTGCTAACCAAACAGGGGGCTTCTACAGGGCCTCCTGGTAGTGGATACCGATGCCTATGGAAGAAGGGAGTGTTGGTATTTGTGACCTGGTATATTACATGAATTCCATTCCAGAAAATATATCATGTGATATTCTTGAAGGGGACTCCCTTTGGGATTACATTATCTTGGAAAGATATGGTGATGATTGGTTGTGATGGAATTATCAGCCTCATAGATTGTTACACCTGGCTCGCACCATGCTCCATCATCGGGATGAGATGGATGGCCATCATTGACGGATAAATATCCATGGTGAAATCATATTTTGGAAGACACGCTGGTTGGGTTCACTGCATATATTTCTGGGCATCCCTACTATATCAATCTCTATCAAGGAAGCTAGTATTATTCCGGATTATCACAATTCAATTTGAACTGGGGTCAGAAGTTTATTTATAACCGCATTATCCTTTTTATAAAAAAAAGATATATGCCCCTTTATGGGTTCTAGTTTATGAAAGTTCTCTAGTTGGTATTTTAGTAATTTTATTCCTTCTTCTAATGTTATTGTTGGAAAAACAATTCAGAAAGGTAACATTGAACCATTTTTATGGTGATTGTGTTTGTTTACAAAATGGGTTTGTTTGTTGACAAAGAGGGTTTCCATGGTTTTTTGTTGACTTCCATAGATGTTTTAGAAAAACTATTTTGTCAAATAATGATAACAAATGAATGGATTATCTAGAAGAAACATGAGTGCAAGGAATGGTTTGGGGTCAGAACATCGAAAAATGTAAAATCCATGAAGTGTGTGAAATAATGAGAGTTGCGCCAATGATGAGGATGCGCGAAACAAACGTGCATACCCAATGCGAAGTCAAAGGGGGTTATGCATGCTCAAAGATAATCTTCCGCGACATAGTGAGTCATTAAAGAAGTGGACAAAGACACGTATAAATAATATGTGGCCACATCATTCAAAATATCTCAATACTCAAAGATAATACAAGCGATGTATCCTGAAAGAATTTTAAGCAAAGGGAGTTTCACGAAATATTTTGAGTTGTGTGCAAACATAGAAAGTTGAGCATAAGATTGAAGATGCGTGCAATGGGTTTTTTTAAAAAAAAATAGAATCTTGAAGGAAATGCATTTAGTTTTTGTACAAGACGTGGTAAGGGTTGTGTGAAAGAGTTCTGGTTTCTCAGTAATATTGTGGTAATGTGATATTCATCAATCGATGAATGTTGGACATCATTAGAGAATCTACATACAGTGGGAGATGTATTCATTAGTTAAAATAGAGGGATCTAAAATTTTATATATTGTGATTATACCTTCTAATGAAGTAATGAGAACTCTTTAGTTGTAATATTTGTGATCATTAAAATAGTGTTTGGTTTTAAATAAGGAGGGATAGTGAATCAGATCTAAACATTTCAAACAGTTGTTTGCTTTTACTGAATTTGGTACATCGACACATCTTCGGTGTATTTTCCTTGGATGTAGCCTAGTGAGGGTGAACCTAGTAATTTTTTTGTGTCTTTTACATGCTTTAAGATTCTCTCAGACTCAGCAATGGAAAGGAGAGTGAATAGAGTTTTCTCTAACAACAAAACAAGAACAATATGGGCATTTTATTTAATCTGACATGCCTTGATTCATCTCCCTCCACTCAGGGTATCTAACATAGTGGACCTAACAATTTTTGTCATATGGAAAGTTATATATTATAATTTTTCCCTCGATGGAGGTTACTATTCACAAGGGAATTCTGATCTTCAATAGAAATACTTTTTAGCTATGGAAGAATCATATGTAACACTACTTCAAATCATTATGAATGGATGTTTATACAACATCAATGCATGTTATCTTTGATGTCATTAATAGTGGTGCTTTATCAAAAGCTGAGAGATGAAAATTTGAATCAGAACCCAAGGGATATAATGCTTTAGGTGGACCTTTGTCTAATTATATTTATACGTAGTTGATGTCATGAAAATCATCACATTTTATGTGGGAAAAACTATTGATCATATATGAATGAGATACAAAAGTCAAAGAGTAAAAGCTGCATGTTTTGTTGAATGAGTATGAAAATTTCACAATGAACGCAAATGAGTATTTTGATGAATTCTTTTAAAGGGTAAATATTGTTGTGAAAAATATGAGAGGTTATGGAGAAGTCATTAAAGACATAAAATTCGTGGAGTGGGACATGAGAAAACTTCCCCCTTGATTCAATATAAATGTTTTTGTAATAGAATACAATGATCTGAAATAGCTTAAACTGGGCAATTTTCACAATACCCTAGTTTTATATGAAATGAGGAATGTTGATAACGAGGATATGGAAAAGGTGAAATCCAAATAGGTGTCATTCAAGGCCATGAAGAAGATCACCATTGAAGATACACTGGAAGAAGAAGAGTTGTACGAGGTGATGCTATTTCTTTCTTCAAATCTATAAAGAGGAAAAAATAAATTAATGGTAAACATCCACTAGCAAGATTCAGATGTGGAAAGGATGGTCATCATGTCGCAAGGTTCCCTAAAAAGTTTCAAGATGACGATAATGATGATGACAAGGTTCAAATTCCCAAGATGAAGTCTTCGGTCTATTTTAAAGGGAAGAAACATTTCAATATAAATTTATTGATGAAGAATAATCTTCCTTCATAATAATTTGGTAGTTCAGATGAGCCTACGGTTGATGTGGGTAAGGATATTGAAAACTGTAATTTTCATGGAAAAAATGCATTGTTCAATGTTGTCTGTAATTCTTAGGAAAAAGAAGAAGCTAACATTGATGAAGAATAAGATGATGAAAGATGAATTGATATGTAAAATGAGTTATAATCCTCTCTTTAATAGATCGATGTTTTGAGATCCAAGATAATGAAATCCAAAAATGTTTTCTATAATGCCAAACTCAACATACAACAACAAGAAGAAAAAAATTATGAGCTAATGTAAGAAATTGAGAAACTAAAGTCATCAGAAGTAGAGAACTAGGAATCAGTAAGTGAGTACAAAATCATGGTTGAAGTTCAGAACAGGAAGTTAGATGTCTTGAATAACACGGTGAATGTTCATTTCAAGCATATCGAATAGCTTGAATAGGAAGTTTTCAGTCTGTGATAAAAAGTTAAGCATGAACAAAAACATATATTTCCCATCATGTTATCAGGAAAGCAAAAAATTCAGAAGACCAAAAAGGTGAAAAGGAGCCTAGAAGTTCATAAGGAACGAAGCAACAGTCGAGCTGAGATATTAAGGCTGATTTCGGGATCGATCAATAATAGAATGAATTTAAGGATGTTGTCTGAACACAAGTTCTCGTTCCGAGAATGGAAAATTGATGTGGTTACAATGTAGAATCAAGAAACTCAATGAACCCAAGGGGTAACTGGAAGTACACAAGTGACATGGAGGAATGCACCTTTCATCTGGTGTAATTTCTGTGGACTGATGGGACACTCACAAAATGAGTGTTCTATAGATAGAAGATACCAAATGGAATAAGAACAGAGGTGGAAGTCAAACATAGAATGGTTCTCTAGAAAATATTTCGAAGGAACCAATTTTTTGTGTGGAGGATTTGTTCACATGGATAGATATTGTACATTGATCACACATATGAATGTCCCAATGAAGAATCAAAATGTTTTCAGGAAAAAAATCAATGAACCAACATCTGAGTTGAAAAGGAAAAATATATTTGAATATTTTAATGATGTAGTTGGTCTATCATACTCTGAGAAAGATTAGAAGTCTCAATCTATGCCGAGTGTGAATAAACAAATAAGGACCAAGAAGGAGAGAATATAGAAGGTAGTGGTTATTGAAATTTAACTTAAAGCATCAAACTGTACTGGTGAATGGATCCTTGGAAATGTTTTCACATCTCACATGAAAATAAATAAATATAGGGTTACAAGAATAAAATATGACATAGAAGGATTTTTCATGTTTGGAAACAATGAAGGCCTAAAGATAATTGGATCCGGAATGGCCAGGTTTGGGAGCATGAAATAAGGCGAGATGAGGTATTGGTTGTAGAAGGTCTCGATTACAATTTAATCAACATCATTCAAATGTGTTGTTGGTCGGAGTGGTTTACTCAAGAGGGCGGTGAATTGAGTACCAATTAAAATTTCTGTATTTAAAAAAAGTGTCTTAAAGACCCCCAAATAAAATAATAAATTAAACTGTAGTGATTTTATATTAAAGTAGAGGTTATGTTAGATTCTCAAGGGATTGATTAATTCCCAGTTAATCAACACAGGAGTGTGTGATTATCTTTTGAAACTAACTTACTAATCTACACATAACATAAACACTTGCTAATTTAATTATCAAAGTAACTTTAAAAACAGTATTGGTTTTAAAGTGATTAGTAGTGGAATAAAACATTGAAAGAGATGTCACAACAAATGTAACCAAGAGGTTCAGTCTCAAGCCGAGACTTAGTCCTCTCAAAAGTTTATATAAAAATGATCCACACCCTGGATCGGGGTTCAACAGTTTACAACTGTCCAGGTCCAAGACCTCTACCACTGTTCTTCGTGGGAAACAGTACAACAGCAACCAGCTGTCCAGGCCACACTCGACCTCTACCACTTTTATTCGTGGGACAGAAAGAATGCAAGAATTTGGTAAGTATTTACAAATCTTTCAGTTTGAGTACAGGAGACAGTGTATGTGTTAAATACATCAGATAACACACACTGCTCGAAAAGAGTAATAATAAATCACAGAACAAGAGATGTAGAGTTCAGAGATGGTTCTGGAGATTTCAGTGTAGCTCTGGACTCCTTTGGATTCGATCAGAAGTGAGTCTGAGTCCTCTTCTCGTTTCTGTTTGAGAAATAGAGTGTCGTATGCTCCAGGTTCACAGACAGTGAAAAATGTAGTGGTTGAAGTTCTTCAGTGTTCTTTTTATATGCACAGAATACTTCTCGAGTATGCTTGATTGTCTATGAGCTTCTCTATGTTCTTCTCGTTCTTGTGTTTCTGGTATATTCCATCCACCACACACTTCTCTTTCCTTTTTTTGGGCAGTGTAGTCTTCTCGTATTTATCTCACGGGCAACAGGGGACAGGAAGGATTTCCTTTCTGCAGGTACGAGGTATGGGTTCCTGACATCCGACAACCTTTATCAGATATTTGACAAATCATTAAAATATACGTGATATGACCGTTGGATAGATTAAATAACGATTGGAAATAAAGAAATTCAAACAGTGCGTCGAGTGATCAGTAGGTAATCAGCATCGGTAGCTTGGACATCAGTAGCTCAATGTCAATAGTTGCTTCGACTATATCGGTGGCTCTATGCGTCAGTTGGTACATGCTTGTATCAGTGAATTTGTTTATCGGTAGCTCCATGCGTCGGTAGCTCCATGCGTCGGTAGCTCCATGTGTCGGTAGCTCCATGCGTCGGTAGCTCCATGCGTCGGTAGCTCCATGCGTCGGTAGCTATGAGTCTGTCAGTAGCTTCGTCCATCGGTGACTCTTATTCCATCGGTAGCTATTTATACTTACACCGGTAGCTCTATGTTTGTATCGGTAGCTGTCTGTAAATTAGTAGCTTATATTTATAAGCACAACGGTAGCTCTGTGTTAAGTATATCGGTGACTCTGTCTGTTGGTAGACTAAGTCTATCGGTAGACTGGGTACCGATAGCTCTTTATCAGTAGCTATAGGTAGATTACTTATCTGTTTTATGCAGAACACATCCGATTGTGTTAGAATCAATTTATAACTTGTATGAACATGGATAAATGAGGATTAACATATTCCAAAGACTATTTTAAAAATTATTATTGGTTTGATCACAGATTTGAATGAATTAAATTATAGATCAATGATACTTAAAAATATCATAGAGAATGAAAACATAATTGGGATTTTCAACACATATGAATACATGATTGAGATTATCAAAACAGGTGAGGTCAAAAATCTCCCCCTTTTTGATAATAACAATTTATGATATGGGCATTTAACATAGTGAAAATATAATAGTAAAGAGTATAATATTGAATTCAATTTTCTCATTGAAAACAACATCAAAGATAATAGAAATAGTATGATATAGACATAAGTTACCAGAGGTAACAATCATAAGGTACCGAAGGTAAAAAGAAACATAATAATATCAGAGATAAAATTGAAAAGAAGGTTATTTTTCTCCATTGAATATATTTCTCATTCTCTCATTTTGTTCTCCCCCTTCCTTATGCTCTCATTTTGTTCTCCCCCTTTGTGATAATCAAAAAGTGGGAAAGCATAGATAGAGGAGACAAATAAAACATGAGAAGTAAAAAAGAGTTCCTCTGTATTAGATCAGTCAGAAAGGACAAAAACAGAATACAAATGAATTCCTATCAAAAATCCTGGCCACTGGATCAATCCTCATCTTCCACGTGAGATTTCCCTTTGGGATCATAAGAAGGATCGGGTGGTGAGGATGCAGGTGAAGGTTTTGGAATTCCAGAAAAGATCAAAGGTGGCTGAGCCACTGACACAGAGTCAGGCCTGTAGGTTGAAGATCTTTGGGTGATCATTGGTGTGAGGCTTCGAATAGCTTGAGCAGGAGTCAGCTGGACTGTGGAAGCAGCTGAGGCAGAAGCAGGCAAAGCAGGAGGTATGATGACTGGTTTGGCATCAACATGCAAGAAGGGCAGCAACAGATTTCTAAAATCCATAATAATTCCTCCTCCTCTTTCCATAGCAGAGATGAAATCATCTTTGTTCTCTATGAATTTCTCTAAGGCAGGAGTCAGTTCTCTTAGCTTGATCACTTGTTCTCTAAAATCTTGAGTTACTGGAGGTAGCTTCATGTTTTCCAACATCATCTTGATGTGGTGTTCGAGTTGATGCTTGGTGAAAATTCTGGTGAAGTAGTAGTCCACTTTGCTCTATATGGATTCCTGGGAGGTAGAGGCTTCTCTCATATAATCTTGAACAATCTTCATTATTTCTCTAGCAGAATCTATTGTAGAAAGCACCACTCGGCTCATCTCTGATGATTCCACAGAGCCACTGGTTGAAATAGAACCAATATCCTCCTTCAACATTGCTCGAACTTGATTCTGGTCAACTGATAGTTTGGATGTGAGAGGGAAAAGAGAGAAGGAAACAGTTTCTTTGAAACTCTTAGACAATCCACTGATTAGGCTTTGAACTTGAGAGTCCTGTAATTGAACATGATCCTTCACTGAGGTTTTGAAACTTTCAAACACCGAGACAAACTGGCTTACTACACTCTTCACATAAGCTAGGTCCTTGTCAACTTGAGACTTGGAGCTCATATAAGAATCCAAAGCAACAACTGATGTCTTGAGAGCTTCAAGATCTTCTTCGATTCTAGAAGACTGAGTCTGGCACTCTTTCACTTCTTCCATAAGCTCAGACACAAAAGAAGATAAATTACAAGCCAGCGATAGGTCGAAGGATCTCTCTAACATTTTCATTTCTTCATTAAAGCTTTGCATCATCTCAACAACTGATACACTGAATGATTCTTTCAGCTCATTCTTCATGGATTCAAGGTCAGATTCAGAGACAAAATCATTAGGGACAACTATAGCAGATCCCCTTGCTGAGGCCAAACTAACTACAGAATCAGTCATTATTGATTGAATTGAGGATGCAAGAGAGGTTTCCATTAACTGCACTTCTTCAACAAAACTTGTTTTGAGGTCCTCTTTCAGCTTATTCAGATCATGAAATCTGACCACATTATCTGGCAACAATCAGAAGAAAGATCATAATTGGTCTTCGGTCTATTCACAGACATCTCATTATCAGAATCCGGATAATCCAATCCACAGACTATAAACCCTGGGTCATCTACCCAGTCCCCAAACTCAACAGCTACTGTAACATTTCCATGAACAGATTGATGTTCCCCCTCAATGGGTGTATTCTCATGTATCACAACAGCATTCAATGCTGGATTCTCTTCATCAGAATCTTCTACTACAAGTTCCATCGATGCAACATTTAGAAGATCTTCTGATACAGGTACAGCTTCTTCTGTATATTTTTCTACTTCAGCAGTCGGCATAGCTGAGCTTCTAATCAAAGGAATCATACTTAAACTACCATAAGAAGACGATTAAGGAACATCCTCCTTTTCCTCTTCTTCTTGGTGAGGTACAGACTGGTCTTCTTCATAAGTAGACAAAATTTCCTCTACCTTTCCTTTCCTAGAATAAACCAATTCTGCAACAGGACTTGTGGGCAATTCTGGATCTCCTCCAACATCCATAGGAGTTTCTTCTTCTTCTTCTTCTGCTTCATCACTATAAACAGGTTCCTCTTCATCAGGTCTCATACTCGGATCTCTCTCATCCTTTGGTCTGGAGGGATGATCCATAGGATTAAACCTATCATAAATCTTCTAATCATCACTGACCCATTCTCCCTTCCATGGGTTCCAGTTAATTTTCATGTACTTACACACAGTCGAGGTGATGCAGAAATTGTTCTTGACTACAACCGTCTCATCCTGAGACTCAGCTATTCCTTTCACTTTTATCATCACTGAAATCAGCTTGGCAAAGGATAAAACATTAGTCTTTGACTTTGGTCTAATCATGTCTTCCATTTGAAGCATCAACAATCTGCACAGATTGATCTTCACACCATGACTTAGCAAATGAAGAAGATAGATATCTTGATATCTCAGATTTGCAAAATCTCCTCGCCTCGGTATCAACACATGATGAACAAACTTGAAGAGCATTCGATTCTCTCCATCCATTTCAACAGCAACCACTTGCCATTGATTCCCATTACCGGTCAGTTCTTTTAAGGCGGTTTCATAATCAAAGATATCACTGCTAGGTGGCATTGCTCTTGATACGTACCCAGTGACGCCTTCATGTGGTACTTTCAAACACTCAGCCCACTCTACTGAAGAAAAAGACATATATTTTCCATTTAAAAAGGAGCTTACCTGATTCTCATTTTCAGACATCTCGAAGGTTACAAACTCGTAGAACTGTTTTACCAACTTCGGGTAGTATGGGCCATTGTTATTCGAGAAACAATCCACCCATTTCTGGTCCTCCAGAATCTCGAGTACTAACGATTTGCTAGGCAGTAGCCATTCCACGCACAGTTCCTTCTCGATTACTATGTCTCTATTCTGCAAGTGAGGATTCACTGGTCTCCTTCCCGATCTAGTTCTGACTTCACTAACACTGGCTTTATGCTGTGTCTTCTTCTTCATAGCGTTTGGTTCTGCACTTTCATCTCTGACGATATGAAGCTTAGTTTTTTCCATCGCGGGTTTAGGGTTCTTGGCCGATTTGGGAGATAAGGTTCGATGGTGTGAGATTTTGAGCTCGGTGAGGTAAGAAGTGGCTTAGACTTAGTTTTATCATTTAGGAATTACAAATAAACGACTAAAATAGAGTAATAAAATAAAATAAAATGATTCGTATTCTTGGCGGCAGAAAGAAGTTTTAAAACCTTGCATCGGTGTGAGTTAATCATCGGTGAGAAAAACAAATCGGTGAGAGTTGTACATCGGTGAGGATTTTCACATCGGTGAAAATTTTCACATCGGTGAGAATTTTACATCAGTGAGCAATTCACATCGGTGAGAATTTCACATCGGTGAGAATTTCACATCGTTGAGAATTTCACATCGGTGAGAATTTTCACATCGGTGAAAATTTCACATCAGTGAGAATTTCACATCAGTGAGAATTTCACATGGGTGAGAATTTTCACATCAGTGAGGATTTTCACACCGGTTGTGATTAAACATTCCCAATTCGTGTCTTATGTAACTTAGCCTATCCGAATTTAAAGGTTTAGTGAAAATATATGCCAATTGATGTTCAGTGCCAATAAATTCAAGAGAAATATCACCTTTTTGATAGTGATCTCTTAGGAAATGGTGTCTTACATCTATGTGTTTGGTTATAGAGTGAGATACAGGATTCTTAGAGATGTTTATCGCACTGGTGTTATCACATTTGATTGAAACATGTTTAAAAACATATCCATAGTCCAAAAGAGTGTGTTTCATCCACAGAATTTGTGCACAGCAACTACCAGCAGCTATATATTCTGCTCCGGCAGTAGATAATGAAACTGAGTTCTATTTCACACTACACCAAAAAACTAAGGATTTTCCAAGCAAATGACATGTTCCTGATGTGCTTTTTCTATCTAACTTACAACCAGCAAAGTCAGCATCTGAATAACTCATTAACTCAAAGGATTGTCCTATTGGGTAAAACAAACCTATGTTAACCGTGTGTTTGAGATATTTAAAAATTCTTTTAACAGCAAGCAAATGAGATTCTTTTGGATTAGCTTGAAATATAGCACACATACACACAATAAACATAATCTCAGGTCATCTAGCAGTAAGATAAAGTAAACTACCAATCATACCTCTGTAATTTGTTTGATCAACTGGTTTCCCAGTTTCATCTGCATCCAATTTGCAGGTAGTACTCATAGGAGTTTCACTTTCCTTGATACTATCCAGACCAAAACGTTTTAAAAGATCCTTTGTATATTTAGTTTGATTCAAAATGATACCATTTTCATTTTGAAATACTTGAAATCCATGAAAGTACTTAAGCTCTCCCATAAATCTCATTTCAAATTCATTTTGCATACTTTTTGAAAAATCAGTTCATAAAGAGTGTTTAGAAGATCCAAAAATAATATCATCAACATATATTTGTACAACTAAAACATCTTTAGAAATTCTTTTAATGAAAAGAGTTTGATCAGCAATCCCTTTAGTAAAACCATTTGAGATAAGGAAATTGCTAAGTCTATCATACCAAGCTCTTGGAGCTTGTTTTAAACCATACAAAGCTTTAGAATGTTTAAAAACTTGATTTGGAAAATGGGGGTTAGTAAATCTAGGTGGTTGTTCTACAAAAACATCTTCAATTATAAAACCATTTAGAAATGCACTTTTCACATCCATTTGATATAACTTGAAATCCAGATGTGCAGCATATGCAAGTAAGATCCTAATGGATTTAGTCTAGCTATAGGTGCAAAACTTTCCTCATAGTCCATACCTTCTTCTTGACTATATCCTTGTGCAACTAGTCTAGCTTTGTTTCTAACTATATTTCCAGATTCATCTACTTTATTTCTAAAAACCCATTTTGTGCCTATTGTCAAAGTGTCCTTAGGTCTGTTAACTAATTCCCAGACTTTGTTTCTTTCAAACTAATTTAATTCTTCCTGTATAGCTATTACCCAGAATTCATCATTGATAACATCATTGATATTTTTGGGTTCTAGCTGTGAAAAAAAGTTTGATGTTCAACCTGGTTTCATAGAGAAGCTCTAGTTTGTGTTCCTCTATCAAGATTACCAACAGCAGCTTCTAAAGGATGATACTTTAGAATCCTTGTTGATCTGGTAAAGGTTGGACTAGAAATTTCAGGTTCATCTATAGGTTCGGGTTCAACAGAAGCAGATTCTGGAAAAAGTCCAGAATTGGATGCTTTTATAACAGGTTCTTTAGATTTATCATTAAGGTCCATAATAGACAAATCTTCTTCAAGATTCTCAGGAGAGGTTTTAGGCTCATGTGGATCAGTTTCATCAAATTTGATGTGAACAGATTCTTCCACACATTTAGTTTTCTTATTGAATACTCTATAGGCTTTACTTGAAATAGAGTAACCCAGAAAAATTCCTTCATCACTTTTGGAAGCAAACTTATCCAGATTATCTTTAGTATTTAGAATAAATACTTTGCAACCAAAAACATTAAAGTAATTAAACATAGGCTTTCTATTGTTCCACAATTCATAAGGGGTTTTCTTAAGAACAGGTCTAATTAAGACTCTATTAATGACATAACAAGCTGTATTTACAGCTTCAGCCCAAAAATAAATAGGCAAATCATATTCATTGAGCATGGTTCTAGCAATTTCTTGAAGGGTTCGGTTTCTTCTTTCTACTACACCATTCTGTTGGGGTGTTCTAGGGGCAGAAAAGTTATGATTATAGCCATTATGTGAGCAATAAGATTCAAAATCTTGATTTTCAAACTCACGACTATGATCACTTCTCAATGTTTTAATCTTAAGTCCACTAAGGTTCTCTACAGATTTAGAGTATTTAACAAAAGAACAACATGCTTCACTTTTGTGAGCTAGAAAATATACCCAAGTATATCGAGAAAAATCATATACAAGAACATAAACATAGTGCTTCCCATTTAAACTAGAAACTCTTGATGGTCCAAACAAATCCATGTGAACCAATTCAAGTGGATGAGAAGTCGAAACTTCTTTCTTTGATTTAAAAGAAACTTTGTGTTGTTTTCTCTTTTGACAGGGGTTACACACTCTATCATTTGGGAATTCTAATTTAGGTAGGTCTCTAACTAGGTTTTTTCTAGAGAGTTTTCTAAGTGAGTGAATGTTGCAATGTCCCAATCTTATGTGCCATAGCCAAGATTCTTTATGAAAAGCATTCAAACAAGTAATATTCTTCTTAGCTAAAGAATTCAGATTAACAGCATAAACATTTTCATTTCTTAATGCAGAAAATACCAAAACATTCTTAGAATTAAAAACATTGCAAGAATCATTTTCAAATTTAACATGAAAACCATTATCACATAACTGAGAAATACTTAATAAATTGTATTTAAGGCCATCAAAAAATAAAACTTTAGAGATCAAAATTGAATCAGTGTTACCAATCTGGCCTAGGCCGATGATTTTTCCTTTAGAGTTATCAACAAAGGTAACAAAGCCTCCATCAACTTTTATTAAACTCTTGAAACAAGAATAATCTCCAGTCATGTTCCTTGAGCACCCACTGTCTAAATACCATGTCTCTTTACAGGAGCTCTTTTAGCAAGTTCCCTACAAAACAGATTCAGATGGGAGATGATTTTGGTACCCAGATTTTCTTGGGTCCAGACAGGTTAGCCAATAACACTTTAGGTACCCAAATTTGTCTAATGGGTCTCATATAATTTGTAGAATTGACATGCTTTGAAAGATAAACTTTATTAGATCCATATCTATGTATATAACTGGTTGAAGCATATGAAGTTCCATAATTACCTTCATTCTGTCCAGATTTAGAAATGAATCTAGTTTTGGCAATTTTCCTTTGTCCAGGTTGGTATCCTATACCAGTAGTATATTTAGGTGTTATTTGCTTTCCTAGCATCTGTGTTAGAATATTTTTTCCATTGGTGAACTTCTCTAAGTCTTTCTTGAATTTCTCATAAGATAGTTTCAGTTCAGTGTTTTCTTTTAACAGTTGAGCATTTTTCTCTTTTTCAATAGTAAGTTCGGTGTTAACTGTAGTGGTGAGAGCATGTTGTTTCATTAATGACTTGTATTTATCCTTATGTTCATTACATGTCTCTTCCAGTATATCACGGTACTCATACAATTCATTTTTAGACATTGTTCCAGAATCAGAGTCAGATTCTGCATCATCTCCAGAGTAATAATTTAAAGCAGGAGTTTCAACAGTTACCTGAGAAGTGTTTGTCATAAAGCACATGTTTGCCTTATTTTTGTGTTCCGTTTCAGAGCTTTCAGATTCAGTAGAGCTATCCTCAGAAGCACTCCAAGTAGCATTCATGACATTCTTAAACTTATTGTCCATATATTCATATTTCTTTTTATACTTCATCTTTGGACAGTCGGCTTTAATGTGTCCTTTTCTCTTGCACTCATAGCAGACAACATCATCTGATTTTTCATTCTTCTTCCAATCCTTTTTCCATCTACCTTGGTGATCATACATACCCTTATAATTTGTTTTTCTGAAGAACATATTTTTTCTATAAAATTTCGTAAATCTTCTAGCAATGTGAGCCATCTCAGCATCACTGTCAGAATCACTTTCACTGTCTTCACTTCTTGAACTTTCAACTACAGCTTGAAGCTTTTCTTTGTCCTTATTCTTTGAAGTTGAGGATTTAAAAGCGAAAAACTTTCTTGGAGGTTCATTTTCTTCCTCTTTATTCACATTAAGATCTTCTTCATACATCATCAGCTTGACAATTAGTTCCTTGACAGGTAGAGCAGCAATGTCACATGATTCTCTGATTGAGACAGATGTGCCTCTCCATCTATCAGGTAGACATCTCAAAATTCTCATAATTTGTTCCATCGATGAGACATCTGTTCCCAGCGAGATCATTGTATTGAAAATTTCATTGAACCTGAGATACATGTCCGAAATGGGTTCTTCATGCTTCATTTTAAAATTATCATACTTGATAGTATAAGTGTTCAATCTCATTTCTTTAACATTCGTTGTTCCTTCATGAGAAACAGCTAAGGTATCCCAAATTTCATATGCAGTTTTACATGTATAAATTCTATTAAACTCTTCATATCCTAGAGCACAGTACAAGGCATTCATAGCTTTACAGTTATTATTGTAAGCATTCTTTATAGGTTCATCCCAAGTAGATCTAGCAGTAGTGGGAATTTTGTATTCTGATTCAATAGCAGTCCAAATATCAAAACCTATGCTTTCTAGATGAATTTTCATTTTCAGTTTCCACTGAGCATAATTAGTTCCATTGAAGAAAGGTGGCCGGTTAGTAGCAGCACCCTCAAGTCTATTGTCCATTATGAGAAAATTTTAAAGAGATAAAAATTTAGATATAACAGAAATTTTAAGAACTTTAAAATACAACTAAAATCACAGTTCAAAAGCAGAGTACTTTTAGAAAGTATTTTCAATCCTTTGATACCAAGTGTTGGTCGGAGTGGTTTACTCAAGATGGGGGTGAATTGAGTACCAATTAAAATTTCTGTATTTAAAAACAGTGTCTTAAAGACCCCCAAATAAACTAATAAATTAAACTGTAGTGGATTTATATTAAAGTAGAGGTTATGTTTGATTCACAAGGGGTTGATTAATTCCCAGTTAATCAACACAAGAGTGTGTGATTATCTTTTGAAACTAACTTACTAATCTACACTTAACATAAACACTTGATAATTTAATTATCAAAGTAACTTTAAAAACAGTATTGGTTTTAAAGTGATTAGAAGCGGAATAAAACTTTGAGAGAGATGGAACAACAAATGTAACCAAGAGGTTCAGTCTCAAGCTGAGACTTAGTCCTCTCAAAAGATTATATAAAAATGATCCACACCCTAGATCGGGGTTCAACAGTTTACAACTGTCTAGGTCCAAGACCTATACCACTGTTCTTCGTGGGAAACAGTACAACAGCAACCAGCTTTCCAGGTCACACACGACCTCTACCACTGTTATTCGTGGGACAGAAAGAATGCAAGAATTTGGTAAGGATTTACAAATCCTTCAGTTTGAGTACAGGAGACCGTGTATGTGTTAGATACAGCATATAACACACACTGCTCGAAAAGAGTAATAATAAATCACAGAACAAGAGATGTAGAGTTTAGAGATGGTTCTGGTGATTTCAGTGTAGCTCTGGACTCCTTTGGATTCGATCAGAAGTGAGTCTGAGTCCTCTTCTCGTTTCTGTTTGAGAAACAGAGTGTCGTATGCTCCAGGTTCACAGACAGTGAAAAATGTAGTGGTTGAAGTTCTTCAGTGTTCTTTTTATATGCACAGAACACTTCTCGAGTATGCTTGATTATCTATGAGCTTCTCTGTGTTCTTCTCGTTCTTGTGTTTCTAGTATATTCCATCCACCACATACTTCTCTTTCCTTTTTTTTTTGGGCAGTGTAGTCTTCTCGTATTTATCTCACGGGCAACAGGGGACAGGAAGGATTTCCTTTCTGCAGGTACGAGGTATGGGTTCCTGACATCCGACAACCTTTATCAGATATATGACAAATCATTAAAATGTATGTGATATGACCGTTGGATAGATTAAATAAAGATAGGAAATAAAGAAATTCAAACAGTGCGTCGAGTGATCGGTAGGTAATCAGCATCGGTAGCTTGGACATCGGTAGCTCAATGTCATTAGTTGCTTTGACTCTATCGGTGGATCTATGCGTCGGTTGGTACATGCTTGTATCGGTGACTTTGTTTATCGGTAGCTCCATGCGTCGGTAGCTCCATGCGTCGGTAGCTCCATGCGTCGGTAGCTCCATGCATCGGTAGCTCCATGCATCGGTAGCTCTATGCGTCGGTAGCTGTGAATCTGTCAGTAGCTTTGTCCATCGGTGACTCTTCTTCCATCGGTAGCTATTTATACTTACATCAGTAGCTCTATGTTTGTATCGGTAGCTGTCTGTAAGTCAGTAGCTTACATTTATAAGCACATCGGTAGCTCTGTGTTAAGTATATCGGTGACTCTGTCTGTTGGTAGACTAAGTCTATCGGTTGACTGGGTACCGGTATCTCTTTATCAGTAGCTATAGGTAGATTACTTATCTGTTTTATGCAGAACACATCCGATTGTGTTAGAATCAATTTATAACTTGTATGAACATGGATAAATGAGGATTAACATATTCCAAAGACTATTTTAAAAATTATTATTGGTTTGATCACAGATTTGAAAGAATTAAAGTATAGATCAATGATACTTAAAAATATCATAGAGAATGAAAACATAATTGTGATTTTCAACACATATGAATACATGATTGAGATTATCAAAACAGGTGAGGTCAACATGTGTGACTCGTGGAATTCTATATGGTTTACCAAGAAGATAAGTTTTTTCAATGGAATATATGGTATAGTTATACTATAGGGAAAAATGACAAGGGGTAATCTCTACCTGGTAAGTGGAGGAGAATATATGTGATTTTTATCCAGAGAGGAATAATATAAGTAGTGTCATAAGCAACTCGGTCATCTATTCCAATCATCCCTAGAAGATCTGGTGAAGTGTAATGCATCTAGAGACCTCCCTAATCTATTACGTGATCTTACACATATGTGAGATTATTGTCAATAAATAAATATTATCCTAAAGATGTACAAAGAAAAGGAAAATAAGTAAAAATTAGTTATTGAATTGGTGAATGCAGATGGATGTGGAAAAATCTCACTAAGATACACTGACAAGAAGACATATTAAGTTCTGTTCATTGATTATGATAGAATAATGGGATTGGTATTCTTCATACCCCATAATTATGATGTGTTCAATTGCCTAAAAAATTATCATAGGGAATCTAAAAGGATGCTTGGACATAAAATTAAGAAGCATGGTACATATAATGGTAAAACATTTACAAATAGTCAGGTGGAAAACTACCTCATGAATCATTGGATAAGGCATCAAGTTTCGTCAGTGAGAACTCCCCAACAAAATGGAGTGGTTGAAAGTAGAAATCGGATCATCAACAACATGTCCAGAATAATGATCATTGAAAAAGACAAACCAGATATATTTTGAAAGGAAGAAATTTTAACCTCTGTCTAAATTTCTAATAGGTCTCTGTTATTTCATAAGGAAGGAATGAATCTGTATGATATGAGGTATATAAAGAAGACAAGAGTGAAATATTTTAGAATTATTAGAAGTAAGTTATTTATTATTAATATGGAAGACATATGAAATTTGATTCATGGAGAGATGAGGGGGTATTCCATGGCTACACCAGAAAAATTAAAGGGTAAATGTTTTTTATTATGATGATGGTGAAATATGTTAAGATAAATGATGTAACTGTAGTGGAGAATTAAGAGAGTCGTCAACAACATAGAGAACAATTTCCTGATAAAAGTGATTAGGAGGAAAGCAATGCATGAGGAGTAGAAGTTGATGATACTGATTTAGAAGAAGATAATGATGATCAGAAGGTGGAAGTAAAATCATTATCTGCACATAATCCACAAAGTCGAGATGAAATTTTTATATGAAATATTATTGGTGATCAGACAAAGCTTGGTCAAACAAGAATAATGAATTCAATACAGCATACATCTTTTCTATCTCAGGTTCAACCCAAATGATTTTCGGATGTAGGAGATGATGAAAACTGGGATCAGGTGTGGAATGAAGAGCTAGATCATATTAAGAAGAATCAGACTTATGAGATTGTTTCAAGGCCAAAAGATAATAATTTCATCGAGTCTAAATGGGTCTTTCCAAATAAGATGAATGAATATGGAACATCAATTATAAACAAATCATTACTGGTGTTCAAAGGTTACTCCCATATAGAGGGTATAGATATTGATGAGGCATTTGCACCAGTTACAAGGATGGAGAAAATCATAATATTCCAAGCCATTTTAGTGAAATACAAGTTTAAATTGTTCAAGATGGATGTGAAATCATCCTTTTTGAATGGGGTTATAGAATAAGATGTTTATATTTAGAATCTAGATATATTTCTCATTCATGACAATGAGAAAAATGTTTTTCGGTGGAAGAAAGCACTATATGGGATGAAACATGCACTAAGAGCATGGTACTCAAGGCTTGATCAATTTTTTAAGAATATTGGATTTCATCTTGGTGGATTTGATTACAATATATTTTTCAACAATGAAAATAATCAAAGAATGATGGTGTTGGATTATGTCGATGACATAATATTTGGAGGATCAGTTGAAGCTCAGTGTTGAAAATTATCTGAATTCATGAAATGTGATTTTGAAATGTCCATGATTGGAGAGATGACGTTTTTTAATTGTTTACAGGTGACACAAGGGGAGACTGGCACATTAATTTCACAATCCAAACATTCCAATATGGTTATGAGAAAATTTGGATTGCAAAATTCCAAGTAGATGAAGTCTCTGGTTCCTACCTAGATAAAGTTATCAAAAGATGATAATGGAAAGGTAGTTAATATCAAATAATATAGTCATATTATTGGAAGATTACTATACATGATAGTGACAAGACCTGATATTTTTTTCACATACCAAGTAGTGTGATATCAATGAATTCCTAAGGAAAAAAACATGATTTCAGTAAAAATAATACCTCAGTATATCAGAGGAACTGTTGATTTCAACTTATTGTAAAATGATGAATCATAGATAGAGATTATGGGATATACAGATGAGGAATGTGATGGATCAGAAGATGACAAGAATTTAATGTAAGGATGGTTATTTTATATTGGTATATTGTGTATTTCTTTGCTAAGAAAGATGTAAGATTAAATTTAATAGAGCACTACTGAAGCTGAGAAAATTTCCACCACTCAAGCATGCACATAGTTATTATGGATAAAATAATAGCTTGATGATATGGGGGTTAAAGTGAATGCTCTTATCTAAATCTAGTGTGGTAATTAGAGTGCAATCAATATTAGAAAAAATATAATACATCACTCATAGACAAAGCACATTGTAATTAAATCTCATTTCCTCATGGAGAAGGTGGAGACGGTCTAGTGATGTTGGAGTATATTCCTACAGAGCTACAGGTTGCAGATATTTTGAAAAAAATCCTTACTCAAGGAAGCTTCTGAGAGGAATCTACTAGATTTGGGATTCCAATCCACTCCCCAGACCAAAAAGAGTGTGAATGTGGGACCCCATCTCCCCAAGGTATAGGGTGTTTTCCCTAATGGGTTGATATTTGTTTTATACTCTGTTTCCAATAACAATGAAGTGAACTTTGGGTCTCTGTAAAAAGGGGTCTAAAGAGTGACTTCCTTTAAAAGGATAAATTTTTTCTAAATAAGGGAGAAAATGTCTTATTTAAAGACACGGGGATAATATGATAGGTGGAGCAGTGAGATAGGGGGAGCAACAAGATAGGGGGATTTGGATTTCTATAATATAAAAATGCTTGAAGTGAACGATCAAAGATTAGATATCATGGAAGCAGAGGTTTATGATGAAATCTGTGTATTGGTATTAGTATTGTATCAAATATTGGTGTCAAAAAATGAAGTGATTCATTGATGAAATTTTCATAATAATATTGTTTCTCATGCCAAGAAATGCTCATGTGGGGCTATAGTATGTGGTCAGTGATTCATTGGTCACTATCAGAATCGCAAGAGGTGAAAAATGGTAGAATATGGAAGGATATTCAGTGAGTTATCGAGGTACATAAGTGTATTATGAGAAGTGTTGTCAACAAACCCAAGGGGGGGATTTTTTGGAAAATCCCTCAAGGTACATTGAACCGTTTTTGTGGTGTTTTTTTTGGTGAAAAAGGTAGATTGTTTGTTTACATGGATGGTTTCAATGGTTAGTGGTCAAGTTCCACAGATATTTTTGACAACCTATATTGACAAAGAACAATAAAAAATTAATGGATCATTTGGAGGTAGTACACAAAGAACATATCTAAGGTAACACTAAATTTATGTGTTATCCAAATTTTTGGTCTTCATAATCGGAAATAGGGGAAACATGTTTTTGGAAAAGGATGTTGGGTGAATGATCTATGGTGGTTTGGAAACATGCCTTCAATGCATGGTTTGGGATCAGAATATCAACAAAGGGAAAAGTAATTAAGTGCGCAAAAGTTTCTGAGTTGCACCAATGATGAGGTTTCACAAAATAAAATCGTGTTCCCAATGCCACGTCAAATGGGGTTTTGCGCACTCAAAGAAAATCTTGTGCAACATGGTGAATCCTCTGTACAGGGGTCAGAGATACATATAAATAATTGGTGACCACCAATATTTGAAATAGCTCTACAAAAAAAGATAATCCTAGATCTTGATCATGTACGAATATCAAGAAAACGGACTAGTGACAATGATTTTGAATTCCATGCAAGATAATAAAGTTGTGCAGATGTTTTGGGTTGCGAGTAAGAAAGAAGTTACGTTCTAGGGGAGTTTAAAAAAAAGTATATTCTTGCATGCACAGAATTTATATTGAGTTTAAGATGTAGTAAAGTTTTCATGAATGATTTCATGTTCCCCAGTTATACTACGGTAACGTGATATTCATCAATCGATGAAAGTGGGACATCACTAGACCATATACAAAAAGTGAGTTATGTTTGGATTAGTTATAATGGAGGGAACTAAAAGTCTATAAAATATGAGTGGAACATCTGAGAATGTAGTGAAAACTATTCAGTTGAGATATAAGTGGGCTTTTAAATTCTGTTTGGTTGTTAACCTGGAGGGACAGTGAGTCCACCCCAAACATTGTAAACAGTTGTGTGATTTTAGTGAATTTAGTACATCAGCACATCACCAATGTGTGCTTCATGGATGTATCCTAGTGAGGATAAATCATGTGAAATTGATGTTTATTATGTGTGCTTTAGGATTTTCTCATACTCTGTAATGGGAAGGAGAGGGAAGAGAATTTTTCTAGAAATTAAACAAGATCAATAGGGGAAGTTATTTTCATATCTCATACCCTGATTCACCCACCTCTAAGGGTTTATAACCAGTGGAACTAATAGTTTTGGATATTTGTTTTATGAATATTCTGTGCATAGAAGTCCCTCATATGTGTAAATTCCTAGTTGGGATCCTAAGGTATAATGAAATACCTACAAATGATATCATTCAAAAATGTGGTATTACCACGGTGTCTTGCTATTACTATTTATCAAATCCACATCAGGAGACAATGAACCATTTATTCCAGTATGGTGAACAGGCGTAGGGTATCTATTTTTTATACAATACGGATTGATAATATATGTTTCATGGGACTCTATTTAATCCTTTACTGGGTCCTGGTTTTTGTTTTCTTATCATCATGGGATGGAAATTAAGATCTGGTGTATGATTTTTGCGACTACCTACTGGAACCTATGGGGATTGAGAACAAATATCGACATTGTGTGACCCTAAAATTGCACTAATTTCAAATATGTCTTAAAATATAATTGGATTAGTTCTAAGGCATGGTAGAAAATAGTTCTCTCATCTTCTCTAAATATATTGGTACCAGACATGTTTATTTTGGCACAACACAACATCTCTACTCCAAATCAATGGTTCAATTGGTGGACACCATGGCCAGGTCTAAAACACATTGTCAGTGGTCCATAATTTGAAGAGAACTTGAGGGGTTACATTAATTAGTGATGCTAGAGGTTCCATGATGACGGGCCCCATTTCATACTTCGGCGATGGTACATCTCTTTATTCATATACTAAAACCATGGCATTGGGTCTCTATCTGTGGAGGTGCTTCATACTTTCTATCTCAAAATCAAAATATGAAATGTTTGTGATTATCAACATCCTCCAACAGAAATTTGATGTTACCTACAATTTGGTCTAATTTATCAGGTACTCGTGAAGCTATATTAACTAGAATGTTCATGTCAGTCCCACGTGGTGTGACGGGAACTTAACTTCTGTCACACTTTATATACAAGGCTATACAGGTGAGATGTTGATTCTTTACTCTAGTTTGGGGTCCCTTCCAACTGATAGAATGTCTTTGTTAAAGAATTATTCTCATTTCCTTCACAATTTCCATCCCCTTTGAGAATTCTAGGTCTTCTTTCCTTTTATTTTATTATAGTTTTCCTGCAAACAATTTAATTTTCAGTCATAAATCATCATAAATCGACCATGAACAATTAAATCATGGCATAAATGTGTGGCACCATAATAAATATATAAAACCATTTCCTATTTCATGGATAACTAACATGACCATAGATATTGTGGATTAATAATTATAAGTTGTTCCCTTTATGGATTAGGACCCACTTATTTCCCCTATTATCTTAATTCTCACTTATTTCCCATATTCATTCAATCCTATCGACAAGTTTCCAGGTGTTATCTCATGAGATATAGATTTTTTATTAATTCATTTGAGGGAGATATAGGTTATAACCTTATCTTAATTAAAACCATACTTATTTGTTCCATAATATCATCAAACATTCATCTTTCACCACATCCTAACCCCTGTAATGTATATATGTTTCATAAACATTTCATCAATTCACCACAGCATAACCAATGAAAAATAAATGGGTTTATTAAAAATTTAATAAATATTATAATGGAACATTTTTTAAAATAATAAAGATTTTATCATTAAATAATATCCTAGTAAATAATTACTAACATCAATGTATTCAACCTTATAAAAAATGATTTTGAAAGATAACTTAAAACATTATTTGAGGAAAATTTACATTACAATTTTAAAAAACATTTTCAAAACATTATAAAATCTAAAATATCTTTTATTAGAATATAACTTTGGAAACTTATAAAGTAATATTCAAAAATCATTTTAAACATTTCATGAGGAAAACAACCTTTATTTGAAAATTAATTCTAAAATATAAAAATTAATAAATTATTTTCGACATAATTTACATTGAAAACAAATTGAAAATTATACAATAATAATTGAAGCAATGATTTCATCTTGATGATGGAGAATAAACATCATTTTTCACATGTTAAAAAATATTCCTTTCACATTCTTCTTGAAATACAAACATACCATTTTTAAATGACATGATGTTTCCATTCAAAATACTTTGTGAAATTAAATCAGGTGAAAAATATTGTTTAATAATTACATTGGTGAATTTTAAAAACAATTGAATTTTTTTGTAAAACATGGATATGAACCAAAAAGTGTTTTCAACAAAAGAGATAAATATTAACAATTATTCAAAAATAACATTATTTTCAACTCACGACTGCTTAAAGAGATGGAAATAAATGGAAAACATGTATTTTACTGACATTTCCATATGAGAAGAAACCTCATTTTTTTCTTGAGTTAATTATAAAATTATCTCATCAAAAAAATCTTAATCATAAACAAACCATATTGACAATGAGTTTATATAATAAAGCAATTACCAATTTTGAAACATTGAATCGTAAGCCACATGAAATAATAAAATAAATGAAACATTGAATATGTTGATAATAATTAATATAATTATATTACATACCATAGGAGATGTATACACACCTAATAAATTATTATGTGTTCATAACACAATGTTTCACCCAATGAATAAAAATTCAGACAATAATTACATAACACTTTGGTAGCTTATCAACCATAAACCCCATGAAAGAGAGACCCTAAAATCGATATCTGAATACAAATAATTATCAATGTAATTATAAAAAATACCTTCATTTTCAGTATATACACCACATAAAATAAACAGATGGTGAATATGACATTTGTCTAAAATCAAAAGTGAGATCGAAATACCTTACTATAAGTCTCAACTTCATGCATACATTCTTGGACCTCCTTTATAATATATTATTTTATTATAAATATATTAAATAACCATAAATAAATATATATATATATATATATATATAATTCCATATATTATTTAGTTATCACTTTTTTTAACTGGTTTATTAACAATTCTTTCTTAAAATCACATTTCAGCAAATAACTGCATTTTGGGTTTGGTTTTATTTTGATTTTCAATACTCTTACATTGATCATAATAAATTAATATATAAAATATTAACCATTATATATATATATAATATTTTACATATACGTTTTTAATTAATACATAAATGTTAGAGATAGAAAATGTAATACACCGTTCATGGTGATAGTAGGCTATACATATGCATGAATTATGTTTACTTTTCCTCGTATGATTTAATGATAGAATGGTAACTAATAATTTAAATTAAAAAATAATTTTTATCATATATATGTATAATATTAATTAAATATACCCAAATTAAATTCCATGAAGAGAGTAAGTGAAAAATGAATCACATCACATCGTGAAGAGGTAGTTCACCTTACACAAGAATTATGTTTTCATATTCTCTAAAAAATGTAAAGTTAAAAGTTATATATGAGATTTTATGTCCATAAATATATTTATATCCTAAATATACTATATAAATATTATATAGTTATGTATATCAATCTGTGATAAGTACTGATAGGAAATGAATTACATCAGTTCGCGAGTTGTTAGACTTTCAAACACACGATCAAAGGTTTCATTTACCATTTGAGGGAGGGGGAGATGGTATTTGTTCATTAACCTAATATATTATTATATTATTATATTTAGTTACTATTTTTATTTTATTTTCATGGTTTAATAATAATTTAATGAGGTGGATCAAGAAATAATATAAAACACGTGTTACCTCTTCATCGAACAAAATTACATGTGTTTCAAAACAATCCTTCCTAGGATGGATTTATAATGAAAATAACTAATATAGGAAGATAGAATGAATTTAGGGAGTATATTTTTTTTTTAAATTCATCCCTAAAATGTTCTGGATGTGTTAATATATGAGGATAGAGACGTCATTTTATAAATTTGATGAGTGGAACACTTGTATTTTTGGAAATGAAAATTTTGTACCTAAGCCTTTCACAAGAAAAATGGAAAGAAAATGGTTATATATAAAACATTAGAGGTTATATGGATGTAATATAGATTTATAGGTAAATTTTTACAATTTTTTAGATCATTAAATCCTAATTGTTATGGCTTATCCCTCAGGAAACTCATTTTTACAAAAACCATGGTAATTAATTTTTGTTACTTTTACTATTCATAATTGTAAAAAATTACTTTTACCTTATTAGATAATATAAATTAATTCTGATTTAGAATTTGGAATAATTTTTTTTAAAATCCTACTAATAGAAGTGTAAATTTTTAATTTAAAATTAATCTAGCATATGTGATGAAAAAGTTGTTTTCAAAAGTGAAACGTTTCAATGGTTTTAAATGTTTTTACATAAAAATTCAACATGATATTGATTAAAATAACGTAAATTAGATTACGAGAAATATAATTTAACTAATTTTACATTAAAATGTTATTAATGTAATTTCTAATTTGTAAAATTGTTTAATGGAAATTTGATTTCATAAAAAAATCCAAAATTTATCACTATTCCTAAAAAAAGATCCTTTTCATTAAATACTAAAAAATTTACGTAAATATAATTTATACATGTTGATTGGAAAAATGAATTTATTTTTTTAAAATTATTTTTAAAAACTGTAAAGAATTAATTTTAAACAAGTACATAGAATGGAGAAAACTACTTTTTAAAATATATATTTTTAGGGTAATGTTATATTTATTATTTTCCCTTGAGTAGGATGAAAATTAGATAAATATTAATCATTTTATTAAAAATATAATATATTAATTCATTAAATTCATTCAAAACACATTTTTAAAATTTATTTATGTAAAATGCATTTCTGCACAGAAAATTAGTTTTCTATAAAATGGTTTTCTCCTTTTTCATATTGTTTTCATTTTTATTTATAATTAACTTGTTAATGAAGGAATATATATATATATATATATACACCATATATTTTTATAATTTAGGTATTCCTATTCATAATATACATTCTAATAGATATGTGACAACTATCACATTAAATACTAATTTTTTAAAAGTATATCGAGTTCCATTAAAACACAGTGTTTATTTAATGAAAACTGAATATAATGTTGCGTGTATTGTAAATTAAACTCAGCGTTTCACATAATTCAAGATAAATTCAGTGGTGTGTGTAATTCTACCTAAAATTATTATTTTTTGTACTGTAAAATACATATATTTGTAAATAAAACTTCAAAAAAATTTCACAAAATCTCAGTGTGTTACATTCTAATCCCATTGAAAATAATTTCACCATCTAGATTATTCACTTTGACGAAAAAACAGATGTAACATCCTCTAGATTGAATTTTACCCATAAAAATTTACCTTGTTTGTTGTATTCATTTATAAAACATTATCTTATCCAACATATCCATCGTTTATTACTCATATGAGATATCATTATGTCGTATTATAACCTCTTATATCAGTACATGTGTTAGACCACGTATTTACTTCCTTGGGAGAGATACATGGAACACATCGTGAACATGATAGAGGTTTGGTGGAAGAAAAAACTAGAAACTAGGGTCCATATAAGATCAGTAATATCAAAGGATCCAATATTCTTATTAGCTTAGCTATACTTTTTTTCTTCCACAATGAATTCCAAAGAATCACATTCTCACCAACACAAAATTCTAAATGACATTAATGGTTTTCATAATAAATTTTTTTCAACATTATTCTACCCTTACACATTTCTTAATGAAAATAACCTTCCCTTCATGTTCCATATCTTGATTAGGTCCCAATATATTTTGTTATGAAACTTAATTCCATTAAATTGGAGATCTAAACTTCATTACATAAAGGGAATGTTTTTTATGCTCTATCTGATTGTTCGAGTGAAACCTATTGTTTTTATAAAACTAAACCAGAGGAATATGTTGATCAAAACCACTTTTTAAATAAATATAATAAGATTGTATGAAATACTTTAAGGTTGTAATTATTCTATCATATTGTTTTTATGTTTGGGGATGATATGAAATACTTATACTCAAATCCATATCAATAGATTTATAAATACACCACCAAATATTCAAGGTAAAATTTTTAACCTGTTCATATAAAATATAATGTTTTAATTCTAGAAAACATACCACTACCCTATTGTATATTCTAGAAAAAATATTTGGAATGAAATCATCTCTGATAGAAAAAAACTATTCTTGACTTCATATGTTTATCGATTGAAACCAATTACTTCCTCAACATCAAAGATAAAAAAATAACCTAACGGTTTCTAATAACCTTAATCATATTTCCAAAATTTTAAGGTAAATACTCCTAAAATAATTCCTTCATTAAAATATATAAAAAACTAAATGGTTTTATGTACCTATATTTCTCTTAATATACCCCAAATCTTGATAAATTCCCATCACAAAAAAATATAATGGGTTTTAAATGGCATTGAAATTTTGATCAAACATAAACTTATAAACCCATGATGTTATCCATAACTTTTATGTTAATATTACTCGGTGACATATGAACTTCAAAATTTTATCATCCCCTTATTCCATATATAAACTCATATCTTACACAAAAGTTGTTTCATTGTAGGGTTTAGTTCATCCTTGTACTGATAGAATATCAAACTCGATTTCATTATTCCAGAATCAATGTAGTGGGAGATAATCACATGTCATTTCACTGAAGGATGAACAAAAAGATTTTCATTAGGATCATTCATATAAAAACATGAAATTCCCAACTAATGTGGGGAGGAAAATTCTTCTCTAATTATCATAATTCACATTATCCATTATGATTGCATAAGATTTCCTTTTGTCATTTGTCATCATAGGACATTGTGAATTATATTTCACATTATTCCTAGGATTTGGGCATTGATTCACATATTTCTAATTCTCTTTACAATTGAAGGGATAAAGTGGCGATGTCACATTTGTTGGAATTCTCTTTAACCAATTTCATTAACTGACCCATTTATCACATTTTGACATTCGAGGGCTCTATGACCCACTATTCCTCATATAAAACACCTCCCAATTAAATTCAAGAAATTTCCCTGATGATTCTTCCCACATTTCTGGAATTTATATTCCTGGAATATATTTCCACCAATTAATTTATCCGTGCTTCATGAGACTCGATCATTATTTTCCAATCTACTCTAAGGGAAAGGCGGCAATATTTAATTTCCATTTATACCTTAAGTTAAAATGAATGATTTCTTCTTATTTACTAATGTCTATTATATCCAATACATTTTATTATCCACCAATGAATCCATAAATATTTAATTCTGTACTAATTATTAGACTAGATGTATTACTTGGAAGCCATGAAAAAATTGCTTCATATCTACCAATGGAGTCATATTCCTTCAATATAACCTCGTATAATTTCATATTCATACTTGTAAATAAATAACGTGGTATATAATTATTGATAAATATTACTTGGGACTCATCCCCTTAAATGGATTTAATTTCTCCATCTTGAATAATATTCAAAATAATGTCCCATAATTGATCCTCCCTACCTTCTGAAAAATAAATAACTAATACAAATTATTCTTGTTTCGAGAACTAGATAATATAAACTAACTTCTCAATGGTTTTAATCCATCAACCACCTACCAATGTATTATAATTACAAATAAAATATTGTTTATTTTTTCTTATGATGAATTCAAAAGAATAATGTTACCACTGTTGATCATTTTGGAAGTATATCGTGGTTAATGTATTGGGAATGTTTTGTGAGAATATCAATATGAATCTACATCATTGATTACATAGTTCCTTTTGGATCAGATGTAAAATACTTTTTTTCCCGTCAAAATCATCATTAACATAGTTTCATCATGTTTTATCTATTGTCTGCAACTAAAAAATATATATTGAGAGAAAATAATAATATTGGAAACCAAATAATTACAAAAAATCATTTATATTATGTGTAAATAATGACAACTAATTTTCAATATATGAAAAATTAGGTTTTATATTGGTAATCCATGATCATAATATATTCAAATATATTATAATGGTTCATTTATAAAATATGGATTGACTAAATAATATCACCTGAGAGTTTCTAGGCAGGTATACAAACATTCCTATTGTTTTATAGATGGTGAAAATTGAGGCCATATAAATGTTTGGTTTTTGAAGATATTACCTCTAGGTTCCTCTATTCCTATTTCACATAATCTTTTAGTGCCTAGATAGGGATTTATTTCTATGAAAACCAAATAACATGTTTCTTACATAAGTATTATGATGTAATATTATACTTATAATTATCCCCAGGTTATTCATAAAAACATTTATATGATAACTTCCAAATATTAATTAAACCATTCCTCTAATACCACCTATAGGAACCCATGATTTTTTGACATAAATATCTCTTCTGTAAAATGAATATTGAATGTATTTCATAAACACACTCTTGAGGATCATAACTAATTATTTCATTAGATACTGGAAACAAAATCATCATATGTCATGAAAGATATTCCGTGTCTCCTACAATGATATTACAACATAATACTCGTTTTATGCATAACCTACCTAATAATTCCTTAATTACATGGGGATGTAAACATAAGAAATATATGGCACAAATGTTCTATATGGGTAAACATATAAGATATAAATTGAGGTTCATGTGAAATAATATGATAATCATAAGGGTATGTGATTATGAACATAACATACAATGTTCTTACCCAACCTGTCAATGAAAATCAATGTGATAAATGGAATTAGTTATTTTTTTTCGGAAAACATTTACCACATGGCTCAAAATCACCATAAATCAATCATGAACCATTATCTCATATCATAAAAGTTTTTCACCCTCATAAATAAAGAAAATAAATTCAAATGACAATGTTATTGTCCAACACCATCAATATGGTTGATCAGGACATATCACCAATTTCCCATTATGGGTCAGGATGCACTTGTTTCCCATAATGGATCAAGACTAAACTATTTACCATAGTAGATAAATCCCATTAAATCGATTCTGATTATTATTTCTTAAGATATAATGATTTAGAAAATACATTAGAGAGAGATATAAGTCCCACCGAACACATAATTATGACCATACTTATGTTTACCCCAATATATAAAACATTCATCATAACATCAAATCATATCCCATGAATTGAAAATGGTTTCAAAAAACATTTTACTTATTCAATAAAAAATAAGACATGAAAAATAAATGGATTTCATAAACATTTCATTATCATTAACAATGACCATATAATGAATCAATAAGGATGGTATTATTGAATATTATCCCCAAAAAAGCATTTGCAACATAACTGAGTTTCTTTTTATGGAACAATATTTTTAAATATTATTAGGAAAATTTCATGAGGAAAATATAATTTCCACACAGTTAATTTTTGTTTAAAATAATAAAATAATAATAATAATTTTCTTTTAAATTAACTTTGGAAAAAAATAACAGAATATTTAAAATCCTTTAAGAATTTTCTTGCAGAAAATGACTGTTCATTGAGAATCATTTTTTAAAACTAAAAAAATAAAATATTTTATAAATAATTTTCCTTTAAAATAAAGTTTTAATCTTATAAATTAATATTTATAAGAATGATTCAATCATGAAATTGGAAAATTCCATTTCTATCAATCAATTTAACAAAAATATTGTTTTCAAATTTTTGTTAATCCATATGGGCCATTTTATTGAAAATGAAATAAAAATTACTTTGAAACACATTTTATAAGTAATAAAATGGGTAATAAGACATAATATTTTATCGTTGTAAGCATAAACATAAATAATCCTGATAAATAGTAATATATTACCATAAATACATTATTCATTTGGTATGAATGAATTGTGATCCATGGAATATTCATTGAAATTTTATAATATTAATTATTTATATTTTAATATTTATGTGTTTTAATTCCCATAAACATTTATCTGAAGGATTCTTATAAATAGAACATCATTTCACATAATTTTTCAATTAAGGTTTAAAAATGTGTTAATTTGGGAACAAAAAATTATCAACTTGTGGAATTAATTATATTTATTAATTGAATTTTATATTTTGTTATAATATTTATCACATTTTTTGAAAACATTTATTTTAGGATAAATGGATATATAACAGTGGAAGATGGAATTTTATTTCAATCAACATAGATATTTTAAATCAATTGATTACATGCCTTAGTCCCATCAAATAAATATAGATACCACAATTCATGCCCAATGAAGAAAAAAATTTAACTGGAGTTAGAGAAAATTATGGGGATCATTTCATTAGTCATTTTTCATGTATAATATTGATTTTATAAAGGCGATATTGGGATCCCATGTTTTTCGTTACTTTGTGGGCTACATCTGAAGCTCATAATGTTATCCCATTATTTAGGGCATAACATTTGAACGTCAATCCAATTTGAATTAATTTTTTATAAATATTATAAGAGACCTAGAAAAAATATTTCTCTTAGATAAGCCTTAAGGATTATTCCTTCTTCAATTTGTGATTTATAGGTTAACAAGTAAGAATATAGGAAAATGATTGAATTTTATTCTATTTCAGTTGATATTAAATCATGTTTATTATATTAACTTATCCATTTAATGAGTTATTTTCTTCATCATCTTCTATAAATTTTAATGTGAAACAATTTTAGTGCTTGTATGATCCATTTCATTGGATTTCTGTTTAAAGTTATCCTCTATGTGAGTTATTGATTAGCATTGGAATTGTGTATGGATTAAATTGATGAATGATTTTGGGGAGTTATCTATTTTTTTTGGAAAAATCTAGAATTACTGATCTGAAATGTTCTATGAAAAAACTACATCTATTCTAATAGAAGTGAAAAAATAGCATTGAATCATATTCTTTAATTGTTTCTATTTAAATATTTACGTGTTTTATTCTTCAATTCAATGAATTACCTTACTAAATTTAGAATAATTTTATTATTATTACCATCAACCCCATAGTTGGAAACATCATATACAAAACCACCAAAATAATTTATTGATTAAATGATACATATTCAGTACCCAGGGATATGATCCCCACTTTTACTATAATGACTACTTCTACTTCTAGGGTAAATTTGGGCATCAAAAAATTTTGGAGATGTTTTGGGGGACCATGTAAGTTGTCATAGACTCTACAATAATTCTATCTCAACAAAATCTCTATTCTCACCCACATTTGTCTTATTTTTTCTACTATAATATGTGTGTTTCCTGAGAATCCCGATCGTTTTTTCATTCAATTCAAATGGTGTATCTTAAATATTATCCTATCATGAACCCATGCTAGAATAAAATGATAAATTAATATTTGGAATCACATATATTAGGAAATATATTTGTTGATTGCTTTAATTATTACCCCAAACCCAATGAGTTATACAATCATTTTGATGATGAGTACTTACGGGATCAATTTCATTCCCTCTCAAGGATGGTTGAAGAGGTCAATTTTAGGGAATTACATGATGTCCAAACCTTATCTAACCTAATCCCCAACAATATCATGAACAATTGTGTTAAAAAATGGATAAAATGAATTGATTTGTTTCCCCATTGAGATAGAATTAAAAAACATTAAAAATTGTGTGGAACCCACCCCTACATCTATTTTCTCTTACATAAACTTATGTGGAGTGTCTAGTTTCCCAAAACAACTCTCCTGAGTTCATTTAAGAACCAACCGTTCCATTTTTAAGTGCATAAAAGGATTATTTAATTTTTTAATGGACTATAAATTAAGAGGAAACATATTGAATATAATCACAAGAGTGAAATTTGATATTAACTACTAAAAAAAGGTCTTCCAAATCACTAAAAATGCCTTTATTGGTACAAAAAAATTGATGACAATCAATGAGGGTTTAAAATATGAAAGCTATTGTTATCTATAAAAAATTATTATAGGAAACCTTTAAAAGCACAATTTTTTTTGTAACATTGGTCCTTTAATATCACTTTTTTAGCACTAATAAATGTAACTTTTAACAGAACTATTAAATGGTGCCTTTCACAACTATTATTTAGTACTAATAAGGGAAACACTTTTAAAGGGGGTAATAAAATCCAACTCCTATACACATGACCCATTTAATAGTGCTTTGTTGACCCCTTTATCAGCAATCCCCAACCCCTTTATCAGCATTTTCAACCCACCACCCATTTTCTCAACACAATAAGAATTTATAGCATCATGTGTGTCTTCTTGCATTCAGACGTTGAACCTTTCCTTCAAAGATGGAATGCCTTTACCACTACACCATATTTTTTTTCTACCAGTTTAATGATATTTATCTTTATTTATATATTTATAAACATATATATATATATATATAATTATGTTTAAATATTTTTATACAATATATGTGTGTGAGTTACATATACTATATTTAATTAAATATATTATATATTATATTCATTTAAAATATTGGATTATAATATATTTTTAAATATTTATTAATATAAAAATATGTATATTTAAACATTATAAATATATATTTATTATGTAAATATGGTTATATATTGTTTTAAATACATTTTTAGAAAATTTATTTTTAGATATATTAGAATATTAATTTTTAGGTAAATATGATGATATTCGAATTTATATAATTGATTAATTATAAGTAAATATAACAAAAAATTCAAATAATAAATAATAAATAAAATTACATTATGAAAAAAGATAAAATTTAAAAACAATATTATCAATATGAATGTAATTCCTTGGAATAAATTGGATCCACACTAAAAAATGGGAACCCCCCTTTAAGTGAACCAAAAAATATATAGAATGGTATAAAATTGTTGTATCCAGACTAAAATTCATTTTTTGGATTCCTTCTAGGATATATTTTATCATAAAATAATGTGACAGATTTTTATTTTTGTCATAAAGGTCGTAGATCTCGTTACATTGTTTGATTTGATATCTCTTATAGCCCAAATAGACACCCTGATAAAAATTTGTGGTTGTTTAATGTTCGAGTCAGATTCTCACCTTATTTGAAATCATTTATTAATTTTTTAATTTTAATTTCTTCATATTGTTATTAAATGACTACAACTCAGTAATAATAAGTGAATTAATTACAATAATATTTTTCTAGTTATTTTATGAACTATTTCCACAAAATATCTTATATATTATGTGTAAATTCTTATTTAACTTATTTCAATCATATTTCAAAAAATATATATTATATTTTTATCAATATAAATATATTTATATATTTATATATTATTCTTAATGAAAAATATTTTTTTTAAGATTAATATTATTAGGGCTTGTAAAGAAGTGCTGATAAAGGGGGTCTTTATCAACACTACTAATAAACGCTAATAACACCCTCTTCCATTATAAGATATTTTCAATAATCAATTATCAAATACATTATTTTTCAGCACATTTTAAAATGTACTGGTATAGGGTTTTCCTTTATCAGTGCTTCAGAAAAATAACAAATAATGGTGGGTCTTTAACAATTGTTTTTATCGTTGTTAAACCCCTAGCGTTAGATAAACTCAATATTTAGTAGTGATTGTGGACAATGTCTTGAATATTTCTCCATTGATAATCCAGAACTAAAAATCACTGAACCATTTGAGAATATATTAAAATTTGATCATGTACAAACCCCTAACAGTGATATGGAAATTTTTTTCTGGAAACACATTTTCATATGGAAACAATTATTTCTAAAATATTTTTTAATAAAATTAATTTAATTAAAATTTAAAATATTTTTTAGGAAATTAGAAATATCCCAAACATAAAATTAGATACCTTCCACCCCCTATCAAGTATCCCTTCGCAGGTTATTACCATGAAATATAAACTTTTAGTCATCCTTCTGTTTATATTCATAGTGGGGGATGACCCTTGATGTATTAGGAAAGACAAAAGAAGAAATTGGATTAACCATTTCTGATATTACATGGATTTTCCCACTCATATAAAAGAATATATTTTTACATGAAATTGATTATTAAAAATAATAAATATAAATCTAGTATAAGTAGTAAAAAAGTAAGGTCTTTAAAAAGATTATTTTCGGTTTTGGACAATTCGGTGGGGATTTAAGTCAACCTCACAACCCTAAATATGGAAATTAATGGGAGGAAACCCAACATTTTTTAATTATTATTTTTGGATTTTGTTGATTCATAGATAAGGTAGCCCCTTTATGTTTTCATGGATGTTTTATTATGCTAGTTAATAAGATCAATGGGCTACTATGGTTGATTTATTTTTACAAAAATCAAATTTTTCCAAAACATTGAAACATAATCTTATATCCTTGATGATTTATATGTTAGTGACATAGTGGTCAATGGATTAATTAGTTTCAAAATGTAATGATCCTTCTATATACTTTGTGTCATAATTCCATAATTCAAACTGTTTTTTCAAAAACTCTGATCCTTATTTTCCACCATTATTATTTTTTAATTTCTAATACATTTTGGATAGTGTAATTCTATGTGGGGTGGTGGAAAGCATGAAAAATAAATTTTACATATGTCTAAAAAATTAATCTATATACGTGTTCATGATGAAAAAAATTGTATATAAATGGGATATAATTTTTTAATCATTAAAATAATAAATAACATTTTAAACATTGAAAGTAAATTGAAAATAACATTCCATTAATTTATTTTGATTTTGATGCATTTTTATGTTCTTGAGCATAGTCTTGATAAGGTAAATTAATCTGAAGATTGTTTTCACTACTAATCTTTTATTTATTTTTAATTAAAATTCCCCAATGAACATCTATTGGATTTTGGGTGTATGTTTCTGTTCATCGGTCCCATTCATCATAACATCTTGTTTAGGAAAACATATAGTTTAATTCGTGTATCCAATAAAAAAGTGAAACATGATACCACATAAAGTATTGTTTTGTCCAAATGTTTTGAATTTGGAACAGGAGGATCTTGAATCCATTGTTTTCTTTCCAAAGGATATGTATTATATATCCATTATAGGGAATTGAATTGAACATATGTTTTGTGTTATACACTTGGGGATTCTTATTCCATATTTTTATTTACCAATGTTATCATTTTTATTTCTATTACGTTTGAAAAAATAAAAACAAAAAAAATATAAAAACAATTAGAGAAATCAACATTAAAATTATTAAATTTTATGATATTATTATATTTTAATATGATTCTCACCTAGTGATTTGATTTTGTTTCCACTTGAATAGTAAAATTGTACCCCTATATTTTTCCATGAACAACACATCATAATACTTTAATTTGGATGAAATGAGGTGATGAATTTGAAATAAGGAACGTTCAAGGGATTGGGATATGCTTGTGAACCTATCATGTGTTAAATGTGTTTTATATGTTTGATGATTTTTTTGAAATATATCTTATTATGATCATTTAATGTTAAAATGTATTTTAAAATTTTTATTAAATTTAATGTTTTTGAGATATTCCTTTCTCAAGGATAGAAAAAATAATTTTGGGGGGTGTAATTTTCCATTAAAAAGGGATAATATTAATTTTTAGTATATTAATATTTATTTATTTCAAAGTCTATAAACACTAGTTTTAGACCATTTTATAAATGGAACATAATTTCAATTTTTTTTTCAATTATTTTTTAATGTGTTTTAATTTTTCCCAATTAATCATACACTTTTGTAATTAAAATTTTTTATTTTAATTTTATATTCATGAATATGATTTACAACGTTTTGTGGATTATTTGTTTATTTTATTATTAATGGATTAATTAAAATGGGAAATGTACATTTTTCTCCATCAATGTAGAAATTTATTTTCAAGTTATGATGAACCATTAGAAAATATATTATAATTCAACACCAAAATTGCCGAAAAATTAAGCTCAAATTTTAAATGGGGATATAGATTCATATGGGGAACATTTTTTGAATTTTTCAATAAGATTTATGTATTCCATGTTGATGATTAATTTTTGGTTCGTATATTAATCCCGTAATGTAATCCTACCATTATAAATATAAAATCTAAATTATTCATCCAATTATAATAATATTTTGAATTTATTAGAGGATACATGTAAGAAAATATTTCACTTCTAAAAACACTAAAAATATGTCCTTCATTAATTTTTAATTTTTATGTCAGCGTGGGAGAATAATCATGATTGTATTTTTTTTATCCAATATTAAATAGTCTACATTGCAATTTCTACACCCTCAATTGACTATAATAAATAAATTGGATGAATCTTATTGGTGGGGGAAGATATTAGGACCCTAAAATGACTAATTAAGGTGATATTGGTGAAGAAATTTTGGGTGGATGGCTTATTAATTGAATTGTATTATTAGGCCTTCATTTTGTAATCATATTACAATTTTCTATCATGTAAGTTGTTTTAATCAATTTAATTTCTTTATAAAAGATTGTATTCATCACATCATATATCATTTTTCGTAACATTTTGATTCCATTGAATCATGTTGTGAATTTTTCCACACCAACAATTGTGAAATTCCTCAAAAATTGTGCAGTATTCATTATTGATTTTTTTCATATCTTAATTCCTTCTTCATTAAGTCAAATTTCATCTTCTATTGAGTTATATAAATTGATTAAAGGATAAAAATTTAATGGGTTGATCCTAGGGAGTTGTGGGGGTTAAATTTAAATTTAATTCATTTTTTAATATTTATATAAGTTCATTATTTGAATATTTCAATTAGATGATTTATTTTTTTATTCATAATTTCCAACTTTAATTATGACACATTTTATGTGTTACTGCGATCCATTTCCATTGATTTATTTTTATCGTTATCCCCTACATGAATTATTGATAATGATTGAATTTTTTAGGGATTACATTGGTGCATGCTTTTAGGTAATTATCTCATTATTTGTACACATCATGAATTAGTGATCTGAAATTTTTTAAGCGAATAGAGACATCCAATCTATCCCTATTGACAACCAATGATTGACTAATATTCATTAACAGTTTCCATTTAAACATTTCGGTGTATCAGTCATCAACTAAATTTACTATAAATGTAATTTAGTAATTTTTAATATAATTAAAAAAACCCCATGTTTTTTTACTTTTTATAAAGGACCTACAAAAAATTTAATTTTATAAATGTTTCTGCTTCAAACCCTATGGATTTTATCCCTACATGTACTACAATGATCACTTATACCTATAGGAAAAAATATATGAGTCACTATCACAATAAATGAATAAAAATAAATGTAACATAAAATATCATTATAGTAAATATATTCATGATATTAAATGTAAAGGTGTATTTGGATACACATCATTAAATTATATAGGTTCATAATAAATCCTATGTCACAAATAAGGAAAACTGAGACGAAAATCCATCACCTCTTTGGTAGACATTGAACTATAAGCCCCCTAAAAGAGAGATCCTAAAATGGATAAGTAGATCATATTGATTTTATAGTTATTCATCAGAAAATAAATTCATTGGTATTATATAAACTAAAAAAAGAAACACGTGGTGAATATGGTATCTATCACACATAAAATAATTGTGAGATGGAAATCCCTTTTCAGAAGTCTTGAATCACTTTGTGCACATTAGAACATAATGTATAATAAATATAATATTTTGATAAATATATTAAAAATAATAAAAATTAAATATATCATTCCTTATATTATTTAGTTATGACATTTTATCACTAATGTCTTAACATTTCCTTGTTAAAATTATGGTATGGGTATTATTTTCTTTATTTATTATGTATGTCTAGATTTTTTATTTTGGGTATTATTATGTTGCTCCTGGTTCCATAATTTTCATGAAATTTAACATGATATAAATATAATATATATATATAATAAATGTATTTTTAATAATCCATAAATGTTATTGATAGAAAATTAAATACATCCATTATAGAAATTATAAGTTGAACAGACGCATGAGCGATTTTGATTTCCATGAAAAATTAAAATAATGAATGTTAAATAACATATTAAATTTCAAAAACAATTTTAATGCCATATATATATCATAAATATTCATTAAATTTACCGAAATTATCTTCCAAGAAATGCTTTAGTGGAAAATGAATCACATCCCTTCACGAGATGGTAGTTTGTCCTACACATATATTATATTATCTTATTCTATGTGGAATATAAATTAAGAAGTTATATAATATATTTTAGTTAAATAATTATAAATATGTAATTAATATAATATATAAATATTTTATAAATTAGTATATCTAGCCATTAGAAGCAATTATGGAAAACTAATTATGTTGGTTTGCGATGCTGTAATCCATGGTACATGCGATCAATGGTTTTGTTTCCCATTCCAGGAAGAGAATATGGTTATAGGTAATCCCCTTGACAAAAAATATATATAATTATATGTAAGATACTTAGTTAATTTTATAAACCTGTTTTATTAATTATTGATGTATTTTCAGTAAGAAAAAAAATTAAACATTTTGTTAGGGATGTTATCTCTTATCTGAAAAACATTATTTTTAAGCATTAGAATTTTTCCCACGATACATTTATGACCAAACTATGGATTTTATGATTAGTGTAGTGAACAAATTAAGAAATTTTAATTAAGTACTGTTTGAATCAAATGTGTTTTTATGTATGAACATCAGAGGTTGTGGATCTCCTTTTATAAGTGAGGTGAGTGGCACACTAACAATTTTAGAAAATAAAAAGGTGTACCCAGACATTTATAATAAAAATTTGATAATAAAATGGACCATTAACAAAATAGAGGTGAATCTAGAGAGATATTTCCATAAAATTTCTATTTAGCTTTTTTATTGGTCATTTTAATTCATATCTTTTTAGATTTACCCCTCTATAAACTCATACCCATCTTAATCACTGTAATTAATTTTTATTGATTTTACTATTCCTAAAAGTCCCATATTATGTTTAAATTATTATATAAGATATTTTATTATTATTAAAATTATGGAATCTATTTTTCAAAATTCTATTATCACTAGTGTAATCATTTAATTTAAAATTAATCTAGAAGACCTAATGTGAAAATGGCTTTCCAAAAAAAAATATTCAAAACATTAATACATTTTTAAATAAATAATAAATATGTTCCAAGAAAAAAAAAATTAATAGGTATATAATTAAACTGTATTTTTATTTAAAACCATCTTAAAATTATTTGGATGTTTTAGAATTACTGAAAGGAAATGAATATTTCTAATAAAAAACTATATTTTCATTATTCATTGAAAATTTAATCATTTAACTAAATTATAAAAAAATAACATCGAGATTATTTTGACATGATGAT
The DNA here is from genome assembly GCA_963277665.1 of Viscum album. Classification (NCBI taxonomy): domain Eukaryota; kingdom Viridiplantae; phylum Streptophyta; class Magnoliopsida; order Santalales; family Viscaceae; genus Viscum; species Viscum album. The sequence goes on from OY728125.1 coordinate 515,430,755, forward strand.
TCCTCAAAATTTGTTTATTTTGATGTATAATTTTTTTTAGAAGCAAAAACATATTATTTAAAAATATGTGTGCATAAGGTGAAGACAGATTTTTAGAAAAATATATTTTTTAATCGTAAAATTAAATTTATTCGTAAATCATGTATAGGAAACACATATGATAAATGTAAAAAATTGAATATATAATATTTAAATTTAATTCAAAATCATTCACTAAAATTTAATTTTTTATTTTATTTACGTAAGACATGTTTTTGGGTGTAAAATACTTTTTCAGTAAAACATTTTATTTGTTTTCAAATGGGATTTTTCATTTATAATTAATTTTTCACTAGTGGATTACTTATATATATATGTGTAAGACAAATATTTTTTAATTAATTTAATGATATTTATACTTGTCATTCAAATGGATAGGTGATAAATATTATATTAAATAATAAATTTTTACCGTTGTATCATGTTTTGTTAGAACATAGTGTTACATATAATGCAAGAAAAACATTATGTTTTATGTAACAATAGATAAACTATGTATTTTTTTCATTAAAATTACAAAAAATGTTAACATTATTTGAAAAAAAAATATTTCAAAAAATCTTCATGTGATACATATTAGTCTGTCACCTTTATATAGCTGTGTACATAATAAATATAATGATATGTCATTCTCCGCTAAGAATTTATTTCAAAATGTTGAATAATATTTATGGTTCTTGAAACATTCGTGAATAAACATTTCTATATATAGATAATTAATTCATTTATGGATTAAATCATCACTAACCCAACTCCTTATCTTAATATTCTTCTATTTCTATCTAAAAACCATGAGTGTTTCCTCTGAATTACCCATTTAAAATAAAATGGAAATATGTTCTTTATTGACCTAAATGGACCCCCTTTAATGTGAAGAAAATAGTTTCCATTGAGATACTTTTAAAGCTCGAGAGGATATTTTTTTCCATTGAGTAAAGGTCCCCTTAAACCCCCTACACTACTTTCTAATCATTTTTTGGGTGGTCCCACCATTACCAATGGTCGTCCTATTCTCACCTATCATTATATATAATTAAAATAAATATTATTATGTTATAATTTATATATATCATAACCAGAATAATAAAATTTATTTAAATACCATTAATATTATACATATGTGTAATGTACTCATTTATAAATTATTTCTATGGTGTATTACAATTTTAACCATTAATATTTGGGAATGAAATTTCTATGAATATTAATATTACAGTAGTCAAGATACTTCCCGTCAAATCCTAAATTCTTATATTTCTAATAATCCTATTTAAAATATAAAATCATTGATTGAATCTTCCCATATGTGAGGATTCAAATCCACTAATAGGTCTTTATAATATGACTGCAATCTACATGACATGTGGTTTATCCTGTAAGAAATTAAATAATTAGGGTGGTTTAATCTAAACACCTAATTTCATATAAGTATGATCCATATCTTCATAAATGTTCTTAGAGTATGGTTTTAAATGTTTATATAATGTTTTTACAAAAAACCCAAAACAAGGGAGATACCATTAATTATCATCTATGTATGATCATGATCATCAAAATAGCTATACTTAAAGAACTACATGTGTCTTGATTTTAGGATAGAAAAAATAAATAGTGAATTTTAGATCACATATCCTACACCTTGAAAAAAAATTACCATTTCATTTTCTCCCCTTTACCATCCAATGAATTGGGCCCACCAAATAATTTTGGGTTTTCCCAATTAATCCTTTTTCATGATATCAAAATCCTTGATTTTATTATTCTAAATGGAACAACCCAAAACCATAAGTAAATTATTCATGCTAAAAACCTGAAAACCTGGAGGTTAGAGTCTCCAATTAGTTCCAAAAAACATTGAGTTTAAATCCTCCGCTTCTGAACATCCTCTCTTGGGTGATTAATATCTAAAATTCTAAATAACGTTCATGTAATGTGGAATCTTTACCTATATTTCCTTATAATCTGATTCAATCAATAATGAATGAATACAAATATAGGGCCATTTCTTGGATGTAATAATGGTGTTTCATAAAAATTTATATAAAATTTATGATACAACCCTTAAAAAAATAACACAAGTCAATTTTTAGTGAAGAATATAACTCAACATCATGTTGTTACAAAAGATATCTCTATGTTCCATATGTTTTCTCACTCATTAAGGGATGTGTATTTCTCGTAAATGTTTCCATGTATATTGACATGGTGGTTAGAACCTCTCATTGGTAGTAGGCATTGTATTCATTCTATTTTTGATGAGAAGGCATATGAAACATTAAAACCGATTTGTATATGTATTTTGGTTATTCTCAATACATAAAAATATGTTCTATAGGGTAACTAGTTTCTAGGGGAATAGTTCATTTCTCATGCTTCAATTTGACCACCCATGGATCCAAGACAAACTTATGAATCAATATTTATGACCATTTTATCCCACACTTAATTTTAACATCAAAGAATATATTGAAAGAAAATTTATCATTAAACAATCATAGAATTTATGAAAATTAATTTATTTAGAAATAAATAAACTTAATCGTGACATAAGTGTTGTCCATGACACAAATTTTGGAATCATTTTCTGGTCACACAATTTATTTTTGGTCAAAGAACCATTTATAAAATCTGGATGGGAATCAATTCCTCTAAAATAATTTCATGATAGCCATGTGTCACATTATAATAGAATGATGAGGATCCTTTGTATATAAAATTCATTCTTTTGGATGTGTGTTTTTTTACATCATAATGTCAGCTTGTAGAAACATACTGAGAAATGTTTGCTTCCACATAATTATTTCAATGAATGGAGTATATTTTTGAAGGTGAGTTGGTGATACTTCATTATTATGTATAACATAGAGACCATGAAAATTCTTTGTGATCATAAATTCATGGATGTAAATTATGATGAATTTCCAATAAAAAACATAACATAACATTAATTGGATAGACATAGACATATACTTTGAATTTATTTGTTGTTTATAGTACAAACTCAAAAATTTAAATTATATTGTTTACAAAGATGTTTATTCATGCGAGACTTTGAAGAAACCCCCTCGTGTAACACATGAATTCAATCAAGATATTAGGGCTAAATATAATTTCATAATATCTTCATGATATTTCCACACCCATATAAAACCTTTCATGATCCTCCTATGAAATTCCCCCTCATGAATGATTCCATCATGGATGGATTCTCCTAGAACTGATTCACAAATGAGTTTCCCTAAAATCCAAAACCATAGTGGTATTTTCTCATAAAATAACCCAACAATATTTTTTTTATCTTTGATAGGGATAGGGGTGAATTCATGATATGTTATTTAATAATTTAGTTAATATAAACAGCCTCACCTCATAACAAATATTTTTAACTTTTAAAAAACATGAACCTAATCATGTTCTGTAGGAATACACTAAATTATAATAATCCATGCACAATACATGTATCTAGTTCCAGATAACATTTTTTAATATTCCAATACCACAAAATTTTCTATAAAAATATATTTTATGTGGTTATAACATGTGTGAGTATACTTAATCATGAGTAACACTATTATAAAAAATAGAGTGCATATTTTTTATTCATAAATAATGTATATCATATATTTTGAAACGTTGTTTAGAAACCATCAACAATATGTCTAGAATGTTTTCTCTACCCTGAAATAATTATTCACATTTTATCTTCATTAAAAATCCCTTTGGTTCACATTCCTACCCAAAAGAAAGAATGAAATTCTTCTCTTAATTTTTTTATAAAACTCTATTCATTAACTATCTGTTTGATTTCTTTTTCTGATTTTCCATCCAAAAATATAATTTTTTGCAGTTCTTTTTTTGATTCACGTGATAAAATCATTTTCATAGGGAAACCATTTATTCTTTTATTACCTCATATTTAAACATTTCTAATCAATACTAACTTCTTCTTTTCTTGTTGAACCAGTAGATTCCTTTGATGGAACTTTCTAATTAAAACATAATATTTTATAATTTCCTATTATTTTTTTACATGAAAAAAATTCTATATCACTTTAGATTTTTTGACACGTGAATAATACAATCTATTTTTTGGGTTTTCCCATAAACCCATTTATGTTGGTTTTTACAATATAGTAAATGTGGTAACCCAATGTTATTGTCCCACTTCAAGAAAACTCTAAAATTTAAAACACTCACTAAAATAAATTCTCTTAGATTATTCTCAAGAATCCCCAGTAATCTGGATGATTCACTAATATTATGAACATCAACCTATTTAATTGAATTTATTAGAACGTGATGAGAATTACATATTATCATTCCATAATATTTATATATTGTAATGATCATAAATTCATAATCACATTTTATATATTTATAAAAACATCTTATATTATTTCAAACCATAGGGAATATTAATCCATTGAAAATTGTATTTGGTAATAAAATTTTAACTTTTATTTCATATGATGAGAGGATCGAACTAATTATTCCTCAGAAAACTTCATACGAACACCTCATAAAAACTTCTCAAAAACATTTCCTCTATATAGTGAATTAAATTAGAAACCATTTTTCATTTCATTCATTTTCCAGCCTCTATCTAAAAATATTTTTAAAAAATGTTCATCTCGGCATCATATACCATCATCAACATTAAAACATCAATGATGTATTGATAATAGACATTGAATATAGAGAATTTCAAATGAATTTTATCCTTAAAAATTATTTAATTAGAATTCATCCAAATATATTCTTCAGGATCATTTTATTGTACTTTTGAAATATTCATCCTTCCAAAAAACATAACAAATATTAATCCAAATCTTCTTATAAGCGGATATTTTTCTTTTAAGAGTTATCAAATTTATCCTTTCACAGTTCATTAATAATTAACAAACACAAAATTTTCCCAACCAAATCATCATCTATTTAAAAACCACATATCTTCATAGAAATAAATTTTTACAACCATAACAATTTTCCATCTTCATTCTAACCACTTGGATCATGATATATTTCAAAACTCATGATCTTGTAAATTTTTAAATTATACACAAATATTCATATTTTATATTCATTGAAAACATTGTGCGACATATTTTTAAACAAAAAAATAGAAATTATTCCCACTTCCTCGTCCATGAAATATTTATTTATAATAGTACATCTAATAGAAATTGTCTTGAATGTTTTTCCATTGAATATATTTATAAATCATAAAAAAAAATTATTACTTTTATTTTATAAGTATAACTTAATCCTTTAATAAATTTTTTAAATAAAAATATAGCATCCTCAAAAAAACATCCAAACATCATAGACTAAAATATCTCCCACATAATTTTTATTTTATATTAAGAAACATAAATCCATTATTTTTTGAAAATCATGAAATGAATTATATATATAAAAAATATAATCCTACAGAAGTAATATTGATGTAAAAAATGAGAATCATTTAACAGAGATATCATGTTTTATATAAATGGTGACTTAAGAATATTTTTTCTTTCACTACTTCTTCCACTCAAAATATACATCACTAAAACACGTTTCTACCCTTAATTTAAAATTCTTGAATCCACTTCAAAAAAATATTAATATAGTATATATATTATAATGTAACAACTTACCCATTTTAGAAAATCCCCTTAAATATTAAACTTATATAGAAGATTAATCACATATTAATGGATAGAATTATGTTACAACAATTTATCTCCCCATTGAAAATAAAATCCAAAGTCAAGAAAGATATGTGGAAGGTAACAAAGACCGTATTATTAAATATAGGGATGTTGAACACCCATTATCACCCTCATTTAATAAAATGTGTCATTTGAAATTTGTTTTGTAAAAATATCATCCACTTTCACTATTGTAGTAAAAAACTCCAACTTTAGTTCGTTCATCTCCACATTCATTTTGATGAATTCATATTTTATATAAATTATTTTAGAATTAAATTTTGTATATTAATGATCAGTGATATTTTAATATCATTGATTATCACATCCCAAGAGAAGGGAAATATCATATCAAAAAACATGTTTACTAGCTTTTTCATTATCTATAGAATTTTTGTGTCATCTAGAATGGAAATAACATAATTATCCTCTATTACATTGATATTTAATGAATTTTGTTTTATTATATAAAAAATTACACATCTAATCATATTTTAAACCACAATCATCTGCTCCGTTGATATATCTAGAAATTATATTTCCATCCATGATTAGATATTTTCATTACATTGATATATGGAAAAATTATAATAGCATTAACTATATCTATCATTGAATTTTTTATATGATAATATTTAAACCAACATTCTAAACTCTTTAGGATCTAATTCCTTTCTTTCAATATCATTTGACAATTTTATTCCTACTAAAATATATGTTTAATATAGTTTTGAGTCATTTATGGAATACTTGATTAGAATTTCTCGATCATACATATCAAAACATTGGGATATATTTTTTATTCTATTGTGATTTTTTGATGCTAATAACATATTTCATATCACCCAACATGAACATCATCGAAAAATTATTTATTTCTTCTTTAAACATTTGACACGTTTGTTTATCATTCATAATAATAAAAATATCTTCAGGAAAATATATAAAATGAGGGAATCCTACTAATTTCTATTAGCATAAATAATATTATTATCTCTTCATTTATTAAGTTTATACTTTCATAAGAAATTATATAATTTTTATTACCAATATCATGGTTATTTATTCAAGATATATAAATACTTATTCGATTTACACAACAAAAAATAATCTTTAACAATCAAAATGACAGATGGGCATTAAATGTAAAATTATTTTTTGAGATATAACATATTATATGTATAAATTACTTTCATCTCGAAAAAAAATATCTTTCTTGAGCAGTAATAATAATAATAATTTTGATAGTTTCTAATCATGACACTAGATGAAAAATCTGATGAAAATAAATTCCTAAAATTTGTGAATAACCATTATAAATTTTCCCTTCCTTGTTTCATATCACATCACCATTTTTATTCAACATATTTAAAACACTCACTTTATATATATAACTTTATTATTTTTTGGTTTCAGAACAATTTCATATGTATCATTCTTCTCAATTTAGAACATCTATGTATTCATATCATTAATTCATTCTTGATGATCTATGCATTCAGTAAAATATTTTTTATTGACTATTTAATATAAATAAATATTTGAAAATATAATTAATGTTATTCTATTTTGAAACTATTATCATTAATACCAATGATGTTTTCTACTTCTACATACATCCTAAGACTCATTTAGATGTATGAATTTGTTCCTAATCACATGATAGATATGAGTGTCAGTCCTACTCTTGGGAATCATCCACACTATTACTATCATTAAGAAATAATTCATTTTTTTCGAATACAACTATATTATATTACCCATATTCTATTTTTTCATCTATTTATGAAGCACTATTATCATATTTTTTAAGATTTTTTATATATGAAAAATAAATTAGCTTTCTTGTTTCATTATAAAAAATCAGATTCCACTTTCATTAGTAGAGTAAATAAGAATGATTCCATCTATAACTCTTTGATCAAAATTCCCAATATTTATACCCTTGACTTTATGGAAACAAGAATTATTTAATATAATTATGTCTTTCAAACATGGAGTTTAATTTTAAAATATTTCATAAGAATTCATCGCATATTTCAGCCTAAGAAAAAATTTAATTTGAATGTAAATAACTGTACTAATAACCTTCCTCGCAAAATGATGATAAGTGTCTTTTTTGATAAAAATTGTTCATTCCATTTCCAGAAATATTTTGTTTTCTATTTCAAAAAAATATTCGATGGTTTGTATATCACACAAAACTCATACGAACATCCATTTTTTGTAGATAATCTCTAAAAACATCATTTTTATATTCTCCCACATTATCTATATCTAAATTATTCACAAAATATCCTTATACTTTATTTATTCATATATTTATATTAATCAAATTTTTTAGTACCTATAATTTATGTTTCAAAAATATAATAAATGAAATGTTAATAATTTCATCAATGAATGAAATAATGTATCTATCTTTTCATATTGATCATTTACTCATCATCCCAAAAATATCTGAATGTATCATTTCAAAGGGATGAGTTAAAAAATATAAAATTTATTATGTGTTTAGTTTAAAAGCTTCACTTTTATACAAATGGTAAAACAAAAATATATTATTCTTATCAAGTGATTAATATAAAAAATACCATCTCATTGTTTGTTTTATCATAGTACTCAAACACATATATCCCAACCTCTTATTTGATAGATGAATTTCCTCCGTCACACTAATATAGCATGATATTTATATAATACCAACTTTAAGAATGCTTCCTATGGTAAATAATCCTTTTGAAATAACATTCTCATATATAAATCACATTATAAAAAAATAAAATTTTTTAGGAATAACATTAATACCTTTACCAAAATGAATTGAAAAAATATAAAAACTATGTTTCAACCCATTAAAAACAAGGAACATTTGGATTTAAACTTTTCTTCCCCAATTATTGATAGGCTCATATCATTGATTCTGTGTGGCTCATCCATTCAAAAATTCATCTTACCATCATTAAAATATACAAAATTATTCAGAACTTTCAAATTTTCTTATCACATGTGAAGAGAATCTACAATCAAAAATTCTGGTTCAGTATTATATTATAAATTTTATATTATTTTCAATAATAATGTTTTTCCATTAATTTTTATTTCTTCACATCTGGTGTTTTTAGATTGGTGATAACAAAAATAGATATCAACTACAAGACATCCATTTATGATAAGAATATATAGTTCAAATAATTCACAAATAGTTTCCAAGCATTCAAATCAATTTTTAATATTTACCCCAACATTCCCTTAAAACCTTATTTGAGTGTATAAACAGACACTCAAACTCTTATTCATGTTTCTATTTGAATGATTGAAATAATAATGACTCAATAAACACATATTCCATGTATTCCAAAATACAAGAAAATACCAACTATAAATATAGAAGGAATATTTTCCTATGAAAATTTTATAATTTCTAATGTTTCTTACATTCACGAACCAGTCTGGATACCTTGATACCCTGATAACTGAGATATAATATAGAAGACGCTAAGGGAATGACTAATTCCCTTGTTTTGGATATTAGAAACTATCATCATACAATATAAAATATGGTACAATTGTTCCACGAAATAATCATAAGATGAAGACATATACCAGTAAGATCTAAAATCTATTGGGAAAACATAATTGATACCAAATAGGTATATCAAAATCCAAAATAGTATCACTCAGATACCAAAGTATCAAGAACATCTCTCTCCTTCAATAGGTTTTTTCCCTTTACTCAGACTTGGAAGAAGGAAATAAAAAAAATACACAAAGGCAAGGGTAGGGTGTGAGCTTAAAACCCAGTAGGGTCTTCCCAGGATTTCAATAAAACAATTCCCTAATGATAAGCGAATGAATCCTTTATTTTTAATAAAACAGGTTATGGATGTACATTTTCATATTTAAAACAAAGCATAAATTCATTTCAAAATGATGGAAAACATTTTAAACATGGTTCAATAATCATTTCATATTAAATATTTTATATAAATAAACTGGCATGAGTAAATCACATTAATAAACAATGGAATATATATTTTTCAAAATAAACACAACATAATACATTGTCATCTAAATTATAGTATGATAGTTTTTAGTTATTGTATACTCACACATATCATATTAGTGGTCATAAAAATATGAGTACACACATCCCTCTGGCTCCTGATAAATATGCCTCATCAATATCCCATTTATGATAAGATCAATAAAATTACATTTTTGTTAGTGATTTCAGCATCAATCTGTTCCTAGGTAATGACCATCCAAGATTTTTTTTTCAAATAACACACCAACCACCCAGTCTCACATGTGCTCAATAAATTAATCTATAATGGTAATATAAACTCATTTCAAATCATATAATAATTTATAATTCAATTTCTGTATTTTTTCCATTTTAATATGATAAATCAATTAAAATATGTGTTTTTAAAAAATTCAATCATTTTTAAAACAAAACAAATTATAGATTTTCATCATTTAAAATTAATACATTTTCCTCAATTCAATTCTCTAATCATTAAATCAGTTCCATAAATTTCAAAATACACCAGAAATAATACAATAAAAATTTCTACTTCCAATTCACATCCAAATGGGTTTCATATTCCAATTTAATGATATTTCATAAAAAGTCAAGATAATCAAGTATTTAATTATATAGAAAATATAAATTGGAACATAATAACTTTAATCACATATATCACAATGCACAACACCCACATTGGTGTATACGAAAGAAGAATGATGAATGTAAATATTAAGAAATCAATCCTAAAAAAATATAAATTTAAAGTCTTTAGATACATCAAATATATTATAATATAACACTCTATTAGGAGTAGAGAAAGTTGGATGGAAAGAAAAGAGGATAAGAGATTCACTTATCAAATAGGGATCAAATAAGGTCTGTCATAGTTCTATCCATTTAAAAACGGGATTTTGATGAGCCAAAATTAATTATTAAGGACCTACTAGACCTAGGAAATTGACTTTGGTAAAGATACAGTGGTGTAGGGGAATAAATTGGGGTTTGGAAAAAATCTAGGTTTTCAAAAAAAAATTAGTGAACACACGATTAGTAGGGAAAAGACACACAGTTGTACAATCCATGCTCTGAAACCATGAATACCCATTTGACTCAAATTAAATAGAGAACAATTTCAAATAATTGGTAGCATGTTTTTTGAAATCGTTCGCCAAACATGCACATCTCTGAAACATCCAAAAAATTACAAATTCCAGCTAATGATCTCCCAAAAAATATCCAAAAATGGTATCAAACATGGGTAAATGAATACATGAAACCCAATAACAAGATGTTATAACCCCCCCCCCCCCCCACACACACACACACAATCACAAAACAAACATGTTTTCTATGAAATATTTTCAACAAGTAGCCATATCAAAGAAATGAATCCAATTATAACTCATCATTGCCTCACACTCCCATGTTTAGTGTGAACCAGAAATGTGTTTTCATAGAACACAAACTAATGGTATCTTTCTACCATTAAATACATTTTTCTCAAAATCATGTATCCAAACTGGATGCTCTGTCTGGAATAAAACATGATCATCAATAAGACCCTCCAAACTATAGACAATATATGGGTCAGAAAGATACTTATGTAGCTGATATACATGGAACATGATATGTATCAACATCAACTATTTTGAATGATAAAAATGGCAAGCCACTTTCCCCACCTTATCAACAACTTCAAATGGTCTCAAAAATGACTATAAATCTTCCCATGACTCCATTTCCATTGATTAACCAAATGGGGTGAAACTAACGAGAACACCTGGTCACCAACTAAAAAATTGATTATGAATTAATGAAAATCCACATATATGTCTTACCATCTCTTTTCTATAAAAAATATTTCATGAATATTATGAATCTATTTTATATTTATTGGACCAAGATCGTTCCAGCCTAGTAAATTTCATCAATATTTGACAAAAATAATATCTATTTAAAATTTAATACGTAAAAGGCCTCATAATAATCCATTCTAATCATAGACTGTAAACTATTTTTATATAAAAAATCAACCATTCCCAAATGGTCATCCAAAGATCTCACCAAAATTAACGGTCCTAGCATGAATAATTTCATTAAAAATCTAAATGTACAAATTATTCTAGCCATATATTTGTGTATGGTCTTCCTTACTCAAATGAACCTGATATCCTAGTGCCTTCTAAAGGCCTCTACAGAAGAGGGGAGTAAAACAAGGATCTCTATTAGATACTATCCATGATGGAACTCCCAACCATAAATTGTTTTTCACATAATAATTCCAAAATTCTCAAATTTGGTTGTGTAATGAATGTGTATAAGGTGTGCTTATTGGGTTTTCCAATCGATCATAACCTAAAATTAAGTCTTACTCCACCGGGTATGTGGAAAACAAACCAAAGACCATATAATTCTCATACCACTTCCAAGTCGGCACTAGAAGGGGATGAAACAAACTCAAATGTATATGGTGCTCATACCAGACCTATTATCAAGTATAAAGTTGATAGAAAAATAAAAAATTTCACATATCATTCCCGGACATCATAATTTTCACTAAATATCATAGAACTCTTTTGTGGTTACTACGATCATATCCCACTTGAGATTATGGAAACTCTCCATCACAGACATCCACACAAGTAATAGTCAAAAAAATGATACCTAAACATTGAATAAATTATATGGATAAAAACCAGAAAAAAATGGTCTCCCCACTAAAAATATAATTCATAGCACTATAGAATTATCCATCAATCTATTAATCTTGAAGAATCATCCTGAGAAGAGAAGAGGTTAATTGAACTCTTTCCATGAAAACATCATCCCCTATTACCTAAACTCGTATGTGAAAATATGAAAACCAATTCATCATGTTCCACTATTTTGATTATATCTTCATGTCATATGTCAAGAGTTTCCTGCTCAACATACAATCATTGACATTCCAATTCCCATGTTTATTTTAAATATCATTATCAAATTAATATAGGCACTCTACTCAAATCCTCTAGTTGTGATCCAAATATCATTAATAGAAGATATAAGTAAAACCAATGTTGTAGGAATATATGTTATTCCTTTCTCTAAAAAGATAACACCTCCATCTCATTATTACATGAATCATTATTGTTAGTTCATGGTCATGGGTTACAAAATTTATTTTGTGTTGTATTAGATGACGAGAGGCATAGAAAATTTCATAATCACTATTAATAAAAACACAACCCAGACCCAAACATGATTCATCATAGAAGACCATATATTAGATCTCGGCCTATGGAAGATTCAACTCATGCACATAAGTAAAAAATTTATTTCAACTAAACAATATAACTCTAAAAAAATTTATCCCATGAGAAAATCACACCCTTTTGAGTTGGATCAGTCATCAATGAAGCCAACTTTAAGAAATCCATTATAACCCAGATAATACCCACCTAAACCCAAAAAATCATTATATCTCGAAAACATTGTGTTGGTTTTCCATTGTTATAACAACATTCAACTTCTTAATATCAACTAATATACCATATTTCGAGACCACGTGTCCCATGAACACCACTTCCTGAATCCAAAAATAATATTTCTTGTTATTTTCATAATTTGGTTTATTAATCACAAATTCTAGAACTTCTCTTAGATGAAACACATGATCCACCTCAAATATAGAGAAAACTACATTGTTATACAGAAAGACCTCCATTAATATATCATGTTACTAATGTAGGATTGTGTTCATCAAATACATAAAGACTACATGATAGTTTTCTAGACCAAATGGCATGAAAAGGTACTCATAATGGCCATACCTGATCAGAAAATATGTTTTCTAAATTTTTTATTATTTTATTATAAAATAGTAAAATACATATCAAAGACCAATGTTTTAGAAACAATTCATCCCTTTAAACTAGTCGAATGGTTCGTCAATACATTTAGATGGATAATTTATCTTTACTACAAATCAGTTTAGTTTATGGTAATCAACACATAAGTGAAGTATTCCATGATATTTGTTAGAAAATAGAACATTATCCACCAAGGGTGACATACTCGGGTGTATAAATCCATTCTCTAATATATTATCCAACTGAGTTTTCAATGCATTCATTTTAGCTGGTTCCAAATTGTATGAAGTAAAAGGTACATGCTGATTTTTAGCTCTAAATTTAATAAACACTCTTCCTCCAATAACGGTGAAAAATAATATAAGTTGGGAAGAATATTTTTGGAATATCTATGATAACATGAGGGAGATAATGATGAAAATATTACTAGTACGAATCAAAATAAAACATTGATATTACATTTCATAACCATGTATAAGAGGGTCAAACTCTACTTGACTTCATGTATCATTATCTCTAGAACACACTGCAAAACCCATCAAGCATAGTAATGGAGACCCACCAAATATTACAATAAATTAAAGCCTTTTTGGAAATGATCTAATTCATCCGAAAAATTAAATCAAGAGTTTTCATGCTGGGAACCATTAAATCCCCAGAAAGAACGATTAATGGTAAAGATATTCCACAAACAAAAAAAATGATACCCTCCACTCTTTTTGTTCTGAATGGTAAAGTAATATATATTACATATGAAAATGTCTCCTTATAATATTTATCATAATCAAATTAAAGTATATAAAAACTAATTATATGGACATGTATCAAATAAACAAGTCACCAATGATGGAGAAATAGTGATTAAACCTCTCACAATCACTAGAACTATATTTCATTTCTCAAGAGATTCTTGCACTATATGAAGAATATTTGATCTGAATGCTTGTGGATTGAAAAAAGTTGTACGTGAATCATTTGAATGAATTGTAGTACTTTCAGTGTTGATGATTTCATTCAACTTTATGGGGAAGAAAATATATAAAATATATTCTATAAGTGACATGAGAATCTGTAGGAACTGAAGATCATGGGTTCCTCAGTACAACCCTGTTTTGAATGCCTAGACCTACCAAAATGGAAGAAAGTAAAAAAAAGGACTCCATGAAGAACCGTAGGAGGTCAAGAAGAAAAATTCTAACATGATTAACCAAGATCAGTCATGCTTCATATTCCCATTATTGGAACTTAGATAGTTTCCACAGAAAGAAAAAAAGTATCTCAAATCATTCTGGACATACAATCCATTGCAAACTGGATCATAAATTCTATATGATGTATGTCAAAAAAAGATAATATATTCAAAAATATAACCGTGGAATTAATAGCTAAAAAAATTCACATTTTGATTCATCGAGTCTTTATCTTCTCATTCCATACAATCTCAGTTAAATAATGCGCATGCTTAGCTAATCAGTTCACATATTTTTTCATAGTCTTATTAAACTACTTTAGTTTAAAAAATACACAGCTATATCTTACACAATATAATGAACATGTGGGTGAAATGAACATTAATTTCTATCATATATAATATCTCATTCTTCTTCATCGCCACCATCAAATCCCACCATCTCCTTCTAGGTCCCCCGATCTTGAAGGTCACACATTTCATATTAATTGAATCAGGAGTTTCCAAGAACTCAAACAAAATATCTAACATTCTAAAATAATTGTAATACTATTGAGGAAAATTTTAAACATTTAATGATGGTTTCTTATGTTGAATAATATCCTGATATCAATTATGAGATTCATCCCTCTCAGTTTCCATAGCTATTTCCGGAACAAGAATATGTGTAGGGGCTTGTCCCAAATCTTGGATGAAAACCATAGTAATCTCAATGATATTCTCGTCTCTGGGAATATTTTCTCATTTTGGTTCACCAGTAACTTATTCCAGCATTATATTCACATGTCTTCTTTGAGTAATAATGGTACACAACATTAGTATATAAAATTGAAGGAATCAAAAAATTACAAATATCACTACTCAAACAATAGTATCATTAAATGTAATCCCATCAGATAAGATAACATAATTTGTATCTGAATATATCCCAACAAAAAGTATGTAAAATTCTATAATTATATAAAATTTTCCATCAATATGTCTTTACCAAAACAACATGGGTTACAAAAGGTTCATTGTATTCAGATATGGTCAAAATCAAGTTTATATCAGCTTCCTAAATCCAGACCAGATACTCTAAAATACATATTATCATCTGGGAAATAATTTTAACTTTCACAAAAAAATACCACATTTTCACATACCTTCCAGGATACCCGGGTACCTTGATACACGAGCTAGAACAAACATGTCCCAAACAACATTCTTGATCCCCACGAGTGGGCGAACAGCACCTAGAATCATACAAGAAGATAAATGGAACGATTTTAAATAAAAAATAGAAATATATAAAGATACATATTAGTATGATCAAAACTCGATAGGGATAATGTACCAGAAACCAAAAAGATGTATCAAAACTGATAATATTTCATCATCAATGTACATAGTAGAGAGATAAAAATAAAAATGGTAATCTCACTCCAATCCCAATGTATTAATAACACCCACCTTTTCACGACCCGTCCTAGTGGGGCCCGCGCCGTGACTCCCCATGCCCGCATCCAATAGGCCAGGGGCTGGTGACTAGCACGAAGTAGGCATGTCACTATCATGGGAGGCATTTCCTAAGTACCTGTACACACACACATCTCCAAGGACACAAATACTGAAATATAAAACACTAAAGAACAAAAATTCATGCATGAAACTAAACCCAACCAACAGAGTACGACGAAAGGTAGAGTACTGTAAAATTAAACTGGGCCAGAATACAAACCCACCAAAAGTAAGAGCCTGAAAAACTGCAAAGTCCAACCTGTAAGCACAAAGGTACTAGGATTTCCGCTCGTAGTCGTAGGAACACCTCGGCCTGTAGGGAACTCAGAAATCTCGGTCTTGTCCTGTGCCGCCCTGGACTCTGTCAAAAGGTCGCTCGTCTGCACAAAACACCAGACATGCGGGCAAAGCCCGTACATGGGTCAGTATAACAATACTCAGTAGAGGATCTCGAAAACCACAAAGCAATAAAAAGTAAAATTACAGCCAGCTATGCACAGTATATGTTTACATAACATATAAAACGAACAAGATATACTCAAAACTCAGACTTGTGGTCTATAGACAAGTCACGCAACCTCATACCCCTGCAAGGGATTCTGTTTGAAGATTCCGTGATGCGTTCATTCTGGGAGAACACACTCCAATAGTCTTATAGACATGATGAATTCTATCCGGGAAGAGATGTTCGTCAGGAACCGTCACAAGAGATAGCTACACTCATTACGGGAGACACACTCTTGAGTGGGAAAGATTTCGATACACAGATGAGGATCACTTCCAGGGCCATGACGGATACTGCGACTCATCTGGAATTCACCTGCTAGGTAGAGGATCAACACCCGGTGATGTTGGTCATGCTGATTCCTGACTCTACATAGGGTCTGGAATGGATAGAGGATCTTGATCCAGGCCTCTTGGATGGATGCCTGACTCTATCACAGAAATGTCCTGCTGAAGGGATCATAATCTTGCATGAGGGAATGATGCCTAACCTTCAGAGGGGACAAGAAGAATGGTAACTAAACTAAACTAAATATTTTCAAGGCACGGTGAACAGAAGGACCAAGACATTATCCAAAAAGTACACGGCGTTTAGAAATGATACACACTGGGTTGTCCAACCATGGGTACTGCCTGTGCACAACGGCCCGTGTCATGAGACTGGTCATGTAGAAAAACTTAGTACACATCATGTAGTAAGGAGTACATGCCGTGTCTGGGTAACTGGGGTTGGCTCCGTGTACTCTGGCCATGAGCCCGTACATGGTCACCAACCCGTGTACTCCATCCCGTGCGATCTGCACACTGGGTGACCCACACTGTTTACCTCGCCTGGCCGGGTGATGGAGTAAATGGTTTTGTACTCCATCCCGTGTTTGTGTATCCCTAGGATACACGCCGAGCTCCGCATAGCCACCTCTGTCGAGTTGTACATGTCGTGCCGCCTGAAGTCGTGTAGACCATCCTGTGTCTGTGTACTACCTAGAGTACACGCCAAGCATCGGGGAAGGTTCAACACGCCGTGTGACTGAGGTCACACGTCGTGTAATCCTTCTATGACCCTGAAACCCTAGCTGCCACAGTCATAACTACACGGCGTGTTCTTCAGAAGTACATGCCATGTATTCTGGAAATTTCCAAAAACGGCGTTCTTCGCTAGCGTGCCTCTCGTGCTTCTCTGATCATCAATATGGCCATCCGATCGCCAAAAAACATCTAGGTTCTGGTCTCTCCGACCCCACGAAGCCGCATCCTTCACTTTCGGGCCTCTGATCGGCTCTAAAAACATGTTCTGATTGTCTTGCAAGAAGAACGCTTGTAGAATGCTCTTTCTAATCCGGCCTGATTCATCGTCCGCCATCGTCACTGCACCTCGACAAGGTAGTTTTGGTGTCGAACCATCGTTTTGGGATCGTTTCATTTCAGAACGGATGTGCAATGATCCATTGTTTTTCACCTTGTGAAGAACGCGAAGAACGTGCGGGGAAAAATGAGGAAGAAAGCCAAATAAAAAAATGATGAATGAACCTCTGACATCGTTCTTCGTATCGTTGATCCACTCCCATTAATAGTCTTAAAACGGAGAAGAGATCAATATGAATAAAAATCCAAGATTATTTCCTCCAAAATCATCCCAAAGAAAACCCTCCTGTAAAAAACGTACAAATCCACGGATCAAATTGTTCGTGGTTGATCCGCGTTCATCGTTTAATCTATAAAACGGGGAAAATAAATTGAAATAACAAACCCCTACCTTTTGAAAGGATCGATCGTTGACGAAGGTGTCGCACTACCGTTATCGTCGAGATCCTTCAACGTCAGCGCAACGATCCTCAATCTCGATCTTTCATCATTCGTCGCCGATAATTCTCTCTAACGCCTTGCTGATTCGGCATAGATTCCCCTCAAATGTTGCCAACGATCAAAAATTTCTTAACCCATTAAATAGGGAAACATGTTGTCATTTAATTACACGGCAGCATTAATGAAGTTGAATTTGCATTTTGAAGTTATTATGACGCGTCATTAATTTAGGAAACAGTTGCACCATCGCCACGCTGCAGCGGGTGTTTCCTTAAATGAAATAAAATAAACTAGTTATTTTATTTTATTTTATTTTACTTAAAATGTCAGAAAATAAACTTTTTTCCTCAACCAGCGTCGTTCGAGGTTAGCCTCATTCTTAGATAAAGTCGTCATCCCGGACGCAACAGTGTGCTCATATTTTTCATCCGGGCATCTGTTGGGAAACTGCCACAACCACAGACAAGTGCCGACTCACTTAACTAAAAAAAGTTCAAACCACCATTTCGGGCTCACTGGACCTCAGAATGATGTACCTTCTTCACACCCATCTCGAAATAATTCCATATAATATTTAATAAAAAACAGAAAATATGAGACATTACATTCTCCCAACCCTGGGGCTTTACGTCCCCGAAAATCCAAAACAAAGGCTACTAAAAAAGATAAGGGTACTGGGCATGGATCTCGGCCCCCCGCTCCCACGTGCTCTACTGATGATTCCAGTGCTGCCACCAGACGTGCACTAAGGGAATGGATCACCCACGAAGGATCCTCTCCTTCCGATCCTTGATCTCCACCCGGTACTCAGGAAAGGTCACTCCATCCTCGATGTCCATCTCGCCTGAGTCGATGACGTGAAATGGGTCATGCACGTACCTCATCAGCTGCGACACATGGAAGACATCATGTACCCGATGCAACAGTGGCGGTAGAGCCAGGCGGTACGCCACCTCGCCAACTCTGACTAGGATCTGGAAAGGTCTGATGAACCACGGAGATAGCTTTCCGCCTCGACCAAATCACCACAGCCCTCGTCGAGGTGAGACCCGAAGGAAGGCGTGGTCTCCCTCTTCAAACACCAGAGGTCTCCGTCGCCTGTCATCATAAGTCTTCTGCCAGCTCTGTGTAGTCTTAATCCGCTCCCGGATGATCTGCACCTTTTCTGTAGTAGCTCGCACTAACTTTAGACACATGAGTGCAGACTCTCCTGGGTCGGTTCCACCAAAGCGGTGACCAGTAGGGTCTACCGTACAAGGCCTCGAACGGTGCCATTCCGATGGTGGAGTGGTAGATATTGTTGTACGCAAACTCAACCAGTGGTATATGGTCCTCCCATCTGCGACCAAATTCCAAGATACAGGCCCAGAACATATCCTCCAGAACCTGAATGGTCCTCCCCATCTGACTGTATGTCTGGGGATGAAACGTTGTGCTCAAGCGCAGCTGAGTCCCAAAATCCTCCAGAAATCCCCTCCACAATCGGGATGTGAAGCGGGCATCTCGTTCTGAGACTATAGTCGAGGGGAAGCCATGAATCCGAACTATCTCATGTGCATAGAGGCATCCCATTCTCTCTATGGAACTCTTCTCCCTGATATCTAGGAAGTGGGTCGACTTGGTGAGTCGGTAAACGATCACCCAGATGGAATCGTTCCCCTTAGACGTTCATGGTAAGCCTGTCACAAAGTCCATCGATATTCCATCTCACTTCCACTCTGGAACTTTCAAGGGGTGAGTGAACCCTGATGGAACCCGGTGCTCAGCCTCCACCTGCTGGCATGTGAGGCATCGAGAAATGAACTTTTCCACAGCCTTCTTCATGTCTGAACACCAGAACTGACGTCGGAGGTCCTGGTACAACTTATCCAATCTAGGATGTACTGCCAAATGGGATGTATGGAACTCCCTCCGGACCTACTCCTGTAAAGCCACTGGTACAACAGTGCGTCCTCTGAAAAGAAGTATGTGCTCCCCACCTTACGAATATCCAACAAGAGAATGTCCTCTGGATAACTGAGCACGTAAGGTCACACAGTCAGCATCCCCAAGTTGTGCATCCCGAACTCACTGTAAGAGTGGAGGGGTGAAAACCATTGACTGTAGGTATGTTGTATCTTCTCCATCAATGAAGGATAACTATAACGCGGCTAATTGTTGTGTCACCTCACTCAACAGTTGCGATCTCATCGTTCTTCTAAGAGTTTCTGGAACCTTTTTCCCCTTTCCATGAGTATAGATAATCTTGAAATCATAGTCTTGGAAGAACTCTAGCCAACGCCTCTGCCTCAGATTCAGATCCTTCGGTTAGAAGATGTACTTGAGGCTCTTGTGGTCAGAGTAAATAATGAACCGCTTTCCCATAAGGTAGTCTCTCCACATCTTCAATTAGAATACTACCGCTGCTTACTCAAGATCATGGGTCGCAGAGTTATTCACACGTGGCCTAAGATGGAGAAAACCATAAGCAATCACTGCATGCCGCTACATCAGGACACAACCGAGCCAGGTCCCTCATGCGTCGCAGAAGCCTATGTACTCGACACCCTCCTCCAGAAATCTCAAGACTGGGGTGCTCGTCAAACTCTATCTTAGCTACTCAAAATCATGCTGGCACTTTTCTGTCCACACGAAGGGTTGTCCCTTTGTTGTCAAGACCATCATCTATGCTGATATCCGGGAGAAATCAGGGATGAATCTCTGGTAATATCATGCCACCCCATGGAAGCTTCGCACCTCCGTCACGCTTCGATGTGGCTCCCATGCTAACACAGCCTCCACCTCGGCTGGGTCCACAGCAACTCCATGTGCTGAGATGACATGTCCCAGAAATTGGACCTCCCCAATCCAGAACTGACACTTTTAGAGCTTCCCATAATGTTGGTTCTCTCGAAGAACATCTAGAACCATCCATAGGTGTCTCACATGCTCCTCCTCTGAGGCCGAGTACACAAGGATGTTGTCGATGAAGACTACTACGAACCGGTCCTAGTACGGCTGGAAGATCCGGTTCATCAACCCCATGAACACTGCAGGGGCATTCGTCATGCCAAAGGGCATCACCAAGTACTCATAGTGACCGTAACGACATCTGAAATCCATAATAGGTATATCCTTTTCCCACACTCGTAGCTGGTGATAGCCTGATCGAGGATCAACCAACGAGAACCACTATGCCCCTATTAGATGATCGAAGAGGTCATCAATTCATGGAATGGGATACTTATTCTTCACTGTAACCTGGTTCATGGGCCGGTAATCCACACACAACCTCAGACTCCCATCTGCCTTCTTCGCAAACAAGAATGGAGCCGCCCATGGTGAGATGATGGGTCTTACGAAACCCTTTCTCTATAAATCACCCAAATGCACCCTCAGTTCACGAAGCTCCTCGGGAGCCATCCGATAAGATGATGAGGAAATCAGTGTCATCTCAGGTTGTAAGTCGATGCAGAAGTCAATTTCCTGGTGGGCAGGTAACCTTGGAACATCTTCCGGAAAGACGTCCTCATACTCCACCACCACTGCTGGGAATTGAGAGCTCAAAACATCTACTGCTCTGAGGGTAAGGCTATCCAACTCATGAGTGATCGGCTTCCCCCTCTTATGCATGATCCCATTTTGTGATGTCTGGGTTTCCCTTTCTCTGACAAAGGAAAACCTTGTTCCATCACGGCGGACACACCACAATCTTCGCCTAAAATAGTCAATCTAGGAATGGACTGAAGATAACCAATCTATACCGAGAATGACATTGTATGGCCTCGACGCTACCACCATGTGGTTCCCACCGAAACTCTCACCTCCAAGGGTAATATCACACTATCAGCAAAGGTGTGTGATTGTCGATTCTCCTCCCGTAGTTGTCTCCAAGCGTAAGGATTGAGTCAACGGTTCTACCAGAATCTCGAGGTTTTGGACAAAACATGTGGCTATAAGGGAATGAATCACACCTATGTCGATGAGTATGGCCTATATGGTATAAAATACATAGATCTTAACTTGAATCATCCCTGGAGCCACTGGGTTGTATGCCTCAACCACATGCAGTTGTCCCCGTCCATATCCCCCAGCTCTATGAGCCTGGTGCGGACCTCCTGGGGTGGTGGTGGATGTAATTTGAAGCGTCTGCCACCACCTACAGCTCTCCCTCCTCAATTTCCATGTCTGCCACCTAGTGGATATGCCTGCTCCATTCTCTGCATCTTCCTCGGTGGTCCATCCACCACTTCCATGTCAGCAGCTCGACGTGATGGGAAATCTCTAGCGAGATTCTCCCTACCTTCACATGCATAGCATTGCTTCTCCCTAGGCTATCTGGATCCCTCCTGAGAGCCCTGGACTATCGAACCCATATCCTGGGTCCTCCTATGATGTATCCCACGACCAGATCCATGTTCCTGACGTCGGCTCCCTACTGCCAGGGTCTCTGCACATTTCATCCTGCTACAGACTCCCATCGTCTATCTCTACTATGCCAAGAAGCTATAGATAACCAAGGCCTGCTCGAGCACTCCACCATAAGTCGAAATTCATAGAGGCATGAAACTAGCTCGGATGTCACACTGTATATCTCGCTCTAAGGTCTGAGCTCTGAAGTACTGATCCCTGACCATATCCATCGAGTACCTGGCGAGGTTGGTGAACCTCGATGAATATTCAGCCACCGTCATACTACCCTACTGGAGCTGAAGAAACTCCTGGATGCACACAACTCTCATCTTAATCAGAGAGAACTCCTCCCTGAAGTGTCTCTCAAACTCTGTCCATGAAAGAGTCTACTCATCGCGAGTCTGTGTGGCCATACTCCACCATCGTCCTACCGAACCTTGAAGGAGTCTCGCTCCTAGGACCACCATCTGGTCTGCCAGATTCCTCACTAGACGGAAAACTCTAGTCACTGCCTCAAGCCATTACTTAGCCGCCTTAGGGTCTGGCTCGCCTCGGAACATGAGGGGTCTCTATCTTTGAAACATGTAGAGTGTGCTAATCATGTGCTCCTCGCCGGATGGTACTGTAGGTACCACTAGGTGCTCCACTGGCGGTATTGCAGGTGCACCACCTAGTAGAAACGCCCGGGGGGTGGTCCTTGTCTCGAAGCCTCGTCACTGAGGGGGTCATCCTCGTGATCGTGCTGCTGAATCCTAGAAGGTACGCATTGTGGAGGCATCCTCTAAAGAAACAAGATGTGTCACGGTCAATGAGTATATCTGGATAGCTGACACCAAGGATATAGAAGACACAACTTATTCATATATGATGCATGTACCTTTTTATTTCCCCGCAACCAGTGTTTTCGTGAACTGGGTCGAAAAGAAGGTTATCAGAGTCCTGGTGTATGGATACGTCGGCCACCGCACCAACAATGGAGTCTCTGGCCTGAAAGCCGAACCCGAAACACTCAACATTGTTTCCCCCAACCAAAATCCCAGACTCTTGGTCCTAAGGTAGAACCGACCACCTCTGATATCACTGTGTCACGACCCGTCCCCGTGGGGCCCACAACGTGACTCCCTACGCCTGCCTCCAATAGGCCAGGGGCTGGCGACTAGCACTGATTAGCCATGTCACTAACATGGGAGGCATTGCCTATGTACCTGTACACACACACACATCTCCAAGCCCACAAATGCTGAAATGTAAAACACTAAGAAACAAAAATGCATGCACACAACTATTCCCAACAAACAGAGTACGAATAAAGGTAGAGATCTGTAAATGTAAAATGGGCCAGAATACATGCCCACCAGCAGCAAGAGTCTGAAAAACAGTAAGGTCCAACCTGTAAGAACAAAGGTTCTGGGACAGCAACTCATAGCCGTAGGAATTCATCGGCCTGTAGGGAACTCAGAAAGCTCGGTCATGTCCTGGTCTACCCTGGACTCTGTCAAAAGGATGCTCATCTGCACAAGACACTAGACGTGTGGGCAAAGCCCATGCTAGGGTGAGTATAAAAATACTCAGTAGAGGACCCTGAAAACCACAAAGCAATAAAAAGTAAATATACAGTCATCTATGCACGGTATATGTTTACAGAACATATAAAACAAACTAGATATACTCAAAACCAATACCCATGGTCTAGAGACAAGTCACGCAACTGCATAAAACTGAAATGGATTCTGTTCGAAGATTCTGTGATGCGCTCATTCCGGGAGAACACACTCCTTGAGTCTTATAGCTCTGATGATGTCCGTCTGGGAAGTTCTTTTTGTCGGGAACCGTCACGATAGATAGCTACACTCTTTATGGGAGACAAACTCTTGAGTGGGAATGATATTGATACACAGATGAGGATCACTGCCTGGGTCATGGCAGATACCGCGACTCATCCGGAATTCACCTTCAAGGTAGAGGATCAACGCCCGGTAAACTTGGTCACACCGATGCATGACTCTACCCAGGGTCTAGAATGGATAGAGGATCTCGATCCGGGCCTCTCGGATGGATTCCTGACACTATCATAGAAAATTCCTACTGAAGGGATCATAATCCTACATGAGGGAATGATGTCTGACCTTTAGGGGAATATGAAGAAGGGGAACTAACCCAAACGAAAAATGTTCAAGTCACGGTGAACAAAAGGACCAATCCATTCTCCAAAAAGTACACGGCTTGTAGAAATGATACACGCCATGTTGTCCGACCCCGGTTACTTCCCGGGTACAACGGCCCGTGTCGTGAGGCTAGTCGTGTAGAAAAACATAGTACATGGTGTGTAGTACAGAGTACATATCATGTCTAGTCAACTGGGGTTGGCTCCATGTAATCTGGCCATGAACCCGTACACGGTCACCAACCTGTGTACTCCAACCCGTGTGATCCGCACACGGGGTGACCCGCGCTATTTACCTCTCCTGGCCAGGTGATGGAGTAGATGGTCGTGTACTCCATCTTGTGTCAACTTATCTATTGGATACACGCCGAGCTCCGCGTAGCCACCTCTATCGAGCTGTACTCGCCATGCCGCCTGAAGCCGTTTAGACCATCCCATGTCCGTGTACAACCCAAAGTACATGCCGAGCTTTGGGGAAGGTCCAACACACCGTGTGATCCTTCTCTGACCCCGAAACCCTAGCATCCACCATCAGAACTACACAGTGTGTTCTTCGGATGTACACACCATGTATTCTGGAAATTTGAAGAAATGGCACTCTTCACCAGCGCGCCACCCGTGATTCTCCAATCATTAATCTAGCCATATAATCACCACAAAACTTCCTGGTTCTGGTCTCCCCAACACCAAAAAGCCACTTCCGTCACTTTTGGGCCTCCGATCGGCTTCGAAAACATGTGTCGATCTTCCCGCTTAAAGAACGCTTAAAGAATGCTCTTTCTGATCCGGTCCGATTCTTCGTCCACCATCGTCGCTACACCTCCAAAAGTTCATTGCGGTGTCGAACCTTCGTTTTGGGATCGTTGAGTCGCAGAACGGATGCGCAATGATAAATTTTTCGTTGCCCCGCGAAGAACGCGAAGAACGTGCGGAGAAACAATGAGGAAGAAAACCAAATAAATAAATGTGGAACGAACCTCCACCGTCGTTCGTCACGGTGTTGATCCACTCCCGTTAATAGTCTTAAAATGGAGCAAAGATCAACATGAATAAAAATCATGGATTATTTCCCCCAAAATCATCCCAAAGAAAACCCTCCCGTAAGGACATACAAATCCGCAGAACAAATTGTTCGTGGTTGATCCACGTTCGTCGTTTTAACTCTAAAACTGGGAAAATATATTGAAATAACGAACCCCAACCTTTTGAATGGATCAATCGTTGATGAAGGTGTCGTGCTGCCATTGTCGTTGAGATCCTTGAACGTCAGCGCAGCGATCCTCGATCTCGATCTGTCATCGTTCGTCGCCGAGAATTCTCTCTAAGACCTTGCAGATTTAGTATAGACTCCTATCAAACGTTTCCAACGATCAATAATTGCTTAACCCATTAAAAAGGGAAGCATGTTTTAATTTAATTACATAGTAGCATTAATGATGTTGACTTTTCTATTTGAAGTTATTATGACGGGTCATTAATTTAGGAAACAGTTTCGTCGTCGCCACGCTGCAGCGGATGTTTCCTTGAATGAAATAAAATAAACTGGTTAATTTATTTTATTTTATTTTACATAAAACGTCATAAAATTAACTTTTTCCCTCGACCCGCACCAGTCGAGGGTAGACTCATTTTTAGGTAAATTCGTCGTCCCGGATGCAACGGTGCACTCAGATTTTTAATTCGGGCATCCGTTGGGAAACTGGCATGATCGCGCACAAGTGTCGACTCACTTAACTAAAAAAAGTTCAAACCACCATTCCCGGATCACTGGACCATGGAATGATGTTCCGTCTTCACGCCTGGTCTTGAAATAATTCTATATAATATTTAAAAAAAATAAACAGAAAATCCAAGACATTACACACCCCCTCCGAGAGATGCATTCCATTTTCATTTAATTTGAAGAATGAAATATGAATATATATAAAGGAACAGGTATGTTGTGAGATAAAATTATAGTTAGGGTATCACCATGTATTATATATAATGATTCCATATTAATAATCCATATAATTAAATTAATTTTCAAAAAACAAGGCATGTAAGAAAATTTTCATATTAAATAAATTGTCTCTAAATGATGGAATGAATTTAAAACAAGTATTAATATAAATTTTATAAAAAAAATCATATAATTTAACTATAATGTGTAAATTTGTTTCATAAATAATATAATGTATATATATATATCATAAAAATAACAAAATGATCCAAGGTCATCTTCCCTTTAGAATGATAGTTCATGGTTATATGATCCTTGATCAACTGAAATTTGTGATCATAGAAATATGTTTATATACAAACATCAAGCTCATGCCTAATAAAACTCATGAGCATCCCATTAGGGATAATATCTTTCTTATATTGTGGTTTTTAGATATTTATTCATAAATAATTTAATAGGATATTAAAATAATAACATTCTTGTCCAAAACAACACACAAACTATGCATGCTCACTTTCCCCTAATCAATCAATAA
Source organism: Viscum album (assembly GCA_963277665.1). Taxonomy (NCBI): domain Eukaryota; kingdom Viridiplantae; phylum Streptophyta; class Magnoliopsida; order Santalales; family Viscaceae; genus Viscum; species Viscum album. The sequence goes on from OY728125.1 coordinate 515,458,403, forward strand.
ATAATGGTTAAATCAACTAATTTAAAATAAAATCAACATTTACAATTCAATTTCATAAGTTTTCCACTTTAATTCAAAAATCAATTAAAAAAAATATTTTCCCCATTTCAAGCCTTTTCAAAAAAAATCATAGGTTTTCAACATTTAAATTTAATTTATTTTACTATAATCAATTATCAAAACATTTCATCAATTGAAACAATTTCAAAATGCAACAAAAATTCAAATTCCCCTTAGGATTATGGGTTTTATAAAAATATATACCATATCAAATTCCAATTAAAATCCAATTGAGTTTTTATAAATCAATAAAAATCAATTTTAAAAGATCAACCAAATCATGTATTTAATTATATAGAAAATCTCAAATGGAAGCACCTACCTTGTATCATGGAGACATAACACACAACACACACAACTAGATTTTTCAATGAAGACAAATCTCAAAAGATAAAGAAAAATAAAAACTCTAATAACGTTCCATCTAAACGAAGTTTAGATCCATCAACAATATGATGATATAACACTCTCTAAGGAGGAGAAAAAGTGATATAGGTATAGAACAAATGAAAATATATTCACTATCCATATAGGGATTGAAAAAGAACCTACACACATTAATCCACCAATAAATGGATTTATAGGAGTAAATACTATTTCTTGAGAGACATTAAGACATCATAACTATACATTGGTCGAGTGAGGTTTGATCTGGGACTTAAATAGTTTTTTTGGAAATGTTTTACAAATTTAAAAGTAAAAAATTACTGCATACATGTTTTTTTGGAAGGGACACATGTTTAGACAAAATCTTCACCCTTTGTATGAAGCCCTTGGAATCATGGTCCCATGTGTATGGTTTCTACTAGGTGGATGTACTATTTCTAAAAATGTGCACCTACTATTTCAACCCCAATTGTCCATGATTTCATGGTTTTCACTTAGAGGGTGAATATATTTTGAAAATTTTGTACCGACCTTTAACATCCTAAAAACATCCAAACAAATTCCAAATTTAACCCGAATCATTCCAAAATATGATCCAACCAAATTGGTAATCATACATGGTTCATGGAATACCTAAAAAAAGTAATATGGTGTTCAATGTAAATTCTCATTATAATTATTATTACATTGCACATTGAAACATTTTTTCACACCAAAGTGTTTGTTTCTTTTTTAAAAAATCTTCTTCATATTATATTTCTCATTTGACTAAAAAAATTGCAAAAATTGAATCATTTGGTTCATAATTTTTAATCATAAGAACTTAAGAATTTTTCACTCTGGTTATTTTGAATAAATACATTAATTTATTGACTTGTTTTTCCTTATGAGAAAGTTCAACTTTTTTATCAACCATTGAGGATAACTTTTATTATTCCTTATTTGGTTTAGATTTTTTATAAATTTTACAAAATTTTGTAACTAGGTTTGGTATTTTTGTAACTTCTTTCCTAGGTTGAAGGTGTTTTTTTTTTAAGTTCAAAATATTAATACTGACATTTAACATTTCTTAAAGAATGGGAATGGGGATCTTATTTTTGTTAAGAAAATTCTCCAGATCCAAAATCAATTTTAGAAACATAATTATTGATGTTATAAACGTCTAATTCATTATCTTCATATTCATCTCATATTGTAAAATTACTTCCCAATTTGTATTAAGATAAATTATTATCCATTATCCTATAATTGTTTTAATAATTGATATAATTATTTGTATATTATATTCTTGACATTCTATTATATTAATCAATTTCATCATCTTCCTTTAATCGAGTATGATTTTTAGAATACACACTAGAAGCAGTATAGTGTAAAAATTTCATATGTAACATCCCATTGTAATTTTTAATAATATTTTTAACACTATATAAAAAATATTTAAATTTATCAACAACTTTACAAACCTTATATTCAGTGGTAATGTCATAATGATCATAAACATTGGGATCATTCATAGTAACTTTAAAGGAAATATCTCGATCTGTATTCTCTTTATACATTATAAACTTTTATCATAAATATTAATAAATGATGATAGTTTTATGTAAATAATAAAGATAGATGGTTTCTTGAACATTAACCTCCAATTATGAAACCCTATAATCAATTTTGTTAGGAATAATTTTTTATATCTTATCAACAATGGTTTAATATTACATATACACACCAAGGCATCTTATGGTGCATAAAATATGATTACCCCTAATATATAATTCACCAATAGATATATATAATAAAATAATTTATGATATTCATATATCATCCCCCCGATTTGTAACATTTAGTTTTTTACTTTATTTTACCTTATAAGTATTTTGAAAATTTTTGTAGATTCCCATAGCCAATAGAAATCCATTATTTATAATACAATATTTTTAAAAGACAAAAGAGAGTATAGAATTTAGGTATAACCCATAATTTTCAAAATTATTCTTATAATCACCTAAGGGGAACATTCCCACCCTGAGGATGAAATCCATTTATATTATATTTGAGATCATCAAAACCAAGGGTCATAATATATGTTAAAATTATATCATTCCAAATATGTTTGTTCATTCCATCAAAATCAAGAATCCCCTTACTGTTCACATAATTATTAACATCCATAAAAACATATAATTTCCTCAAACATCACCAAATATTCAATGAAGGGAACCTTTTCACTCATATCGATTGAAATGACCCAACAAGATCAATGTGATAAATGAGAGGGAGAGGGGTGAATCAGTTATCATTTATTTTTATAATTTATTTCTTATGAAATAACTTTTTTCTCGTTAATATGTTTTAATCTTTTTGAAAAAATTACCTATGAACATTCTAATGGACCATAATAATTGGAAAATTCAACTACTCATTATGGGTAGCTAGTCCTTTCCATGATTTTAAAATAATACAATATCACACAATTCACTATAAAAAATCATTTTAATTTGGATATATATCATGGGGTATCCTTAAACATTTTTCAATATTCTAAAAAAAATCGTTTTATTTACTCTAAAATAAAATGTAAAAATGATTTTGTAAAAACATTTAGAAACATTCACCAATTGTTTCAAAATAATTTCATTGTACTGGTTTTACTTTTTCCTTTTTTCTATTCATATAAAAACCTTCTTATTTACATTTTTAACCAATAGCATGTAAGAAATTATTCTTTTGGGCTATGTATACAACTTTATCCATTAACAATTCATTTTATGTTTTTATTTTATTTTTTCATCTAAAATGTTTTTAGTACTTTTTTTGTTCAAAATATTCACTTGATATAAAATATTATATTTACTACATTTTTCATCTTTTTACTCAGATTGAAACACATCTAATAAATAACAAAAAATGTCTTCTTTTTATTCTTCCTATCTTTAGCCATAAGATTCCATAATTTTTAGAGTTCGAATGTATCGAAGAACACGTAATAGAGGGGATAAATCAGTTGATACCTTTTTATGCATTTCATATACTAGAAAACATAACCCATATAACAAGTTTGAGTTTCATCCTTATAGACTTTTAGTGAATGAAAAATCATCCAAGTATATGAATGTTAAAAAATATCACAAGATTTACATGTTTCAGCCTTAGTGTGAGAACATACATCCCATTTATAACCACTCCTATGGGTATATAAAATACATAATAATTATAATGTTAGTAAAAAAATTTGAAATCTTGTTAGACACCTTTTATCTTTTGATAAGAATGATTATACTGACTATAATTAGTTTAAAAAAAATTACAAAAATTTGTTCCACAAAAAAAAATCAATGATTTTTTCACCTTAAAAGATCTTCTAAAAACCTAAGTATAATGTTACAAGGTTTTATTACCTCAGTATGATAAACTTAGTCCAATATACTTAGTCTAGTTTTCATATTCTCAATCTTTACTTGATACCATGTTTTGGTATAATTGATAAATAAACATGTACTTTTAAAATTTCTTCTTAAGACTCATACTGATTCTATCCACCATGAAATCTCTTTCAGTAATATATATTCCATAGTCCAATAGTCTAATCAGAACCCTCTTTATGGAAATTATTCTTTAATACAAAAAGCTTCAGTTAGAGAAATCAATATTTCAATAGTTCTAGAGAGTAATAGCTTCTTTTCAAATGAGTGAATCGTGTGAAAATATACGATGTACTTCCATTCTATTTATAGGTTCTCCATAACTGAAAAAATTGGGAGACCAAAATATTTTTCCCTCACACCATTATGATGAATTTCACATTCTGAAGAATTTCTCATTTCATTAAATTATTAATTCTAATGAATTTATCATTTTGATGAATCTATCATTCTGAAAAATTTCATATTCTAAATAATTTATCATTCTGATGAATTTCACATTTATATGTATTTCTCATTCTGATGAAATTTTCATTCAGGTGAATTAATTATTCTGATGAATTTATCATTCTATTGGAACTCTCATTCAAATTAATTTCTCATTCTGATGACATTATGATTATGAATAATTTATCATTCTGATGATGTTCTAATTCCAAATAATATCTCATTCCAATGAAGTTATCATTTTGATGAATTTCATATAGAAACAAATTGATCATATAAATATAATTTATCCCCTTTTTCAATAGCTTATATCATGATATTGTATCATGAGTGGAGAAGATTAATATTAGTAAAGAATCAATGGACCTAGTTTTCAAAATTTCTAGTACTTCCCATCCATAACATTGATAACTTCAATACCTATTACCTTATCTAAGATAAAAAATCTAATTTACAGTTACTTGTTCATTTAATCATTTCAAAAAATTCATAATTTATTACTAAAAATCATTCTAATGAACTAGGTCTAATCAAGTTCATCTCATAACCAACTTTGAAAAATAAATTAATTTTTTCATATTCTCATCAATATCTCAAGGAACAATTTATAAACATTTATCAACAAGATGGAATATACTATTAAGAAACCTATTCCCAAGTATCTAGACTTGAATCTATTCATATATTAATAGCTTTTGCCGCATTTTTTAATTTCAAACATTTTCAAATAGATGAACAAAATGATTTTCATAACAGATATTTTCAAGAGGATGTTTATGTTGAACAACCACTTGGTTTTGAAGACAGAAAAAATCCTAAACATCTTTTCAAACATAAGAATTCTTTATATGTACTTAAAAAATCCCCTAGGTTAGGTATTATAGACTTACATGATTTTTTCTACAAAAACATTATGTTAAGGGAACTACTGATCCATCCCTTTTTATAAATAAAAGAAAAAAATGTTTTTATTTTTCAAATTTATGTTGATGTATTTATATTTTATTCAACTTTTCATTCTTTAACTGATTTGTTTGAGAGTCTAATGAAATTTGAGTATGAAATGAGTATTATGGGTGAGTTAGCATTTTTCCTCAGTTTTAACATTTCTCAAAAACCCGAAGGAACTTATATATCTCAATATATGTATATTAAATATATTATTAAAAAATATGAATATGAAAATGATTAAAATATATGTACTTCAATCGGTACCTCAAATTCTTAAGATCATGGTGAAGCTAGGAAACTAGTAGATCAAAAAACATTTAGAGGTATGATAGGAAGTTTAATATACATGAAATCTAGTCATCCAGATTTAATGTTCTATGTATTATTATGTGTAAGATATCAATCCAATCCTAAGTAATCTCATTTAAAAGCAGTGAAAATAATTTTTCACTATATAATGTGAACCATGGGCTTATGAAACTTTTATACTTCTAGAAATGATTTTAATTTAAAAAGTCTTTCAGATGATCAATTTGGTGAAGGTAAAATAGATAGGAAAATTACATCTAGATCTTTTCATTTCATAGTAGATTCATTAGTTTCTTGGCCATGAAAAAATAAATACTCAGTAGAACATTCCACTGCTGATTTTGAATATATAGTAGTTGGAATTTATTTTGATCATGTGTTTTGGATGCAACACACACTTGAAGACTATGGAATGAGTTTTAATAAAACAAAAATATTGTGTTGTAACACTAGTGAAATTTCGCTAAGAAAATAAATACACATCACTCTCATGCAACACACCAAGATATTATGCATCACTTTCTTAGGGATCACACAAAAAAAATGAGATATCATTAATCAATTTATCAGAATGAAAGAATAACTTGCAGATATTTTCAAAAAACCATTACTATCAGAAAGATTTGAATATATTAAACAATTAGTAGCAATGATAACCGTATGTTAATCTTCCATATTCACTTTTTGTTGAAACATATATCCTTATATTATGAAACTCATTTTCAAAATAAGAGTAAATTTTCTTTGTATTTTAATTACTTTTGTAGTTTAAATTTTTATTTATTTTATTTTATTTTTGTTAAAATTCGTCTTAGATTAAAATTTTTTGTAGTTTAAATTTTTCATATTTAAAATTTTTTGTAGTTTAAATTTTTTTAGTTTAAATATTTCGTAGTTATAATATTTTATGGTTTAATTTATTCGTCATTAAATTTGATCGTTGTTAAAATTTTTCTTAGTTAATTTTTTTGGTAAATAATGTTTTTCGTAGTAAAACATTTTTCATATATAAAATGTTTTCATAAGAAAAAAAAATCATAGTAAAAAATTTCTCAATTTAAAATATTTAAATTATTTAATAAAATTTTCCGTATTCTAATGTTTTTCCAGAATAATTTTACTTATTATATATAAATTATCTAGTAATCTAGAAGGTATGATTCCTTACTTAATGTTTCGTAATAAAATTTTACACAATGATATTTTTCTATTTCTTTAGGAAAGGTTGCTAGATTCACTTTCCCTAAATATGATGTATTATCATAAAAACCTCAAAAGATCAGAATCTTCCAAAATCCTTATTTGAATTTCATATCAACTGACATATAATATCGAGCCAGTTTCATCCATCGGATCAATCCGGGAATAGGAACTGTCACCTAAATGTCTATTTGAGGACCCCCATAATGGTTGTCCCACATATGTTTTCAAGCTTACTGTGTTGAAGATCTCCCTATATTCTTATAATTTTTTCTTAATTTCTAATCATCTCAACTCCGAATGTCTTTAGAAGACTCCCCACAGAATCAAATTTCATCAAGCAAGAAATTTCTGAATGGATGATCTATAGAGAAAGTATTTTTGATCAGAAGTTCTTTTCAAAGTATGATTCTCTCATTTCAAAGTATATCATGTTGAGTGGATGGGAAACATGTTCTTAGAAAAACCGAAAGTACATGATCCATTTTATCCGGAGTCGCTTATTGAGTTATGTGAATTTGTATGATTTTCTAATGATGGAGGGAGAGATAATTTATTATTCAAAAGTAATGGAAAAACATATTCTCTTTCCTACTGCATGGAATCTAGTATCATTGGAATATCATATGAAGGATAAGCTATTCTTTCAACCCAGATAGTACCTTATCAGGATGGATGTTTTGATAATGAAATAGATATAGAATGCCTCAAACTCAAAGTAGTGAAAACTCCAATGATCAACCATCCCTCTACTAAATTCAAAATGTTAGATTTATGGGTACATGGATTTGACATTCTGAGAAAAGAACAGAAGGACTGCATAATGAAAATTGAAATCTATGTTTTGGAATTTTTGATAATCCTAATAATGATGAACATTGTGAAGTATATCTTGTTGATAATTTAAAATATCAAAAATGGAACCCTAAAATCATAGATCATTATATATCCATAAATCAAATCCATTATCATTGTCTTATGTCTTGAATCATTGAAAATACCTTGTAGATCAAAGTCCATATAATTTAATGTAATGTTGTTTAGTGATGATTCTTTGAGGAGGATGAACGTCAGTTTCAATGAGAAATATGGAGAAGTTAATTACTTATCTGAAAGTGATATCTAAGCCTTATTCAAAAATCTCGAAGTAACTGAGACATTCGTGAATAGTGGAAATAATAGAAAGCTAAAGGAACCAGAATCCACAGAAAAAACTATAATAATTCACGAAACCCAATCAGCACCTCCAAAATCCATGAAGAAAAAGACCTATCTAGATGAAGTTTCTACTGAGTGGAGAGAATATAAAAAGAACAACAAAGAAAGAGAGCCATGTTTTAGCTTGGATCATGTTAAGGAAAATAGAATTAAAGATTAAGGTTGTTGAGGAATTTGAGAAGAAAGGAAAAGTGAAGAAGGAAAAGAAGAAAATGTATGAAGATGAGATTGTTCAATATCTTCTCAAGGGAATTGAGAAAACATCTGAGCAGATTCAGGTACAAGAATCTTTTCTCAAGGAATCATTACCAGTACAGACCCCTAGAAAGAAGATTGTAATTCCAAAAATTGATGCAGAGGATGAAATTATTTAGGAAGAGGATGTGTAAGGATAAAAAGATGAAGTATGTTATGATATAGATGATATGATTTGGCAAGTTAAATCATATAATAAGAATGAGAGTCATTATGAACAATTATCAATACAGACATCCAAGGATGAATCTTCTAAACTTCATCCCCAGGAAAATGTTATGATGGCAAGGAATATGTAAAATAACCTTCAAAAGAAGAGAAAAACAACCATGATTTTGTTCAATCAGATGACCTGGTGACGGATTCTAAAAAGGAAAATGTTGAGGAAGATAAGATAGCCCAACTATCAGATTGTGAACATGATTCACCAAAGGATGACAAGATCATTCTGAGAGTTGATAAAGGAAAATATGTGGTACCCGATACACATAAGAAAGCCGAGGTGGCAAAGAAAGATGTTGGTGTATCATATAAAAGAAAGGATGTGGATGTTGAGAGAGAATCCTCACCAATAAGAGAATCTGATTCAGAATTGTCTTCTATGGGACATGATTTTGTGGCTAAATCCCTGAAGAAATTGTTTGATAAAATTCCATTTTTCCATGTATTGACTTGAGGTGTCATATGCTTCCACATATAATTAATCAGAAGTCAAATTATGTTTCCATGCTTATGGACAAATTCGTCAGGCTTGAGACCGATTTTATATCCTTCTATATCGGGTATGATGCACAAAGAAGGTCATTAATGGAAATTATTAAGTGGTCCACGAAGATAATTGAAGAGATGAGAATCATGGATTAATTTCATGATAATGTGAATGATTATTTTTATACCGAAGATATCAAGATTAAACACCTTACAAAATGATACAATGAGAATCTCAATCTTTAACAAATAGTTCAGAAGAAAGAAGTCAATGATCTGAATGGGAAACTTAATTATGTTTTTTTATCTAAAAAGGGAAGGATATATTATAATTGAGATTGATGAAAAGTTTAGTAATCAATAAGAACTTTTGAATACTCATGAAAAAAATATAATGCTCGAGAAGAAAAAATAAAAGCTATAGAAAAGAAAAATGAATATCATGATCAGCTAGACAAACGTTTTTATGCGGATCCTAAGGAGAATAAAAAGATGAAGATCATTATCAAGAACAATATTCCAAAGGGAAATGATGGATAACTTGTTTTCATTTACATTGATCATTTTCTGTATTACCTTTATTGTACAAATTTGTCAAATTATAATGAATATGTTGGTTGTTCTTCATATATATTATTTTAAAGTACTAATATTTAATGCAATATTTTTTTCTATTCTCTCAATTGCTTTTTGAAAATCACAAAGGGGAAGAAAATAATTATAAAAAGAATAAAAAGTATATAATAGAATTCCATAATAATGGGGATTCTATCTAAGGTGGAGTTTAATCAAAGAAGAATCCTTATGCAAGCCAAATTAAAATCTATTTAAGGAAGACAAGAATACAATCCATAGGTATTTCCAAACCTACTGGGGAATTATTCGTATTCACCATGATCCATAAGTAAAGGGAGATAGGTATTTCTTTTATGTTCATAAAAAAATCTAACTCCTTATATTCTTTTTTGATAGGATTTTTGTGCTTTCCAAAAAGGGGGACATTGTTGAGTCAATAAGGTTTAATTATGAATTTTCCATTTCTCTACATTTTCAAAATCACAAACTCTTTATCATAAGGAAAATTATATTTTTCCTAAGGATTATTTTCATGAAGAAAATTACCCTTCTCTATGGAAATTGTTATCTTTACCTATGTTTTTATTTTTTATTTTTTATTATAATTAAATCTAAATAATTTTAATACTAAGGAAAAATTTTTCTTTCATAATTAAAACCTCGAAATATTATAAATCCATGAATATATATTATTCTTTTTTTAATCCAAATTCACTGAATATCAAACTCCGAATTATAAGAAATTCAGACTCTGAATTCTATGAAATTCAGACTCTGAATTCCTTGAACAAAAGGCATAGAACTCATTAGAATTGTGATTCCAAATTCCTAAGAATTACAACTCCGAATTCATCATAATTATAGCTACAAATTCCTTAGAATTAAGACTCCGAATTCCTCATAATTTTGACTCTGAATTTATAAGAATTTCTACTCAGAATACCTCATAATTTAGAATCTGACTTCCTTAAAATTCCATTTATGAATTCATTGGAATTAAAACTTCAAAATATATAGAATTATGATTCTCAATTCCTTCTAAAATAGAATATAAATGTTCTTGTATTATAGGCTCGTAATTATAATTTTTTAGATTTGGAATTCCATCTTTCCATAGACTCTGAAAAATTAATTTGGTTAAGAAATTCATTTTCCCTACACATGTTATGATATGATTTCGTATAATGTATGTCTAACTGGCCATTGTTTGAGTTACACGTGTATAGGTCCCTCCAAAAATCAATGAAAAATATGACCATTAGAGGAGGGAGACAACCGTTGCAGAATATCCTATAAATAGAATCTCATTTCAACGAGATCATTTACTCGATCCATCAATCTAGATATTTCATGCTGCTAGAGTGACTTCTTGAGAGGGAGACTCTAATGTTTTGTGTGAAATTAACATCTTGTTCTGCTTTCATCGTGTGACTCCAATTGTTTTTTAGAACAATAGAGGTCTTCTGGGGATATGAAGACATAGTTTTCGACTACCTTAAAGTTAGAGGACTTATAGGGATAGGAATACAGAGGTGTTGACGGCCATACAGTTCGAGGGATTGCGAGGATAGAAAGATGGATTCTGATATTCTTATCGAGGGTTTACCTTAGTCTGTGTAAGACATAAGTTCTTTAAAGTATAAATCAATAGACCTTTATCAAAGGTTGTCGGAAACCCTACTCTTTAGGTTTAAAGAGTTCATACTTGTGACTTGTTTTGTTAGATGTTTATTTCGTTTATTTTGATAAGGAATAAAGTATAGATATCTTTTAATTTCATTTTATTTTATGTACACTTATAAGCAAGATTCAATACGCTTTAAGGAAGAATAATTTCCTTGTATAAATTCTTTGAGTTTAATTTCCGAAATCATATTTCCCAAACCCTGAAAGTCTGTTTAGTATAATTAAAAAAGGTCTTGTGAATTTACATTGTTTAACTTTGTTAAACATAGTTTTTCTATATGGTTTAAAATCAATGTTTTTAATCTTCTAATTCACCCCTAGTAATTGAGCATCTACATCATTATTTAGATGCTACAATAAAATATGATGTTTCATAGATTTAAACATTTTTTCTTCAATGTCAGTTCTTCTGATTCCTCTTATATTTACGTAACTATCATTCATGGAGGTAAAATATCCTCCATCCTAATTAATAACATCTTGAAAGAGTTTAAAATCATCATTATTTTGTGATGAAAACACACAATCCAATATACATGGTTTGGTATTTTCACTTGCTTTTAATGTTTTCTCACCAACAAAAACACTTTCCCCTATATTCTTCATTCCATATTCCCTTTTTTCTCTAATATAATAAACATTCTATCATATTATTTTCATTAATTTTTTTACATGTTTAAAATTCTAGGAAAATATTCCACATAATTCTTATATACATTGAAATTTTTATCTGTGGGATGTTTTTTAAGATCATGAGTTTTTAGTTTTTCAACTTGTTGAGTGTTAGGAAAATTAATCATTATTCTTCCATAATTTCTTCCACTCTATTAGAATAATCTAATGGGAAGTGGGATGTTTTGAAAAAAATTATATTCCAGGTTCATATATATTCCACGTCACCAAAAAAACATATCAAATATAAATTTTATGTTGAATTGAGATCTTTATCCATAGAAACACTGTGAAGGTTGATATCATTTTTCTACTGTTACATACTCGAGGTGTGTACACATTTCCTACTGAGTGACTTTTCAATTTTGGTACATGTGATCCATTTTTCACTTCCCTTATCAACCAAATATTTATAAAATTGTTCCATATCACCTGAAATTTTATATAAATCACTTGAAAAATACTTTTTTATGGGTGGGGATATGACCTAATTCTTTATTTGAGATTTATCAGCAAAATTATAAGTCTCAACATTTACATTGATAACCTTGTTGATTTTTTCATTCATCTTTCAAGAATTAATTTAATCATTAAGAATTTTTTTTGAGAATTTTTAACATCATCATCCGTAACATCCAACATTTTACTAATATATTAAATCATCTTTACATGTTTCAAAATTCTATGTTTCTATTTTAATATCTCTTTGAATAATTAATTTTTTTTAAATATCCTTTTATACCTTAAACATATTTTCTTCTTCTATTATTCATCATTAGAATTCCTTTCATGAGAGTAATATTCTTCACAATATAGAAAACATGTTCTGATCTTATCTAAAACTCTCTGTAAGATTATTTACCTTATTATATATCTTCTCTATAAAAGGTAAACTGTATTATATCATCTATGAGATGAATGTTCAGAACATTTATAAAATTTCATCTTCTTAGAGTTAATTTTAATTGAGTCTGATGCAAATTTCTTACTCAACATAATTATCGTATTTCCAATAAACAATTTCATACATTTTGTATTTTTTTCTTCTTTAGAGAGTATTTCCACTTCATCCAATTATCCATCTGAATCATATAAATATATTCAAACATTATTCTAGTGTAAAATTATAGAAAATTTATTCATTCCACCACAATTGAAACATTTGAGAGGAATTGTTTTCCCATACTCTCTTCTTCATGATCTGTAACTCTTCAAAATACGAGACCTAGTTTTACCATTCAACTAATCATATCCTTAATAATTGGAATCATGGGGATCAAAATCTTTAGCATCTTCAATTTTCATATTCCTCATATATTCTATATCCATTTCAACATTAATATTGTTTTTGATAAATGGATAAATTCTTATTTCATATTAAACAATAAATTTATTATTTTCATCAATAGATGAATCATCTCACCTTTTAAAAATGAAATTTTTGAATCGAACCTATTTTGAAAATTTCCTATAAATTTCATCATAATTTTAGATTATTTAAGAAAATATACAAAACCTATAATGTTGGAAAAAAATTCATTTACTCTGGTGAATTACCTTTGAATTTTTTCTTCATCCCTCATTCTTACCTCTTCAAACATATTACCCTATATTTATATATTTTCTTCCATCACATTAGTATGATATTTAAATATACTTAAATGTTTTCCCACATACTCTTTGATGTTTTTGGGCCCATAACATTCATATAAATATTTTTTAATAATGACCTACGAATATAATTTTTTGGTCTTCCATCAACATTAATATTTGTCTTGTCAGCAAAATGCATCTATGAATTTTCTCAGTAGCTGAAAACCCAATTATTGTAGCATCAAAAAAATCTTCTGACAAGAGTTGGGAAGTATAGAATCATATCATTCTTTCTAAAATAATAATTTTCCCAATAAATATTAGTATTTCACAAAAATTAGAAGAATTGAGAGTAACCATGATAAGGATTTGATAAGGTATTATTCTCTCTAATATTAATTAATCATCAACGGGATTCAAGAAAAACTAAAAGGGGGTGTAAATCAGTAGTTTCGTTTTTATAAATTTCAAAATTTAGGAAACATAACCCATATAACTTGGTAAAGTGTCTTCCTTCCTAACATTTATTAAACTAAAATACATGAATGTATATAAATGTAAGTGAATTAAAAAATATTTAAATGGTTCATACTAACTGTATGAACATACATTCATTCCATAGCCACTCCCATGGGACTATAGAAATACACTATAATAAATAAGTGAATATAACTTCTATAAAATCCCAATTGAAACCTTATATCTCCCAATAAAAATGATTATACACATTCAAATAATTTTTTAAAATATATTCATAGAATAATTTCAACCAAAATGGAAAATGAACGTCAAATATTTTTTCTCCAAAATATGATCGGTTCAAGAGCGCAGGCTGATGGGACTGGGTCCAACTGCCTCAATTTGATAAAAAAAATTCAGTAGACATAGTTAAATTCCCCTTTTCACAATCTGAACTTGATACCAACATTTGTTATATCTGATCGACCAACATGTGATTTTTAACCATATTCTCATTAATCAAAATGGTTCTCTCAGTCCAATAATCTATGCCTAGTAAATTGAAAATGTCTCATTACGATATTCAAATTAGTACCCTTTAGCTGGAAACACTTATTGGATATAAATACAATCACTTGGCAATCTCACTCCGGAAAAAAATGTTATACAGAGAAAAAACATTTTTTTTCATGAGAGAATTTTGAGTAAGGTATAAAATATATTCATTATTTTTATAGAAGATATAGAATTAGTAAAGTCGGGAGAATGAAATATTTTTCCCATTCACTTAAATTCTAAAAACCATAATTTCACATCAATATTCACATAATATACCTTGAAATAACTTTATGTGTATCCTCATTGATTATTTTATTATCAAAATATATATTCTTGATTTCTCAGTAATATATAAAAAACCATAGTTCAAAAAACCTAGACTTTTATAAATTATCAATAAAATGAATTTCTCATTCTGATGAATTTCTAATTTCGATTAATTTCACATTCCGATGAATTTCTCATTTAGTTTTTTTCTCATTATGATGAAATTTTCATTTTAATGAAATTTTCATTCCAATTAATTTCACATTCTATTGAAATTCACATTACAATGAAATTAAAATTTATTTGATTTTACCATTCTGATTAAATTACCATTTTGATGAATTTCTTATTCTAATGATGTTCACATTATAATGAAAATATTATTCTAATAAATTTCTAATTCCATTGAATTCCATATAAAAATACATTTATCATAATACTACAATATATTCCTTTATTAAATAGATTGTACCATTATATTCAAATGATGTTGATATTTATAATATTAATAAATAAACATCTAACTCCGTTTTGGAATCCATAGTAAATCCCATAATCAACATTCAAAAATATCATAATCAAAAAATAACAAACCAACTAATTATAAATTAAATGAACTTCTAACATTATTAATTTCAACAATATATAAATTTATTACAAAAAATTAAACTTATGAAATGGGTCTGATCTGGTTTATCTGATTTACAAATTTTCAAAACAAACTTCTCTATTCGAATTCTATGAAACCTCTCCAAAAACTAGTTATAAATATTCCACAACAAATCATTCACTTGATCTATAGAAACAATTTTTTTACAAATAGTTAGTTGTTGAAGAATACAATAATTGGTCTAAAACAAAAAAAAATCACAATGGATCTTTTATTTGAAATCCCCTATTTGAACATTTGTTTTTAGAAGTTCATCTAATTTTTCAATATGAAAAACATCTACATCACTTCATATTTTTCACTTGTGAATATATTACAATGTTATTTATTTTTTATAAACTATTATATATATATGAGATCAATGGATTAAATGTGATAAATAAAACTTATTTTCACACTTGATGAAAAAAATGTAATTCAAAACTCTAAGTCAAATGAATTCCCTCAAATTCTTCTCTCATGGATTCATGTGTATTATTAAAGATTCACTAAATATACAAGCACTTACCCAGTCAAACTACTACCTCAAAAAATATATATCTTTTTGGATTACCCTTACATAATATTTGGAACATTGAAAAATCATCATATATTCATACTATAATATATATCTACAAAATAAAATTGTAAATTTTTTTGAACCATCTATGAAATTAAACAACTGAACAATTTATCTAAAGATATATTTTTAAAAAATATTTAATCCAATGGTAAACTCTATCAGGTTTATATTTTTCAACCTTCATAAGAATATATCAAAAAAATCATCCAAACATTACATCCATTCAATGACTTCCATTAGAACATATTATTTATTGCTATTATGTTTCAACCATTATATCATCATATTTACACCAAAATGTTATTTTTATCATCTTGTGGAAATGACAACATAAAAAACATGGAACATGTTTATCTGATAGAAAATGTACAGATATCTTTTCTGATGAATTATTCATTAATACCTTTTCTGATTGGACCTTTTCTGAATATATTATTGTTCATATTCCTTTTATACTTTTAAAACTTTTCAATATCTTCAGAACATCAAAAAAATCCAAAACAAACATCCTAGGAAAGGATATTTTTACATTAATATGTATGCCAAAAATTATTTTGTAGTCAATAAATATTTTATAGACACATACTTCTCATATCCAACACTTTTTACTCTGATATCCCACAAATATTGAAATAATGAAATAAATCCTATTTTATTATAAATTATTTGATCAAGAGGTATTTCATAACTCATGATGTTTTAATCTTTATGATAACTAAATCATTTCAATATTTTAATTCAATTAAAATAAGTTTAATTATTTTGTAACCATAAAGATGGACATTCCTCATTTTTCATTAGCCAATAAATATTCATCTAGAATAGTTTGTATAATGGAATTTTTCTAGAATATTCATATATTTTACAGTTACTTGAAATATAAAAAAACATTAATGAATTATTTTTGAATAAAAAATTGAAAAACATTTTATCATCATTAATTGAAACCACTTGTATCTTTAAAAACAACTCCAAAATTCATTTCCCCCATAACACATACCCATAAAATACGAATATAATTCAAAAATAGGATTTACTATGTTAAATTTGAACCTCATAAGAATATTATATTACCATGAATGTTTCAATTGATGTACAAATAATTTGTGAAGGACTCCTATTATAAGTAATTGGGCCTCTTTATAGGTGTTGTCTTGAACAATATCCTCCACGATAATTGTATCCCTCACACACTCAATGATACACATACACATAGCACAAACACACTAATATATATATATATATATGCTTCCATATAGGTGTATTCCAAAACCTTTATCTCTCTATTCAACCTACCAATAGACTATATTTCTGAGGAATGTTCTCCCATGAGTAAAATACACTCAATATCTTAATGTTTCCTCTTTCGTGATGTAGGTTTCCTTATCATATGATATTAAACATCATGGATCAGTCCATTCAAATTACCAAAACTACAATTCTCATGTCATATGGGGTTTTATTCCAATTCTATAATTATTTTTAGGACTCCTCCTTGAGGTTAAATATCAATACCATTACCATCCCATGAACCCATTGGGAATTGGTATCTCCCAAACATGATTGGCCTTCATTTGGGATGAGAATATGAAACCAATCACTCTGTGACAAGAATAAGATGAACCATATATCAAATACTTATGTAATGAGTATATGATCCCCTTGTGTATTTGCGTATGGAATATAAATCGAATTCCTAACCTTTCTCAGAAAATAACACACACTCTGTTGTCTAGTTACCAATATGAATGATTATACAGAAATATCTACTCATATGTATGTCCCACACCATCCATGATAGGTATATTTACTCATGTAGTACAATATACATGATTTTAAAGTAATTGGACGTTGTCATGGATATTTGTCCTTAAAATAAACCACTACGTTTATTGTCACGTGACCTTAAAAGTTTTTAAATTCCTCATTAAATGGAATGAAACTGAATGTGTTCTAATTCCCTTTATCATGATAAATAGAAAAACATTTAAATAAGCCTGATCCCAGATACAAAACACATCCTACCTCAATTTAAAGGATCCCAATGCCACCCTAAATAGTGAGAAATACATAGTTCCCACATATATGTCTCCAGTGAATAGTGTGAATAAGTATATGAATCAAATAAAATATATTATTATCCACATGTTCAGTGTCCTTGTAAATTCATATTATCATTGAACCAATTTATTAAGGTTGAAAATTATTTCTATTGGGAATAATTATTTAACAAGACTTCAATATATAATATATTCCAATACTATGCATAAAACCCTTTAAGGGACACTCCAACCTCACATCCTTTCAACCAATGCACAACCTAAAGTTTCACTAGTATGTCCCACCAAGTCTCTATCTGTAATAAACATATCTGAGGTGGCTCAAAACATATGGGAGTGAGGGTGAACTGTAATAAATCAGTGTGTTATTATTATTATTATTAGGAGTGATATATAAAATAACATAACTAATTGATTCATATCAAAATGATTTCTGTAATTCCCCAACACTTTCAGTCCAGAGCCTCTGCATTATTTTGTTACATTGGCATGATTATAAGGAATCAAATCCTAAAGGACTGGGAGTTTAGATGTCTTTTTTAACGAGATACATGCATGAGTAACGAATACACTTATTAGAACATAATTTTTTTAAAATAATGTTGATGTATATAACAATATACCATCTAGTATATCCCTACATAACATCCATATTATTCTTCTTGGATTCCTAGGGAAAGGAAACATAATATGTGTGAGATCAAATGCTTAATAACTGTGATGTATAGCGGAATAAAAATTGAATAACTAGAAATAAATCAACATGATAATGTAAATAATAGAAAAAATTTAAAATAAATCAACATGTCCAAAAGGAAGTGAGTAAAATATAAGGTAATGTAAATTAAGACAAATTATATTCAAATAACTATATTAGAAAAATAAAATGGAGATGTTAGAAACTAAAAAACAAGTTGTTTAATCGAATAACTAAAAATGAAATTAATACGTAGATATGTTGATGAAAAATAACATTGAAAAATAATAAATGAATATAAATGAGAGAAATTGTTATTTATTTGACTCCATGTTTCCTAGTAAAATGGAACCATTACTATAAAGACATTTCACAAGATGGAGTAAAACAATATATTTACAATCCAATTTCATTTTTCCAACCTTAAATCAACATTCATGACCATAAATATAATATTTATTTCACACTAGTTACAAACATGAAGGGGTTTCCCAACATAATGATGTCCCATGTGACTACCAATTCGTCTAGGTGCATATATTAGCTGGTCCCCAACCCATATGAAATTCCTTAAATGGTCCCAAACCCGTGTATTTCATGTCCTAAGAATTCCCCCATCTCAAATAAATAATGTACCATATCAAATACCCATATTAGATTAATGATATTTATTTATCATAATTACCCTTATGGAGGATAGGTAATGATAGTAGATTACATTTAAATACCATTAAAACATTCTTTAGTAAAATAATCTTTTAACATCCCAATGTATCCCATACAAAATTGAAACAGTTATAACCATAGTACCCTTAGAGGAATAACATTTAATTATTTTTATAAAATAATGGTATTAAGGATAATAATGATATATAATTTCAATGTTAGTATATACAAAATATAATATAAACTATGTGTATGGTAATAATTAACCCCCAATGGAATGTAAATTGAGAATAAGATACCTTATATCAACATACCTTTTGTTATGCTATATTTATCATCAAATATAATTACTTAAAATATTTTACTAACTTATACTAGATCCATAATAATGTTTATAATATCATATATAATCTTCTTAAAATATCTTATTACTTGTATGTTAGCAATATTCAAATATTTTCAATATTTGGATGGTTAATTTCCTAGTTTCATCATTTATATTTTGAATTTTTATTTGTTGTTAATACTACACTGGTCATGATTTACTCATAACTGGAATTTAAATATTTTTTTAATTTTCATTTATATTATTTATACATTTATTTATAATATTTGATATTATTTTGAGAAATTAAAAGATGTGCTCCGATCATGGATACAGTATGTCGTACATACACATGAACGCTACTTCGATTGATTTTCCATATTAAAATAATTAAATTTAAATGATAAATATTTTTATTATGATTCCAATGTCATATATATGTCATATATGCTATATAATTATATTTAAAGAATCATTTATAGGATCCATGTATAGTGTGAACGAGTCACGTCGCTTTGATGGGGTGGTAATACACGCTTCCAGAGACGTTGTTAACATATTTACAACAAATAAAAATTATATAGTTATGTGTTAAAAAAGAATTAAATAATAGTAAATATATAATAAATATCATATATAAAATATATATATATATGTTTTAATCATAACATCCACTATTAGTGGTGGTAAAGAAAAAATAAACAATCATCTTTTCCTAAGGTGGTAGTTCATCATACCCAAAAATAGTATGTTTGTTCCCCATTAGATGAATGTTTTTGTACGTTTAGGTCTAACCATTAACATAAAAAATTATTTTATATATAGGATAATTATTTTGTTATATAATCATAGAATAAAAATATGTTTGGGGGTGGATAATGGAAATAAATCTAAATATATTTAGGAAAGATATTAACTCTTAATCATGTAACATATTTTGCTTTGTACCAAAATGATTCCTTTTATTGCTTCCTGAAACTATAGAGGCATAAGAGAGGAAGGTATGGAATTTGGGAAGTCAAATGAGGAGAAAATTTCCAAACAAAAGTGGTTTTAATGTTGTGTGGATGTTGGAGGGTCGATGGCCTTTAACAAGGGATGGGGAGTGGATCTCTTGTAAATAATAATATTTTTTCATTAATGGAAGGTCTAACTTTCCTAAAGTATTTAAAAAATTCCAAAATAATAAATTATAGATTGATTTCGGTCGATAAAAAACCTAACCACATAATAATATTTTCATTTTAATAATTTTTTTCCTTAACATAGAAAATTCATCAATTTTATTATTTTGGTTTTTATTAAATCATATAGTTATATTACTATTATAATTTATCTCTCAAGACTCAGGTAAAGGGATATTTATTAGAAAATATAGATCCATTTAATTAATAATATAATATATAATATATAAAATAAAAAACGCATGTGTTTTGGAAATTAGTTTTAAAACAAGCTCATGTGACACTCTAAAACATTACATAAACTTGGACCATGTTAACATTGTTTTCAATGTATATTATTCATTAATTTTAAATTATTAAATAAAATATCAGTTATTGAAAAATATCAATATTGTCAGTTAGGACATTATTTATTTAATTTCAATTATAAAATATCAGAAAAGAAAAATTGGAATTCCAATATAGTAAGTTTAAATCTATTTAACAATATATATTCATCTAAAAAATAATTAAATAAAATAATTAAATCAATCTCCTTAAATTTGTATATTTATAGTGTCATTTATTTATGATAATTAATAACTAAATATTCAATACGTTGGATTTTATTAATAATTTAAATAAATAAATAAACTTTAAAAATGAATGATAATTTATTATGATAACATGAACCCATTTTTCAATATTAATTATTTGTGTAACCTAAAATGTGATGTTTTTACATATCTAATAGTTTTGTAAATGTGAAAGGTATGGAAAGATTGCTTTTTGTATCTTTTCTAACTTAATATTTTATATACGTAACATCCATTTAATAATATTACAATAACATATAAAAATTTAATCCAAAGGATATGTGATTGTGTTATTTTCATCAAATGGTTTTTAGACAATTTTCCATGTCATTTTGTCCCTTAAGATTAACGTTTAGTCCCATGTTAAGCTTATTTTTAACTTAATAACCATGATTAATTTTAATCAATTTCACTAATATTTTTTGTCAAAAATTAATTTTATCTTCTTAGGCCAAAAATATTATACATATTATAAATGTATATTTCCATTTTTAAAATTTTAAATCTCAAAAGTGATAAAATTTAGATTAATGATAATCTTGTAGATGTGGTGACAATGAGGTATTTTTATGTAAAAACTAACACAAGTTCTATAATTTTTTATATCATAATTTAATATAAAAATGATTCCAATGGCTTAAATTAGGTTAATATATGTATAATTGTCATTTTTAACCTCAAAAAATTTAGAATATAATTTAGGATTAATAATTATTTAAAGTAAAAGGCATATTTTAACTAAATTGCAGTATTACATAGAAATCATCCAAAAGAGAATCTTCTTAGAAAAGTACTAGAAAATAACCCAAATATAACTTTGATATTACAAATTAAAAAATACAGTTTATTTTTAAAAATAAAATTTATTAAATTTCCCAAATATAATTTCAAAATAGGAGAGACATTTAAATTTGTAAAACATGATCTTCTGTGTAACGCATGCTAACTCGGTGTTGTATGTAGAGTAAGAATAAAATGGAGATTCATATAATTAAATATATTAAAAATAATAATATTTATTCTAAAATTAAAATATTATATTTTACTAGGCAGTTACAATTTTTGTGTGAAAGAATACTTTTTTTTGAATGATTATTTATTATTATCCTAACCAGTAACAAAGTTTGATTATTGGGAGAATTGTAATATATTTTTATTGATACATTTTACCCCCAACGGTGAATATTTTTTTTATACCACACAATATTATTGGTAAAGACTTTTATAAATAGGAATTAATTTTTAAAACTTATTTTTCAAGGATTAGTGTTTTAACGGTTTTAAAGATATATTCTATTGTGATAGTTTGTTGTATTTAATTCAATTTTATGTTTATGTAAATCAGTGTTTATTTTTCCTCTATTATATTATTTTTTTATTATTTTTTATGCTAGATTAAGAGATTTTAAATAGGGGTATATATGGTGTTATAGGATGTCACATAGGTTTCCAATGTATGGGATTTTATTTTTTTTAGATTCCTATGTAATTGGTTTAGTGACTTTTGTAATCAAGTTGTTGTGATAATATGGATAAATGGAATATACATAGAATTAAAGGTCTCAATTTGGTGACATGTTCCTACTTCACAAAGGTAGCCATCTTTCCACAAAAGTGGTTTTGATGAGGGTTCAATTGATCATACTATAGGATGGGAGTTCATCTAATCAAAATAAAATATATTTTTTATTACATGACTCCCTAAAAGATTTAAATCATTCTCATGAACCCCTTACTAATAGTATTGTATAATTATAATCCTCATTGACTTAACAAGGTAAATAACATATAGTTATAGGGATAAATTTATTGGTATTGTATGACACTATAATATTTTTTGCATGCCAGTACATAAGGGAATCATTTGATTTTCATATAATGAGAGATATATCTAAGGGTTTAAATATAGGAATGTGATGACACTCTGTATTTTGAATTCAAACCAAAAATCCACTCCCATTTTTTAGTCATGTAAGGATTCTTGTGGTTTATATTATATTGGGGAAACTCATGGTTAAATTATATTGTGGATAGTCATTATTTAGTGTCTATTGGGGACACTCATAGATTAAATTCTAGTAGGAAAATATACAATTTAATGTACAACGGTGACACACATGATTTTTATTAAAATGGGGGAAATCTATGGAATAAAGCCTCATAGGAAGGAATTTTTGGAAGATTTAAAATCATCCAAAATATTTATTAGGTTTTGGGGAAATATCACCTCTAAAGAGGCTATAGTACAATAATAATGTTGGGGACTAAGCTGAGTATTGAATCTTAAAAACATGTAGGGATAATTAAATACACATGAGAATAAACATTCATAGTATATAGTTTTGTGGTGGGAATAATCCACATATTTTAATGATATAATGAAGTATTTTTTTATAAAATGAACAAAAGTAAGAGACTGAGTAGGGCTAATTAAAAATGATGCTAATATAGAGAAATACCAATTGTGGTATTATCAAACATGATATTGGGTGTATAAATTCATCTGTGTGGGGATAAAAAAACATCCATGAAATTTTATGATGAAAAGGGAAAAGATGTAAAATTATACGATTTTGGTTATGCGTAAGATTTTATTACAAGGGAATCTAGTTTTTTTTTGAATGAAGGTCTAATGTTCCATCATTACCATTGATTTTTTTTGTCTAAAAATGGTTAAAAATGGTTTTCCATAACACAAGTTCACATAAGATATACGTTACATAATATATTAGGTTGCGTAAGGAATTACACCTGTGTGTGAACCATGTTATTCATAGAATATGTGATGCATTGAATAGAATTAAGGATTTTCCAATGCATTTAAGGGATTAATAATTTCAGTGTGTTTAATATTTCACACATGTAGAATCCCATAAATTCTCTATGATTGAGATTTAAAAATAATAGAAGTCATGGTTTTTTATTCTAATATTCTTAAACTTCAGTCCCTTATACATTAATATACCCCCTCAAAAAGGAAATTCAAAATATATTTATAGGGAGATAGGCAAATAGTGTAATTTGGGGAATGTTTTTTTCACAACTCAGGTTCTATGTACATTTAGAATATTAGGCTATACATCACCTTAGTATATAAATTCATGTATCTTGGATGTTTGTGGGAGTCTATAGAAATTGGATTACATTAGTTGTCTTTCTGATTTTTTGGTATTTTTTTGAGAATAACATATTCCTCACCTCATAATTAGGTCTAACAATGTAAGTAGGATTGAATTATAATGATTATATTGATGTTTGAAAACATTTTCTATTTTCTCACATAACAATGGTATCCTCGAGTTCTCATATTCCCTTTATACAGAGGGGATGTCAACGTAGTGGCAACCATAGGTCTTTATGGAAATTAATAATGTCTCACTTTTCATGGAAATTACATTTATTATGAACATCCAATGTCAAAAAAAGTAGTTGAATTTCCTTAATTAACCATTTAATAAAATATACCTTCCCCAATCAAGAATTTCAACAAGGGAAACTATGAAATTTTTTGAAAATCCTTTCACTTGCGAAAAACTTTGGAAAAGTGAATTTAGAAGAATTTTGAATAATTTTGTAAAATTAGTATAAAGATTCCCATAATACCCATGATATATAACCATATAGGATGGTAATGGTAGAAAACATCAATGATAGACATAGTGAGAAGATTCATGAACTACACTGAATTATATAAAACCTGATGATGAAATACTAAAGATAGTGTTTGGTGTTTAAAAGGTTTTTGTGGTATGGTTTTGGACTGTAGAAGATTTCTCAATCTACTAGGACAAATTATTAACCCCAAAATATGATTATAGGATATCAATAGAGTATTAATGGATGTAATTAATTCTTTTTGAACAATGTTACCAGATCCCATTACCCATTATTGGTGTAAATTGTTTTGAATAACATGTAAATAGAGAACAAAAAATTACTATATGCTAATACATCCCCTTTATAGTACACCACCATATACCCATAAATAATTGTGGATATGTGGTAGGGATGAACTATGGAGTTGGAGATTCTCATTGGATTTAGATTAACAAAAAATTGTGTGTGATCCTACTAGGTTTGGAGAACCTATATGAAATTTTTAAAACACATCTACATTGTTGGGTTATATGATGTAGTGTTAATATCATAGTTGCATGCCTACTACCACGCCAATAAAATCATTCATATATTGTGAATATGGTCACTATATATAGATATTATACATATGAATAAGAGATAATTTGTTTCTATGGTATATCCATAATATTTGAGTAATAATTATCTTGGTTGATATTTATGATTTGTTTTTTCTGAGAACCAAATTATGGGGGATAAAAAAATTAACACCTCACTCTAGAGAAGGTAATGAAGTTAAAACTGATGGAAGATAAATGAAGGGATCCCCACCTATACCCCAATGTTTCATTCAAGACCTAGTTCAATATGTTCCTCCACATTCCCAAAGGGATAACAGTGGGGAATAAAAATAACGGTTAGGACTCCATGTACAAGACCAATCAATGGATTATTTATTTATACTCTAGTATGGTTAGTAAATTTGATGGGTGTTCCATATGAGTTAATGGATATACATAAACCCAAGTAAGGTCATAATATATCCATGTATCCTTAATTAGTGGTTATTTCTAGTTAGGGTTTCCCATATAGGGGTTTAACTGGCCACCTTTTTAAGGGATTCACATTTATAGAAAAAATATCAGACTAACATTAACATCCCCAACATAGTGAAGTTCTAAAATGTATTGGGGAATCTATGATGAAGGGATGCACAATTATGGATCTATGTATCCAATAATTCTTATATGGGTGGGCACACTACATATCATTTTATATGATTTCCCAAACCCAACCATCACTCTGGACAAAGAGTTCATTCCATCACTACTAAACATCATCTCTGTGCAACCGCTGAGGATTGATTGGACCATGCTTACAATAATGATGAATAATCGTGAGAAAATTAATTTCACATAATATAGTACCCCAAATGAATTTATCATGGATGATGGAAATAGAACAATCAAAGGGATACCATATTTAGTGGCCACACAAGGTATAATATTGTAAATGTGCATTGGTGGTTTCATAATCATGGATCCATACACTCCATATTGTTTCGCGCATTATTTATGATAAATCTAGTGGATCGCTCCACAATTCTACACAAGATTTCACAGTAAGGTCCTTCTAGTTAACATTCATTGATTTTTGTGGATGATATCATATGAGGAATCTTGAGAAAATATTGTGTTTTTGGAAATAGACATAAAAACTATGCTTCAAAATGATTATACCTGATGCAAGGAATTGACATATCTTAGAGAAATATAATGATATTTAGTGTTGTGGTATAATAAATTACCCTAATATTTTGGGTGTAAAAATGAAATATAGGTCAGTGATGATGGAATATTCGTAAAAAAGTGAATGGATTTTATTATAGAAGTGGATTATAATGAATTTCCAAGGCCTTATGTACAATATCGAGTTAGAAACATAGGGTTGGGTGTAACTATAGTTGAATTTTTTCTTATGAAGTAATTGTGATAACAGGAAGAATCGAAAGTGTCCATCTAGGATACTCCAAAAAATGATCCAAGGAAGAATATATGATCAATTAGAGAGATATGATATGCCATATCCAATCCTAGAGCTTATAAATCATGCGATGATCTATGGATGTTACTCACTTTCAATAGTTTATAGGGGAACTATATATCATTTAAGGCATAGAATGTCAAGAATTAGGTTCATCATAGTTTTAATCACAATATCTAGGTTGGAAGTCAAGACCATAATCAATTATCTAGAAGATATTGTATACTATTTCATCCAAAATGGTTCCTATATTGATCAAGTTATGATTATTCTTGATGTTAATATTGATGATGTCTCATGGGATTTTGGTATACTAAAGGATGTATAATAAAAAGATTCTGGTGAAAAAGATTATCAGGAAAGTTACATGTGGTATGAGAATTCTAGTACAAAGGGTGATGAGATTATATATACTAATAATCCAGTTCGGTTCAATTTATACAAGGTAACTCTTATATATTATAAAAGTTTTATTGTATTAGTTTAATATGATAATAATTGGCCCTTTTCTCAAAATTTTAATGACTTTATAGAGATAGTAAACTTTGGTTCATCCGTATAATCATCCATAGAGGATGGTTATGTGTATCAACAATGTTTCCAAGAAGTGATAGGGGATTACCTAAGACCATAGATATCATATTTTTTAAATTTGTTCCACTTTCTTACACTTATAGTCATCATCAATCACTAATTATGTGTAGTGATCATATTGAAAGGGGCTATTGCTTAGTTCTTTCACCTCCTAGTCTTCCCAAAAAAGACTGTTGGGGGAATTTAATATCTCCTCAAAACAAATATGACTAATTAATATTGGTTAAGGTTAGTAAGGGATAACAAATGTTATCAAAAGAATCAAGCTGATCATTCTAAGACCAATGAACCTCGTACTTCTTCTATTAAAAGGTAATTTTAGTTACTAATTCACAAGTGCATTCCGGAAAACGGATGATATCTGAATTTAAAATAGCAGTTTCACCCTTTAATTCCTTGGTAAACCTCTATGATTTATTATTAATATCCATATAGGTAACATGAATTTCAAGGACAATTTCAAGGGGAGTAATGAGGTTCTGGTATTAATACTTATTTGTGGTGAACTGATCCTATATGAGGGATGAGTATAGCTTGAGTAAAATTAATGGATATTGAAAACTATATATAAGGACAAAATTATTATGTTTAGGATTATATAACTTTATTCTAATCAGTCATTAAGAGGTACCATCAATTTTTATTTATAAATAAAGATTTTCTTCAAGGAGAGAAATAATATTATCATTTACAATATTAAAATCTATGTGAAACATCTTTGGTTTGGACATGTTGTAAGTAAATTTTACAATTATTTCACATTGAATGAATTATTCAAAATGAACCTAATGTTAAATTTATGGAGTATAACATACCATTATTCCAATCATTTGGACAACATGGTAAAATTGTGTATTTAATTTATTTGGTTGATGTATTTTTTTCATCTTGACCTCATGGTGTTGTTGGTATTATCATACCTGCAGGGCCACAAAAACAAGGGTAAGGGATTCCTTCTTGATATGGTAATATCTTATCTCAGTGTCTATAATAATCCTACTGAAGTCGTATAATATATTATCTTTTCCCTCACTATTCATATATTCCAAGAGTTCACCAAGAGATCACTGTAGGATTGTAACACATAGGATTGAGCTACATCCCTTTATAGGAAAAAACTAGTGGGTGTAATAAATATCAAATTTTTTTATTTGAAGCTCCTTTTCAATCATCATACCACTGATAGGTACCACCTTTCTTCATAAGAATTATTAATATCATACAATTGAATTCCATATTGGTGATAACATATTGTAAATTGGCTAGGATTACATGAAAACCTCTCATATATTGGTCATAATGTGTAAGGGGAATTTTAATGATTCCCCTGATCTTATCAAGGTATATGTAACAACCCAAAATATTATTGATGAAAATTCATATTGATCTAATTAAATGTCTTATAATGTTAAATGGTTATATAAAACATATTAACATCCTTGGTTTTTTGTTTTTTGGATTTTATATTACTTGTAATAATTATTACCATTACTGATATAGTTATTGAATAGTGGTCACATGATTATTATAAATATAGGGCTTTAACAAATCCAATATAATCAGGAAAAAGAAATAATTGCCTCATCAAGTAGAATTTCTCCATATGAAACCCAATTTTGGGAGCTCAAAAAGGACGTTGCATCACTCGAATTCTCTCTTGACCAATCCCAAGATGAGATTCAACATGTTATGCTTGAATGGAAGAGCCTATAGGATATGTGAAAGTTAATAGAGACTACCACCCGTGTGATGTTATTTAAACCTCCCCAAGATTCTGTCACCATTGCACACCTTAGCCTTAGGTCTTATATTATTGTCATAAGGGGTTATGTAACAAGACCCTATCACTATGATTATACTCATTAATTTGTGAATATATAATATACATTCATTTTATTATTATTACTCTGTAAATGGTTTGTAAAGAGAAAATAATATTTTTAGTTAATATTTAAATTCAATTAAGAAATATATTTTGACGAATTAATGTATTTTTTAATTAAATAATTTTCTAATAAAATATATTTACTAAATTACATTTTATTTAATATAAATGATCATATAATTTTTCGAAATACAATTGTAATTTTTCTGATGGTTTGAAAGATGTTTTTCTAAAAACTCTGAAATTTTGGATAAATATAAATTTTTATATTAAAATTAAAAATCCACATATTTAGAAAATTATAATGATAAAATGAATTTCATTTTTCTATTTATGATGATGAAATTATCTAATGGTGAATTTTTAATAATTTTCTACGATAGTCAAATGTTTGGGTAAAAATAAAATCTTGTTTAAAAATATATTGGGCTTTATGACATCATAAAAACCTAATAGTGATGTAATAAAATAATATAAAAGGTATTTTCAGACAATTTAGGTTTTAACTTCATAATAATGTTATTTTATATTTTTTTGATTAATTTTTTAGGGCCTTAGTGGACCCTCCAAGATATATAAAATATTTTAACTTCTTGAACTGATTTCCAAGATAGTGTGATTCACATCCCCATAAGAAAGCCTATTATTTTAATACGTTAGGAAATTATATAAATAAAATAATGGATTCCAATGCCCATTGATGAAAACCATGGGAGAAAACAATGGTTTGGTTTCTGGTTTTGAATATTTAATTATATAGATTTCAAAACCTATGTTTCTGAAATATTAAATCTTTCCCCTATCTTTTTCTATATAATCCAAACCAAGATCCCATGAATCTTAACTAAACATCATTGGACCATGTCCCTACTCTACCATCATCTCTCTATAATCATCTCAAGGAACCCTAAGCTCTTGATGTCAAACACTTCCAAGTAAGGGATCCTCACTTGCCTCCCCTCCTTTCAAATTCATGCATTTAATTTGAAATTAGTTCTTTTAATTTAAAGTGGTTATATATTTATTATTTTTTAATAATTATATTAATTTCATTTTCATTTTATTTAATTTATTTATTATTTATCCTTCGTCTGTTTTAAAAATACCTAAGCTTTTATCATGCCACATTTTCATAATGGATTTGTTCTGTTGTCATATTTTTCCATGTTTATTTATGTTGTTATACCCTGTTATTTTAAATTAAAACTTTTGGGGTATTATTTTTCACCTCCACCAAACTTCCCTCCTTATTTTTTAATGATGATATATCTCTTTATCTCTCAGTAATCCCTCACATTATACCCATTACAATGGCTAAATTTTGTAATAGTTATTCCATTTCACCTCTTTCTTCATGTTTCATTATTTTGTTATTACTTTTATCTCCAAATTCTATTTTCTGGGACATATAACTATATTACGCCCTAAATTTTCATTTTATCTATGTATTATGAGATACCCCATTATCTCTCATAAACCCAATTTACAATTTCAATGTGACGTTGTTATACTACCGAACTTACACCAAAAGTTCTATACCCAAATCATTGTGTAAGTGAATACCATACACACTTCTATATCAAGTGTATTCATCTTTAAGAACATGTACTTGTTGACTGAGAAATTATATTTATGTATTACACATCTCTTATTCATGGAATAAATTATGATGTTTAATGAATCGATTTTGTATGATCTATGTACAACACATATGCAAGAAATGAAATGATTAAGAAGGGTGCACCCTAATGTCACTCCAATGAATTGGATGAAGAATTGTATCATGATACATCATGTGAAATGAGGTTTTATTCATGATAATTATATTGAAATGAGGGTTTAATCATTATAATTCAAGTGAAATGATGGTTTACTCGGCCTCCATGTGTAATGTTCCTTGGCTCAATCTATAATCATGTTAAATGTTTTCACCATATCTCCACATTATGATAATCATGTATATCATGCCATTGTGTTCATGTTTCTCTTATTCTCCATTGATATTCCTATTTTCTAAAATGAATTCTATTCTTCATGTTATTCCTTCATTACTCCCTTATGAGGTTTTATAGCCCACCCTTTTCTTCTTCTGTCCTCGGGATATCCCATTCAATGCTAAGTATAAAGGAATGTTCTGGTCACGTAAAATAACTTTTCAATAAATATGATGTATTTTATGTCCTAATTTATCATGTTATGTTAATTATTTCCACTGAAACTAGACCAATCGATCCTCAGAGTTGTCTCAAGTTCATTTTTATGTTATGAATCAAGTTTATGTGTGTAATAATGAGATGTTTTTTATAGTAGATATAAATTACCTTCTATGGGACATTGATTCTATGGAATTTTCTATATGTGAACTGGAATGAAGCATTAATGGGTTCAACATAAAATTATTGTTGGAGATCATGGGTATAAAATTATTAATAAAAACAAGTTTACCATGGTATTATAAATATTTTACCACCAAATAATTTATATATAACTCATGTATCATTCATTAAAATGAATAAAATATTATATTCATAGCTTCTTAATAGTTTACTCTATTATTATTCAAGAAAAATGGTATCAACTGTGAATAGTATATTCCCTAATGTTATCTAAAATCAATGGATTATTCATATTTGGGGAAAATTTGGATTTGATTACATCAAGATTATACATCAATGAAGGAGAAGACATATAAGATATATTTTTTCGATCAATAAAATTTTTACCACAATGTGGAATTCATATATTGGAACATAAAAATTGGGATCCTGGAAGATGACACAAACCTTGATCTATATACACTTTTCCATACCTCTACAATATGATCCAGCCACTTGGGGTACTAAAACTCTATGATAAAGATGGTGTGGAATAACTTATTAACTTTTTTCTTAACCATAGCACTGTGAGAGTGGTAAATTTATCCCAGATCTTACTTATATCCATTGTGGCTAATTGGAACACCCAAATGGTTGATGGTTACCAAATGATCAGTCATTCAAATCTTCTTGTAGTTTAATTAAAATACATTATCATTTTTCTTCAAGAATGAAACAAACCTATCATACTACCCAATATTGATATCCCCTATATAAGATCATTGATAGTTTTGTAATTAACATCTTCAAAATAAAAAGTTTATTCATATACCTCTTTCTCATATGTTTAATAACGGATATGGGGTAGTTAACTCCTTATAAAAATATTATCATGGAGTGGAATCACTATTCTCTATAGATGGAGAATACTCACAAGTGGCTACTTTACTTTCATATTCATTAGAGACCATTCCCATTCAGGTTGATATACCCTTCACATGACATTGACACATGTGTGGTCTAAATAGAATTTCCAAATACCAGTACTCAATGAACATTTAATCAGTCAACTATACTTTTAGAAATGCACAAGAAAGTTATCAATTGATTGGAATACGGAAAATTCATTGATGTGTGTCTGATGAGTTCCCCACCGTAATTAGATTCACATATCCCCCATAAAATATTTAGGTGGTATAGGTTATTTAATTTTCACATTCTTAATGATGTGTTTTCTAGGGTAAAAATCTTTATCTCTTATGTGGTTTATAGTAAGTAAAAAAACAACCATTTTACTCATTCCAAGTATTCACTAAAGTGGTTACTAACTCATTATTATTATTGATGCATTCAGAAACATTGACTTGGGTTATATTAATAATAATTTTCTAACACCAGGTATCAATGTAAAAGGTTTCACATGAGTTAAACAGGGAAACATTACCTTTTATCACCATTGATAAACCATTGAAGAAATATTTCAAGAATATATCATATGACTAAGGGAATAATGTAAATATGTTTATTCAACATCTTTCCTATGGGTCATTGAAAATGGTGTCTTTTGAGACTATCATGAAATCATTATTTTATACTACACCAATAATCCAGATCATTAACTGATTCATTACTAGAAATTTTTTCATATTAATATCATATCCCTAAATTTTTAGTTAGTTAGTAACAAGTTCATGATCGGTATATCCCAGTTGGTGGACATTCCTTGTCGAGATGAGATTGATCCTAAAGCCAATATCCACTATGAATCAATGTACATTGACACCATTGAGATTTCCTGGGGTGTATAGGGGGTGAATATGGACTTTTATGACTAGTTCAACGTCATCTGTATAGAATGAAATAATGGTGTAAAATGATTCATTATCAGATTCATCTACATTATATAGTTTTATGATAAATATATTGGTATCAAACTCTAAAAGTCTCTTTAGGGCCTAGATGAGGCCCTCATAATGTGATTTTATAATGTATAGTGATTCATGGAATATAACATAACTTTGGATACTGATGATCTTCTTGATCACTCCATTCTTCTATCAAAAGGTTATATTTTTTCTTGATGGGTAATTCCCATATGAGAAATATTGAGGGGACAACTATATGGGGTGGATGTGTTTGGCTAGAACCCACTTAATTATGTCAATAGTTAGATGGTTGTGACTTATACAGATGCTAAACTAGACAAATGGGGTGTGAGTTACACTAAAACACCATATAATATATTTCTATTCTTATTGATCTTAGAGATATTATTTCCCTTCATGAATCAATAACATAGAAAATGTTTTTCTGGATAGGTCTTTGGAAGAAACAAGTTCATAAGTAATATATTCCACTAGATTGAGAAAACCTGTGAGAGGATTATGTAAGGATATAAAAACATGATTCATCCTTGAATTTAGTATAGTTGTCTTTCAATGAGATGAAATTTATAGAGGAAAACTATTATTCCTCATTATAGGATTCTTTTTGAACCTGATGGGTATAATAACTTTCTCCCAAAAAAATAGGAATGAAAACAATGATATTTAAGAATATATTTATAACTAATTTAGGTATCTTTTCATTCTTGTAATATTAATGGTGACTCCATTGAGATCTAATGGGATCTTAAATTGATGGGTTTATTGGATAGTATTTACTAAATGGGGAGGGTGTTGGCTTATTCATCTATGGATCAATTATCAACTCGAATTGAATAGTAAATTTTTTTGATAACCAATATTAACTTTTTCATATTGAAACAAGATCCATTTTAAATACTCAGAATATTTATACTCACCTGAGGTGTTGAAAAACTTGTGACATGCACTTAGGATTTCATAACTCTACTATGTAATGATCAAAAACCTAGGGATCCAATACGTAAATGAAAAATAATTTTTGATGATTTATTCAAGGATCATATTGTATTATAAATTATTCCAAAGGTAATTAAAATAAATTTTAGTTCCTTCATTATTTTTGGAAGGTTGAATGTAGAACCTCATTATATTTTTAAAAAACCTCTATTTGATAGCTTATACGACTCACAACACTAAGTATCAACAAGCCATGGTTATTTATACACGACCATCAATCCTAGTAATTAAATAGGTATGTATAAATAGTACTAAATTATTTATGAAATATATATAAATTTAAAAATAAATAAAATTTATTAATAAATTTTTAGGTACTAAACACTCAATTTTTAATTGACATTTTATTCTTTAAAAAAGATGTTTAAATCAAATATGGTATTTGTGAGAAAATACATTAATTTTTTTATAAAATTATGAAAATTTATTAAATAAAAAGAACTTAATTTTTTAAAAAATTATATCAAAATTTATATTAGGTGAAATTTTTGGATTTTTCTAAAAAGGTCTAATGTTCAGTGAATAGTGAAAATTTCCGGGTTTTTAATTACTATCATTTATTTTCCTAAAATAAAATAATTTAATGTTATAGTATATTTTATATTTTTAGATAAATTTAAATATAAAAAATTTTATTTATAATAATATTATTAATTTCTATTTATTCGTTAATTTTATTTATTTTGGTATTTGTTTTTTTATGCATAGAAATGTTATTTTCTACAAATACTATTTAAGATCAAAAATATTATCCATTTTAATTATTTAAAATAACTCCTAGTAAAAAAATATTTAATTTAAATTCATATATTATATATCTTTTTATATGAATTTGAATTTATATAATGATGATTTATATGAATAGTTTTAATATAGGATTATTTATTACTTGAAAATACAATTCTTGAAAAATAGTTTTTTACGATTTTGTGTATAAGTTTGAATTTAATTCTTCCAATTATATGATTTAAACATTATAAAATGTTTTTTAAATAATATTAATTAATATTATTTTATACTGTCAACTTTCATTATCATCATAATTAATATTAAATACATTATAAAAATATAGTAATCGTTGTTAAAAACTATAAAGGTATAAGTGAGTATCCATATAAGTAAATTTAATAACTTGTTTAAAAGTTGTTTTCTTTTTAATTTATTACATTTTTTGAGACCACATAACGGCTCCAATCTATTATTTATCAATTTTGGATGCACTTTTCTTGATAATATCATCATATTGTTGACTAGTTTTGGGTGTTTACAATAAAAGTCCCTCTCACTTATAAAAGGTCACATCCTCTCTTATCCATTACAAAAACAAAATGAATTCTATTTTAGTGAATAATTAATTAAATAAATTCATTAATTACCTACCTTTTCCCAATAGAACTTGTTTTGATCATAAATCCAATCAGGGAAGGCATTGTGTATAATAAAAATGAGGTTGTCTGAGGAAGAATTATCATTCCTAACTGAGCATTTTGTGGTTTATTCTTCCACCTACATAAAAAATTATTAATAAATTATGATATAATAAATTACATATTTTTAATATAATTAAATTTTATTATAATAATATAATAACCTACATCCCTCTACTCTTCAATCAAATGGAAAATTAAAGCATTATTCGTGTGTTAGATGGAATATATCCTCACAAATAGATATAATTAATCTTCAATCATCACCTATAATGGATGATTATGATGATGTATGTGATGTATATATATGATATTAATAATATTTTTTTAATTTTTTAAAATCAATATAACATATACATTCATACCATACCAAACATTGTAAAATTATAACATCATTTGTTCGTTTGGCGGACTACCACCTCACAAAGTGAAGTGATTCATTTTCCATAACCACATAACTTGTATTGACTAATAAGAAATGATTATCTATGATTATGTGGGTATTCCAAAAGGTTTTTTGTGTTACGTTATGATTATTGGGGTTACATTTCACTACTATGATTTATCCCATGTTATGAAATTATGATTTCTTTTGCAGGTTAAGATTTCTAAAAGGTATGTTCTTATGTATATGATGTGATTGATATTTCTTTTTTTTTACCCTTACTGAGCATTTGAGCTCTCCCTTTTGTATGTTTTCTTTCCTCTGGTAAGGAAGAAGGTTATTAAGTAATATATGTCAAAAGGGAATATAGATATGATGAAATAAATGGGAGACATTGTAGACGCTTTATGAACCAGTTGTTTATGTTTCCCAGTTTCTAAAGACATTATACCTATACGGTACTTTCCGGGTTTTGTTATATGTTATAATAAATGTTCTTCAATTCTGAAGTAATATAAATGTATGTAATGTATGGGTCGTTATTGTTGGTATCAGAGGAATGCTATAGTCAACCTTTGGAAACTATGATGTGAAATCCTTAGTAAGAACCCTAAGGATAAGTCTAAGAGTAGAACACAATCTTAGTGTTTTAGAAATGGCCATGAATAACCTAGGAAAAGACCATAAGTGTGAAATTTTATTCATGATTATGTGGTTTTCATATTATAATTAGTGTTTCTCACACTATTCTTCTTGGTTTTAGTCAATGGATGGAACCCGAAGGATTCGTGTTAATGCGGAATGTGACGGGCAATGCAATGATTGTCCCCCTGAGCAACCAAATGTTATGGGAGATGGAATTCAAAATCTTGTAGCCATGCTCACACAACTTTCTCAGGCTATGAATCATGAAGGACTTCC
The DNA here is from genome assembly GCA_963277665.1 of Viscum album. NCBI lineage: Eukaryota > Viridiplantae > Streptophyta > Magnoliopsida > Santalales > Viscaceae > Viscum > Viscum album. The sequence continues at coordinate 515,495,938 of OY728125.1, forward strand.
AAACGAGCAAAGGGAGGAGAAACATTCTGTTGAATCCTTAATGAGATAGCATCCACCATCATTTAGCGGTCTACTGATCCATTAGTTGCTGAACAATGGATTAGTACTACTAAAAATATATTTTCAGTTCTTCAATGTTCTGATAATGATAAATTCATCTTAGGAGTTTATCGTTTGGAAGGTGATGCTGATCAATGGTGGAATCTTATTAAGAATACGAGGCAAAGGGATGAAATTGAGTCCATGGAATGAGACAAGTTCAAGAACTTTTTTTTCAATAAGTACTTCCCTCGTATTCTCCGAACAAAGATGGAGAAAGAGTTTCTTGAACTGAAGAAAAATGATGATGAATCTGTTGGTACCTATTACAAGACTTGCATGGTACGCTTCTGGTATTATTATTCAACCTGAGAGTAAGATCGATCAATTCTTTAGTGGCTTAAAACTAAGTCTTTGAAGGGTGTTAGCAATAAGGGACTTCAATAGCTACGAGGAAATCGTTCGATTTGATCTCAAAGTCGAGATGGAGATTGGAGTAACCCATCAATCATATGGGTTTGATAAGAAGAGGAAAATGGAATTAAAAGGAAAATATAAAGAGCACATTGAAAAGGAGATGAGTTTTCCCTTATTCTCAAAGTGTGGAAAGAAACATGGAGGGAGTTGTCTTAAAGGGACAAGTAAATGTTTCAAATGTGGAAAGGAATGTCATCTGGCATTTGAATGCCGCAATGATGGGATGAAGATGTCTAATGATGCAAACAAAGGAAGGGATACACAGAATGAACCTACTACACTTCAATGTTTCAAGTGCAAGTAGATGGGGCATTATTCCAATAAATTCCCAAATCCAAGTGTTGATGATGATGGTCGACGTCAACAAAATCATAAGGATAAAGAAAATGGAAAGTCACATGCAATTTCTATCAGCGATGTGGAGTATGATAACGATGTGGTGAAAGGTACACTTATCATCCACTCTAAAGTAGGAAATGTTTTATTTTATTCTGTATCCACCCACTCTTTTATTTCTAAAAGAATTTTCTAAGGGTATCTCCATATTACCTCAACAATTAGATTTTGAGTTAGCTGTGACAAAACCTAATGGCACAACAGTCGCATCAAAATTTTATAATTCTAATCCGATCAAAGTTTGTGGGAAAGTGCTTAATGAAAATCTTGTGATCCTTCCTATAGTGGAATTTGATTTGATTCATGGAATGGATTGGCTTTCTTTATAAGAAGCTCATATCAATTGCCAAAGAAGGGAAGTCACATTTCATATTCTAGATCAATCTATGATCGTCTATCAATGCAAGGATGAACATAACCTTCCAGTGGAAATTCCTTCTACCTTATGGGTCTTGATTCCAATAAATGAAGGTTATTTATCTCAAATGATTGGTGAGAAACTCACGATTAAGAATATGCCCATTGTACGGGAGTTTTATGATGTCTTTGCGGAGAAATTACTGGGTCTTCCACCAAATCATGAAGTCGAGTTTTCAATAGAACTCGTACCGCGTGCTTTGCATATTTCAAAGACACCTTATAGAATGGCCCCAATTGAGTTTCAGGAATTGAAGAAGCAACTGCAAGAGAATCTTGATAAGGGATTCATACGCCCTAGTGCGTCACCTTGGGGAGCACCTGTTCTATTTGTTAAGAAGAATGATGGATCAATGAGAATCTGCATTGATTATTGAGAACTTAACAAGATCACTATCAAGAACAAATATCCTCTCCCACGCATTGATGACTTATTTGACAAACTACGCGGAGCTCAATACTTTTCCAAGATTGATCTTTGTTCAGGGTATCATCAATTAAGGGTAAAAAGGGAGGACATACCAAAGATGGCTTTCCGTACAAGGTATGGACACTATGAATTTATAGTGATGCCATTTGGTCTTACTAATTCCCCTGCTATATTAATGGATCTGATGAATAGAGTGTTTGGAGACTATCTTGATCAGTTTGTGGTAGTCTTTATAGACGATATTCTTGTCTATTCAAAGAGAAAGGAAGAACATGAAGATCACTTGAGAATTATATTGAAGACCCTGAGAAAGGATAAGCTTTATGCCAAATTTACCAAGTGTGAATTTTGGATTCAAAAAGTCGCATTTTGGGTCACATAGTCTCAAAATAGGGGATATCTGTGGATCCAGAAAAAACAGAGGTTATCGAAAGATGGTCGAGAATAACAACAGTGATTGAGATCCAATTATTTCTTGGTTTGGATGGATATTATTGATGTTTTGTGAAAGATTTTTCACGATTATCTAATCCACTCACCAAGTTGACTCGGAAAGGAGTTAAGTTTGTTTGGACTGAGGAATGTGAGCAGAATTTCAAGGAGTTGAAAAGAAGGTTATCCAGTGCACCTGTGTTCACACTGCCTTGTAGTGGAGAAAGGTTTGTGATCTATAGTGATGCATCCAAGAAGGGATTGGGGTGTGTTCTTATGAAAAATGATATGGTGATAGCTTATTCCTCATGAAAGTTGAAAATCAATCGGCAAAATTACCCAACATATGATTTGAAGTTAGCTGCGGTAATCTTTGTATTAATGATTTGGAGGCATTATCTTTATAGAGAAAGGTGTGACATTTATACTGATCATAAAATTTTAAATTATATTTTCACACAAAAGGAGCTGAATATGAGTCAAAGAAGATGGTTGGAGCTGATTAAGGATTATGACTGCTCAATCCATTACCACCCTGGGAAAGCAAACAAGGTGGAAGATGCTTTAAGTCGACAAGACCATGCCAGTTTATCGATGATGAGGATCACAAAAGATCCAATATTTATGGATTTACAAAGGATGTATCTAGGAATTATAATGTAAGGGGAAAAATCATATCTTTCTCAAATGAATGTTCAACCATCTATACATGTGAAGATTAAAGAGGCACAGAAAGAAGATGTCGAGTTAACAAAGTAGGTGAGAAATGTTCCTGAATTCAACTTTGATTGTGATGGGATAATAAAGTTCAGGAATCGGTTTTGTGTTCCTCCCATCCCGGAATTAAAGAAGGAGCTACTGGATGAGGCTCATAGTTCTTCATTCTCTATTAATCCTGGAAGCACGAAGATGTATAGGGACCTGAAAGAGTACTTCTGGTGGGATGGAATGAAAAGAGATGTTGATGAATATGTCTCTCGATGTTTGGTTTGTCGGCAAGTTAAACCTGAGAGATAGAAGTCTAAGGGGATGTTACAACCATTACCCATACCCGAATAGAAATGGGAAAACATCACTACGGACTTTGTCACAGGACTTCCTAAAACATCCAAAGGCAATAATGCTATCTGGGTCATAGTGGATCATCTTACAAAGTCTACACACTTCATCGCTATTAGAGAGGATTTCTCTCTGGATCAGCTTGCCAGGATATATGTGAAGGAAGTGGTAAGATTGCATGGAGTACCAATTTCTATTATATCTTATCGGGATCCGAGGATTACGTCGATGTTCTGGCGAAGTCTTCAGCATACTCTGGATATAGAGTTGACTTTCAGCACTTCCTATCATCCTCAGACAGACGGTCAGTCTGAGAGAAAAATTCAAACCCTATAAGATATGTTGAGAGCTTGCTCTATGGATTTAAAAGGTGCTTGGGATCAACACCTAAATTTGGTGTAATTTTCTTATAATAATAGATTTCACTCCAGTATTCAGATGGCTCCTTATTAATCTCTCTATGGAAAGAAATGCAGGACTCCAACTTGTTAGGATGAAGTTGGGGAATGAAAGCTATTAGGACCTGATCTCATTGGTGAAATGGCAGAAAAGGTCAGATCTATTCAACAACACATAAGAGAAGCTCAGAGTCGACAGAAAAGTTATGCCGACAACCGAAGAAAAGACCTAGAGTTTTAAGTGGGTGAGAAAGTGTTCTTACGAATATCTTAATGGAAGAGAGTGATGAGATTTGGAAAGAAGGGGATGTTGAGCCCTAGATATATCGGTCCATTCGAAATACTGGATCATGTTGGGAAGGTAGCTTACTGATTGGCGCTTCCACTAAATCTCTCTCAAGTACACGATGTGTTCCATGTATCTCTCCTGAGAAAGTACATACCTGATCCTTCACATGTACTCAGCTCAGAAGTTGTACCACTAGAGCAAGATCATTCTTATGAAGAACAGCCCATAGAGATTCTAGATCGTAGTGAAAAATCCCTACGAAACAAGACCAATCGCTTGGTGAAATTTTTATGGAGGAACCACCAATTACAAAAAGCTACATGGGAGCTTGAGGATATAATGAGGGAGAGGTATCCTCATCTGTTTGTTAGAAAATGACGAATTTCGAGGGAGAAATTCATTTTAAGGGGGGTAGAATGTAACACCCGAGACTTTTTATGTGAAATATTTTGTTTTTATGTTACATAAATCATCAAAGGAATCTTTCAATACACACAACACTAGCTTGGATTGCTTTACACGCAACCGCGATCTTCCTCGATATCTTGTGTCGTACAGAATACAGAGTTTCACTAAACAATGATATGCTATTAAAATATTATGAAAACTAGCCAGTATGAATAGTAATAACCACTTTTAGAAATTTTATAAATTTTATTTTTCAAAATGGACTTCATTTTTGGATTCATAATATCGAAATTAGCCTAGGGTGAAATTTTGGTATTTTTCTGAAAACTTTCAATTTTTGATGAATAGTGAAACCACTAAGTGGTAGTTAAAAAACAGAATTTTTCATAAAACATAATTTTACTACTTCTGTGAGTGGAATTTCAAAAATCCGAGAAACACGGTTGATTTCAGTATGTAAAATGTGGTTCAATGAGATGAAAATAAGTTTTTGGTGAATAGTTACTTTTTACTTTTTTTTACCACGGTTAAAAGTAAATAGGCTAATTAAGGGTAAAAATGATATTATTATTACCCTAACACATGTCCTAATTCTATTGGAATAGTGTAATTAGACCAAAAACAGCCTTAGGAATAAAATATTACCATTTAGTACCACATGGATTAGATTAGGACTTTTATTATTAATTTATTTAAAGAAAGGTTAAAATAGTTAAAATCAATGTTTAATAAGTAAATCATTTTTAATAAGGGATTATACATAATATTAATTCGACTATAAATATTCATTAGAAATCTAAAAATATTTCCTACATAATGTTGTTTTATTTGTAATTTTTATACATTAAATAGTTTAATTTATTTATGACACAATGATGATGCAGTAATTATCTTATTAATGAAATATTGACATTAATGATGTTATAAATACACAAATAAATGTAATTTGAGACATTTTATGAATAAATCTAAATTTATAGGTTAATATGACATGTTATTATTGATATACGTAACTTGGTTCGAACTAATCATTCTGTTATGATTTTCACAAAAATCAATTACTAAATAGTGTCAAAACTGTCATAAAATAGTTTTTAAAACAAATATTATATTATTACTTGTTATTTTATTCCTAAAAATATAAGGTTAGGCCAAATGACTTATACAAGGTTATATAGTTTAATAATAAACAACTTGGGGTTCGTTTGGCTTGATATAGTTGGTTTATTAACCTTATAGTGTAAGAAAACAAGAAGACACAGTAAAAGATAAATTATCTAACTTAAAGTTAAATCTAAATGATAAGGTTAAATTTTATACCTAAACTTGTCTAAATTATATTTTATGAGCGTATTGCGTCCCCTACACACCTTATCTTCGAAATATATCAATTTCGAGCTATTAAAAATCGGATTTGACTTTATAATAAAATAATATTTTTAGTTTTTCCAAAGGATCCCCTCTCCTCCCTTATAAAAGGGAACCTCCTCCCCCTCTTCCTCACACCACTTTTGAGCCTTAAAGATCTGCCAACCCCTCCCAATTTATTCTCTCCACTTCCCTAGAAACATCCTAGAGGTTATCTTCTTCTTTAAAGACCTATTTTAGTGCCCTAAAAGGAGGTCTCAAAGAAGAACTTTAACGAAGAGTTAATGTTCGTTACCGATTCTTTCATCTTTATTTCTTCTTCCACTTCTTCTTCTTTAGTTGTTTCATTATGAAGTAATAAAATCAGTATCACTCATATAATTATATGTTATTATATGTATGAAACAACCCTATTTCACCATCTATCCATCCTATGGAAAAAGAAATCACCGCGCGTGCGTACGTACGCAATACCGTCTCCACACCGTGGTGTAATCTATTTTCCACCACCACCTTACTTGGATAGGTATAATGGTATAAATAATGACTATAAATGACTATTATAAAGTGATATTGACTCTGAAATAGTATACATACACTCAAATACAATTCCACGAGCATAGGAACGATATCATCACTCGTGCGTACGTACGGAATATCGTCTCCACGATGTGATGTGACTCGTTCTACATGATCTTCTTTTCATAATGATTATATAAATTAATTTAATGAATTAATATGATATATATGATAGTAATATCATTCTGGAAATGAGGTATCTACAACCTAAAGATAAGAATAAGAATTTATTCGTCAAAACACGCATAAGAACAAAAAGTAATAAACATCTGAATAACAAGTAGTAATGAAATATTACTAATAAGAAGATAAGAATATGACCATATATGATATCATAAACATAATTATGATTCTTGAATAATTCAATAACATTATTTAAATCATTATACAGGAGGTTCAGACACTTACGAAGCAAATCGGACCTAAGGTAACCGAAATATCACAATCTCACTTTTATCCGAGATTGTTTATACTTTGGAATTTACTAGGGTGTATTTTATCATCCACATCCATGTTTCCTCAATATGTAATATTTATATACTTCTACAATAGTTTATATTCAGTTTTACCCTTCGGTGAGTTTTTTTGTAAAATATATGAAAGGAATCTTTTGTCATTTTTCGTACGAGGTACTTTTTGACTTTTCCGACAAAAGTACGAGAAGAATTTTTTTTAACTTATACGACATGAATGGATTTTTAAAACATTATTTACAAGAAGCTTCCTTTTCAAGTTTTCATGTTTATTTTTAATCAACTACTTTTAGTTTAAAATTGTATGACATGTTAAGAAAGGAAAAAACAATTTGAAGTAGAAAGGATATTTTCCTCAAGAACGGAGTTCAAGTGTTTTATCAAAATTATTTTCCATCTAAGATAATATAGGGTTCTGTTTTTATCCCTATTATTTCATTGATTATATTATGTTGTGATGTAATTATTTTTATGAATTCCTTTATCTTCTATGAATTGTTGTATGATGTCATGTTGTTTAAGAATCCCATTTTTATTACATGGGTAATGCTCCGATGTATGGTTTATGATTTTGCGGCACACATAAGAATGGTATCATTATGAGATGGGTGTGACCTATATATCCCCCAAATTAATTGGGTAAAGATTTTATATCTCATGAGATAGACATGGCTGGAACGGTAGGTTATACCGGTTAAGTGAAACAGGACTGAAACGAGGAGTGAACTCGGTTCAGAAAGGGACTTTGTCCACTAAGATAGTCTTGGCAATGAGTCTTGACTAATAAGAAATGATTCTCTATTATTATGTATGTATTACACAAGGTTTCATGTTTTATGTTATGATTATTGGGATTACTTTTCACTAATATGATTTATCCCATGTTATGAAATTATGATTTCTTTTACAGGTTAAGATTTCCAAAAGTTATGTTCTTATGTATATGATGTGATTGATATTTCTTTTGTTTACCCTTACTGAGCATTTGAGCTCACCCTTTTGTATGTTTTCTTTCCCCATGTAAGGAAGAAGGTTATTAAGTAAGATATGTCAAAAGGGACTATAGATATGATGAAATAAATGGGAGACAATGTAGATGCTTTATGAACTAGTTGTTTATGTTTCCTAGTTTCTGAAGACACTTTACCTATACGGTCCTTTCCTGGTTTTTTATATGTTGTAATAAGTGTGCTTCAATTCTGAATTAATCAAAATGTATGTAAAGTATGGGTCGTTATAAAAATGGTTGTACAGAATTAAATTTATATTATTTATTTTACATATTTTAGATTACATGGTTTTAATGTTAATTAGGGTACTTATAGTGAAGTGAAATTATTATATATATAACCATAGTGATAACTGTTTTTATAATTGGTGGATTTGATTACAAATAACACATTTTGCTTTATTACCTAATACCATTTGTACAAAAGGATCATAGAAACAAAAATAAGATATATAATAATCTGTTTCATCCATAACACAAATGATTTCATGACCATAATTAACAATAATAATATAAATTGATAAATTGTTGTCCTTGAATCTGCTAAATTAGCACATCTCAAATGATGCTTTCATTTCTTTCTAATAAAGGGTGATGAATGGAGAGAAGGTAAAAAATATCCCATAATCATGAAAACATTCTATTACATGTATGTTACTATAATCATCATACTATTATGAGGAAGGGAGGTGAGGAATGAAATAAAAAGAAAGAGAACTTAAAAGAAAAGAAGGAATTTGAAAGAGGAATTTATCTCTTGAGACTTACTCCTTTCAAAACCTCTTAAGGGGAGAGTTTTTGGTATTTGGAAGATTCTAAGATATTTTTGACATGGGGGATGATCTTGGGAAGAGATTTGGAAGAATAATGGAAAGGAACATGGATTGAGAGGAGTGAAGGGAAGAGGGAGTGAAGGGGGGTTATAGTGGAGGAGTGGAGGGATTTCATAATATTTTAATCATTAATTTATTATTTCCCCACAAGACAAGAAATAGTAAGTATACCATTACCAATAATAGTAATTTTATCATGTGATGCCGAACCATGTATGATTACATTATCAGAACATCATCAATTACTCAAAAAATCCCTTATTTAGCATTTATTGTAAATTATCGTATTTTACTAATCATCAAAAATTCAAGTATTTCAGAAAAATCCCAATGATTCACCCTAACCATTTTTTGTTGTGTAGAATCCAAAACTGTAGCCAAATTTTCAAAAATACTTTTCTAATTATTATTATTTTAATATTTAATTAAAATCATAATTTATTATCAAAACCAGTTTTAAAACACTCATTAACAAATTCTAAAATATATGTATATCATACTTCCAACTTGAATATTATTTTAATACTATCATAGGGGTGTTTAAAATTCATTAGTGTATATCATTATTCATATTGGTTTGTAACTATTCATTATGGAAGGTAATTATTCAAAAAAAAATTATTTTTTCATTATCAGACTCCAAATAACATATTAATTACAACTGTGTATGCAAGATTTTTGAAATTCCATACATAGAAGTGACAAAATTATGTTTAAAAGTAACTTAGAACATATTAGTCCATTATGTTGTTTTTTCATGTGATTTTATGACATACTAATGAGAAGGAAATTTCCATTGAAAAACATTGGGTTGTTACATTCTTCCCCCTTTCTGAAATTTCACCCTTGATATTTCATTTTATATTCTAAGACAAAAACAAGTGTGGGTACTTTTCCTTAATTGCTTCCTCCAGTTCCCATGTTGCTTCTTCGTACTTATGGTTTTTCCATATTACCATAACCAGATGTGTAGTCTTGTAGTGTAGAACATTGTCTCTACTATCCAAGATCTTCACTGGATTCTCCTTGTAAGAGAGATCATCATCCAACTATTCCACCTCTGAAGAGAGTATATGTGAAGGGTTTGGTATGTACTTCTATAAGAGGGATACATGAAATACATCGTGTACTTTCAACATCGTAGGTGGAAGTTCCAATTGATATCTCACATCTCTAACTCGATCAAGGATCTCGAATGGGCCAATGTACCTGGTACTTAACTTACATTTCTTTCCATACCTCATGACCATCTTCCGTGGAGATATGCATCGAAATAAAATGTCTCCAACTTCGAACTCAAGGTCAAATCGTAGGTTATTTTCATAACTCTTATGTCTACATTGGGCTGCCTTGACATGCTGCTAAATGGTTTTCACCTTCTCCACCATTTCTTCGACCATTTCAGGTCCTAGCTTCTTACGCTCAGCAGCTTCATCCCAAAATGTCTGTGTTCTACACCTTTTTCCATAACTGGATTCATAGGGTGCCATTCAGAAGCTCGAGTGGAAAATTTAGTTATAGGAGAATTCAACCAGTGTAAGTTATTGTTTCCATCATCCTTTTAATTCCATAGAACATGATATCAACATGTCTTCCAGTTTCTGAATAGTTCACTCAAACTGTCCATCAGTTTGAGGATGATAGTCCGCACTGAAGTTCAGTTCAGTGCTCATAGCATGCTGGAGACATTTCTAGAACTTCGAGGTGATTCTTGGATCATGATCTGATAAAATAGATAGTGGTACTCCATGGATCCTTACCACTTCATTGATGTAAATCTGTGATGGTTGATATAATGAGTAGTCCTCTCAAACTACGATAAAGTGAGATGTCTTCATTAGATGATCCACAATGACCCATATAGCATTGTTTTCTCTAGATTTATTTGGAATTTCAGTGAGAATGATCGTGGTAATGTTCTCTCACCTCAATGCTGGTATGGGTAGTGGTTGAATCATACGCTTAGACATTTGTCTCTCACCCATCACTATCTAACATACGAGGCATTTTGATGTATAATCGGAAATCTCCCTTTTCATAATGTCCCACCAAAAGTTTTCTCAGAGATCTTGATACATCTTTGTGCTCCCTAGGTGGATAGAGATGGTCAAGCTATGTGCAACATTCAATATATCCTTCTTTACCTCTAGATCAGATGGTACACATAATCGTGTCCCAAATCTTACAAATCATTCCTCTTCAATTTTGAAATCGAAGGATTTTCCATTTTTTATAGCTTCCACCCTTTTCTAAATTACAACATCTTTTGTTTGATAATCCTTTATTTTATCCAAGAGGGTGGGTTGAGAAATCATTTTCTAAAGCATTGATAATGTTCCTCCATTAATGATTCCCATGTCTTTCCTTTGAAAATCTAAGAAGATTAGATCCTTTTCAATTTTCATTATTGATAAAGATGTAGGATCCTTTCTACATAGAGCATCTTCCACCTTGTTTTCCTTATCAATATGGAAGTGGATTGAGCAGTCACAATCCTTTATGAGAACTATCCATATCTATGGGTGCATCTTAATCTCTTTATGTGTTAATATATATTTTAGACTCTTTTTGTGAGTATATATCTCAAATTTCTCCCCATAGAGATAATGCCACCAGATTTTCAACCCAAAAATCACTGTCTCCATCTCCAGATCATGCATAGGATATTTTTGCTCATTTATTTTCAGATACCTTAATGCATAAGCTATCACTTTATCATTTTGTATTAGCACACATCGTAAGCCTTTCATAGAAGAATCACTATAAAACACAAAGAGTTTTCCACTTGAAGGATGTGTGAGTACTAGTGCAGTGATAAGCCTCTTTTTCATCTCTTTGAATCAGTCTTCACAATCCTGTGTCCAGAAAAACATTTCTCCCTTCCCTGTCAGCTTGGTCATTATGTTTTCCAATCATGAAAAGTTCTTCACGAATCGTCAATAATACCCAGCTAGACACAAAAACCTACGGATCTCTATTACAGAAGTTGGTCTGGGCCACTTTTCAATTACCTTCATCTTGGAAGGGTCCATGGATATCCCCTTGTTAATGATAACATGCCCCATGAATAATACTTCTTCCATCCATAACTCACATTTACTATACATTGCATAAAAACACTCCCTTCGAATTTTCATTAACATAGTTTTCAAATGAACCACATGTTCCCACTTACTCTTGGAGTATATCAGAATATCATCAATAAATACCACTACAAATTTTTTGATGTAATCTCTAAATACTCTATTCATTAAATCCATGAAAATTTCCGGAGCATTAGTGAGTGCGAAGGGCATCACTTTGAATTCATAGTCTCCATATCTCGTTCGAAAGGAATACATGTGAATATCTTCTTTCCACAACTTTAATTACTGATATCTCAACTGATGGTCCACCTTAGGGTAATAACTGGACCCATGACATTGATGGAACAATTCATCTATCCGTGGAAGGTGATACCTCTTCGTTATCATGATTTTATTGAGCTCATAATAATCAACGCAGAGGTGTATTGATCCATCCTTCTTCTTGATGAAGAGGAATTGATAACCCCATGGTGAAGCACACGGGCATATAAAACCCTTCTCCATATTCTTCTGTAACTGCTTCTTCAGCTCTTTCATCTCTACGATGGCCATTCGGTAAGGTGTCTTTGAGATTGGCAGAGATCCAGGGATAAGTTCAATTGAGAACTCAACCTGTCGGTCCGGAGGAAGACAAGGCATCTCTTCAAGGAATACATCTGTGTGATCCCTCATAATGGGCATGTATTCATGTATGATTATTTCCATTATCTAAATCATTTGTGATAGATATGCTTTCTCATAAGGAAAAAATATCATATCATGAGATGATGATTCTAAATGAGATTCATATTCCTCCTTACATTAGTAAAGAATTGGAGGATTCATAGGGATGTGAGTAGTGATCTACCATTCCTGACAATTGATGTTGGCCTTGTACAATGATAGCCAATCCTTGCCCGAGATTGCATCGAACTACACTAAAGGAAGTATGACGAGATTTTTTGGGAGGTTCAGTCTACAAACATTAACCGGGGTCGAGTTATAAACCATGGATTCAATAATTTCCCCTTTCACTATTCTCACAGATATTTTTTCCTCCAAATTGTGAGTGGGGTTTGAATTGTTCTACTAAACATTCAAGATATGAATGAATTCGAAGAACCAAAATCAATTAATATGTTCACTATTCGTGAATAAATAATAAGCGTACTTGTCACCACATCAATGTTTGGCTCCACCTTAATAGTAGTGATAGAATAAGTCCTTCCTTGTTTCCTTGGAGTTTTTTGTTGATTGCCTCTAAAAACCCTCAACTTAGGGAAATTGTTCACACAATTACCATGCTCCTTGAAGTTGTAACACTTCACTGTATTCTGAGTGTTGATCTGAGCCTTCCATTATTCTTCAACATTATAGGTATTTTTCATATATCTTCGGAATTTTTTGGCCAAATGATCAGACATTGTGATTTTAATGTAATTGATGGTTCCCATAATTCAGTTTCCAGATGCTTCTTCCCACAATAATTCCAAAGGGGAATGTGAGGCTTTTTTCCATCATGAGATTTTTTTGATGAACTGCCCATGATGTCCTCTATTTTCCACATCTTATCACTAGGCCCTGAGACCACTGAGAGTCTCCAATATCCATTTCAACCTTGAGGTCACAATGTAAAATCTTATCATAACTGTCGAAGTCTCAAATCGCCAACACTATTCGTAGACTCAGTTTTAGTCCACTAAAGAATCAATCAACCTTGCATTCCATGATCATGACAATTCTAGAGGCGTAGCTTGAGATCCTTGTAATGTTTGCTTCATACTCCTGGATTGTCTCATCTTCCTTCTACATGAGTCCAAGGAACTCTCGTTACTTATTGAGATGGATGATTTGAGAAAAATATTTGTGGAAAAAAATCCTCTTGTGTTCTTCCCAAAATATGGAATCAATTTATTCTTCGTGATTTATATTCATGATCAGTGCCCACCACTGATTAGCTTCCCCATAAAAATGGTAGACCGGAAGTACAAGTTTCTCTTCTTCCGAGCACTAGAGGACCAAGAATATATTTTCAATGGAGTAACTCTATTTTTTTATTAGGTGGGGATCAAAAAATTTGCTAAGCATAAGAGGCCTTTGTCGCATGAAGGATTCTATGACAACTTTCTTTTTCCTTGGAGGAGGAGGACGTCCCACCTGATTCAAATTCTTATTAATAACTCGAGCTAGCTGAGAATGTACTGCCATGATGTTTTGAGCACCCACTCCCATCATATTAGGCATATCATTAGTGAAATCATAAAATTTTCAATCACATTGTTTTTTGGAACATGTTCTTCTATTTCCCCACATTAACTAAGAAAAATAACGAATCATTAGAGTCCTTGAATACTTAGCTATTGTGAAAAAAAGGAAACATTGAACATAAAAGTATAAACTTATAATGAAGAATTATATCCCAAATTGTGATTCCTTAGGTTTAAATTCAGGTTATCCTCGATATATTTCATAACATATATTGATTGGGATTATTCTTCTCCCTTAATAATGGTTTTTACTAAGCTCTTGAATCTACCAAAGAATATCCCCCGGTTTTATCATAACCAAGAGTCCATCAAGGCCCATTTCGTTCACTAGTTCTCATTTGAGTCTTTATCAAAGTGGTTTTTTCGAGTATTACCCCTAGATACATCGGTGCTAGAGCCGCCTCTACCTTCTTGTATCCAGATAGGGGTGTATTTTCCTGATAAACCGCATAATCAATACACCCCAATATTCAGGAATGTTTTTTAATACATAGTATCATCCATATGGTTCTCACTATGGTTCTCTATTAATAATCACTAAAAATAACTATATCATCCTCCCATAACAACTATAGTGACCCAAGCCTTTTACATATAACATTTCTTGATTTTAAGAATAATTAATCAATAGAGTACACGCTAACGATCGTTATGTCTAGTGTCTTGGAAGACTAGGTACATAAAACAAAAAACATGGGGAAAATAAAACACATCTTTATTTAATCTTCGTAATGAGCTCCTAACTTAATTTGACCTCTTACATCTGAATATGGTACCCTAGGGAACACATGAACAAAGGGATGAGCTGAGAAGCCTAGTTGGGGAATGAACATAAGGATACATCTTAAGCACATGAGTTAGGAGGCATGACATATTGATGTCCAAATCATGGAACATATGAAATAATATCATCTAATAATGGGATCATATAAACATGGAATCATATAAATGTGGCAGAATCATAAAACATTTCGTTAGTATGGGTCAAGGCTAACTGCCAATCACATTTCCCATTTCAGTACGGGTGGTAGCTACCTGCCAACCCCGTTTCACATCACATCTCATGATTCTTAATGTTACTCAATGCATTGGGGCACTATCTTTGCACACACATATCAACATTTTCATTAATATTCTTGCCAAATTAATATTCATACCACATATACAATCATACATAATCAATAAATATTTCATTAACCAGTGGGCATATAATGAAAGTGTCCATGTAAGAAAAGAAATATAAAATACATGGGCGTTCATAGGGTAAAATAGGCATATAACATGGTAATTCATGTCAAACAGAAGTGAAAACATATGGGAAATGTATTTTAGAAACATTAACATTAAAATATTTTTTTGCGGTTTTAAAGAAAATACTATAAACCTTTATAAATAAAAAAAGAGGAAAATCAATTATATAAAACCATAATTTAATGAAGAATGATTTCCTTATAAAAGACTGATTTTATTAATATAATGACACCTTACAATAGATGATACAGTTCTCTTGAAATTGGGTATCCTATCTGGAAGTTCCCCTAAAATATGTTTGATTATCAGAAAGATCTCTGGGGGAATCATTTAGATACATGTATATCCCCAAAACAAAGTGATGAAATATGTAATGATAAATTAATCTTGTAAAACTAACCATAATTCAAAATACTCGCCTAAATAGATAAGATAACACCATTGTGATAGATAGATATGGGAAACTGAAAGAACAAAGAAGGTTCACGAAGAATTCGTTACAGTTTAATCGACATGGTGTTAGGTGTACTCAAGAGGGCATGATAAGAGAGAGAAGGGGTTTCTCATCACTTGTATATCATGAGGGATGTATGGTGGAGGTGAAAAAACATACCACACCATTTAGTATTTCCCATAAAAAGTCATATCATAGAGGAAAATCTCGATTAAGAGTGAAATGGAGAGAATCCCTTACCTTAAATCCATTGATGTTCTCCACTTATTATTAAAGACATGAATAAACAATTTAGGTTTATTAATTAATAATTCCACAAACTCTTCTATATTTTATTCATTTATTAAACCCTTTTTAGTTCATTCAAATAATTTTTCATTAGATACAAGGTTCTATTTTATTATTCGGGATTATTTGTTTACTTAGTTTTAAAGGATTAGTTAACTTATATTAATTTTCATCTAAACATGAAAAATGAAATTGGATGTCCATAAATGAAGTTATAATATTTAGTGAACTTACTGGAGATTATATTGATTTGATTTTAATTAGGTTAATAATACTGCAGTCGAATTATTATATATATAACCTCAGCGATAACCGTTTTTGATAGTCGGTGGATTTGATTACAATGAACACATATTGCATTATAACTTAATACAATTTGTACAAAATGATTATAGAACCATCAATAAGATATATAATAATATGGTTGAACCATAACACAAATGGTTTCATGACCATAACTAATGATAACAATTTAAATTGATAAATCGTTGTCATTGAATGTGCTAAATTAGCACATCTGAGACGCTTCTTTCATTTCATTCAAATAAAGGGTGAGGAAGGAAGAGAAGGTAGTGAAATATCCCATTAGCATGAAAAAATTCCAGTACATGTATGTTACAGGATTTATCATACTATTATGGTGAAGGGAGGTGAGGAAAGAAAAAAAAGAAAGAGAACATAAAAGAAAAGATGGAATTGAAAGAGGAATTTACCTCTTGAGACTTCCTCCTTTGAGAACCTATTAAGTGGAGTGGTTTTGGTATTTTGAAGAGGCTAAGAGAATTTGGACGTGTGTTAGGATCTTGGGGAGATATTTGGATAGAATAATGGCAAGGATCGAGTCTTGAGAGGAGTTAATATAAGAGGAGGTGTAGGGGGGTTATAGCGGAGGAGAGGATGGATTTTAAAATATTATAATAATTAATTTATTGTTTCTTTACTAGACAAGGAATAGTAAGTATTACATGACCAAGATTAGTAATTTTATCATGTGATCCGAAACCAAGTGGGATTACATCAGCAGAACATCATCAATGACTCAATAAATCCCCTATTTAGCATTTATTATAAATTATCATATTTAAATATTCATAAAAAATTCAAGTATTTCAGAAAAATCCTAAAAATTCACCCTAATTTTTTTTTCGATGTGTAGAATCTAATAATGAAGTCCATTTTTCAAAAATAATTTCCTATTTTTTTTATTATTTTAATATTTACTTAAAATCATAATTTATTTTAAAAACAAGTTTTAAAACATCAAATAATTTATTCTAAAATATAGGTATATTGTAATTATAACTTGAATATTATTTTATACTATAAATGGTGAGGTTGCTATTCATTAGGGTATATCACTATTCATAAGGGTATGTTACTGTTTATTAAGGTATGTTACTATTCACCAAAAATATGTTTCTCTTATAAGACTCCAAATAACTTACTAATTACAACCGTGTATGCCGTATATTTGAAATTCCAAACACAGAAGTGACAAAATTATGTTTCAAAGTCACTTAGCACTTAGTAGTCAATTATTTTGTGTTTCCATGTGATTTTATGACAAATTTAGGAGAGGGGAATTTCCATTGAAAACATTGGGTCGTTATAGTACATTGATTGGTGACACCTATATTCTTTAGAGCAAAGGTTATTACCTGGTAGCAGAGAGTACCTTACGGTGCCCTAAATGAGGCAGAATCTACATCCACATAGGACATTCATATTTGATTATATCCCAAATACCCATCCATGTTGAAGAGTTCCTGTAATCTAACATAGGCGTCGATCAATAGTTATTTCGCATTATGGGGGATATCATCCTTCGAATAAAGATGGTTGAGATCCTTGATGTTGATTCATACTCAAATATTTCTATTCTACTTCTTGACAGGAACCATATTAGATAACCACCTAGAGTTTAGGACTTCCTTGATAAAGTCAGATTTGATGACCTTATCAACCGCGTCCTTGAGAATGGAATCGTGAGAAGGTTTCATATTTCTATGTGGTTGTTTGAACTCGTGATGATTATCTAAGAGACCGAGAAAGTGGAGGATGACACGGGGATCTACCCATGTAATCTCGTCATAAATATTGGAAAATACAACATGATACTTCCTTATCATATCCATGTATTTCTATTTCAATTCCATAGGTATACCGGTGCTAATCAATATTGGTTTCAGATCTGTCTCATTACTAAGGTTCACCTGTTCCAATTCCTTGACCAATGTATAAACACCCTATTCAAATGCATAAGGAGAATATTCCTAATACAATTAATTATCTACTATAAGGGGATCATCCACAGGAGGAAGCACTTACAATATGACAAATCATGATGGGACACTAGTTACATCCTTAGTAGTGTTGGACAACGCATCAGGAGACTAGTTCACTACTGAAACCATGGTTTCGAAGTATGTCCACCCAATCCCATCTGTCCATCAACCCATGGGGCCATGTTTTATGATATCAAATTAATAGTGGTACATTGTCTTGATTCATTTTATCCCAGCCTAGTGAAAAATTCATGTATGACATATTATTGTTTCCATGCGGTGGAAATCTTGATACATTATATGAGAAGGGGGATCTGGGATCAATCGATCCTAATTTGTGTAATAATATAAGTTGATCTCACAGTGTTCCATAGACATTAGAATGTCCTTCCCCCTCATTATATAGAAAATGAAGCATTTCCTCATGTCTAGGTTTGGGGCCTCCAATATGTGAATTGGGAAAATATAGTTGTCATTTAGGTCTATCCACATAACGGTTATAGCTGTAGCATGTTCAACATTGTTATCTTGAATATGCATGTTCGTACTCTTATAATAGTAGGCATTTAAGTAGTGGGTTTCACAAGAGGAAAAGGGAGACATCACCTTGCAGTACACATACTCAAACATTAAGGGAGTACTTAAGAAATTGGTGATATGAGGATGAGACTATTGCACGAAGGTCGAGCCAATGTTTACCCATCAACGAGGTTTAAGTGGTGTCTTGTGAGGCATCCAAGAACTCAGTACAGAAAACAACTAGGCCACCAAACGGTCTTTTTAGGAGAGTCTGTCCAAAAACATTCTTCTTCATCCTATCATAACCATGAATTTTTAGGACAGAGGAACTCAGATCTGCCTCAGATAGTCCCATCTTGTGGAGTGTCCGGGTCAGGATAAGGTTGATCTCTGAGCTCGTGTCGATGAGAAAGCGGCAGACCTCCACACCATTGAAATGGCCAGGGATGTACAGTGGTAGGATGTGCCCTCTATAGGATAACCTACATATTCTCTAGAGAATGAGTGGATGGCCTAAAAATCTGCATGCTCAACTATCTAAACATGGAAGGATTCTACGCCTTATAGTTCTGTCTTAAACTATATGGGGCTCCGTAAAGCCTCTTTAAGGGATTTCGGCATATCCACAGACATGATGATTGAATCTATGATAAAGATTTTCACAAGAATTTTGGAAATATGATTGAGGATATCAAAAAATCATGCTTGGTGTACACTTCTACAAACAAGAGGTCGATCTCTGGTAGGAAGTTTGACGGGAAACACTGGTTGTACCTTAGGATTCTTGATGGTGCGGTGAATGCCCCATTGGACACCAGTCAAACCCCAGAGTGAATACTAAATAAGGTCTACATAACTAAGGTCTATCCATGTAATAATGTTAATTACCATATCACGGTCTTGGTGGATCTGTCTCATCAAGTAGCACAAACGGATGTGGATGGACATATGATGAAATAAGAAGAGATGGCTACACATGTTGAGCTCTGTTGTGGGCATACCATCTATTCTCAGTGGCATGAACATATTGGCTAGAATCACTGACTACTATATTTTGGTGATTTAGATACCCATGTCTTCATTAACACTAGTGTCAACTGGGGATGTTGGAAGGGTCTGCCTAGTGTTATCCATCGTTTGGGAACCATGTAAGGGTTTTACAGCATGACACTATTGACTAAAATATACCCCTGAGAATCTCTTAAATAATCCACCATCAGTGGGAATATTCTTGGGGAAATCTCCATCTTTGGGGGAATAAAATATCTTAGAGTACAGGATGAAGATGGAATTAGTGGGCTACAATTTATTCCCTTCCGTCGTCGATGCTTGACTTCTGGGAAGAGGAAGGATGAGATATTGACACATATGATCTTAATACTTGTAACAAGACAACTTCTGAAGGATCGTTTTCATTTAATCATTCACATATAATACCATGGGAATGGGAGACAAAGTCGTGATCCATCTAATAATTGTATTTTTGAGACCCACGATTATAATTCTACAGTCATTCACCCTTTCTATCACTGTCAGGATTTATAAACATTCCATCCACTTGTGTCAGGGTTAGACCCAACCTAACTATGTTTTTAACGACATGGTCTCAAATCTAGTTGATAAAAAAATATAACTACATGAGGGTTTGACCTCAGAAATGGTGATATGGTATGTTATTGACGCGGTAGGAGAGATCTACCACTTCAGGCTTCTTGTATTCAAACAACATTCAGATTCCATAGTCCAAGTCACCTCAGAAATAATCGAGGACCAAATCCTTGTTAAAAGAGTGGCTTTGATTACTTCTATCTAGAAAGGGAGCTCTGGGTTCCTAGATCTAACGAGGGGCTCGCAGAGCTTATCGAGGAGGTGGAACTTGATTATCTCGCCTATGTAGTGGAGGCACATTATGCGAGGGCACCAACCAATTCTAAGGCATGTGTTTCTGGTCCAGAGGTTATTCATGAGGTGTTGGACCATGAGAAATCTATGAAGATGGATCTACTGGTAATAACTCTATCTTCATAGGGGATTCTATTTGTGCAACAATGATGGGCTTGTCTATATAATCTTTTCTTTCAGAAACTATATTTGGCAATGGACTTGCCTACTTGGCTTGCTGCAAGAATTCCTCTAGATGATGGGTTTTGGTAGAGAAATCCTAAAATCCCTGCATGTAGTTTTGACTGATGAGATAAGGGACCAATTCAGTCTTTAAATTCCCCATCAACATCCTCAACAATTTCTCATAGGTTAGTGACATATCAAAGGAATATGTGAGGCCCTTCCACCTAGAGACAAAGTCTACAACACATTCTTTAGGCCTCTTCATGCACTTGAAGTGGTCATTAATGCTTTTATTCTTGTTCATGGAACTGAATTGGTTGAGAAACATCCTATGAAGATCCTATCAAACAACTATTGACTAATGGGTAGCTGGTTGTACCAAAAAATACACGGTCCCTTCCATTTTCTACAAAAAAACATCTGAGTTTGGAGACCTCGTACTGGACTGGAGTTCCCAGCATTGGTCCATAACATGAAATAAAGTGGTCCAGATACTAGAGAAGATCACTCGTCCCATTAAAGGGGGATAATTTAGGATCACTAAATCCTAGGGGTGATGTAATATCATACATCCATGCCAGATACGGCTTGTCATCCGGTGGATTGTCATCATTCAAGTATTTAGGGACTCAAGGAGAGTAATAAGTGCTTCCATCGGATCAGCTCGATATGTATTCTGATCCAAACGATGGTTCCTGGCCACCAATTCATTGGAAGGATCTTCCACGTGGTATGGAAGCCGAGTATCTCATGGATCAACTAGTGGAATTGCATGCAGAACAGCTAGGGAAACGACCTGTGGAGTGACTGGGGGTACCTGAGCTGGGTCTCGAGGAGGGTTACTAAGAAACTCGGTTAGCTTTTATGAGGCATATCATGCATGATTTCCATAAACAACAGCCTCTACAATGTCGATATGGGAAGGATGGTCATGGTTACTGGGGGGAAACTCTTCCAGGGGTGGTTATACATGCCCCTACTACCACGGTTGAGGATTACAGTAATCTGGTCACCGCTCCACAACACATTCGACAAGAAGTTCATTGACCGTCTTTTTATGTTCCACGAGATGTTGACAAAATGTATCCTTTTTCGTGGTGATATTCTATATTTTTCAATGAGTCATATGGGTCAAGGGGTTTGACCATCCAAGCATTCTCTTTACCTTTATTGGGGTCCCAACTAAATGAAAATAACTCTGAAGGTGAAGGAAGGCCCAGTAAATGTATCTGCAAGTGAGTAACCCTTCCAAAATGTTCCAAAATGTGTTACAACCCCATAAGAGGTATGTTCTATTTAATGATTCCTAGCTCAGTTTCTTATTCTAATGGGCCAGCCATGTTAACTGTGACTGTTCTTAGTGGCATATCCTCAATATCACATGGCAAGCCTGGTTGGTGCCAGATTGGACTGAAATGAAGGGAATCATACATCACCCAACCATGGATCTAGATGTGGGAAAAGCCTCCTTAATAATTCTACATATCTCTGTAATGCTCTAAATGCATCGTTATTGGAGGGTTTGATGATATTTTGGTGACTTTGGGCACTGAGCCACGAGGAACCTAGCTAAGTCAAGCATGCAGAATTGCTGGCCGATGTTGTCGAACTATTCTTGGGTCTTGGGATGAGATAATTGGTGATGAATATGATTGAAATGAATCATCCATAATTTCTATTAGAGGCACATAACCACTTCTAGGGCATGTAACTCCATAATAATGACATTTACTATTAGAATCATCTAGACCAACTCTATGAATTTTTTTCTGTGTAAATTTCCCACAAGCTTCTCGGATCAAACTCGGTATCTGATCCTTGATTGACCCATTATTATACATGGCCTAGTTGTGGGACTTGTAATGGATCTGAATTCTAATATTGTGCTTGTATACTAGCATTTGGGGAGCACAGATCACAAGATGACAAGCCGCCACATCCTGGGTAGTCCTCCAAAGAATTCACGGATTACGCCACCATATTCATATAAGACAGACTAATGACCACGGCTTCCTACACAGGGTGTGAATTCCTTGGTAGTTGTTCATGATATTTCCCATACTCTATTAGTCCGTATAACAACTCTTTGTGGTCTTTTATTGGAGTATAGAATGATCCTTTCTACGACAGAGAGGATTGCATGGCCAAACCCTGGAAAGAATCCCAATCTTTTTCCACTTGTATGTATCTTCTAAGGGGTGTTGGGATGTGTTGCACTTGAAATTCCTGAAGGATAATGATTATACACCATGTTCCTACCCATCCCCAGACGTAGATGTTCAAGGTGATATTTCCCTCACTGAATCACACCCCTCCTTAGAATCTGAAAAACATACCGTTTTGATTGCAGTTTGAATCTTCTCATGATTTTTCCATTGGCTATGGTGACCTTACCTACTGCCCCGAGTAGGTTCTACAAGAATGGGAAGGTTTTTGACAATGGGAGGTCCTCTGGGAATATTGTTGATAGAGTGGAGAGGGCCTCTGCCCACACCGGATGGGATATGAGGAGGGAATTCATATCGACTATTGTTGTTTCAAGGAGGACATGTTATCTAATGAAATGGGGGTATGAGTGGAACATGGGAAAATGTTTAATGGGACATGGGAGGACCTATTTATTTGATTTTTATGGGGCATTTAAGGCCTCCTATAGAGTTAGTAATCATATGGGGAGCGCCTCCATTTTGGATGGCTTTATTATGGGGAGGACCTTTGTGTTGATTTTCCCTAGTTGCAGTGGTACAAAGAGGGATTTATTACTAATTATACTGGACACTATTAGGGCATTTGTGATTGTCATTGATGAAGTGGGTAGGGCCTCCTCATTGGTGATTGTGAAATTTGGAGGACCTCTACCGGAATCAGTGAGTACATGGTGAGGGCCTCCATGCTATTGGGTTACTGGAAAAGGAATACCCTCACATTGAGAACCCGGTAACTAAGAGAAATTTTCATACCCAATTATAGGAGCACGAGTATGACCTTCATGATTAATGTCAATAATGTTTTGAGGGCCTCTATCGGGGTTGATGATGGTGGCATGTGGAGGACCTCTATACTGAATGAAGTAGTTGTGGACCTAAACATGTTCTGATACTAGTACGAGGAGGACCTTCGTACTAGATGTCATCATCCCGGGTCGGCAAGAAATGGATGTTGCTTCCCCAGGTAACCGAGAGAGCCAGATCAAAATGCTCACTAGATGACTCTTTCTTCATCACTGGTCGAGATTGGTAGTTTCCTTGCTATGCAACAGGGAGGTCCCCTACTAAATGATGATAGTGGTTTGATAGAGTGTTTTGGGGGTGGCTCGGTCCACTGATGTCACAGACGACAATTCCCCCTAGCGGGAATACTCTTGAGCTTTCACTTGGTGTTAAAGTTGGGTAAGCCAAACTATAGGAGACTGTGTAGGGGGACGAACCAATTTCTCTTGGGTTAGTAGGAACATCTAGTGATGGTAATGTGGCCAGCTGGGAGCCCCCCCTCAGCGGCTCCCTAGCTGATGTCATCTCCGGGTGGACTCGGAAATCCCTTACTTCTTCATCATAAAGGAGTGGGTCATAGGAGTGCTCTAAGGATAGGCTCCTGAAGCTATTGAAGGCCATTGTAGATATAATCATCACCCTACACGACCCTTGTGGGTGGAGACATTAATGGGTCACATAAGCCTATAGGTTCTGGTGAGCCATGTCCCTTGTAAGGATGACCCCTTCTAGGTCATATCATTCAAAAAGAGTATTGATCACCCTTATCTGAATAAATATAGAGGGCATGAGGTGGCATGGGTTCCCTGTTTCTATGGGTGTAGGATCCATCTAAGAGGATAATAATACATTGGAAATTTCATCATTAATATTTTCCTAGCCCCAACATTCACATGATAAAAATGATCGGTTTCATATAGCTTGAGCTTGCGTCCTGCAATGTTGGAAAATTCAACCATCACTACAGATAATTGGATGTTGATGCATAGTAACCCATCCTCGTGCAGTCTTCCATGGATTAATAGAAAGATCTGCACTTACAACATTGTAGACCATAATTCTCAATGATTAACTACCCCAATATTTGGTGAGTTTCAAGTCAGGCCCACTATTTCCTTGGCGGGACCTGGCACCAGATATTTGGATCTGGTGACATGATTATCTACTAATTTCACGAATTACACTAGTCTCTATATTGAATAGAATATTTGATTTTAGGTTCACAATATCTATAAATGATGCTTTTTTTAGGGTGCTCATTGTCATGATGTGATATGATGGTTGTTCCATTCATTCCCTCTTTTAAAAGGTAGGTGGAATGTGACACTTATTTACGGATGTTGGATCCATGATCGAAACGGAATGATGGGATGTCATTATCTCCTTCTGTGGAGTCATCCTTAGAAATCATTTCATAGTCCGAGTCTCCATCATTTATTTAAGATTTTGTTTGGGAATATCATTCCCTGGGACATATCATTTTGGTTAGTAGTTAATTACATATCTTATGTCAAAACATTCTATGGGGTCGTGTTAGGGAACCAACCTTCAGTTACATAAGTATTAACATTCAACATTGCTAGCGTGTCTGGATGCTGGAACATAAATACACCCAGATTTATTCCCCTTATGATTGTGCTTCTCGAGGGTGCAAAAGCATAAGGCATCCCACATTTGGTGTGAGGAATTGTATGTCAGAGGAATGTCTACAAGGATTTTCTTGGTTTCCCATGTTTTACACAAGGTATGTTGTGAGTTTAATGACTAGCAGAGATAGATCAGACTGGTCGGAACACTTAGTGAAGTTAATCATATGGGTACATCCCTAGAAGGGAGAGCTTATGAAGAATACTATATGAATGGATCTAAATTCACAATATGAATTTTCCGATGATTCTAGGGTCCCTAAAAATGGGACACCATGGTATAAAATTTGCTAGGATTCAACCACATAAAGGCCTCCTATGTACCTTGTATAGAAGAATGTGATCAAAAACCTTGTAGTTATAGAGGTTGAATCATGGTATCAGGGTGTTCAAAATGGAAAACATCCCAAATACAGGGTAGTTCTTATGCATGGGTAGTGGACCGTGTACTTTTAGGAGCAATAGGGAGGTGGATTACATGATCTCACAGGGATGTGGTGGCATGGGTAAAACTACGATGGATGATGGAAGATTTAATGCGATGGATGAGGTGACCCGGATGGAACCGATGCGAAGATGATGGTTGTGTTGGACTTTAACCTTAGAGAGGCTTCTTACATATCATAGTGGCGGGAAAACAAAGTCTATGTAGTTTGGTGGGGCGATGGAACACCTGAGGAGGCAGATCGTGAGAATGGATGCATGGATGGGACCTGAAGGAAGTAAAACCTCCGGGATAAGGCATGACCTTCCCAAAAAACAAAATCTCATGGTAGAGACCAGGATGGTGGAAAAGTGATGGTTTTTAACATCATCGAGGTTTCCTTTGTATCTGTGTGGTTGGTAATCAAAGTACACCTAGTTTTGGTAGGGGGTATGGAATTGGAGTGTACAGAAAGGAAAATGTCCTAACGTCATGGTGTGGATTACACATGGTTAAAAGCCCATTAAAAGAGGTACACTCTTGGTTGGAGGAGTGTGAATTGAGTGAGAGGATTACGTATGGTTAGCTACCCAGGAGATGGTCTGACGCCAGTAAGGGATGGACCATGGTTGTGGCTCCCAACAAAGGGGAAACCAATGTTTTCCAGTGTTTGGGGTTAGACCTCAGAGATTCTAACTACATACCCTATACAATGAGACAAGGATCAAAACCCACATAATTCTAAAGAAAACATTTTAACTCCATGCAAGAAGAGAGTGAGATGACGTGACGTGGTCAGGATCGATTGGTGATGGGATTGAACCTCAAGATACTTCCTACATATCCTTGTGGTAGGGAATCAAATTCCACGTAGTTTAGGATGTGGGGGATGGGTATTACACACTAAGGGGAAAAATGGTCTCATAGTAGATTATTACTCTAATCCTACATGATTGATGCTCAGTGTGAGAAAAAAGAAGAAACAAATACCTGACAATCAGCTCATGATAGGTGTGTTCGCGAGGAATGGAGCAGGGATTACGCATGGTTTGAAGCCCATAAATATAGATATTGGGTCTTAATTTGACTGGTAATCCTGATTATGGGTCCATATATATGAGGAGTATATATAAATATTACATGAATCATTCTGTTAGAGAGTTTCAGGGCTTACGTTGAGACTACCTAAGGTGTGTATGGTGACAAAGCCCAAATAGAGTGCAGAGAGAGAAGGCGTTGGTTCTTATCCCCTTTGTGGTACCCTCTAGACTGGTTACTTATAAAATGATCACAGTTTAATGGTATTTGTCATAAATGAGTATGGTTGGATGTTTAACATCCTGTAGTTGGTACAAATAGGGTTTACTCCTCACCCCTAGGACTTACAAAACTGGAGCGTCATAACCCTTTGTGAAGGGATGGAACCAACAATTCCATGACGAGGCATGGTTGTGGAGTGATCCATTTAAGGGATAATGTTAGTGTGGCTATGAGAAGAAGTAATATAAGTTACCATTCCTATGAGAATAATCACGGGGTGAAGCAATGCTACCTGGAGCACCGCCCAAGGGACCCTAAGATCACTTCATACAAACCTGGAGGGTTTTACGAGAGATGAATGTGCATGATAGGGGTTTTTAACATAAGAGGGGATCAGAAATGGTGATATAGGGTATGGAGAATTAATTTAGCACACATGTACGGGAGCATGAAAGATTTAACGGGTGAATTCAAGATCAACTGTTGCATTCAAGATTAGGTGGTTGCGCTCAAAAAAGGTGGATTCGTGCAAGGGGAGACCCTACACCCGTGATTGAAAAAATAGAAGGGTATAAAATGAGTTCAAGAGGAATTGTTTTCATGAAATTACATTGGATGAAAATAAAATGGATGAGGATCGAGCCCTAGTGGGCCCACATGAAGGGGGACCCCTGGGAGACCTATCGTGCAAGATCAAGTACCTTGAGTCCATGTCATTGATGTGGTCATGGAAGGTATATATTTTTCATAGTAATGCATTGGTTCATCTTCTGTAATGATCCCCCGAAGTGTAGCGGTAGGTTTCATATTTACATCCAAAAACATCGATGTCGGTAGGGAAGGTGAGCTTCGAGCATGCCATTTTTTGACATCGCATTGGGCGTGGAAGATCTTGCGCATGTTTTTTAATATTGTATATCAGTCCCTCTTCCTTCTCATCACTGAAATGGATGGTATTTCAAAGGATTCCAGTGAATAATCCATTTGATGTCACATTGGGTGCACAAGATATTTTGTTCCATATTCAATCTAATTCACAACCATTATATCTGGTGTGCACCTCCATTGATCATCACATGATTATCCACTGAATCAAAATCTTCGTTTCTTTTCCTCAACTGTGTCTGTTTAGGGTTAATCTGAAATTCGGAACCTATATATATATAATTATTTACCCATTTAATTTTAGGGACATATTGGTACCACCTATCGCATAATGAAAATCATACAAATGTTTTCCACAAGAACCTAAATCATTCATCATTTCTTAACCCAAAATAAAATGATTTTCATATCCAAAATCCCATCATTACATAACCCATTGAAATGAAATAGGATTCATAAATATTTTTCTATCACAATGATAAACGAACCATAGAAATGTTATTTCTTGTATTCTTGAAACACATCCCCAATAAAACATTAATAATATCATGTATTTCTATTTTAAAAGGTAAATAATTTTCATAAATCACGTTAAACTGATTCCTCAGAAAAATATTATTTCTTCTTTGAAAACGTTTTTGTTTCCTAAAATACATCACATATTTAAAAGGATATATTTTCTATGAAAATAACCATGTAATCTTGTAAGAAAATCGTTTTGGAATTATGGTTTGATGAAATTAGAGAAAAAATTATTCATTCCATATATGTTTAAAAATACATTTCATTCATACTTTTTCAAAATGATTCACTATTAACCTCTAGGGAAAATAAAAAATATATTTCCTTCAAACCATTTTTTAAAAATTAACACATTGGTAAAATTTAATTTAAAAAATAGAAAAATAGTAAAAATATTTTTATAAAACATGGACATGGATGGTAAATATTCATTGTATATTATTACGTGCACACAATCCGGAATAATAATGATACTGTAAAATTAACCCTTACCAATTTATAATCAGTACAATTGTATGACCCATTAAAGAATGATAATTATATGGATATGATAAATGACATATTATTCAGAATAATACAAATAAAAGACATTCATGGAATGTATAAACACCACAAAAATGAGACACGTAGTGTATATGTTATGTGTCCCTAAAAAATAAAAGTGTGGAAAAAATATCGTACCATATGTATTTACTTCCTTAATATATATTCAATACTCATATATGATAAATATATGTATATTATACATCTACCATAGAACCTAATTCATATATATAAATTTGATGATCCTGGATCTTGGAAAGGTATGATCTTATTTATGTTTTGGTTTGAATCCCATGTTTTGGTTAATTAAGTTCTTACCAAAGTCCTTATATAGGTAAGGGGGTGTTATGAGGGTTCAGGACAAAAAAAACAGGGAAAATGGGGGTTTTCTGGGTAGGCCACATGGTCTGTGAATAGTTAGTGCTAACTATTCTAATATCCCATAAAACCATGCAGGATGTGGGTTTCAGGACAGTGGCCTTTTCATGGTTTGTGCATGGTTTGGAAACCGTGTGGGTAAACTGTGCGACCCAAAAACATTTAAAAAAACTAAACTTTTGAAACTACGAGATTTTAATACCCAACATGTGATTTTCTTCCCATTCACCCCTCTTCACCCTAGGAAGGAACCAAATCTACCATGAGCTCTAAGAGATCAATATCCCTCATATCTAACCAATTTTTGGTATCATTGGTTGCAGATCAAAGTTTTGGTGATGGCTAATCCCATTCTTGATTCTCTTTTGAGTTTATGGTTTGTATATTCTTCTCCTCTCTGTCTGAATCTCTAAAACCCTACTCTTTGTGTGAGATCTATTTAGAAGGTTCAAGTGCTTGTTGATGTGGAATCTAAGTGCTCTAATAAGAGTGCGATCACTAATGGAATCGAGGTAGGTGTTCTACAGGTTATATCCCTTGGTTTATTCTGGGTTTTGTGCTTGTCTAGTTTGGGTTCTTGGGTCACTCTTTGTATGTTTTTATCACTCGTGGAATGTTTGGGTAAACTGAATATTAAGAAGGTAAATTGAAACCCTCAGGTTTCCCAAGGGATTTTATGAGGGTGACGAGACTAATCTAGGGCCACCCATGGGGTGTGCCAACTATCAAAATCCTAGGGATTTTTATGTGTTTGACTGTATTGATGTAGAATCCAGGAGATGAACCTATGGTTAGTTATAACCTACGGTATATTGGGTTAACATGGAAATGATTAAAGACAATAATGAAATAGATTATGATCCTGTAAATGAAGGCTAGGGATTTAGGAATGATGAATAAATCCTATTGACACAGTCATAATGATTGAATTCGTTGTTATATAAGAATTATAAAATTGGAATTAGGATAAGTGGATAAATGATGTCAAATGTGGTAAATGAGTTTTTGGTTTAAGGTATGGTATTAAATCTCATGTTAATTTTATGATTTATTTTTTGCATGGGAAATGTTTGTGATGTTGTATAAATTTTTAATGGATTCATATATGTATATCTTGTTCGCATGGATTGGTTGTGAGGGTTATTGACTTGATGTTCTATGCCCCGAGGTCGAGTTGAACCGAGGCTCTAAACTCCACCCATAATGCATTGGTTAGGAAAGAGGACTGAGGCTCTATTCCCCTAACTATTTCATCCACCCAGACGGAGGTTTCTAGGTGGGGATACAGTTGACATGAGGAAGTAAATCCTTTTCATATAGGATAACAGTTTGTTTCCAAATCCATGTGATTTTATACATTATGCATGTGTAACATGTTGTGCTGGATGAAACCATGTTATATGTGTTTAATATGGTATGTAATGAGAAATGAGGTGAAATATAAGATATTTAAATAGTAGTAAATGTTGGTAATTTACCTAAACTGGCTTGGGGAACCTACTCTTTTCTTTGGAATTTATTATTTCGTTCCATTATTCATGCACAATTGTTCATAGTGGATGTATTGTAGTCATTGTTGGTGTTGGCCTATTGAGTTGTACTAACACCCTACTCCAGCCACTATGGGGTACCCGAGAAGAAATCATGTTTGCAGGTTAAGATAAGGGAAAATTCCCTTGCTAGGCAGTTGGTTTGGCATGGGTATAAGTGGATGAGGACCCGAACATGGTTTCTGAACCATATTTGGGATTTTTCAAGTGTCTACATTTGGGGTTATTTTTCACTTTTGAACTTGTATAATGGAATGGAATATTTATTAATTGACTTGGTAGTACCCTGTTTGAGGAATGATTATATATTCATGCTCTGGTATTATTGGTTATTACTCCTCTATTTTTTTATCATCTCTTGTGGATTGCTCTGAAAAAAAGGAGGAGTAGTCTCCCCAATTTACTATTTGGACCCCTTCTTCTAGTGTAAAACCTTTGGTGTATGAGGAGGCACGCTTATTGTCATGTAACCACTTGAACTAGAGCACTGGTATAGTGTCTTTTGGGCTGGGGATGTTACAAAGTGGTATCGAAGGAGGTATTTCTTCTCCTTCTCTGGAATCTTGTTATTTGGGATGGTAGATGAGAGTTATGATATGTCATACCTTGCTATTGATCTCATGATTGGGAGTAGCTACCCCATTTACGTGGGAAAATCCATGTCACCCAGGGTGGTAATTGTTGTTCTGTATTGCGTGATGCTATAGTTGAGGATATTTCACCATTGGGTGATGCACATGTTTTGTGATGTGATGGTTTTTCTTATATTTGGATTGTGACCTCAATGACATGAGGTTGTGCATTCAGGCATCATTGTAGGCACCTATGGAGATAGGTGACATGTATCATGGTAGGCACACAAGGGAGGGGTGTTTGAGGGAGGAATTATATAATGTGCCTTTCATTTTGAAAATTGAAAATGGAAAATGCCACAAATGAAACAATTAATGTTATTGAAGATAAAATAATGAAAAGTGATAATTAATAAAATATGGATAATTAAGGGTTTTTAATCGACTAAAAATTTTGATTGAAAAATGTTGTGTGAGCCTTATAGTGGTGGATGGTTGTTTACCCCTTATAGACCATGTCCCATGGTAGAGATGGTCAGAGGGATGCTTTCAAAATTTCAAGGTTTGTTGGGATAGTGCATGTATATTGGGTTGTTGTTTTAAGTGAAGATCCTTGTTGTTATAATATTATGAATGTTTTATGGTATCTATTCTAAACCTTGTGTTTGGAAATGTTGAGAAATAACCTCAAGGCGTGAAGCGCCGGTTGGGAATGTGGTGATCCATGAAAGTAAATAAGAGAAGATCTGAAAGAACATGGATCATTTTATATAGATTATGGATCGAGAACTAAGGTGGGTAGCACCAAGTATGCTTGAGCCCACTAAAGAGTTTCAGCTCCAGCACCCTCCTACCATTACAAGAGAGGGATGGAAAGAGGTGGAAGAGTTCTTGAGAGAGTCTATCTAGACGATACATGGTCATCTGGAGACTCCTATTGGAAGGAAAGTCATGTTGGATGATTATATGTTTGGGTGCTAGGCCATGATTTGGTTGGACATCCTGGATCAGAGTGAGTAGGATGAGGGGATGTTGAAGAATGATTTCTAGGGAAACTTTTTGAATCATTTTTACCCAGAGACATTGAGGTAAGGGAATGATGTAGAGTTCATGAGCCTTACACAGGGATCAATGTCAGTGATGGAGTATGATGACCGCTTCACTTACCAACAATGCATTGTTCCAATGTTTATGGGGGATGATGAAGCCATTAAGAGGCATTTCTATAATGGGTTGAGACACGAGATCAGGTCTCAGGTGAATATCTTTCACCTGAAGTGGCTTACAGAGGTAGTGGATAAAGTGTTGATATTAGAAGGGAACCTGAAGGGATCTTCAGGCAGTGGGATTGTCGTGCCAGGTGGGCAGACAAGTGGTGCAGCTTTTGAGGACCGGAAGCATCATTTTGTATGTTTTTAGTAGTGAAGATGTGTGCAAGGTGGTAAAGAGAGATTCATCCTCTCAAGGTGGTGATCAAGTGTTCAGCTATCAGTGTGGCTGGATAGGTCACATGCATGGCTAGTTTCCTCATCCTCCAATTTAGTGTTGGTCATGCGGCAGATTGGGACACGTAAAAAAGTTCTAGAGGAATGCTCAGAAGGTGAGAGTGGATTTTAGTGTCAGACAGACACCATGCGGAGAAACAGTATCATTTTCTCCATACCAGGAAGTAAGTTGGACCACTATGGAATGTACTTGTAGGGGGGGTGGATGTGGATATTTGTAGTCGGACCACCCTTATGAGTATGACAGTGCAGTATAGGGCACACAGGTTTGAGCCCAGGGTAGAGAGTCAGGTGAGATTCATGAAGTTCAGTTTCAACTTGGTGATGGAAAAGCTAGGCCATCAACTATTCGAGGTATGATATTTTTAGATTCTACGCTTCCGAGTGTTTTATTTAATACTAGTGCAACATAATATTTTATTTCTATTCAGATTGTGGTACCATTGGGGTTTCCTATGGGTATTCTGTGTGGGGTTATGTAGATTAACACATTATTGTGGGTGCGAAAGGAAGATATCCGGATGTATAAGTGGTGTGATCTGGAAGTTGGTGGGTATCATTTCATATTGGACTTGTTCGTTCTCAAGATTTCAGGATTCGACATGATCTTGGGAATGGAATAGTTAGTGTTGTATTGAGTGCACATAGACCGTTATCATCATAGTTTATCGTTTGCATCACTCAATGATACCACGTATGTCCATTTTAGAGAGTAGGACGTTTGATCAGGTCATGTCGAACATTTTTTCAGTAGTTTGGTAGGCTCATGGATCAAGTATCATTCTTTTTTCTTGATGATGAAAAAGGGAAATATTCTACCTTCCCTTCTGTACTGGATCAGTTTTAGTATGTGTTTCCTAAGGATTTCTCAGGGTTTCCACCCAAAAGTTATGTTGAGTTCAAAAATGAGTAGATTCCCATAGAAGAGCATGTTTCTGTTCCCCCATACCGAATATAATTGGCAGAACTCCAAGAGTTAAAATTTCATCTTGAGGATTTAGAGCATAATAGATTCATACGTCCTATATTGTCAACTTGGGGACCTCCTGTGCTTTTTTCAAATAAGGTGGACATTATTTAAAGCTGTTTGGTGATTATCGGATGTTAAAATAGATGTTGGTGAAAATTTGGCACCCTCTTCCATGAATTGATGACCTATTTGACTAGTTGAGGTGTCCATCAGTGTTGTCTATGTTTTATCTGATATCGTGTTATCACCAATTGATGGTGACGCCTTCTGACAATCCACTGAGAGATTTCAGAGTCAGTATGGGTTGTTTGAGTTTGTAGTGATGTCTTTAGGCTTGACCAATGCACTAATAGAATTCATGGATTTGAGGAACATAATATATCATCCTTATCTGGACTAGTTTGTGGTTGTCTTTCTTGATGACATCTTGGTCTACTCAATAACTAATGACGATCATGCCCAACATCTTGACATTGTTCCGAGTACACTAAGAGAGTATTGTCTATACACCAATCAATCATAGTGTAAGTTCTAGAATGTATAAGTTCATTTTCAAGGTCACATCATCTCTGAGGTAGGTGTTTCAGTCGATCAATGGAAATTGCAGGTTGTTGTGTCTTGGGAGTATCCAAAGAGTGTTTCAGATGCACAATGTTTTCTGGGATTGGATGGGTGATACTGGAGGTTCATCTTGGATTTCTCTCACTTTGAATCACCATTGTCGGGAATAAAAAAAAAGGAATCATGTGTGTGTGGTCTGAGGATTCTCATAATACCTTTCAAGAGATTAAGATAGTACTTTATGAGCACACGGATCATGATCTTACCTGAGCCAGGTAGGAAGTATAGCCTATTATTTGATGTGTCTGGTATTGGGAGTGGGGCTGTGTTGATGCAATTTGAGTAGGATATGGCTTAAGGGTAAAGGTAATTGATACACCATTATTAGAATTACCACACTCATGATCTTGAGTTGTCTGTAGTTGTTTATGTATTAATGTTTGTGAGGAACTACTTTTTGGGGAACGGTTCACGATGTATACTTATCACAATAGTCTAAAGTATATATTTTCGTAGCGGGATTTGAATCTATGGTAGAAAATATGGTTTGAGTACCTCTATTCATTCATCATTGAGATAGTATATACACCGGGTAAAGGGAATAATGTTTCTGATTCTTTGAGTAGAAATGCTCAATAACATGTGGATCAGGTATCTAGCACCATGTGGAAGGTGATGGATTTGTTTGTGGAGGTGCACCTAGATGTGAAAGACGAAAATAGTCACATGAATCTTTCTTCTATAGTGGCTGGGTCGACACTTTTGATCCCAGATAGGCAATATCATCTCGATGATCCTGAATGTTTTTCCAAGAAGAATATACTAAAATGTGGGGATCCATCCTTTGGTTGGCCATCAATGTGGATGGTGTTGTTTATGTTCATGGTCATGTGGTTGTGCTGGTATGCATATGAGAATATTTGATGCATGGTTTCCACGCATCAAAATATGATGTTCATCCTGGTTTGACCAAAATTTATTGTGATCTATGTAGGAAGTTATGGTGGTCAGGAATGAAAAAGGAAGTTACGGGATTTGTGGCATGGTGCCTTACCTGTCAGTAGGTGAATGTGGAGAATTAATGACCATGTGGTTTGGTACAACCATTTCCCATTCCAGAATGGAATTGGGATGACGTGACAGTGCATTTTGTGGTTATTCTTCAGTGTATGCTTTGGAAGATTGATGCATTTTCAGTGCTTCTGGATCGACCAACGAAAGTGTCTCATTTCTTTCAAATTTTGGAGACATACAAATTTTACCATTTAGTATTGTTGAATGTTAGGTAAATAGTATGGTAGCAAGGTATAATGTGGAATATAATTTCAGATCATGATCCTTTTTTAACATCACTCTTCTATAATGGTTTATAGAAGGCGCTGGGTACACAGGTGCTTTTGGGTACGACATTCCACCCACAGACGGATGACTAGTCAGAGCATACAATCCTTGTGTTGGAAGATATGTTGAGGGATTTTGTGTTGGATTTTTTTGGATATGGTGATAATCACCTATCTTTTGTTGAATTTTTGTAAAAAAATGTTTGTAGGGTATAGTTCATATGGAACCATTTGAGGATTTCTATGGGAGGCCATTCTCCACTATGTTGGTTGGAGGCCGGTGAATCCGAGGTATTGGAACCGAGTCTCATGCCAGAGTCTTTAGAGATAGTTGTTTTTATTCAGAAATTTATGGAAACAGCTCAGTGTATGCAGATGTCATATGTGTCTTGGAGGCATAGAACACTTGATTTTGAGGATGGTGATAGGTAATTCTTTTGGGTGTCACCAAGGTTGTGTCAAAAATGGATTCGGAAGAATTGAATGATGGAACCTAGGTATTTGGGGTAGTTTGTGATTGTGGAGAGTATCGGGTTGGTGGTGTACCGATTGGCGCTTCCATAGTGGTATAGAAGGATTCTTGCTATTTTCCATGTGTCGCAGCTTCAGTGGTATCACACTGACCCATCTCACGTGGTGGATGTTGATAATGTTGATCTTGAATCTAATGCGTCCATTGAGGAGTATCTAGTTAGTGTCATGGGTCATAGTGAGAAAGTATTCAGTGGAAAGGTTGTTCCATTAGTGCGAGTAATATGGAAGCATGGGAATGTTCAATAAGAAACCTGGGAGCGAGAATCAAATATTTGGTCTTAATGGGCCGATCTCTTTTCATTGTAAGTGCAATAAAGCATGGGAAATCAGCTCGAGGATGACCTGTTAAAAGGTGGGGAGGTTGTAAGATCCCAGATCATGGAATGGTATGTTCTCATATATGTTTTGGTATGTCAAAAGGAGGCTCAGGGGTGTTCCAAGGATTTAAGACATAAAAATGGTGAAAAATTGGTTTTTTTGGATTGGCCGCACAGTCTGCACACAGTTAGTGATAACCGTGAAGATATCCTAGGAAACTATGTAGGATGTGTGTTTTTTGACAATGGACTCCGCACAGTTTGCGCATTGTTTGGAAAACCGTGGTGGTAAATCATGTAGCCCAAAAACATTTAAAAATACCACAATTTTTCTACTTAGGGATTTAATACCCAACTCGGGATTTCCTTCCCATTCACCACTCTTCACCATATGAATGAAAAAAGTCTCCCATGAGATCCAAGTAATTTATCTCCCTCATTTATAAAGAATTTTTGGTGTCATTGGTGGTGGATCGAAGCGTTAGGTAAGGATAATTCAATCCATTATTAACATTTGAGTTAAGCGATTGTAAATTTTTCTCATCTCTTTCCAAAGCTCTAAAACCCTACTCATTGGGTGAGATCTAGATTTATACATCAAGGTTTGGTTGAAGTTGAATCTATGGGCTCAATTAAGAGTGTGTCCACCAACAGAATCGAGGTAGGTGGACTACAAGTTATATCCCATGATTTATTTGTGGATTTTTTCATGTGTGGTTTTGGTTTTTGGGTGTCTCTTGGTATGTTTTTAACGCCTTTTGAATGTTTTTACAAAACGGTTATTAAGAAGGTAAATAGACACCCTCATGATTCCAATGGGATGCATTTCGGGTGATGAGATAATTCTAGGGCCACCCATGGGGTGTGGCGACTCTCCTAGTACTATGGATTTGTATAGAACAAGTGATATTGTTGTTTAGTTGTGTAGATCCTTGGTAAGAATGTTTATGGGTTTTATTGTATTGAAGTAGAAGATATGTGATGCACCTAGGCTTAGTAATGACCAAAGGGGTATTTGGATGACATGGAAATGATTAAAGACCATAATGAAATAGATTTTGGGCCTGTTAATGAAGCATACGGAGTTAGACATGATGAAAGAAGCCTCGTGAGATAGGCACAATGAATAAATCCTTAGTGAGATAGGAAAAATAAAAGGGGAATCAGTCTAAGTGGATAAATTATGTGAAATGTGGTAAAGATGTTAATGGGTTAAGTCATGGTATTAACTCTCATGTTAATTTTATGATTTATGATTGCCCTAGGAAATGGTTGTGATGTTGTGTGATTGGTTAATGTTTACATATATGTATAGCATGTGCACAAGGCATGGTAGAGTGGGGTATTGACTTGAGGTTCTATGCCCATGGGTCGAGTTGGACTGAGGCTCTAAACTCCACACATAATGCAGGATCTAGGGAAGAAGACTGAGGCTTTATTACCCTAATTGATGCATCTAACTAAACGAAGGCTTCGTGGTAATGATATGGTTGACATGAGGAAGTGAGTCCTAGTCAGATTGGATATCTCTGTGTTTCTTCATGCATGTGATTGTATTATTTAATCCCATGTAACATGTTGTGCTTGATGAACCCATGTTAAATTTGGTGGAAGTGGTAAGTAATGAGAAATGGAATGAAATGGTAAGATATAGAAATGGTAATAAATGTTGATAATGGACCTAAACTAGCTAAGGTAACTAAATATTTTCCTTCTAAATAATTATTAATTTTCCTATTTCCAGGGACAGTATTTTATACCGGATATTTTTTAGACATTGTTGGTGGTTGCCTACTGAGTTTTACTCACACCCTGCTCAGGCCGCTGTTGGGAACCTGAGCAGACATCATGTTTTCAGGTTATGAGAAGTGAAAATGTCATTTCTAGGGTATTGGGTTGGAATGGGTTTACATTTAGGATTCCCTAAACTTTGTGTTGGGACCATTTTGTGGATTTTGTAGATGTCTACGTTGTGGGTTCTTTTTTCACCTTTTCTCTTTTAGCATGGAATGACATATTTACTATTGGACATGGTCATTCCCCATTTGGGGAATGGTTTTTTATGCATGCTCTCGTATTATTGGTTATTATATGTCTATTTTTTATCGTTTGTTGTGTCTTACTCTGATAAAAGGGGTATAGTCTCCTCAATTGACTACTTGGACCCCCAATTCTAGTCGGCATACATTGGCATATGGGGATGCGCGCTAAAGGTTATGTAATCACGTGGCTCGGATCACCAGTATAGTGGATTTTGGGTTAGAAATGATGATTAAAACCAAATATTATTTACTTATAACTTTATATTACTGTATTATTAACAATTCTATGTAAATTTTATTTTTCTTGTAATCACTACTTTGTTTTTCATTCATGTTTTGACTTGTTATAATTGGTCCTATTATATAGATCACGATATCATATTCTCAAGAATGATTACCAAGATATAATATATATATATATACTCAATATATATTTATTCAGGGTTATTCATAAAATTTATAGTTAGAAAATAAAATATACCTTTCATAGAGATAGTAGGTCGAACGTATACATGAACGTTGTATTTATTTTCTATTAATATTAAAAGGAAGAAAATTGTGTGAAATAAAATAATTAATGAATCATTTTTTATTTTATATATATCATATATATTAATAAAATGCATCCTTAATACCACCCATGTGAAATACAGATGAAAAAATAATCGCATCGCATTGTGGAAATGGTAAGTCGTAGAGATGCACCAGCAACATTATCATTTCCCAAAAGATTGGGTGGTAAAAAGGTAATCTGATATTATCATTTTACAAGTATAATTGTGTCCAAAATAACATATATTTACATTAAACCCATCATAATTCCCCCTTATAAAACATGGTAGTTGTAAATTAATTTTATTTATACGTGGAGACGGTAAGGTGTATGTACACAGATGTGGTACTTTCATTTCTTGTTCGATGGGAAAGTGGTTATATATTAGAGTGTTCATAATAAAAATAAATTTTAATAATTGTGATTATTATTAACTTTATATTTTATTATATATATCATAGATATAAATGAGGTATATAACAGATTAATAAGTGACTGATCTATTAGAGAGATTACCTCTTCTTCTAAAAGTCTCCTTTAGATCTTCACTAAAGGACTCTAGAGTTGGTATTCTATGATGGAAAGAACCTATTGAATGTGGAAACTGAAATTGAGAATATAATTTTTTATATTTTGGTCTAGATAAATTGATCAATGTTCTGTGAAGAATTGATGGAGGAAGTTCCCTTTTATAGATGTGGTGAGGGACAATTTTGGAATTTTGAGAAATAGTAATTAATAATAATTTCAATCTCAATCAAAATACCTAAAAAAGTCCATGGAATATAATATAATATGATTTAAATTTTTAATATGATCATCCAATTGATATTATTATATTTTTTCAATTATTTTAAACCTTATCATATTTATCAACCTTTAGTTAACCTATTTTAATTTTAAATATTTTAATAAATTTATCAATATTAAAAGGTTGTAATTTGGAATAATTTTATTTAAATTATACCATAAATGAAAAATTTCTAACATTTTATACTATATTATACTTAATTTGTACTTTAAAATATTTTTTATGATTTTAAAATAATTTATTAAAATATTATTATGATAAAATATGATTAGTGTCCATTTTGACACAATTGATTATTTAGACTTTTAAGATTATTAATATAACAATATAACTTATAAAAAAATATTTTATTATATCTATATTAGGTTAAATTCATCTATACAATTCGTTAATAAAAATAATTATATCATATTGTATTTATTTTAATATAATTAATAACATTTATTAGTTATTTCCCTTAATAAAAAAACATATGTGTTCTGTATTTATTTAATAAACATATTTTTCACAAAAAATTAAAAAAAAGAACCATGATGATGATATATAATCTAGAATTTAGAATAATATTTATAGTTTAATATATCATTTGGTTAACACTATGTTAAAAATGATATTTTATTTAAAACATGAATGTGACATATTAAATTTTTTATTAAATACAATATTATAAGTATCATAATCTCATCTATGTGGCCCAAAAAACCAAAAATAAATTTTTAACATTATTTTTTTTAATTTGTTAAAATTTTCATTTATATTGTTTGATAACATTATTTCCCCCACTTGGAAACCTAAGGGATATTTAAGACAAATAAGTTGGCATTTGGGACATTATTTGATTTAAATATTATATACTCCATTTTCATTGACAAGTGTCCGTTAAAAACATTATTTCAATCTTCGTTTGTTTTATTTTGATTTATATTAATCCAGTAATTTTTTTTTCAGTTTTTAGATTCATTTTATATTCTTTATCATTTTATTTTTTACATAAATTACATAATTTTCAATTTACCATGCTAATTAAATTACTTTTTAACTATTCATATTGGCTAAAAATTAAAATGAATTTCATCAAATTTTATGCTTATAAATATAAATTCAGATTCCATTTATTAATATTCAAAACATATACATTTCAAAAAAATATTAAATTAAAGTTGTTGAAGAACCATTAATACACTTTTTCAGAAACGCTCCCTTTTAAAAAATAATTTGTTTTTATAATAAATTAATCTATAAAATAAATTTAAAAAACAATATTTATGTTATTTTAAATTAAATTAAAATAATTTTAAATTAAAAAACTAATCGGAAACATTATATAACATCCCAAACCCTTTAAAATAAAATATAGCTTTTAATAATAATTCATATTTCCACTTTTAATCAAATCATGAAAATTTTCTTAAAAATTACCAAAAAAACCACCAGAATATATTTTTGACACAAATATTTCAAATTTAAATTTATCGTTTCCTAAAAATTTATAAAAGTGTAAAAATTTGTATTTATAATGGGTTCTCCTTTAAAAGGGTGTAAAATTACACTTTTGAAAATACATATTTTTATTCATAAACGTATATTTATTCTTATCTTAAGAAAAAATATATATTGGATGAGTGTCGAATAATTTTTTTGAATACATCATATATAAATATTATTAAAAACACTCATCAATTTTTTTTAATTTATTGATAAAAATGGTGTTTTATATAGAAACATAGTTTTGTTAGGAAATGAATTTCTTTATTTTCAAATGGTTCTTAGTTTCATCCCTAATTAATTAATAACCAGATGATTAATTTTATATTAATATTTAAATCATATTTTCAAATTTTAATTAACCATATTTTTAATTTACATTCTATTTTCTATGTGTTAACTATAATTATTTTTTTAAAATTATATTAAAAGAATATTCTAGTTTGGTAAAACATGGTCTTTCATGTCACACAAGCCTAACAAAGTGTAGAATATATCATAATACATCAAATAAATTTAATTTATTCATAAAATGGTTTATATAAACATAGGTTGTTATAGAGAGGATCCTAGGAGAATAAATCCTTCCCTTTGTTCATGTGTTATGGTAGCATGGGAGTATACATGAGAGATTCTTAGAGTGGGATATCTAGATGTGGGCACAGAATCCCCCAATTTTTTTAAAAAAAATTATTCTTTTCATTGATTAAAATCGTTGATGTTCCGAAAATATATTGGCTCTATTTTTCTTTGGGTTGGTTTTAAATATATTATAAATTATTTTTATTGTTTTTCATTGATACGATATGATATTTAGTGGCCTGGTGATCCCCAGTTTGATATTTTGAAAATAACTAATTTATTAATTTCAGGGGAACACATTGTTCTGATAGAATGTGTTATCTCCTGATAAAATTCTTGGATCATAAATCTGATACCATTTTTCAATCATAAATGTGCGGTTTACCCTAGGAACAACCTAATTTTTTTAGCACCAGACGTGCGGATTAGGTAGTCATTGGCAATGATTTAAATATATATATATAATTAAATTTATTTATTTTAATTCAAATGACCTACCGTAAATAATTTTTTTGTACCCTCCTATAAAAAAAATACACGGTTAGTTGTATTACCTTGGATTGATTTTATAAGAGTTTTAGTATAGAGACTATATGTTTTCACACATTAAAATTACATCATTTTGGATAAATACTTATTATATTACACAAATAGACGCCCAAATACCGTATTAGCCTAGTTCCATTGCAAACATGGAAACAATAAAAAAAAGTGACCTACATTATCTCCCACTAGGTTATTCATAAATGGATCCCTTCTTAGACACATCATAACAAATACATATCATCAAGACCTGGAGAAGGAAAAATAAAAAGGGGAGATATAAAATGCTCAAAACTGGAAAACAATATTGATATATAAGAATGCACAATAGAGTAATGGTATGAGAATTTGATAATAACATTAGAAGATCTTACCCTTCAAATTGAACATCATAATTGTAAATCATGGAAAACATATTGGAATTTCATAAGACATGAATAATAAGGGAGTCAAGAGAATGACCCAAGAAAACATGAAATAAGAACAAGGCATGGAATTGTGGAGTACACATGAAGATTTAATATCATTCCCTATAATTGAAGACAGAATTCTAGAAATAATTAGGGAATTCATGGGGACTTTACCAATTGGGTGGGACACACCACCAATCCTAGTCACATTCATTTACTTATAATGTATCATGTTTCCTTATATTTCATTAGTGTATCATGATTCTCTATCCTCCCACAGTGGATCGGGTTTCCCCATCATCCCAAAATGGATTGGGTTTACCAATCTTCCAATAGTGCATTGGGTTTCCCCATATTCCAATAGTGGATTAGTTTTCCACATCTTCCCATATAGTACCATGTTTCCCCAAAACTCATAGTGGATAATGGTAGTCACCTTGAATCCCATCGTTATATCATGAGATATAAATATTTACCCATTTAATTGGAAGGAGATATTGGTACCACTCATCTCATAATGAAATCATACATACCTGTTACATAATATCATAATAAATTATATCATAACCCATGAATTGAAATACTTATCATAAACATGTAATCATATCATAGTTTTTATAAAAGTGTCAGTTTTTATAATCATTTCATCAAATAATAATAAATCAAAAGAATCAAGTTTGATAATCATATAACCAATAAAATGGAAATTATTTTCCTAAAAATCATTCCATTCAATCAAAAAAATTTCAGAAAAAATAAATAAATGGAACCATAGGATCATTTACCCAAAATGGAATGAGTTACACCAATCAATGTCATCCTAGATGGAAAATAATTTTGAAATATCTTTTAAAAACATTTCTATAGGAAAATATAAATTATTCATTGAAAAAAAACACATTTTTAAAATATAAAAAATTTTGAAATACATTTTCATTGAAAATGAACACCATGAATTATAAGTAAAACTTGAAACGTTTTCCAAAACCATTTCAGAGAAAACACATTAAAATCTTATAAGGAAAAAATGAAAATTTATTAATTACAAT
The DNA here is from genome assembly GCA_963277665.1 of Viscum album. Lineage (NCBI taxonomy): Eukaryota > Viridiplantae > Streptophyta > Magnoliopsida > Santalales > Viscaceae > Viscum > Viscum album. The sequence goes on from OY728125.1 coordinate 515,540,213, forward strand.
TTCCTTTAATATGAATTGAAAAAATTTAAATATTTCATTAAAAAAATTTCAAAATCATTTATTTTGAAACAATTTAAAAACCATTAACGAAATAAAGAAAACTTTTTTAAAACGATATCATTGAAGACACATTGAAATATTATAAAGGATTCATTTAAGACCATAAAAAAATTAAAATAATTTTTCATTTAAAGTTAACATAAAATTTAATCTTTAAAAACATTTTTGAATTTTTTTTTAAAAACAACTTTTTTAAATTTAATGGAATGTATCTTAATGACAGCATATTGAGATAAAACTACAATACCGATTTGGTAACTTTTTTATGAGAAACCCCAAGAATGATAGATTATAAAATATAAATTTAAATACCTATATATTTATGGATGATAATAATAATTGAATATTTTAATGGGTAGTATATAAATCACACAAATGAAATTAGTGGTGAATAAGGCATAAATATCATAAAAATAAAAGTGACAATATAAATCCCATTAACATTTTTCATGAGTGTCTTCATACTCATTCAAACCATAATAAATAAATTATTATTATAAATCTACCACATAAACATATTCTTATATTTAATATATTATATTTATTTATATGACGCACTCATTAACAATTCAATGTTATGGTTATATTTCTGATAATATTCTCCTTGTTTTTCACATGTGTCTTAATGTTTTATATTTTTTTCCTCACATTTATATCATGATATCCATAATTCAAACAATGATATTAATATCATGTATATTCAGTGTATTAGTGTTTTTATTAATATATGAAATATATAATTATGAAATAAAATACCCCGTTATTGGATATTAGAGGTCATATATGCGCAGGAATGTAGTTTCAATTTAATTATCATACAGGAAAATTAAATTTATTGAAATATAATTTTATATATATTATAATTCCAATAGAATTATTATTTCATATATATCATATAATTTCAATAAAATTATCCTCAATATATTCCATTAAACATGTGAAAATATCAAATAGCTTTGTAGAGGTTGTAGTCCAACCTTCCCCCAACGAAAATATCGTACTTACAGAAAATGAAAAGCATTGATGTATCCGTTATATAAAAATTACATCAGTGTAAAAACCCATAAATATATTATATAACATAAAAAAATTCAGTTTCTATCATAATATCCAATAATGAGATTTTGTAATGGAAAAAACGATAAACATCATTTCAGGAGGTTGTACTTCACCATACACAAGAACAGTAAGTTTGATACCCATTAGATTGAAGTCCCTAAAATTATAGGTCAAAACCGGAGAAATAAAATATCCCAGTATATTGAGGATACATTATTATAATTTAATATTTTAATATTAATTGTTTAGGTGATTGAGATATAAAATAATATAAATGAGCTCGAGGAATGTCATTTCCTCTTCTTTGGGTAACTCCTTTTTCTTTATAGAAAAACAATTGTTTGGTTAGATTTCTACCAAAATGGTGGATTAATGGAGGGATTTAGGAATATTTAGAGATTATTTGATAATATGTTTTGCGATACAAATGGAATTAGAGGTATTATTAATATGGCGGGTTGAGTCCCTTTTTATAGTGGAGAAGTAGTGACATTCTTGTCAATTTTTTTAATGGCAATTCCGCACATGTTTTTACTATGAAAAGTGGCAGAAATAATAGATCACATTTATGAAAAGGGATTATAGGATCACAATATGGACCTCTAATGGATTTTAGAAAAGTTTATATGTTCTTTTGGCCTTTAATTGTAATGATGATCCCCTTGTTATGTTAATTTTTCTCATAATCATTTTAATTAATTGTAATAACTTTGACTAATATTTTTTTGTCAAAAACATAGATGATATTATTAGACATTATAAATTTTTCTAATTCCAAACATGGAATTCATATTTAAAATTTATAATTACATATTTTTCAGAAATTATTATAATATTAATTCCATCAATAGGTCCCGACATCTTGAATTTTAGAAAATAATAATTTAAATTTTGGGATATTTTGACATCAAATTTAATGTAAAATTGGTTCCCTTGAACTAAATTGGATTTATAAATGTATAATTAATATAATTATAATTTAAAAAAATTAATCATAATTTTAATATGTAAATAAGTTATATTTAAAAATATGTTTTGATATAAAATTTAGATCATTACACTATTCATCTTAAAATGATGTTTCATAAAAAACCATAAAATTCACCTTAAGATAAATCTCACATTCTTAATTTTGAAATTAAGAATATTTTATCAAATTAAATTTATAATATATTTTTAATTTAATTTTATTATTGTTCACAAAAGGATTTTAAAATATGTTCTTTTATGAAAATAATTTTATCAAACATATAAAGACTTTAATAAAAATGCATGTTTTATTACAAATATGTTTTATTTATATAAAAACATTATAAATAATATCTTAAATGTATTTATTACAATTAATATAAAGAAATTTAAAGTCAATGCTAGAACTATCTCATTTGAATAATAATATTAATAAAATGTTTTTTAAAAGAAACTCAGTGTTTTGTTTAATATAAGCCAATTCAGTGATAAAAACAGAACAATGATAAAATGATTTAGAATATAAAGAAATTTTTTAATTAGTATATTTTGTGCTGAAATAAATCAAATAAAATTATTTTTTTTTTCATAAAAGAGGTATATAAAAACTCAGGGTGTTTCAATTTACCGCCATTAAATTGAATTTCCATATAAAAATTCATCATTCAGATACAAAAGACGGATGATATTTATACCTCGCCATACTCTAATGTTCCCACACAGATTCTCATAATGAATTATCCTAGTTAGGATCCAAGTATCCCTAATAGGGGAAGGGGTGAATCTATTATATCTTTTTATTTTGCGTTTCCTTACTATTGAAACAATCTTTAACCCTTTTTAAAGAGTTATTTCCATTTTGACCACAATCCAAACACACATCTATAGTAACCTAAGAATTTACAAGGTTCGCTACTCAACAAGAGTAGCTACGTCTTTGGTATGGTATGGAAATAATCCAATACCCCCAAAATCCATTATAATATAATCCTTTGATGTAGAATATAGTGTGCATGATATGCCCTTACACACATGTAGCACTTAGAATACAATCTGAAAGTGTGTGTGCACCTTCATAGAACAAATAGGGAAAAATAATGTTTTGTTCTTCTTGACAAGGTTATACAAATTTGATCACTCAAAACTATTCCTCTCTTTCTAACCCAGAATCTATTAAAAACTAACTTACACACATCTTATTGGTTGGGATGAACTCACATATTTCATGCACCCATTTAAGGGTCTTGAGCGCAATATTAATTCCTTGTGTGCAATATTTCAATTTTTTTGAGAAAATCCTCTTGCACGCAACTTTATTCTTTCAGGAAACTCATTTCTTATGCATAACTTACTTAGCTTGCATGATACTCCAATTTTTTCATTAAAATACCTTTTCATAAAATTCTTCCATGATTAACAGCTCTAGATTTATATAATTGTCGATCTTATCAAATGAGGGGTTGTGACCTCTTATTTATAGGCACATCCATGCCTATCAGCAAAACCATAACACATCGTGCAAGATCATTATGTTTCATGAAAAATATATTTTGATGTATCATTAGGACTGTATGTCTCTTTCATCACAAGATCATCCTTCATGAACATCTTAAATATTTTGAACTCTTCTTGAATCTTTCATGCACATAATGCCTTTTCCTTTTTTCTGTATTCTGATCTTTAATCATGCCTTTCACACAAAATTACAAAATCCATTATATATTTAATGAAAAATAATAATCCATGCACATTCCATATCTTTCGTTCACCTACCTTTTCCAAAAACAAATGTCTCTATTTTACCATTTTGAGCCCAAAATTTTGGAAACTACTAAGAAATGGTGCCACCTTAAATACATTCTTTTATACCGCCTCTAGATCGTCCATTCCTTTTTCAGAGTTCTCTCAACATGATTCCTAAAATAATATTTTTATTTCATCATGAATTCCACTATCATGATATATATATATATATATATATATATATATATCTTCTGATCGATCAACATTAGCATCGTTAGATTTCAATGGAAATTACTGCAACATCTCTATCTTCCAGCAACATCATTCATTACAATAAATATTGAATATGATGGGTTTCACATTTTCTCCCCCATTACTTCATAAGGATTGCATCAAAAGATCTCCAAAATTATGATATTTGAGAAATAAAAATCGTAAAATCATTCTATGATTTTACAATCATTTTACAAAGTGAGTTTATATATCTTCTTTGAAAATAAAAGACAACACTCTAGAAAATAAAATTCGTATTTCTTCCTTTTCGATCGAACTTGGTCTGAACAATCTCACCCTTTAGATTTTATTTTCAACCAATATAAAAAAATCATTTGATATTGTAACCTATGGAAGTGGATTACTTATCAATAATTTTAAGCCTTCACAACCAACCTCATTATGGGAACTAAGAATTATTGATTTGAAACCAATTTTGTCCAAAAGTAGTGACTATGAAATTTCATCATAAATTATTCCTCATTATTCTCTAAAACATAAACATATTTCTTCAAAGCCTTATTCCTTAGTATTCTTCCTCATATTTCTACACTTCTTCAAATTTCCTTGAAAAAATATTCCCTACAACCACTCCAACAAATAGTTATAATAGTTAACACAATTACATGATGGATACAGCATAAACAAAACTCCCTCTTTATGAATGAATCCATAAGGATATATTTATGAAACAATTCCACCCATTTAAACACTATAAAGAGGTAGGATGCAAAAGTGGACTAAAACATGTAAATTAACCTTGCTGGAAAAGAGTTTGGACACCCATGTTCATCATCCATTTGATAATTGGTTCCTTTAGTAAAGGTTTTATGAATATGTCAGAAACATGTTATAATGTTTGAAAATAATACAACATCAATTAAGTATTCTCAAAACACTATTTTATAAAGTGGTACTTTATTTTAATATGGTTTGAATGATAATATTGTACAAGATTATTGAAATATTTATTTCACATTAATTATCGCATACCAATATCAATGGTAACATTTCTTCAACAATTTTGTCTTCCAAATGAGTCTTCATCCCAACAATTTGAGTAGTAGCTTGATTGGAAACAACATAATCACATTCAACTGTACTAAGAGTTAATAAATTGTATTTATTTGTATTCCAACTAACAAAAAATTTCCCTGAATGGATATAGGGAAAAAATAATTCAATGTAACATTGTAGTATTTTTGGGTTGGTTGTGTTTGTTGAAAATGAATGTTTTGGGGTTAATTGTATTGTTCAGTAGATGATGATGAAAATACATGTTGATAATGAACCATGAAAAATTAAAAGAAGATCTGGAGGTGGTACAAAAAAATGACATGAGATGGTGTTGTTTTCCTATGTATCCAAATGTTTGGGGTCCAAAATTTGGAATTTGGTGAGAATCAGGAAAAGTGGATTTCTTTGATGATTTCATCAGAAAATGTCAAAGGCATGAGTTTCACAGATATAGGCTTCATGAATTGTATTTTGCAGATATGGGAATAATGTTGAAAGTGAGCTCTATTATTATAATGAGCTTTTCAAATAGTAGATGTGAAGAAAATTGTGGTGAAGCTTTGTTACGGCTGAGAAAAATGGTTTACGAAACACTTCGTGATTATGGCAACCTGTGTGATCAAATTTTTTCGTGGAGCTTAGAGATTTAGAAACAATTTCAGCAGAAATTTTGTTGCTAGTCAATATGACATGATTTGGTGCTGACTTTTCACATAAGGTTGTTGGATTAGTGGAATCAGTTATAAATATGCCTCGACCCCCTCAATAGGAGGTCAATGATCAAAAAAATCTGTATTCTCCCAAATTTCTAAGGAGATTTTTGGAGCATGATAGTTTTCGAATGAAAACGGAATTTGCAGATGGAGTTGAGATCTGTGAAATGAATGTGCACCATGAAAGATAGTTTGTATTTGCGTAGGACGTGCACTTTGTAAGGGATTGTTTAGAATTGTCAAGTCACAAGGACCATATTGAGATCTATAAAGTATTGAAATCCATAGTCTATAGAGATCTGTGATCTACTATGCTTTGCTAAATTGTGAGATCTATGAACCCATGATCCTTGGGAAGAGGATAGATAATTGTGAAGGCTTCTTTCAGCTTTGCAGAAGTGGGAGCTTCGTAAAAGAATTGTTCTTTTAAAATGAGCTCAAAATAGGTTTCCCAATGTTTATAAGAAAAGATAAATTCATCAGTGGATGAAATTGTAACTTCAAGAGAGCATCTATCTATAATTGATGATGTATTCATTACTGATAATGAAGAGTCCTACAGGTATATAAAGTGTTAGTGGATCTTGTAAAGAAGCAATGAGTTCACTTTAGTTCAGAGTCTAGTGAGTTCTCAAATTGTGAATGGCTGTAAACTAGTAGGGATTGTGAGTCCACTTTGAACATGTAAATAAAATTGAACTTATAATGGATTTGGTACATCAGCACATTTCCAGTGTATTGTCCTTCGACAAAGCCTAGTCCTAGTGAACTAGGTAAAAATGATGTGTCTTATGTATGCCTTAAGATTCATTCATACTCTACAACATGAAGGATAAGGAGATGTAAGTTTTGTCTGACAAAAAAACAAGATCAAAATTGGAAGTTGATTTAATTTTTCAAACCCAGATTTACCCCCTCTTAGGGTATCTAGCATAGTGGACCTAATAAATGTGAAATTTACCAGATGTTTATCTTATGTCATCATCCTTTCCCGGCCAATCATCATATGAATACCCAAAAAAGTCAATATGTTCTAAGCCATCATTCATGATTACAAAATTTGTTGTGCCTTTGATATATCTGATATTCCTTTTGATTGAAATTTTAAAAAAAATTATGAGCTCTATGAAACCTTCAACAAATGGTAGTATTATAAATGATGTCTGGTCTTGAGGCAGTCAGGTATTGAATACTTCCAATCATCATTCGGAACACTTTCTAATCATCATCTTTACCTTTTCCATTTTTATATAAATTAGTTTCCACTGAAATATTTTTGTAAAATGTGTTTAAATTTTCCATGCCATACTTCTTAAGAAGTTTCTTACCATACATTTCTTGAGAATTAAAAATGTGGTTATTCTTCTATAAAATCTATATCCTAAGAAATTTTTTTGTTTCTCCCAGCAAGGACATCTCAAACAGCTTATTCATATATTCAATGAAGAAATTCATATATCCTTCATAATTTCCATCAAATATATTGTCATCAACATAAATAATTACCATGAGATAAAACTCTGTACATTCTGTGATGTACTAAATTTTTATCAAATCATCCTTTCTCTAACCTCATCTTACTTAAAAAAATATCTAATTTGGAATACCATTCCCTTGAAGATTATGTTATTCCATACAATTCTTTCATCCAATTACACACATTACATTCATCTTTACCAAGACAAAATCCACAAGGATATTCAGTGTAAACTTCTTTTCCAAGATTCCCATTCATAAATGAGGAATGTACATCCATTTGAAAAATTTTTTACCCTCATTGTACAGAAAAACCGAGAAATATTCTGATTGTTTCCAATCATTCCCTAGGAGAAATATAATCATCAAAATAGACACCTTCAATATTTGAGTATACATTTCACACTAATCTCTCTTTGTTCCTTATCAGTTTTCCATCTTCATTTAGCTCATTCCAGAGAACCCACTTTTTAGAAATAATTTTTTGTCATTTGGATTTGGTATAAGTGCTCGAGTATCATTCTTTTATACCAGATCATACTTTTCATTCATATATTGAACTCATTATGGATGCTTAAAACCATCATTCACAAAATTAAGCTCCACTTATGAATAAAAAAATGTATTTGTAAGATCATTCATTGTTAATATTGTTTGATCCCCATTATGTTGATCACCAATAATGTTCGGAGCCACCAATTGTTTCTTCAGAATAGGATGAGCTGTTTGAATTTCATCATCGTCACTTGAAATTGCTAAGCCATATTTTTCATCTTGAGTAGGATAACCACTATCAGTAGCATTATCATAATTGTTATCAAAGCATTCATAATCTTTCTTAAATTATATATCATCAAAAATCATATTTTATTTCTAAACATTTTCATCAACTTTTAAATCATAATAATCAACAATTATTCCTGTTTTTTTTAAATAACTATATCCTCTTATTTTTGGATCACAAACAAGGAAAATTCAATTATCACCTCTTTTCTCAAAAATTCCTAGGTTTACACCTTTCTTCTTTATTATGCATGGACTCCCAAAACTCTAAAGTGTTTCAAACATGGAGTTTTTCCATAAAACATTTCATATGGGGTCATATCTGAACTTGGCCTATTGAAACATCGGTTTTGAATAAACACTGTAGTATTCATGAATTTCCTCCAATAATAATGAGAGAGACCATGTTCAAGAAACACAGTTTTCCACATTTCCACCAGACTTATATTATTTTGTTCATCAAACCCATTTTTTTGAGGTTTGAATGGTGAAGAGAACTCATTCCTAATTTTGATTCTTTTCATGATAATTTTCAAACTATTCATTCTTATACTCTAAAACATTATCATTTCTCAACTTATTCACTAAATACAAACAGTACTTCTCTCATATACTACTTAAACCCTTAAACATGTTCAGAGCATATGAGTTTTGTCTCAGATAAATAACATAAGAAATTTGAGTAATGTCATCAATGAATGTGATTAAGTACCTATCTCAATTTTTTTATTTTTTCTCATTGTCCCATAGATATTATAATGAATAAGTTCAAGGGGTCATTTGTAAAAAATGTAAAATTTCTTATGCATGGAATTTTTGATCTTCTCTATTTGAAAAATTGTGCATCAATAATCTCTTCTTATTGACATATCTGGAATATCTAAGACACTATCTCTCTTTGATAATATGCTCATTGTTCTTTGACACATGTGTCCCAATATTTTATGACACATCTGATTTTCTTCAACTAAACCCATGTAAAATGCGTTTTTTATTTAACCAACATGGAATAATTTTTTTTAGGTTGGCCTCTTGTCTCTATCTTTCCATATCCTTCACTTTTCACAAAAAACCGATATTTGTTTAAAGATAACGTTGATAACTTCCTCATAGAGTTGTGAAACACTCATGTGGTTGTATTTGATCCCATGAACATATAATGTTTTCTTAGATTTCATCTCATATTTCCCGATAAGTGTTGATCCAACACCTTTGATCCTCATAGATTCATCATTTTGAAATTTCATAGTTCTTTCTCTCAATACGTTCAAAGTATCCATCATCCTCTCCGACCATAATATCGAAAAAACAACTATCAATAATCTAGGTCTTTTATCCTTTTATATCTCTCAAAGAGGTGTCATTAATAAGATCTTTTTCTTATTACTTTTGATTCATAACCTCCATTATTTGAGAAATATTAATAAACATTTGTTGCATCAGTAACAAAAGAATAAATGGCATAGCAGGATGTCTATTATATTGATTGCAACATTCACAAATATTTTCTAGTGGTTGAAATCTATTCTCAATTTTCACACCCACCATCACATAATTATTCTAAAAATCCTTCTCATACTTATTCCATTGAGAGCATTAACTACCCCTCAAACATTGTATTCCTTAACATTTAGAATAATAGTGATTTTATTAATTTAACCCCAAAAAATTTTGGTATTTCCAAATCCACCACAATACCAGTAGAATTCATAGAAATAATTTTTCCTAGTAATACTTCTATACTAACTATATATGTGGACATTCTTCTTAGTAGCCTTCTTAACGGAACATTGTTGATCCTCAAGCATTATGTTTTCAACTGTAACATTCATATTTATCTAACATTTACACCCATAAATATTGGAAGAATAAGTAATAAAACATTTTCTAGAATCAAAATTATTAGAAACATCTAATTTTTCATCATTATTAACTTTGGCCACATACATAATGTTTGCTGCATTCTTCTTCTCAGAACTATCTTGGACATTATTATCATTATTTTAAGGTAAATTTTTTTGATCATTCTTTGGTTCATCCTCACTATAATTTTCACCAAATTCTGAGATAAAGTGTTTGAATATTATATTGTTTTATTCACCATTAGAATGACACTTTTGGAAATGTTACAACTCTTCTTCTTTTGCCTTCAGCTTTACTTCCAGATGATCATTATGATTCTTTTTTCATTATCAAGATAATTCTTCAGATCATCAATATATTTTACCATATTTTTATTTTCATCAAGAAAAAAATTCTTGATTTTTTTATTAGGATATTTCATTTATAAAATTTTATTTTCCTTCTCAAGCCTTCTAATATTTCTTGAAAATTATTTAAACTCTTCTTTCAGATGAAATTCAAGTTGAGTTTCTTCTTATTCATTCCTGATGAACCTGTAATCTTTATTATTCACTCATACAATAACTGTATTATATCTATATTTCCTAGTAAAGGATTTTCCATATTCAACTTCAATATATTCCTCATCCACATATTTTGAAAAATAATCTTATTCTTTTTAATTTGAATAACTTTTTATCAGTCCTTTTAGAAAAACCGTTATTGTTATCAGTCTGTCTCTTCCATGGCCATCTAGTCATTCTTACCTCTTCATCACTATCTTCTACTTTATTTCATTGAGTTTAGTTAGCCGTAATTTTCCAAATAAATACACATTCAAAAAAATCAATGGAAGTTTCCACTTATATTTCTCAATACATATTTTCTCAGTCTTAGAAAACATGGGTAAAATTTTATCAAAATTTTTTGTATACCTCATCTTAATAATTATATTCACCAGATTAGTTTTCAATAAGAATATTCTTTGTCTTCTATTTATTTATAGACGAGAATTAAATTTCCTTATCAGCTTTTGTTATTATTAACATATCATTATCTATTCTCATTTCTTAATTTAGGAGAGTATTGTGTATATCATCAATATAAAATGTTTTGGGATCTAGGTATTCAAAAAATTGATATTTTTCATCATAAATTTTTGTAAGAATTTATAAGATCATTTAAAAAAATATATAGTCCTCCAAATTTTCACCAATACATCTGATTGTACTCATATTTTCATTTTCCCTTGTATTGAAGTCACTGACATCTTCAAGATCTCTCATTTTCAAATCATTATACATTAGCCTCCAAATTTGATTTTTTTCCTTCTTCACTTTTGTATTTCTTTAATAGATTTTTTAAGCTTATCTTATATACCATTACATATAGAAACACCTTTTACTCTAAAAAATTCACTCTCATAAATGGATGAGATCAATGCATTATTAGCTCTTTTGTCATTCTCAAGATTCATTCTATCGATAGCTGTAAGAGAAAACTTCTCATCAACATGCGAAAATCCATATGTTTTAGCCTTACCCATGAGACATAAGATATGAAATCATATGGTCATTCCATATATGATAATTATTCCAAAACTTTATCGAAATCTCTTTACTATTCACATAATTAAAATTCTCTATCACAACTTATCTTCCAAACGTCAGTAAAGAATAAACAATTGGAGGTTATCTCTATGATTCCAATTGATGTTTCCCAGTCAGTATCCATGAGTCTCTGAGAGGGGATGGGTTGAATTAGTGATATATATTTTTTATGTGTCATTACTTTTCAAACAACTGTGACCTCCTATTAAAGAGTTATTTCCCTACTGAATACAATCCAAACACATATCCACATGAACAAAAGAATTTATAAGGTTCACTACTCGATAAGAGTTTCTACATCATTTGTGTGGAATGGAAATAATAAAATACTAAACAATAAACTATAAAATAATAATTTTATGTGTAATAAAGTGAGTATGATATTTCCTTTAACTCATGTAGAAAATAGAAAACAATATTCAAGAATGTATTCACCCTCATAGAACAAAATATTGAAAAATAATGTTTTAGTGAATCATTATGAGATTTCAGAAATATGATCAATGAAAAACAAATATTCTATTTCCAACCCATAAGTTGGTAAGAACTACCTTATGGAAAACTTACTAATTGTACTGAACTCAAATCATCCACCTACACTTTTATGTGTCATACATGTAACTTTAATTCCATGCATGAATGATTTATAATTTTTCACGCTAAAACTATTTTTCAAAAATTATTTATTTAATGAAACTCACTTATTACAAACAAATTACATAGCTTTTTCCCAAATCCATATCATTCGTTCAACACCCTTTGTGTACAATTCTTACACTATTCAGAGCTCTGGATTTCTATAAGCGTTGATATTATCATATGTGGGGGGTCACCTCTTGTTTATAGGCTCTTCTTGTCTTGTATGAAAAACCATTATGTGTATTGAAATATCTTTACAAGTCAAGCAAAAACACATTTGAGGCTGGATTGGACATGTAAGTATCTTTCGTGAAAACCACATATTTTGTGCACTTCATGATTCTTTCATGAACATCATGAATCTTTTTTACACATCATGACTTTTCCATTTTTTGGAGTTCTAATCTTGATTCATGACATGTGAAAAATATTCCAAACTCCCTTCTATCGTGTCTTCAAAATATAATGTTTGTTTCACAATCCATATCATTCGTGCACCTTACTATTCCAAAAATACATGTCTTTATTTTCCTATTTTTGAGCACAAAAATTTGGAAAATACTGGAAAATGGCGCCACCATAAATAAATTCTTTTATGGAACCTCTAGATCGTCCAGTACTTCGTTAGGTTTTCTACAATATAATCCAAAACCATTCTTCTACATTCACCACGAATTCCACTATCATTATATATATATCCCTGAATCGATCATCTTTAGTATCATCGTTCTTTAAAAGGAATGTATTGCAATTTCATTATCTTCCAGCAACATCATTCTATCCAATGAAAATATAATATGATTGGATTCACCATTTCTCCCCCTTTTATCATATTTTTTACATCACAAGTTCACCAAACATATGAAATTTGAGAAATATTAATTAGTAAAGCATCATCTTGTTTTACAAACCTTATACAAAGTTCATTTTCGTATCCTCTTTGAAAACAAAAGAAAACACTCTTCAAAATAAAACTCTTCCTATGTCATTCTCCATCCAACATGGCCCAAATATATAATTGGTTATTTCTCCAAAAAAACTATGATCGGGTGATTGGTCTTGTTTAATTGAACATTCTTTATGTAATATATAATTTCAAGTAGTTATTTGTCGTAGGAACTATCAGACTCCAGTGGTGCGACCTCTAATTTCATTACATGTGAAGGATATGTAATTTACTTCCTCATGAGAGATTAATGGAACATGTTTTGTAAATGAGATAAATTTAGATGAACATCAAATAAATAGGATACCATTCTCATGCGAGGAATAATCTCAAAGGGGATGATATACCTAGGGTTTATTTTCCCTTTCTTCCCAGACATCATAACCCTTTTATGGGGATATATTAATTGAGATAGATTCTCAAAAATATAAAATTCTATATCATGTATATGTGTATCAAAAAAATATTTTATATTGAATTCCTTATTCCATGATATGCTGCTAAATTGTTTTAACATTCTCATCCATTTCTTAATCAATCTTAAGTACCAATAGTGTTCTTTCTCAAATTCATCATATAATGTAGGAGCTCTATATTTCTTCCCATATAAGTCATCATAAGGATCCATATTAATGCTTCACTGAAATATATTTTTGAATTAAAACTAAACTAGAGGATGGTGTTTATCCCAACCACATTTGAAATCCATTAATCAGGATCTCAACATATCCTCTAGAGTTTGAATTTCACATTGAGACTGGACACCCTTATAAGGATTATATTCATGGATGAAACTCAAATGTTTTAATGTGCCTGTGGATTTATTTTTCAAATCATGGAGATGAACCTCATATACCAATCAGATAAAACAAAATGTGGTACTCCAAAGAACCATACCACCTCATTAATATATATCCTTGAAATCTGATCCAAAGAGATGTCTTATCAAATAGTAAAAAGATCTATGACTTTTTAATAAGGTTGAATAAAACTCATATAGAATTAGAAACATTATAGGTGTTGGGGAGTCCAATGATAAAATCCATATGTATGTTCTCCCTTTTCCATTTTGGTATGGTAAATGGATGAAACATACCATTATACTTTTATCTTTCTACCTTAGCTTGCTGAATACCAATAACTGAGATAATAACTATTTGAAATCACTCTCTATCACATCCCACCAGATGTATTCCATAAATTATTAGTACATCATTGTACTAATAGTATGAATATAGAATGGAAAACTATGAGTTACCTATAATGACTCCTTATTCAAATATGGTATAGAATGAACAAAAACATGGTTCCCAAACCTTATCATTACATCTTGATCAATGTTAAACTCAGAAAAAATTCTAACATTATTTTTCAACTATATATATTACCTATAATTTATCCCCTTACGTCGGTATTTCAAGATCCATCCTTTTCGAATATATAAATATTGGATATTTTCTATTCCTCATCATGGACAAGCTATCATGATCCTTTGTAATCAAATAATCATCCACCTTGTCCTCTTTCTCGGGGTGGTAATGTATTGATCAGTCATTATAATTTTTTATCTTTAACCATTTTCATTGATGTATGTTCAACTCTTTCTATATGAATATATATTTTATACTTTTGTGTTCAGTGTATATATCACAATTCTATCCATAAATATAATGCCTACATATCTTTAATTCAAAACATATAACTACTAATTCCAAATCAATGGTTTGGTAATTTTTATTAGGGATATTAAACAATAGAATGTAATAAGAAATATCTATGTTATTTTGTATAGGAACAAATCCCAATCCTCTTATGGATGCATCACAATGGATTAAAAACCCTTATCCATTATAGAGTAATATGTGTATAGGTTCTCTAACAAAACTACTTTTTATTTCCTTGAAAGTTTCCTCAAATTCATTTTTCCAAAGGAAAATATAACTCTTCGAAGATAACATGGTAATATGATTCAATAATCATGATAAATTCTTCACAAACCATCAATAATATCTAGATAATACAAGAAAACTATGGATCTCAATCCTCATGGTAGCTCTAGGTCAACATTCAATTTCCTATATCTTTGATGGATATATTTTTATACCATCTCTTGATATTATGTGACAAAAAAACCTTGTCATTCCAAAATTCACAATTTTCTTAATTTTTCATATATTTTCTCATTCCTCGGTGTCTTTATAACAATTCTCATGTGGTAATAATTCACATATTTTATTCTTTTAATAGATAATAATAGAATCTATAAAGGCTAAAATAAAATAATTGAGGTAATCTGTAATGACTGTATTAATCAAATCTGTAAAGATAGTATGGGTAATAGTAATACCAAAAGGAATTACAATATATTAATAGTGTTCATACCTTTTACGAAATCTTGTCTTGGGTATATCCTATTTTTTGATCCTCAATTGATGATATACATAGTGAAGGTCAACCTGGGAAATGTATGAGCTCCATACAATTTATCAAACAATCATCAATACGGTGAAGAGGAAACTTGTTCTTGGTTTTGATCTTGTTATACTCTTGATAATCAATTCAGAGTCACCTTGATCAAAATTTATTTTTCATTAAGAGAACAGGTGCACCCTAAGGTGGCTCACATGGACAAAAGAATCCTTTATCAATGATTTCTGGGAATTTCTTCTTCAATTCCTACAACTCAGTTGGAGACATTCTATAGGGATTCTTTCAAATTTGTGATGAACAAGGTATGATAGGTATCAAGAACTAAAATTCACATTTTTGTGGAAGGATAGGAATCTCTTTTAAAAACACAACCGCAAATTCCCATACAATATGAAGATCATTGATGTCGCGTTTCACCCAAACAATTTGAGACAAACACACCTTCTAAATGGGAATTAAGTCCCACACACTATATATAATCTCTATAGGAAGTAAATACCTCTGATCACATTGATATAAAATCAATGTTTTGTTTGAAATATAAAATGCAACTTTATTTCCGCAAAAAAGGAGGTGGGATGTTTCAAAATAAAGTCAATCCATGCTTAATACGACATCAAATTAAATCAGGGGAAGAATGAAAATATTTTCAAGAATTACATTCTTACAAAATTCAATTGGATATAAATCATTGGAATCCATTGTAATCATCATACAATAAGTGGAACTCATTGATAATTCTATATGAAATCATTTGGGTGGAATCAAAATACCCTTAGAAAATTTTTTATATATAAAATAGTGTGTAGAACCAAAATCAAATAAGAAATTTTCTGTTTTATAGTGGATGGTAACTGTAACATTAATCATGTCATTATTACACCCATCATGAAATAGTGATCACATGAGATTTCCCTTTATCTCTCATTTTAATCAGTTTTTTATGTTGATCATCATGACCAAATTTTATGTTTGGGTGTTGGTTATCATAATTCACATCCTTCATACACATAAAGTACTAAAGTGTCGGAGGTCCATTATGTGTTATGTTTTATCTATTTTCAAAATTGGTCACCTTACTCCCATCAGTGTGGTATTCAGTTTCCTGATGGGATTCCATTTTTCACTTAAAACACTTATTAGAGCCCATAAAAAATTTCATTGTTTATTCTTTCTACACATAATGAATGAAGTAAGGATCATTTTATTCACTTTAAATTTTTTAGATTTTCCATTGAAATCCATATTGCTTTTCTCAAAAACCCATGAGATTGATATGTAACACAAAAATTCATTTAAAATTTGATTTTACAAAGATAAATCAATTCATAACTACTAAATTATCATATGTAAAACATCCTTCTGAGACTTGAATTTAGACAATGAAGAACCTATAAACTATACTTTTTTGATGGATGATAATTCCAAAAGTGTAAGTCACAGGTCTTGTGAAAATATCCTCATAGGTATTGATGGATTCATTCTCCTTTTACTAAAACTCAAGGAACACCTTTTTCTAATTTGTATAAATAACATGGGTAATATACTTATTAAAGAATAATTTATTAAAATCATTACAATACACGGATTCAATTTAATATTTCTACTTTGTATTATTGATTAGTGTCTACCACTAGTCTAATTCACCTTACAAGAAATAAACATCCAAAATTACTTTCTCATTATCGAAGAAAAAGATAATAGAGAAAATATTTTCATTGGAACAAATATAGTGTTTAGAAATAAATGTATCAGAAGTGCTGTTGAAATAAGGTGGACATTGCCTCATGAATGATGTAATAGAACGTTGTTACCTCTATTTTCTCATTTGGAGGATAAAAATTATTCATAGTTTGAGAATTATTTGTGAGAATATCAATAAATTTTTTTCATTCTATCTACCATATAATTTAGATAATATAGATAACAATCAGTTCATTGATTGTCGTTGTCACACTTAATGTGGTTTCGTCAGTTTCCTTCTATTAAATAAAACTAGAAATCATAATGAAGAAATATTTTTCACATTTAGGAACCACATAATCATGAAAACCCACTTATAGGATGTCTAAATTATGAAACTTTACATAATATATGACACCATAGGTTTATCCTTGGTTATTCATATCCAAAATATTTCTATGTCCCTTATAATGGATTATGAATTTTTAGTGAATACCAAAAGAATGTCCCCCAGGAGTGTCAAACCATGAGTGTAGTAAGGCTCGTTTTCATGTTACATATAAGCTCATTTTTAGAAGGATTCTCCTTATCAGAGTTGGTACTCCTAGGTACATTTGTACCTAAAACATGCCCACTTGTAGTGTCCATAAAGTAATGTATTTCTAGGAAACTACATTCTTTATCCTTACCCAAATTCATCAAAATGTTCAAATACTTTTCCTTACACTGAGACTTATCCTTTGACATGTCAATCGAGTTCTCACTAATGATTTCTAATTCACGTTTCCAAAGGTTAACTAATATTTTTCTCTAACAACAACTACATAAAATATCACATTATATACATTAGCAATGCATCACGATTTCATAAGAAAAAATACAAAACAAAAATAGTTTCCCAATGAATGTATTATCCTAGTTCCTTATGAAACATGGAAACATAAAAAGTGGTATATATTTCAGTTATATTATCTCCTAAGTGTTTCGTCGTGACTATAACCCTTCTTAGAAACATCACAACTAATTCATATATTCCTATCTTGGGGAATGAAACATAAAAATTAGTGAGATAAGATGATAATTAAGTGTAAGCATGTGATATTTGTAAGAATAAATAAGAGCATAATAGTGTGAGAATGTGAAAATACAGTTATAATATCGTACCCTACATATAAAAGATCCCAAATTTAAATCATGGTATAGATATTGGTAGTTTATAATATATGAATCATAAGGGAATCTGGAGATTAAACCATAAAATCACAACTAAGGAATAAGATATTGAAATTTGGTATACACATGAACATGTAGTGTCATTATGTAAAATTGATGGTGCATTTTGAGAAATAATCATGACACTTCATATAGACTTTAACTACTGAGCAAGAAAAACCCCATTCCCCAATCATATTACTTTCCATATAAGGGATTGGGATGCCCATATTCCCCTAGTGGATCATGTTTCCCTATATTCCAATAGTGGATCAGGTTTTCCCATTTCCCCTAGTGGGTTAGATTTATCTATCTCCCCAAAGTGGATTAGGTTTTCCTATATTACCACAATGGAATGAATTTTCCCTAATTCCCCTAGGGGATCAAGTTTCCCAGTCTTCCAAAAATGGATAATGTTTTCCCATCTCCCCATAATGGAATGGGGTTCCCCATCTCTCATAATAGATCAAGCATGTCGACTTAAATCTCATCATTATCTCATGAGATATAAATATTTACCAAATCAATTGGAGGGAGAAATAGGACCCAACTATCTAATAATTAAATCATAAATATGTGTTCCATAATAACATAAGAAATCATATCATAACCCATGAAATAAAATTGGTATCATAAGCATGTAATAGTACTATAACCTATGGAAAATGGACATGTTTAATAATAATTGTATTGGAAGATAAATAATGTTATGAATTTGGTTTCATAAACATATAACTAATGTAATGGAAACAGGATTTATAAACATCATTCCATAAAAATAGAAACCATTTAAAGAAAGAATATTAATGGATCCTTTGGATCAATTCCCCAAAAAGGCATGTGTTAATTTAATAGATGTCATCTTAGATGGAAAATAGTGTTGAAATATCTTTTAAAAATGATTCATGAGGAAAATATAATTTCTTCTCTGAATATTTCATTTCAAAAAATAAAACCATATGAAACCCATTTTCATGGAAATAAACTTGTAAACATATATATAAATCTTGAAAGAGTTTTGACAACAATTTATATGAAAACACTATGAAAACTTATAATGAAATCTAGATAATGATTTGAAAACCAATTATTTGAATGCACTTTGAAAACATATAATAAAAGCTTGAAATTTTTTCTGAAACCCATTTCATTGAAAACATTTCTAACAATTATAATTAAATCTTGAAAACATTTTGAATATCATTTCATTGAAAAAACATTGAAAACATATAAATAAAGCGTAAAAACACTCTGAAAATAATATCATTGAAAATAATTTCCAAAATTATAATGGATTATTTAAAAAACATAAAAATTTGAAATCATTTTTTCATTAAATTTTTCTTAAAATAAAATATTTAAAATCATATCTAATTTTTTTTTTGAAAACATGGATTTTGAAACTATTGGCATGAGTCTCAAAGAAGGGAAATTAAGGCAACACTACGTTACCAATTTAAAACTTTTTAAATATAAACCCCATGAAATGTATCTAATAAAATGGATATTAAAATACCATTAGATTTATGTATAATAAATATATAATTTATTCGTGGGTACAATATACACCACACGAAATAAACATGTGGGGAATAATGAATAAATCACATAGTAATAATTTGTGTGTCTAGAAATCCGCATAACTTATGTATTGACTCTTATCGTACTCATTAAAATCTCCATAATAATAAATATAATTTTATTATTAATCTACCATATAACCATATTCTTATATCCAATACAATATGTGTCTTTATTTTACCAACTTATTAACACTTACATTTTGAGATTATGCTTTGGGAAAAATCATCTTTTTTTCATGCATCTTAATTTGTTGTATTTTTTTCCACATACTTGTATCAGGATTTCCAAAATGTAAACCATACTATAAATACCATTCATGTTCAATATATATATATTTATATAAATTTTTTATTTATATAAACATTAAATGAAATTCATTGTTCATAGGGATAGTAGGTTGTACGTACGCATGAACGTTATTTCAATTTAATTATCGTTTTTAAATAAATTATATAAAATAAATATATATAAATATTTATTTTAATTATTTTAGAGTTAAAATTTTATATATATATAATATATTTTCACTAAACCCATTATTAATATATTCCATGAAATGTGTGGAGGAAAAAAATTACCTTGAGGAGACGGTAGTCCGCACTTCAACAAACAAAATTATCATAATTTCAAAAAATGGAAACCATGAATGTATATATATTATAATAATTCTAGAAGAATAAATAAATCATAAATATCATATATATAATATAAAAACATAGTTTCCATCATAATTCCAAACCATGAGAGGTGATATAGGATACAATGAACAACGTTGTTTTGTGAGGATGTAGTTCGTCGTACACAAGAAGGCTATTTTTTACCCATTACATGGAAGTGTGTGTATGATTCGGTAGAACCCATATAATAAAAACATCTCATAATATTAAGGATATATTTTTTGTTATCTAATCATGGAATAACAAGAATTTATGTGGTGGATAAACAAAAGAAAATAAATGGGGTATTCGGAGGGATGTCAACTCTTTTTTTAGTAACTCATGTTTATCAAAACAGAGCCTCATTGGTTGGATTTATTCCCAAACAGAGGATCAAATTTGGAGGTTAGTGATATTGGGAGATTTTTTGAGAATATTATATGTGATATAGAATGTTTGATAGTTGTGAATAACTGTGATGGTGAGTTATTTTTAATAATGGAGGAGGTGTGGCAGTTTAGGTAATTTTTTAAAAGAGGATTACACCCACGTTTAGTTATAAAAAGTTGATCCAATAATGGATAATTTTTTTAAAAGGGAGTATAATGTCCAATTTTTTCAATCCAATAGTCATTTTAGAAGTTTCTAGATTATTTTGGCCCATAAGTGTAATTTTTAGTCCCCTATTAAACAAATTATCCTCCTAATCACTATAATTAATTTTAATAAATTTCACTAATATTTCTGGTCAAAAACTATGTTTACCTATGTATTTATTAAAACTACTCTGATTCAAAATATTGAATCTATTTTTTTAAATTCTAACCACATAATTGAGAGACATGAATTTAAATTTAGTCCAACATACTTGTCATGATAATTTTTTTAAGAAAGAAATGTCCAAAAGTATGGGATGTTTTGATATGAAATTTCAATGTGAAATTGGTTCCAATGAAAAATAGGTATAATATATTTAAAAATTAATCTAATATTACTTTAAAACCAAATTAAATTATAATCTATCTATAAGAATAAATTATATAAATATCATTTTGGGAATAAAATTCACTAATATTCATTATTCATCCATAAATATAGTTTTTTTGAAAAATAAATATAATTCAAACTAACATTATTTTGAAATTATGAATACAATTTTTTTTATTTTATCAAATTATATTTCTAAAATTCTAGGAAATTAATGTTATTATTTTTTATATAAGTACATGTAAAAAATTTATTTTAAGAAAATACTATTTTCAAACATATATAGACTCCACTAAAATGTATGTATTATTTTCAGTATGTTTTATTAATATAAAACCATTAAAAATAATATTTACAAATATATTATCCTTATACATATTACTATTTTTAGCATCTATTTCATAAATATATGGTATATATAATGATAATAATAAAAAAAATTCATAGAAACACATTGTTGTGTGTAACACAAGCCAAGTTAGTATTGAGTGTAAGACAAGTTTAATTTGTTGTAGCATATAATGATGTTTTTTATTATTTTAGACTTCTTTGAAATTAATAAATGAAAAATTATTTATTAAAAAGAAGGTTCTCAATAACTCAGTGTGTTATATTTAGAGTGTTATTCACTAGTGGATTAGGATCATATGAAAAACAACAATCAGATCAAGGTATATCGACTGGTAGTGAATGCAGTGGATCTTCCCCATAATTAGATAATGTGTTCTTCACCATCAATCGATCTATAATATAGATAGGCATCATCAATTTTTTTTTCATCCCAATTTTATTGAAATACTGATAAATCATTTTATATTTTTTGATCTATGATAATTGTTCTTCACATAATCCATGAAATTTATTAATTATAATGATCCAGTATAATTCATCCTTTTATGAAAATATATTTATAACACATTTTAATCCATGATTTATAATCACTATCAATGAATGATTCAATAATTTTTGATTTATTTTCTTTAATTTATTCGTTTTTTTTCTTTGGGTTCTTCATTGTTGGTCTATGTGGTTGAAGTTCAAATTTTTCGGTGTAGGTTTGAGTGTGATCAAACCCACTGATTTAAATAGATTTGTGTCTAATAGGTTGATTTGAAAATCGAGAATGGATTTATATGGATCATGGGTTGAAAGAAAATATCTTTGGATCTGGGATATGGAGTAAATATGGGATTGAGCATTAAACATAATCGTGTGGTGTGAAGTCTTTGTGCAAATAATCTGTTTCTAATTTATTGCCTCCAGAGTGCCGGAATTGAGGGCTAGAGGAAAACCCCACATGTTTTACGTGGTAAAATGTTGGGATTCAAATTTGTGGGTTAACATCTAGATAACCACATGAATAACTGATTATTATATGAAAAATCTGTCAAAAAATGTGTATTTTGATGAACATGTGTCTTATAGTAACACCGGAAACAACACTTGAGTTTTTGAGGATGATAAGGATTACACTCCATGAGGATGGGCTCACAGACGGTGTCACTCTCCCCGCATGGATGGGCCATCATCTTGGTGTACATGAACCTGACCCCATGTTCCATGAAAAAACATGTACCAAGGGAGTAAAATATCATGGGTTGGTACCCACGCTTGGTCAGGTACATGAGTATGGATAAAAAAACAAGGGTCTGAAAAGGGGAACATAGGAAGGTATCTGGTGGATGAGACACCCAGTGTGGGCCTTTATAGACCTTATATTTTTACTTGGACTCTGATCCTTTTATAAAATATAATATTGACATGGAGTAGAATGTCACCACACACCCAGTACCCCTCCCCCTCCATGATTTTTTCATTCATAACATGAAGGTACCCTTCATAGTGGCTTTATAGATTCAACATTTAATTTGAAAATTGTGACTTTTATTTATGTGACTCGTGATGATGGTAGTGATTAGAATGTATCTTTAAAGAGAAGTTGATGTTGGAAACACCATTTATATTAGGGTCTAGGTCCCCCATACTCCTTGTAATATCAAAGTGGAACCTCTGAAAAAATGATGCATGGGTCCATTTCATAATGAGTGGAACTCATCCCCAATTGGAATATGTTGTGGGTCCTCTAGCTATTGAGTGTAAACCCCCAAACAGACTTTGAAATGGGTCCCCTAACTAAAAAGTGACACCCCATAAAGTATTGAGGTACCTTTCCTCAGCCTACTTAGTGAAACCACCTTGAAAGGTTGGGGAATGCGTCCTCTACCTACTCGGTGGAACCAACCTAATAGTCTAGGGCATGGATCCTCTACCTTCTAATTAGAAACCCCTATCATACTATGGTTAGGATACTATACTCTACATTACACCCACCCCCATGTATTTACATCATAGTTGCAATGTGTGGGTCATACTGACAGTTAACTCGACAGATACATGAATATCTAAGAATCAAATATGGTCCCTTTTGGGGAGTTGGATGATTCATAGACATGGGATGTATTGTGAGACGGATATACCATATCTCTCTCATCTATGACTATTTTATGATAATATTAATTTATATATATTTAAGGGATTTATTTCTCTCTTTCTTTTATTTGACTTGAATACTTGTATTTTATCTTAATATTTCACCCCTTTATTTTTTGGGGTGTCCTACTTGGTACATTTGTAGTCACCCCTACATGGGATTTTCCCACATGTTTAGTGTCTTATATAGATAATGGACAAATAATTGGTGAATTTAGTGGTCCATATGGATAATATGGTGCATAGAATATATACCGTAGTCAGTATTAGTGATCAAGATGGGTTTCTCCTGATTAATTCCTCAATGTATACATGAGTCATAAGTATTTTCTATTACATTTATTATAATGTTGGGACATTATTTACAATCAATCAAATTTTTTTTTACAATTTTTGTTTTTTCTATTATACTATTATTTCATTCCATAAAGGTTATTTCATGCATGGATTTACTATCGATGTAAGAACCCTTTTTATTAATCCTTTAAATTATTTCATGGCCATTGTTTGGGGAATGTGTATAGGTACACATGGAAAAGGCCTCCATTTTTATTATACTTTCTTAGCACTTTTCGTCATCCCCTGGCAGATAGAGGAGTGATTGGGGTTTTGGAATTCAATCAATATTATATTCCTGATTTCCCCTATGGGTATAGTTATTAAAAATTTAGTGATATCCCTATGGATAAGTATAAGGAAAAGGCTATGTATATATAAAAATATCATAGAATTTTATTGAAACATATAAATAATGGCTTCCAATAAATTGCATCAACATTTGGATACAATAAGTTGATTTTTCTATACCATTGTTGTATCTAGGGAATATAAACCCAAAATGAGAACATTGGGAATCACTCTATCATCACCTAGTTCATGAAAATAGGAAATTTTAAATAATTATTCTGATATTCTTGGTGATATGTTTATCAAATTCACAAATACATTATGAACCATGATAATTTACATAAAAACTTTTAAGTTAAAAACCTAATAAGAAATGATACCATGGATAACCAATATTAAAACCTAGAGACACAAAATTTTAGATATAATTGTAATTGAATAGTTATTACATTATATTTTATAAGTCTCCCTTTTGTATGTTAATGTATTTTCATTTTGGTTCATTTTTTATTTCTTGGTTAATGGTGTGTAATAGGAGAGCCCATACAAATAACCAATGTGTTGGGAAATATAATTATTTCCATAAAAATATTCCAAAACTAATGGTAATGGAATTTATATATCTTTTCATCATTCCAAATAATAATTCTTGAATTATTATTAACATTTGGATCCTAGATGAATTCACAAACACATAAAATAGGAGAATGATGGTGTCTCATGTAAGTTCACGTGTTACAAATCATAAAGAAAATAATATTACATTTACTACATGTAAAAATATGTGAATATTCACCATAGAGGATGAATTAAATGAACTAAGTGTTGTTTTATGTTTAGAAAAGTAGGACATAGATCCACTAATTGAAAAAAATGCAATGGATTTCTAACACGAAGTAGAAAAATAACGTTCATGTTTAGGAACCAAAAACAGTTAAATGTGGTGAATGTGTGGAACTTATAAATTATTTAATTCAATTCACTAATCCAATTATTAATTATCAAGGGAAATTATTTCACATTCATTAACATTTAATGATTGACATTTTAATATTTTGGAACCTGAGAATGAGGTTGATGAATTATTTTTATCATTTTTTTTGAAGGATGAAACTTCTAATAGTTATTTTGATGTATTTTTTTCACTAAGGATTTTTATGAATATGTTCAGTGGTGATAATAACCTAGAAAGGTTATTTAATTATTGGGATACATTTTATGGGAAAAAAAATTATTTTTTAAAATATAATAATTAATCTTTTCTCTATATAGAGGTAAATATTGTCAATTAAATTTATTTAACATCATGACAAAGAATGTTTGGGATAGATAAATCTTGATGTTGGAAAGTGATTTAATGAGTAATGTTATTTTGGAACATTTTTATCATAATCATACAAAATTTATTGAATAAACATGAATTATAAATATGATTATCACATTTCATTTTATATAATTTTTTAAAATAATCATCTAGATAGCCGAGCAATAACCTGTTTCATCTTGATGTTCTTTGAATCGTGAACACACAACTGAAGGGGTATAAGGGTACAATTCCTACTACTATCCTACAAGATGTACTAGGTATTATTTCATTTCATTTAATAATAAAATATGAGG
Organism: Viscum album; assembly: GCA_963277665.1. Taxonomy (NCBI): domain Eukaryota; kingdom Viridiplantae; phylum Streptophyta; class Magnoliopsida; order Santalales; family Viscaceae; genus Viscum; species Viscum album. The sequence goes on from OY728125.1 coordinate 515,566,632, forward strand.
GAAGAAAATAAATTTATTTTGGGAAATATATTTTTGGATCAAATATTTTGGAATTTATAGGATTTTGTGGTGATTAATTATATTTTGGGAAATGTTTAATTTTGTTGAGGTACAATAAACTATTATTCCTAACATTTGATTTAAGCTTAATGATTATTTTGAAAGAAAAAAAATAAATTTTATGGTTTTTTTGTTTTTTGGGATGTAGGATGATTTTTTTATGGAATGATTTAATTTTCACATTGGATTTTGATATAGATATGATGTTTTTGGATGTTATATAATTGTTTGTAACTATTTTAGTTTTGGATAATATTTAAATTCATGAGAAATATATTTTTATCCTTTTGTAGATTATGTGATCTAATAGAATATTATTTTATTCCTTTTTGTATGAAAAATATATATTTAATACTAATCGTTTGCAGCACTAGAAAGGATTGTGGTGAAAATTAATTAAAGGACTAAATTATATTTTTAAAATAAGTATATTGACATATTTTTATAGTATGGATGGTAAAATTATCATTCATCTTTATGAAAATGGTGTTGAAAATAAAAGTTTACTTATTTTTGATTAATGGACGGTATTTTCTCTAATAAAAATGTATTATTTTATCTCTTAAATGTGTCATCATTAGAAATCGATGTTTTTACAGACCAAATATTATTCCTTGTGTGGAAAACCATTTTTTTGTTATTTCATATGACCTTAATAAATTCATTTCCTGCTTTTTAAGGGGATGTTTTGTAATCCCTTATTTAAGATGTGGGTTTTCATAAACAAATTCTAAAATTTCAATCCCTTATATTCCAAGATAATGTTAAAAAAAATTTGATATAATTTATTGAAGGATTCGATAATGTAACACCGCAGTATTTTTAAAAATTAATACTATGTTAGATATCATATAAGACACATACTAAGTAGAAACTAACTATGATTATTAAAATATAATAATTATAAAAAAATCCATTGAATTGGTAATTATGATTATTATTGACTATATTTTGAAACATATAAAAATTTCATAACCAATATTCATGTATTAATAAATTCTTAGGAAAATCACTCATTTTCTAATAAAGACATTTTTTTCTTCAAGCAATATGTTTTCTTCAAAAATTATTTCTATGATAAAATATTATAATTTATTTTTACAAATTTAATAAAAATATATTTAATTATGGGAATAAATATAAATAAAACTATCAAAATCAACTTAGTGTGGATCTTTTTTATTTAAAAAAAATGGTTTATATTTTAGTGAATAGTGAAAATTGATGATTATTTAAATACTTTCATTTCCTTTCATTCTATCAAGTAATATAAAATATCTAGGATATTTTTTATTTTTTTGTTAAAGATAAATATAAACCATTTTAATTATAATAATACTTTTAATTTCTTTTGAATCATTCATTTTCATGATTTCTAAATAAGTTTTTTTATGCGTAAAAATATATATTTGTACAAATAATTTTAAAGTGAATGATGTTAATCAATTTAAATTAAATAAAATTAACCCTAGTAAATAAATATTTAAATGAACTTCATTTAATTTAAATTTATTTATATTAATTTAATTTCATAAAAGGATGATTTCTAATCATATAGTTCATATAAGATAATTTATTAATTAAAAATGTATTTCATGAAAACCTATCATCCAACATACTAGGTGGGTTTAATTTTAAATTAAATTATTCCAATTATATGAATTGAATTTGATAAAAGAGATTCCATATTTTAAATCAAGATAATTATTATTATTCTAAGTGTTCAACATAATGTTTTCATAATGAATAGTAAAAACAATAAAAAAAAATATAGTTGTCGTGATGAAACACTAGAATGATAAATGTGAGTAACCATAGAGGTAAATGGAATAAAATGATTAAAAATCCTTTATATTAAATTTTAGGGATTTGGATCGACCATATCACCACAAAACATCAAAATTTTCAATTTCAAAGGCACATGTCATGAAAGTGGCTTCCCATTATTTAGATTACATTTTATACACTTCTTCATTATATTTCATATTTTTTGATTATTTGTGTATTGTTTTTTATTATTTGATGTTTTATTTAGACTTATATTATTCTAATTTATTTTTTATACACATAATAAATCATTGATTAGTTCCCACACCAATTTCTTGACCTCTGTAAGATTTTTCAGCTCTATTTCTACTCTATTAAGACATATTTGGTATTATATAAAATTTTTATTAGCTATACCGACTTCCCTTTTAATATTATATATAATGAATATATTTATATTATTGATATTTTAATTTTCAATTCAATTTTATTCTTTCATTGTGGTTATGACCAAATATTTTCCAAAGGAGTAAGGGTTTATGCTTCAATCTAATTTTAATCAAGATTTTTTACACATGATTTCCCATTGAAGGAATTTTTTTGATGATATATTTTTAAACCCCTTTAATTTTATTATCCTCTAGTTATTAATGAAAATGTCATGTAATATTACAATTTTCCTCTATATGGTTCTTTAAATTATTAAGAAAAATATTTTTAAGGAAATCCAACTTTTTGTCTTTTAGGACGAGAATTGTTCTTCTTTAATATCCATATTAAACGTAAAAATGATTAAATATAAAATTTTATATTATTAATCGATTTATTAAATAAATGTTAACACATGTTATGATTTTTAATAAATAGTCTCAAATGAGCATATTTATTGTTTTCTAAAAAATTTAATTTTTTACATTATACTAAATTGTGATTGGATTATTTTTTATTACATTATACGAAATGAATAGCATTAATTTCTAATATGATTACTCAATTATTTTAATATTTATATAAAATTTTCCACGTTTATTTTAAAATAATTTTTTTTAAAATATTGATATTTTAATATGTTAAGGAATTGATTTCTTTTAATAGAAAATGAGGTTTTCCTTAAAAAAATATTCCATGTTACATTTTAAAGAAATTTCCATCAATGAAAACAACCCCTTATGTGATTGATTATTTCTAATAAATATCTATATGTATCTCATACATATATAACTATGTAACACCTCGAGATTTTATGAAAAGTACTCCTTTTAATTTCATTAATGTCTTGTGTTGTACGCTACACCAAAAGGATCTTGCACAATACACATCCATTACTTGGCTTTCATTACACGCAATCGCGACCTTACACGATAGCGTGTGTTGTACGCAATACTGAGTTTTGCTAAACATAGATATGTTATATATATACTAGCCGTTATGAATAGTAATACCCATTTTTTTAAAATTTATAAATTTTATCATTCAAAATGGACTTCATTTTTGGATTCAGAATATCGAAATTATCCTATGGTGAATTGTTTGTATATTTCTGAAAACGTTCAATTTTTGATGAATAGTGAAAACACTGGGTTACTATTGAAAAACTGACTTTTTATTTAAATAATTATTTAATTTTTTTAAATTTATTTTAGGTAGAAATTGATATATAATACCTATATAAGTTCAATTTATGTCATTGGAGTCATTATATAATAATTTTAAATATAGAAAAATTTGATTGAACTTTTCACCGTCTTTTGCCCACCTCCTAGGAGAATTTGCAAAATCACATAAAACATAATTTTACCACTTCAGTGTGTGGAATTTCGAAAATTAAAGAGACACGGTGAATATCAAGGACTAAAATTTTGTTCAATGAGATGAAAATAATTTTTGGTGAATAGTAACTTTTTTCTTTTTTTACCAGGGTTAAAAGATAATAGGGTAATTAAGGGTAAAAATGATATTATTATTACCCTAAATTATGTCCCAATTCTATTGGATAAGTTTAATTCGACCAAAAAAACTTAGGAATAAAATATGACCATTTAGGCCTACTTGGATAAGATTATGACTGTTATTATTAATTTATTTAAATAAGGGTTAAAATAGTTAAAATAAACATTTAATAACTAAATCATTTTTAATAAAGGGTAATACATAAGATAAATTCGAAAAAAAATATTAATTAGAAAGATAAAAATATTTTCTACATAATGGTCTTCTATTTATAATTTTTAGACATTAAATAATTTAATTTATTTATGACATAATGATGATGTAGTAATTATCTTATTAATGAAATTTTGACATAATTGATGTTATAAATACCCAAATAAATGTAATTTGAGACTTTTAATGAATTCCAATAATTTCATAGGTTAATATGACATGTTAGTATTTATTTGATAAACTTTTTTAGAACTATTCATTCTGTTATGATTTTCGCAAAAATCAATTACCAAATAGTGTCAAAATTGTCATAAAATAGTTTTTAAAACAAATATTATATTATTAATTGTTATTTTATTTCTAAAAATATATGGATCAAAAAATGACTTAGATAAGGTTATATCTATTAATAATAAACAACTTGGGGTTATTTTGGCTTGTTATTGTATGTTTATTATCCATATAGTGTAAGAAAACAAGAAAACGCTGTAAAAGAAAAATTATTTAACATAAAGTTATATATAATGATAAGGATAAAATAGAATCCTAAACATGTCTAAATTCTATTGGATTAGAGGATTTTGACACATCCCCACCTTAGATTCGAAATAACTCAATTTGGAGCTATTAAAAACCGAATATGACTTTATAATAAATAATATTTTTAGTTACTCCAAAGGTGCCCCAATCCTCCCGTATAAAAGGGCATCTCCTCCCTCTCTTCCTCACACCACTTTGTGCCTTCAAACTCGGCTAAACCCTGAAAATATCTCTTCTCCACTTCTCTATAAACATCCTAGAGGTTCTGGACTTCTTCAAAGACCATTCTTATAGCCCTAATAGGATGTTTTAAAAAGGCGTGTCGAAAGAAGAGGTAATATCCGTTACCGATTCTTTCAACTTTATTTCTTTTTCTAATTCTTCTTATTTAGTTGTTTCATTATGAATTAGTAACATCAGTATCACTAATATAGTGATAAATTATTATAAGTATGAAACAACCCTATTTCACCATCATTCCATCCTATGGAAAACGAAATCACCGCGCCTGCGTACGTACGGAATACCGTCTCCACGGCGTGGTGTAATCTTTTTTCGACCTACACCTTACTTGGATGGGTATAATGGTGTAAATAAATAACTATATATGATAAATTCAAAGTGATATTGATTCTGAAATGTTATACATACACTTCAATGCAATTCTACGATCATGGGAATGATAGCATCGCTCGTGCGTACGTACGAACTACCGTCTCCACGACGCGATGCGATTTATTCTCCATGTTAACCATTCATGAATGATTATAATGTATATAATATAAGTAATCATGAAATATATGACATAATAATGATACTGTATTTATGTGTATATATATGTATGTAATCTACTTAATTTCATTCAATTCAATAAAGAAACGAAAACAACATTCATGCGTACGTACGGCCTACCATTTCCATGAACAGTGTATTTCATTCCATTTAATCGAACTATCATATATATATGTATATACTTAAATATATATTATATATAAATCATGTTTTACATTATGGAATTATGTAAATCAGGATATAAGTAATAATATGAAGAACAACAAGTCCAATCACGTACGATAAATAAAACGATTTAACCCAAAATGCTTCTTTAACATTGAACTTACAAAAGAACGGGTAATATAATGTCCTATGTGAACCATATATGATATCATAACAATGAATATGATTCTGTAATAATTCAATGACATTATTTAAATCATTATACAGAAGGTTCGGAAACGTACTAAGCATATCAGACCTAAGGTAAGTGATAATGTTGCAACCTCAATTGTTTTCTATCCGAGATTTCTTATACATAAGTATATACTGGGGTTATATTTATCATCCATGTTCAAGTTTTATAAAAATGTTTTCATGTATGTTTAAAGTCCTTTTTTCCCATTTTTGACTTTTACTACATGGTATTTAAGGAATCATTTTTTATTACCATATAAGGTACTTTTTCACTTTTCCAACAAAAGTACGAGAAGAATGTTATTTTTAACTTATAAGACATGAATAGATTTTTATGGTTTCATAACGCCTCATTTTAATGAATCTTACTCTACAGGATTTTATGAAAATTTTCGATAAAATACTTTTATTTTAAATGTGCATGGAATTTTGTGAAAAGAAAATGATTTTGAATAAGAAAGGATATTTTCCTCAAGAATTCATTTCAAATGTTTTATCAAAACCATTTTCCATTTATGATGACATCATTTCATATGTGTATGTTTCAAGATTAATGTATCTATGATTTACATGGTTTCACTTTTCTTATTATTAAATATCCATTTTTTTATATGGATTATGTGATGATGGGATGGTGTTTATGAAACCCATTTTATTCATTGGGTTATGATGAATGTTTTAAGTTTATTGTGTGGAACAAGTAAGAATGATTTCATTATGATATGGGTGGGACCTATATCTTCCTCTAATTCATTGGGTAACGATTTATATCTCATGAGATAGACATGGATGGAACGGTAAGTTAATCTGGTTCAGTGTTACATGACTGAAATGATGAGTGAACTCGATTTAGAAAGTGACTTTGTCCCCTAAGATGGTTTTGGCAGCAATGCCTTGGCTACTATGGAAATCATAACATGTGCTAAATGGTTGACACAATTACTTGTTTTATTCAAATTAAATTTTATCATGGTTGATGTTCCATTATGATATATGCCTTACGTACTTCCACGATTTATGTCATTTCTCGAGATTTTGATGTTTAAATTTCATGTTCAAGTTTTTGCATTCAAATGTTTATGGATTGGTTTATGTTCTCTATGTTTGACCTTACTGAGCATTTGAGCTCACCCTTTTTATGTTTTATTTTACCCAAGAAATAAATAAAGGTTTTATGTAAGGAAACGAAAAGGGGAATATCAATATGGGAGTTATTGAGGATCTTTCGACATGATTAGAAGTTTATATTCCAGGTTTCCAAAGACACTAAACTATTACGATCCTTGAGTTTTGTTTTGTTTTTTGTTATTTATAAAGTATTCCTCAAAAGTAATGTAACTTCCATTTACGTCAAGCATCGGGTCTCTATAGTTGGCATGAGAGGAAAGGTTTAGTCAACCTTTGGAAACTAGGATGTGAGAACATTAGTGAGATCCCTAGAAATATTTCTAAGGTATGTCTAGGAATGTCCATAAGGTTAAGTATAAGTATAGGTTATAGTCTTAGAATTACGGTAACGATCTTATAATTAAACCTAAGATGTTAGATATTGAAGGTACTCCCCCTTTATAATGATGTTTTCCCTAGCATGATTTTTCCCTCTCACACTATACTTTTTGGGTTTAGATGATTGATAGAACCCTAAAGAACCATGTTGATCAATGTAATGGACAATGCAATGATTTTCCTCCTGAACAAACAAATGTTATGGGAGATGGAGTGAAAAATCTTATTTCTATACTTACACAAGATATGAATCATTATGGATATACAAATGAGGAGAGAAGGGAACAATATTCTATTGAGTCCTTAATGAGGAAACATCCACCTTCTTCCAGTGGGTCTTCTGATCCACTTGTTACTGAACAATGGATCAGTACCAATGAAAATATATTTTCAGTTCTTCAATGTTCTGAACATGATAAAGTCATATTGGCAGTATATTTTTTGGAAGGTGAAGCTGATCAATGGTGGAATCTTATCAAGAATATGAGGCCAACAGATTAAATTGTGTACATGGAATGGGATGTGTTCAATAACTTATTTTTCAATATGTACTTCCCTCGTATTCTTCGAACAAAGACAAAGAAGGAGTTTCTTGAACTAATGAAAAAGGATGATGAATATGTTAGTATATAAAAAGAGAATTTTACAAGGTTTACAAGGTATGAATCTGGCTTTATCATCCATCTTGAATGTAAAGTGGATTGATTATTCAGTGTCTTAAAACAAAATCATTGATGGGCATTAGCTATAAGAGACTTTAGTAGCTATGAAGAAATTGTGTGTTGTGATATCAAGGTAGAAATGGAAGTTGGTGTTCATATCCATTCCTTGGTTTTGACAAAAACGAAATATGGAGATCAAGTAGAAATCTTAGAATAATGGTGAAAAGGAGATGAGTGTTTCCTTATGCTCAAAGTGTGGAAAAAAGCGTTGTGGAGATTGTCATAAAGGGACTAGAAAATGTTTTAATAAGGACATCAAGCAGCTGAACGTTGAATTAATGGAGAAAGGGTTTCTAATGATGTGAATAAAGAAAATACTACATAGAATGCACCACAAACAATTCAATGCTTCATGTGAAATGAATTGGGGCATTATGCTAATAAATTCCCTAACCCAAGGGTTAATGATGATCGACATGAGAAACCACTTAAGGCAAAGGACCAAGGGAAGTCACATGCGATCATTATTGGCGATGTTGAATATGGAAATGATGTGGTGGAATTATTAAGTGTTTATGTAATGGTATTCCATATTAATGTTGTATATAGTATCATGGAATATTGGAATATTTATGTATTGGTCTATTTTGGTTTTCAATATTTTTATGGTACCGATAACCATGAAAAGTGATTGAGATATTATTGGAAAGAAGATGATATGCACATAATGACGGGATAAGGAGAATATGATATGTTTGATAGTATTCATGAGCTCTTGACTAATATAAGGAAATAGTTATATCATAGTTTGAGTATATATAATTTTGGATTTTTGGTATGTGGAAAGAGTTATCTTTTGACAGCACTCATGTTTTCACTAAGATTCAATGGGTATTCCTTTTTCAAGAGAATAAATGATTAAGGGTAAAAATGATATTATTATTACCCCAACACATGTCCGTAATCTATTAGATAAGTTTAATTAGACCAAAAACAAACTTAGAAATAAAATATGACCATTTAGGCCCACTTGGATTAGATTAGGACATTTATTATTAATTTATTTAAAGAAGGGTTAAATTAGTTATAATCAATGTTTAATAACTATATCATTTTTAATATAAGGTTATACATAATATAAATTCGACTATAAATATTCATTAGAATGATAATAAAATTTCCTACATAATGGTGTTTTATTTATAATTTTTAGACATTAAATATTTTAATTTATTTATGACACAATGATGATTCAGTGATTATAATATTAATGAAATATTGACATAATTGATGTTATAAATACCCAAATAAATGTAATTTGAGATTTTTTATGAATTACAATAATTTTTTAGGTTAATATGACATGTTAGTATCTATTTAATTAACCTTTTTAGAACTAATAAATCTGTTATTATTTTCACAAAAATCAATTCCCAAATAGTGTCATAATTGACATAAAATAGATTTTAAAAAAAATATTATATTATTAATTGTTATTTTATTTCTAAAAATCTAAGGTTCGATCAAATGACATAGATAAGGTTATATATATTAATAATAAACAACTTGAGTTTTGTTTGGCTTGTTATAGTAAGTTTATTAACCTTATAGTGTATGAAAACAAGAAGACACGTTAAAGACAAATTATTTAACTTAAAGTTAAATCTAAATGATAAGCTTAAAATAGAAACCTAAACTTGTCTAAAATCTATTGGATGAGAGGATTTAGACCCATCCCGACCTTATCTTCCAAATAACTAAATTTAGAGATTTTAAAAACGGAATATGACTTTATAATAAATAATATTTTTAGTCATTCCAAAGTTGCCCCTCTCCTCCCTTATAAAAGGGCACCTCCTCCCACTCTTCTGCATACCACGTTGAGCCTTCATGCTCGGCCAACCCTTGAAACATCATCTTCTCCAATTCCCTAGAAACATCCTAGAGGTTCTGGACATCTTCAAAGTCAACCTTAGGGATCTAAGAAGAGGTTTCAAAAAGGTGTGTCGAAAGAAGAAGTAATATCTGTTACCGATTCTTTCAACTTTATTTCTTCTTCTTCTTCTTCTTCTTTAGTTGTTTCATTATGAAATAATAACATCAGTATCTCTCATAAAATGACATGTTATTATAATTATGAAACAACCCTATTTCACCATCTATCCATCATATGGAAAACGAAATCACCATGCATGCGTACGTACGGAATATCGTCTCCACTGCGTGGCGTAATCTGTTTTCGACCAACACCTTACTTGGATGGGTATAATGGTTTAAATAAATAAATATATATGATTATTTCATAGTGATATTGATTCTAAAATATTATACATAAACTTTAATGAAATTACACGATTATTGGAATGATATCATTGCTCGTGCATACGTACGGACTACCGTCTCCATGACGCGATGAGATTCATTCTCCATGATATCATCGCTCGTGCGTACGTACGTACGGCCTACCATCTCCATGAACGGTGTATTTCATTCCATTTAATCGATCTATCACATATATATGTATATAATGAAATATATATTATATATAAATCATGTATTACATTATGGAAATAAGTAAATTAGGATATAAGTAATAATATCAAGAAAAAAAAGTCCAAACACATACAATAAATAAAACGATTTAACCCAAAAAGCTGCTTTAACATGGAAATTACAAAAAAGAACGGGTAATATAATGTCATAAGTGATCCATATGTGATATAATAACAATAATATGATTCTGTAATAATTCCATGACATTATTTAAATCATTATACACAAGGTTCGGAATCGTACGAAGCATATCAGACCTAAGGTAAGGGATAATGTTGCAATCTCAATTGTTTTCTATCCGAGATTGCTTATACGTAAGTATTTACTGGGGGAAATATTTATCATACATGTCCAAGTTTTATAAAAATGTTATCATTAATGTTTAAAGCCCTTATTTCCCATTTTTGACTTTTACTACATGGTATGTAAGGAATCTTTTTTTTATTACCATACGAGGTACTTTTTGAATTTTCCAACAAAAGTATAAGAAGAATGTTATCATTAACTTATACGGCATGAACGTATTTTTACAGTTTCATAATGCCTAATTTTCATGAAGATTACTCTACAAGATTTTATGAAAATTTTCAACAATATACTTTTATTTTAAAATTCCATGTAATTTTGTGAAAAGAAAATGATTTTGAATAAGAAAGGATATTTTCCTCAAGAATTCATTTCAAATGTTTTATCAAAACCATTTTCCATATAAGATGAAATTATTTCATATGTGTATGTTTCAAGTTTAATGTATCTATGATTTACAAGGTTTTACTTTTCTTATGATTAAATATCCATTTGTTTTATATGGATTATGTGATGATGGGATGATGTTTATGAAACCCATTTTATTCATTGGGTTATGATAAATGTTTTACGTTTATTTTCTAGCACAAGTAACAATGATTTTATTATGAGATGGGTGGGACCTATATCTCCCTCCAATGCATTGGGTAAAGATTTATATCGCATGATATAGACATGGCTGGAAAGGTAAGTTAATCTGGTTCAGTGTTACTGGACTGAAATGAGGAGTTAAATCGATTCCGAAAGGGACTTTGTCCACTAAGATGGTCTTGGAAGCAATTACTTGGCTACTATGGAAATCATAACATGTGATTAATGGTTTCCACAATTAAATGTTTTATTCCAATTATATTTTATCATGGTTGATATTCCATTATGATATATTCCTTACGTACTTCCACGATTTATGTCTTTGATCAAGATTTTGATGTTTAAATTTCATGATCATGTTTTTGCTTTCAAATGTTTATGGATTGTTTTATGTTCTCTATGTTTTCCCGTACTGAGCATTTGAGCTCACCCTTTTTATGTTTTATTTTCTCCAGGATATAACGAAAGGTTTTAGGTAAGGAAAGAATAAGGGTAAGATCGTTATGGTAGTTGTTGAAGATATTTCAACATTATTAGAAGTTTATATTCCATGTTTCTAAAGACACTATACTATTATGATCCTTGAGTTTTGTTTTTTTATGTTATGTATTAAGTATTCCTTAAAAGTAATGTAATGTCCATGTACCTCAAGATTTGGGTCCCTACAACCTATCCCATTGTCCCTTTTGTTTACATCATAAGATATTCCTTATGTTCACATATATAATGCCTTCCATGTGAAATCTCTTTCGATTATGATAGGAGACAATATTATGCACCTCAATTTCATTATGTGGTTAGTTATTATGTTTATACTTTATGATTTTTTGGTGGATTTCATAAATCCTGAACATGTCATTATGGATATACCTAGATAGTTCTATAATACATTAGGAAAATATTTATTCTCATAAGAACTAACATATGAATTTGGGTGTAAATCTAATCCACTATGGGTCTTGGTCCACCAGGTAATGTTTTATAATAAAATAACATTAAATTATGATTACGTCATTTTTTATGTTAATTACATTATCATAATTTTTCTATGATCATATGATACCATGTTATTTATGATATTCTCTAATGTCACCACCCTTAAACCTTTTCTTTTATGATATCATGTATTACTTGTGACTCACACGTTATGTTTCCTTATCATACATATTCATGACATGTGTGTTTTTGCTCACCCCTTTATTTTATGTATTCATTATGTCATCCAATTCAGTTTTAGGAGCTAAAACACAGTTAGCAGCTAACAAAGGATAATAAAAATTATGATATTATGCTTTAGTTACTTTTTATGTTTTATGTAACTAGTCTTCCAAAGACAGTGAGCCTCAAAATCGTTTGGTTTTTACATATTTAATATTTATGTTTAAAAATTATTTAATAATATTTTTAAAAGGTTTTCATTGGTAGAATTGGTATCAAACTTGTAATGTACTTACCTAGAAGACACTAAAATGGTTCCACAAGCTATTGGGTCAAATGGACTCAAGTGCAGCTCCCCGTATGCCATAGGTTACTAACAAGAAATAAGGGTCCAGGATGGTATGGTGGGAGACGATACCCTTATATAAGAGTATAAAAATAGATATAAATATAGATAATAAGTAGTGAAATCATATAATAAATCTAACAACATGGAAAAAGTAGATACCAAATAAGAATAGAGAAGTAGGAAACATCCACGAAAATATAATAATAATCAATTAATGGGTTGAGTCAGAAACAAACTGATTTCATGGAATAATGATATAAAAATGGGTAGATTGGGGTAAATAATTGTTTTCATATACAACATGCTATAAAAAAATACAAAATACCAGAATACATATCTATTATAATCATGATAATATACATAGTCATATTCTCTCATTCTCCAATCCTAATTAGATAACAGATCATGCATCCATGATATGTAGATTTAACATATTAGTAACTACATCCAAAATGTCTTCCTAGGTTCCAAAGGAATCCTTGAGATGGTGTGAGATAAACTCAGTAGGACACCACCAATGGTATCTATAATAATTTTATTAGGGCATATAGAATAATAATGTGAATGTATAATGAATAATAAAAAATGATAGTGAAAAAATTAATATTCTACTCAGGTTCTTGTAAGACACCTAGAAGACATTACCTATTATGTTATAGTGCAGAATGATTCTGATTGGTTAACCATATATATGTAATATTATATATATATATATATATAATCTATACATATATATGCACTATATATATGTGTGTGTATATAGGAATATTCATGGATACTAGGTTCCAACTTCACCCATGAATAACATTGGATCCCATGACAATACTAATAAGCTAAATACTCCATTAAGGGTATAAGCCCTGAATCACATATGAATGTGAGATTACATGATCATCACTTGAGATGGTAGGGTGAGTCATCATGCCCAATTCTCTGAAATATGGGGTGATGCACCATGAAAAAAATGAAATGCTTTGTATTGTTTAATGTTGTTCCCAATACCCAAATGAAACTTAATTGTGTGAGATGTCATGTCCACCACTCAATGTAAGGGTGAATGAAACACCATTATTAATATAATCCTTAACATTTGTTCAAGAATTAGTATCCATGGTCTAATTATAATATTTATAAGTACTTTTAATTTATATCATTTAATTTCACCGCATCGAATTAATCCATGAGTATCATGTTTTACATAATCCCATTAAATAAATACATAATTCATGTCATGGTAGTTACACCAACATAAATTTACTTTCGTTTAACCATTAATATAATAAACAAATGCAAATTCAGTTAATGTTCAAGATAAATCACATAAATGGTGGATGGCTCATTTAATAATTTAAATCAAGGGTGAAAATTCATTAAACGCACCCAAAGAGAATGTTTTAATTATTTAAGAAACCTCTAATAATTTAATAAGGGTATTGGGTGTTCTATAACATAGTGTAATTAAATAATGTGGTAAAACATTTGTACATAAATGTGAAGAAATGTATTGTGTGAATCACAACATAATAATTCTATAAACATATAAAACTTTTGGGAAATTTTTTATACCACCTAATAAGAGCCCATGGATGACTCATTGTCTGATATCGACTTCATTTTTTTATTAAGGTTTAAATTATAAGAATTTAACAATGCCCAAAAAACAGGGCATACAAGTTCACACCAAAATATTGAAAGAGATGGAATGATAAACTAATATTAAAAATAATAGGATTAAATATCATACAATTAGTTATTCAACACATTCGATGGCATTATTATCAGAGTCTAATCAATAAATAGATTCAAAGCCAGAAAATGTTTTATAGAGAGATCTCACATTAGGGGATGAGGTTGTGCGTCCACTCAATAAAAAAATGAGGATGAGTATTTTAAAACAATTAAGGGGGAAGGTAAGTTTACAACCATTTTTAGGCTCATTTATTGAACACGTTAATGGCCAAACAATATCCCAACTATTTTATAGCTTTTTTCCAAGGGGTAACACCCCATTAAAGTATAGAGCATGGTTAAACTAATTGTTAAAATCCCATGTGATTTCACACTATCCCATGTATGAGACAAGAGAAATGTACATGTGGATACGGTCTAAATTTATATTCAACCTGTGAAGTCCACTCAAGTCCTCTGAAACACCACAAATTATTGGCCCCCTCCTGTTAGATCAGGAGAATAGTTTTTTCAACCCATCCATCTTTCTTGTTTAGTCTGGAACACTGAGATCAAGGATCTACACTAGCCACAAATTCTCCATCGACATTACATAGGATGTATAAAACAATAACTATTATAAAATAAGGAATTTAAACTATAAAAACAATAATATGTGCCTTCACAAAAATAAAGTTCATTATAACACCCTCATTAATGAAATAAATCCCTAAGTTCAACTTCTAAGGGTAGTAAGTTATAATTTAATAAATTATATGGACACTAGAAATGTACATCAGCCACTTTCTCCTAGGACTTGTCCTATACATTTTCATTCTTACATAGAACCCATAATAAATGAACATAACTTCTTCAGAGTGTCTTCAAACTCTAATCCATTGTATGAACTAAGTGATTAAAAAAATAATAATCCATATTAAACTCAACATCATCAAGATGGAAAACATATGACAGGGCAGGATAATATCGGTGGAGCTAATACATGTTAAAAATACTATGCATAAAATGGTATATATGAAGAAGTTCTATTTCGTAAGCCAGTGGTCTAACTCACTCCACAATATTTGAGGGTAAAATTAATTGAGGTGAATGATTTCCCTATTTATGAATCCACTGAAGGCCCTACCTGAGTGAAAAACACAAGAACACTGAATTTCTTACATTGATTTCTATAGCTCGTTAGAGTCGATTAGAATATGAACCCTACCTAAAATAAGCTATCAACATGTTCTTCCATATTAGATAGACCAGTTCTGAGGTCACTTAGATGATATGTGATCCACAATGTTCCCATTCCCCTACCTCTAACTATCACATAAGTGATTGGCATGGCCTAACATATAAGGCATTATTAGGAGTCATCTAAATGTTATCCTCAAAACTATTTATGTAAGAAAACAAAACTACAGATATGTTCTTCTCCCAAGAACCACCAAAATCAGGGACTCATTCCTAGATCATTTCCTCCAACACGTATATCATACATTCTAGTTGAAATTCGGTCTAAGGATGATAAGTCATACTTAGAAGCACCTTTGTACACATGTAATTCTTCAACCCCTAATGAAAACATGACATGAAATGAGATTCCAAATTAGATATGATTGAATTAGGAGCCCCATAAAGGAGTAAAACTTCACTAACAAATAAACTCCCTAGATCGTCTACTTATAAGGACTCTTGAACTGGAATGAAATGTGCAACCTTCATCAATCGATCCATGAATACCGAAACTTTATTGTTACGAAACGACTATCTAGGTAAACATGTTGTGATGTCCATGGTGATTCCATCCTATTAATAGTTAGTAATGGTTTGCAGTATTAAGTGTCTAGTCGGTCACATATTTTTAATCATCACTAGCTTATAGGTGGAACACTGAGTAATAAAGAGGGATATCATTTGTTTCATACTAGAACACCAATACAATCACTATATATATTGATAAATATTTGTGACACTGAACTGTTGGGAAAGGCTTCAGAACCGTTGGAATATGTTATACCAACGGTTCTGCAAACCGTAGGGATGTAATCCGTTGGGAAATCTTTTCCCAACGGTATATTGTGAATCGTTGGTATATGGTGGGGAAAGCCTAAACTATTCCAATGGTTCTGCCAAACCGTTGGGATAGTTTTTTCCAATGGTTAGTCATGAATCATTGGGAAATCCCAAGGATTCTACTCTTTCCCAATGGTTTCTAAACCGCTGGGAAATTTTTTTTACCAAAAATTCATTGAACCGTTGGTAAAAAAAGCATTAGAGATGCTATGCCAACGGTTTGGAACTGTTGGCATAGCCTATGGTGTGCAAATTGCACAGCAGCCTGCAATTTGCACTGAAGCTCTGCAATTTGGACAAGAGGCCTCATTTTGTGCATTCCATCCCATTTTCAATCCAATTATTGTACCTGCAATAAAATAACACATAAATGTACAATTATTGTACCTGTAATAACAAACTAACACATACATATAGAGAACAAATTCATACCCATTTAACATATAATGCATCCTGGAACTATACACATCCATAACTAACATATAATTCATAATGTAATTATAAACATACATAATTCATTTAGAAATCAATTTATCATTTAGATGACAATTATATGTCGAATCTGGAATTCAATTCATAATTTGATCAGTTTTTTGTATACCATATATTTTTACCTGAAATGAAGTCCATTTTAAACAAAATACATACACCTGGAGTAAACCAGCAACACCATGTCTCGGATTGAGGTGAAATTAACTCGTAAACGACACAAATGACCCATCAATCGTTGTCCTAAAGTATCAACATATTCTGAAAGCGTTTTCTCGGTTTTCTGTATGTCAGTTGATGTTTTTCACTTAAAATGATGTCCTTTTAAACAAAAGATAGATACTTTGAGTGGTGATGGCCACACCACATCTCAGATTGAGGAGAGGTTGATTCTTACACATCCCATATGACCCATTGATCGTTCTTGTAATGTTTCAACAGAAACTGAATGGGTTTGGTCGGTTTTCCTTATGTACTTAAAATGTTTTCCATTTTAAACAAAAGAGAGACACATAGACTGATCTCGGCCACACTACGACGCAGATTGAACCCGGGTTGTCTTTTATTGGTCACATATGACCCATGAATCTATGTGATAAATTATCAACAGATTCTAAATGCATTTGGTCGGTTTTCCGTATGCCAATTATTCTTTTCACTTATAATCATGTCTATTTTAAATAATAGAGACACAGTTAGAGTGGTTTCGGCCACACCATGACTCAGATTGAGGAGGGGTTGACTCGTGCATGTCTCCTATGACCCATGGATCGTTTTGCTAATGTATTGACACAATCTGAATGTGTTTGGTCAGTTTTCTGTATGCCAGCTGATGTTTTTCACATAAAATGACGTTCTTTTGAAACAAAAGACAGACACTTTGAGTGGTTTCGGCCACACCGCATCCCACATTGAGGCGGGGATGATTTTTACATGTCGCATACGACCCATGGATCGTTCTCCTAATGTTTCAATGTAATCCTAATGTGTTTTCTCAGTTTTCCATATGTGCATAAAATTTTGTCAATTTTAAACAAAAGGGAGCCACTTAGAGTGATCATGGCCACACCATGCCTCAAATTGATCCAAGATTGACTCGTACACGTCACATATGACCCATGGATAGTTGACCTAAAGAATCAATAGAATCTGAAAGCGTTTGGATGTTTTTTCGTCTGTCAGTTGTTCTTTTCACTTATAATCCTGTCCATTTTAATCAAAAGAGAGACACTGTGAATGGTGTCGACCACACCATGCATCAGATTGAGGTGGGGTTGACACGTAAACATCACATATGACCCATGGATCGTTTTCCTAAAGCATCAACACATTTTAAATGCTTTTGGTTGGTTTTTTCTATGCCAGTTGATCTTTTCACTTATAATCGTTTCCATTTTAAACAAAAGACAGACACTTTGAGTGGTGTCGGCCACACCGTGCCTCATATTGAGGAGGTGATGACACATACATGTCACATATGACCCATGTATCATTTTTCTAAAGTATCAACACAATCAGAATCCGTTTTGATTAGTTTTCCATATATACATAAAATGTTGTCCATTTTACAAAAAAGAGATCCACTTATAGTGATTTAGGCCACACCGAGCCTCCAATTCAGGTGGGGTTGACTCGTACACGTCACATATTACCCATGGATATTTTTCCAAAAGAATCAACACATTTTGTATGTTTTTGGTCAGTTTTCTGTATGTCAGTTGTTCTTTTAACTTATACAAATGTCCCTTTTAATCAAAATACAAACACAAGTAGTGGTCCCACCACACCGTGCCTCAGATTGAGGAGAGGGTAACTCGTACACATCACAATTGACCCATCTATCGTTCTCCTAATGTATCAATATATTCTGAATGTGTTTTCTTATTTTCCGTATGCCAGTTAATGTTTTGCAATTAAAATGAAGTCCTTTTGAAACCAAAGATAGACAATTTGAGTGGTGTCGGCCACACCGCGACTCAGATTGAGGTGGGGTTGATTCGTACACATCACATATGACCCGTGGATCATTCTCCTAATGGTTCAATGGAAACCGAATGTGTCTGGTCTGTTTTCTGTATGTACATAAAATGGTGTACATTTTTAACAAAAAAGAGACACATAGACTGATCTCGGCCACACCTTGACTCGGATTGAGCTCGGGTTGGCTCGTGCATGTCACGTATGACCCATGGATTGTTTTGAGAAATTATCAACAAGTTAAGAATGTGTTTGGTCGGTTTTCCGAATGCCAGTTGTTCGTTTCACTTATAATCTTGTCCATTTTAATCAATAGTGACATAGTTAGAGTGGTTTCATCTACACCGCACCTCGTATTGTGGCGGGGTTGACTCGAACACAACACATATGACCCATGGATCGTTTTTCTAAAGTATCGACACAATCCAAAAGCATTTCGTTGGCTTTCCGTATGCCAGTTGATGTTTTTCAATTAAAATGGCATCCTTTTGAAACAAAAGACAGACACTTTGAGTGGTTCCGGCCAAACCACATCTCATATTGAGGTAGAGTTGATTCGTGCACATCCCATATGACCCATGGATCGTTCTCCTAAAGTTTCAATGGAAACTAAATGCGTTTGGTCGGTTTTCTGTATGTACTTAAAATGTTGTCCATTTAAAAAAAGAGAGCCACATAGAGTGATTCCGACCACACCGTGACTCAGATTAATGTGGGGTTGACTCGTACACATCACATATGACCCATGGATCGTTTTCCAAAAGCATCAACACATTTCAAATACGTTTTGTCAATTTTTCGTATGCCAATTGATCTATTAACTTATAATCCTGTCCAATTTAATAAAAAGAGAGACACTGTGAATGGTGTCTGCCACACTGCGCCTCATATTGAGCTAGGGTTGACTCATACACGTCACATATGACCCATGGATTGTTTTTCTAAAGTATAGACACAATCCGAATGCATTTGGTTTATTTTACGTATGCCAGTTGATGTTATTCAAATAAAATGACAACTTTTTGAAACAAAAGATAGACACATTGAGTGGTGCCGGCCACACCACGTCTCAGATTGAGGCGGGGTTGATTTCTACACGTCACATATGAACCATGAATCATTCTCCAAATGTATAAATGGAAACCGAATGTGTTTGGTCAGTTTTCTGTATGTACATAAAATGTTGTCCATTAAAAAAAATAGAGCCAATTATAGTGATTTCAGACACACCGTGCCTTAGATTAAGGCGGGGCTGACTCATAAACGTCACATATGACCCATGGATCATTCTTTTAAAAAATAAACACATTTAGAATGCGTTTAGTCGGTTTTGTATTTGTCAGTTGTTCTTTTCACTTATAACCATGTCCATTTTAAACAAAAGATAGACACTGTGAATTGTGTCGGCCACACCACACCTCGGATTTAGGCGGTGTTGAATCATACATGTCACATATGACCCATAGAACATTGTGCTAAAGTATCGACACAATCCGAATGCGTTTGGTTGGTTTTATGTATGCCAGTAGATGTTTTTCATTTAAAATGACGTCCTTTTGAAACAAAAGAAAGACACTTTGAGTGTTGTCGGCCACCCCACGTCTCAGATTTAGGCGGGGTTTATTAACACACATCACATATTCCCCATGGATCGTTCTCCTAATGATTCAATGGAAACTGAATGTGTTTGGTTGGTTTTCCATATGTACTAAAATTGTTGTCCACATCAAACAAAAGAGAGACACTTAGAGTGATTCCGACCACACAGTGCCTCAGATTAAGGCAGGGTTGACTCATACACATCAGATATGACGCAAGGATCATTTTCCTAAAGCATCAACACATTTAAAATACGTTTGGTCGGTTTTTCATATACCAGTTGATCATTTCACTTATAATCCTGTCCATTTTAAAAAAAGAGAGACACTATGAATGGTTTCTTCCATACCGCGCCTCGGATTGAGCCGGGGTTGACACGTACACGTCACATATGACCCATGGATTGGTGTGATAAAGTATCGACACAATACGAATGCGTTTGGTCAGTTTTTCATATGCCAGTTGATGTTTTTCAATTAAAATGATGTCCTTCTGAAACAAAAGACAGAAACTTTGATTGGTGTTGGCAACACCGCATATCATATTGAGGTGGGGTTGATTCTTACACGTCACATACGACCCATGATTCATTCTCCTAAAGTTTCGGAAAAAATCAAATGCATTTGGTCGGTTTTCTTTATGTACTTAAAATATTTTCCATTTTAAACAAATGAGAACCACATAGAGTGATTTCGGCCACACGATGCCTCAGATTAAGGCAGGGTTGACTCGTACAGGTCACAAATGACCCATGGATCGTTTTCCTAAAGTATCAACACATTTCGAATGTGTTTGGTCAGTTTTGCGTATGTTAGTTGTTCTTTTCACTTATAATCCTATCTATTTTAAACAAATGAGGGACACTGTGAAGGGTGTCAGCCACACCGAGCCTCGGATTGAGGCGGGGTTGACTTGTACACGTCACATATGACCCATGGATCGTTTTTCTAAAGTATCGATAGAATACGAATCCATTTGTTCAGTTTTCCATATGCCAGTTGTTGTTTTTCAATTAAAATGACGTCCTTTTGAAACAAAAGATAGACACTTTGAGTGGTTCTTGCCACACCGTGTCTCATATTGAAGCGGGGTTGATTTGTACACGTCATATATGACTGATGAATCGTTCTCCTAATGTTTCAATAGAAACCAAATGTGTTTGGTCGATTTTCCGTATGTACCTAAAATGTTGTCCATTTTAAACAAAATAGACCCACTTAGAGTGATTCCATCCACAATGTGCCTCAGATTAATCCGTGGTTGACTCGTACACATCACATATGACCCATGGATCGTTTTCATAAAGCATCAACACATTTAGAATGAATTTGGTCAGTTTTGCATATGTCAGTTTTTCTTTTTTACTTATAATCCTATCTATTTTTAACAAAAGTGACATAGTTAGAGTGGTGTTGGCCGCACTGCGCCTTGGATTGAGGATGGGTTGACTCTTACACGTCACATATGACCCATTGATTTTTTTGCTAAAATATCGACACAATCCGAATGTGTTTGGTCGGTTTTTAGTATGCCAGTTGATGTTTTTCAATTAAAATGATGCCCTTTTCAATCAAAAGACAGACACTTTTAGTGGTTCCAGCCACACCGCATCTCATTTTGAGGTTAGGTAGATCCGTACACGTCACATATGACCCATGGATCATTCTCCTAGTGTTTCAACTGAAACCGAATTCATTTGGTCGGTTTTCCGTATATACTTTAAATTTTTTCCATTTTATGAGAATCATCATATGTCTATTAGTTGAATGGTATTTACATACATTCTTGTGGAGATTAATATAAAATATTTTTATATCATTCTTAGTATCGATTAGATTTTAGTTTATCATGCTATGAAACATTTCGGAGAAAACAATGTCATGCCCAATGAATACATCTCTTTTATAACAAACCAAGAATCTATGATATTGATTAGATGTGTAAATGTGATTTACACTGATTATCATGATGAAAATAAATACAATATATATTATAGAGTTTATAGTATTAAATGAAATCAAGGAGGGTGGGGGGCTGTCCGGAGGGGTTCTCCGGGGGGCTGTCTGGTGGGTGTCTGGTGGCTGTCCGGAGGGTGTTTCAGGGGGTTGTTCGGGGTCCAAGGAAGAGGGTGGGGGGGCTGTCCGGGGGGATGTCTTGGGGCGGTCCGGGGGGCTGTATGGGGTCCAGGGTGGTGGGTGGGGGGGTTGTCTGGGACTGTTCGGGGGGCTGTCTAGGGGCTGTCTGGGGGGTTCTCGGGGGGATGTCCAAGGTCCAAGGATGAGGGTGGGGGTGCTGTCCGGGGGGGGGGGTGTCTGGGGGGTGTCTGGGGTCCAGGGAGGAGGGTGGGGGGCTGTCTGGGGGGAAGTTAAGGGGTTTGTCTGGGGGCTATATGGGGGGTGTTCGGGGGGTTGTCTGGGGTCCATGGAAGAGGGTGGGGGCTTTCCGGGGGCTGTTCGGGGGGATGTTCGGGGGTGTTCGGGCAGTTGTCATGGGTCCAAGAAGAGGGTGGGGGTTGTCAGGGGTCCAGGGAGGACGGTGGGTGTGCAGTCCGTGGGGCTGTTTGGGGGGCTATCCGGGGGCGGTCCGGGGGGTGTTTGGGGGTTGTCCGGTGTCCAAGGAAGAGGGTGGGGGCTGTTTGGGGGGTTGTCCGGGGGGCTGTCTGGGGTCCAGGGAGGAGGGTGAAGGCTATCTGGGGGCTGTTCGGGGGGCTGTTTGGGGCGTGTCCGTGGGGGTGTCCGGGGTCCAAGGAGGATGGTGGGGGGTTGTCCAGGGTCCAGGAAGGAGGTGGGTTCCCAATCACACAACCACTAATAGAAAACAACATCCATAAAAACATATAATATATAAACATAACACAACTCTAATACTATACTACAAGTCTAGATAAAACCAACAACTAGAATAGATTAAATATCAAATCTCAGTAATATTAGTTAAAAATGTAATGGATCAATTTGTCCCACATCACCATCACCATCATCACGATCATCATCACCCTCATCCTCATCCCCATCATCGTCATTGCCCTCCTCAGTGCCCTCCTCCTCACCCTCGCCCTCACCACCCGCCTCTCCCCCCTCTTCTCCCTCCTCTTCCGAATCAGACTCCTCGCCATCATCATCATCAAGATGGAAATAGTTCTGACCACTACTAGAACTGCCATCTGGTGCACCATATATAGAATTTAACGACGACATTTACTCATCAAAAGCTGGGCTAGCCTCTGGTGGAAGTGTTGGACGTTGAACATCAATAAATTTCAGAAACACACTATTTTCCCTAGAAGACTGTTCTTCGGTCTTTGTGGCCCTTTTCTCAGCCTTTTATGCATGTTACCTAACTTTCTATAGCTCGGTGGCACTACAGTTCATACTTGAGAAGGTTTAATACCTCATTGGGGCTATCCTAGGTCGGCAGCGTACTCTGTCAGGATGCTCCTCTCCCAAAACCTGATGTAAGTGATCTATTGGCCCAAAATTGTCTGGTTCTTGGGGATATAGGGCTTCTAAAGCAACCTATTACAAATATAAATATATTATTATGTTACAAATTAGATATTAAAATATAAAATCAACAGATTAAAACTTAAAATCTACAATTGAGTCCCTTCGGTGACGACACTTCCATCCTTTTTCCGTCTACTCGACCAAAACAGTTTTTCTCGAGGCACACATCCTACAATATTATGTATTTTCCTCTACAATGAAAATAAAAACTAATTTATATGAGAAATTTATCAAATGGTTAAATAATTAGGAAAACAAAATAAATGTACGTCGTAAAGAAAACTTATAAAAAATTGCCATACCTGCTTCCTCTCATGATCCGGCATCGTCGTACGTCCTTGTGTGTGGATATATTTTTTGAATCAATGTTTTTTTATTTTTTTCAGATAATAACTAAATAAAATTCGATAATTAAAAGGATAATATTAATGAAAAACATGAAAGTTATTATTTAAATTGCTCAAATGTAATTCATACATTAAACTGGGTACTCATCCAATGAGTAATCATCTGACAATACTGCTCTGTAAAACAATCATCCACGACTGGTACCGCCACTAACTCAGTTCCAACTCTAGCACACCATCCAATACACAACTTATGCTTTTAGGCACTTTAATTCTCCCCTAAATCATTTAGATGTTCCGCTCGAGCACCCTCGCCATAGGGAAAATTAAATCGAAGCTGACATCAAAATATTAATTCATATAAATACAAAAATAATTCATGGAATTAAATACAATAGATTTTTTTACCCATATCTCTACCCAAGCTCTATCCTTGACCTCATGTGGAAAATGTCTCCTTGACAACAGACTGATGGGAATGATGTTAGAGTATTTGGAAAACGTCACCAAAAAACTCCGACATTCCTCCCTGATTTCTCAACCATTTGGTTGTCTTCATTGTAATCCACTATAACCTGTGTGTGGCGGTTCCACACCGAATGCATGTGTTTACGCCCCTACCCCCGCCTCCTTCTAGTAGATGTATCTATCATGAATTAAAAACAAATATTTTATCAAAACATGTTATAGTTAAAATACATATTTCTATAAAACATTGTTAGTGTTTTATAAATATACTTGCACCAGTCTGATTGCTGAGAGACGTCGGATCCACAGAAACTAATGGAACACCCTATGGTGGAAAAGGTGTCAAAGACGATGGAATATATATGCTCAGAGAGATAGAAGTAGAGAGAAAAAAATATGGGACAACAGTATGACCGGATTCTGACTGGGGAGTGGGAATCATCATGGGAGGTTAAAATGATGGGTCAGAAGATGCAGAAGGTAGCGAAAACATGGGAGGCCTAAATATCCTGTGTGTCCCTAATGACACACAGATATCCATATGTTGGAAGGATGAAATGTCAGTAGGAGGGGTAGGGTCTAGTCGGGCACACGCAGTTGATCATCCACCTATGGTACGAACCCTCCTCGTACCACCGGGCTGAGTACTAGAACCAGTACTAGGCTCCTCGTCGAATAATTGTCAATGTATAGGTGGATCCTACAAATTTTTTTACAAAAACATTAATCACATGACATATATATTCTTTATATATATATATATATATGAAAAAAAGTACTCATTGTAGGCACTAATGGTGGAACACCCATATCCTCCATCTGATGATTGTTATCTATCATTGTTTTCCTTCGTCTCTCTTTAATTGGATGCATTTCCTGCTTTTCAAAACATATATGTAATTTATTAGAAAAATGGAACTAATATGTAAACAAAAAAACTATATATATGAGGGAATATAGGGATTCATTGATAATTTAGCTATCAATTGTTTTATAAGATCTTGAATGAATTTTATAAACCATAAAAGATGTAATGTTCACCAAGTTTGAAATATTGTTTGACTAGGTTTGAATATAGTTCAATTCCAAATTACAAAATACATTTCAAATAAAACAACAACCAATAAACATTGAAAATTTAAATAATGTTCAAGTCAGCTAAAACATATTTGTGATCAACACTAAATAAATTTGGATATTACCAACCTTAACAACCGAACTCGAGGTAAACCAAATGAATTCAGAACATGGATGAATGATTCTATATATTTTCAACCACAAATTCAGGTTGACAATCAACTCTAACAATTGATCTATTGGAGTCATCAATATAAATAAATGAATTGGTTTTAATGTCAATAGGGACAGTGTCAATTCCATCATCACCATCATCAAAAATATGTCTTGGAATTACTTCAACAATGACACCAAATTTAGGTCGAAGTTGTTCGTTGACATAAAAAAACATGTTTAGACATTGATACCAACACATATGGTTCTTCGATAGAAAGAGTGCGATTCATTTTAATTACTCAAAATCCAAACTCATCAATAAATGCTCCATGTCTCTCCATCAAATCAAACCGTTGGAATTACATCATTGTGACTCGTCCATGAGAGTAATAATCCAATATTATTATTATTTTCTCAATGACTCCATAATAACCCACATTTTCAAATCGTGGTATAATATATGATGCACAGGAATAACAATTAGTTGTGGCTGTAACCATAACAACATCATGTTGTGTTCTCATGTTCTTTTCTCGTTATGTGAAAATAAATTTGTACCCATTGATAAAAATTGATTTACTGTCACGAACAACGATATTATAATCAAAATGAAAAGATATTATTTCCATAGAGACAGAGTCAGTAGACAAACTCAATACCTTCAATATAAATGAATGTTAAACTTAATTAAATATTGAAATAATTAATTTAAATATTAATATTTTTACCTTCAATTTTAACCAAGCAGAAAACTCTTTGCTATGAAAAGTATATCTCCTTCTCAAAGATAAATAACAATGATTCTTATTTATCATTGTTTTATGTTCCCTATAGATAAAAAATATGAATAGTTTAACAGATAAATATGGAAGATATACATAATCAATTTAGTTACCTGATATAGTCATCGAACAAATCACGGTTGGAGAAAACTATGTGATGTGCCATCTTTCGCTCTTCATGGCTTAATGTCTTCAATGTATATTATCCAATAATTCCTCATATTTTAGGAAGTTATGGAAAAATGGGTTCAATTTTCTCATACTTTTCTTCTTCATTTCTCATTGGTCTGTTCAATCTTGTAGTAAGACTAGACAAATACATCGAGTAGAAATCCATACATTCTTGAGCCAGGTAATCGTTCATGATAGAACCTTCAGGATGATTTCTATTTCAGACATAAGACTTAAATGTGAACATATTTTTTCCGATTGGATACATCCAACGAAAAGAAACAGATCCTTCGAGATGTATTTCAGTGGGAATATGGACAGTCAGATGCAGCATGCATGTGAAAAATCATAGAGGAAATATTTTCTCCAACTCACACAAAATTAATGGGGCATCTATCAACATTTTTTGCAAGAATTACTTGGAAAAATTTTTAGCATGAATATCTCTAAACAAATTTCACAACTGAATAACAGTCACCCTTACATTATTGGAAAAAAGATGAAGGATTTCTATTGGAAGCAACTCATGCAGTATAACGTGATAATCATGAGTCTTCAAAGATTTTATCTTCAACTCTCTTCTGTTGACCCGTTTAGATATGTTTCTTGAATAGCCATTAGGAACTCTAATAGTCTCTAATACTTTTAGAAATTTTTTTTTTCATAGGTGTCATCACATAAGAAGCACATGGATGTTGCCATTTATTTTCACTGATACGAACAGGATGTAATTCTGGTTTGATGCCCTAATCCACCAAGTCACGCCAAGACCATAAATCATCATTTTTCTTCCCCTATACATTTAAAAGATCTGAAAGAAACATTTCACATATATTATTTTCAATATGAATTACGTCTAAGAAATGACTTAACAAATTGCTTGACCAATAAGGAATGTCAAAAAAGATACTCATCTTCTTCCAGTTGTAACAGGTTTCAGTGGAAACATTATTTCTCTTTCCAGATTTCATTTGACCCTTCCTGAAAAAAAAACTGAAATCTTTCAATTCATTAAGCACATCAGTTCCAGACATACACTGAGGTGGATCATCGGTCACTATGGTATTATCAAATATTCGACGATTCAATCTATATGGATGATCCTTTGGAAATAATCGTAGACGTCCAATAAAACTGAAACTACAACAATGTTTCTGTCTTCTGGATCGTGTATTCATCATAAAAATTGGACATGATAGTTTTCCCTTCGTGCTTCATCCATAAATCATTGCATAATCCGAAAAATCATTGATCGTCCACATCAGCCCAGCACACATCTAAAATATGTCTTTCGAACATGCATCGTATGTTCCCACACCCACATCCCAAAGATGATTCAACTCTTTTGTTAAATGTTTAATGTAAAAGTCAATATCAATGTTGGGATCAGAAGGACCAGATATGAGTATACTCATTAATGTGAAAGGTTTTTTCATACACAACCACAGGGGAAGATTATAAATGTGCATAAAAACCAGCCATGTGATGTTCGAAGTAAGAATCCCTCCAAACGGATTAAAACCATCGCATGAAAGACCCATCCTCACATTATGCACGTCAGCTGCAAAATCAGGATGTCGAGCATCAAATATCTACAATGAAAATCCATCTGTAGGATGAACTAAGACATCATTAGTCTTCTTTCTCTCAGTATCATTCTCATCTCATTTTTATTGATATTTCATCATAAATAAAAATATTCTAGATTCTAGGGATCAATGGAATGTGCCACATTACTTTCTGTGGAACACGGGATGGTGTTCCATCAGATTTTGACTTCCAGCGGGATGTGTAACATTTTATACAATCATATCGTTCAACGGTTTCCTCCAAAAATAAACTACAATCTTTCAGGAAAGCATGAATTTTGTTTCTTGAAAACCTAAGTTCCTCAACTAACTTCCATGCCATATAGTGGTTTGACGGAATATCCGAATCATCTGAAGTAAATCCTCAAGAAGGTAATAATGTAATCTATTTCTATATTAAAAATCCCATTCATTGATTTCCGATGAAACAATCAGATTAAAAATTCCAGCTTTTTTATTTTATCACATTGTCGATATACTAAAGTCGTGGCAGCATCATTCAATTTTTTCACCTATCAATATCATCATTTTCACTAGATGCATTAGATGTACTCATATAGAAGTCTTCTTGAGTCTAAATCAATTCTTTTTCATGATGACGAATAAACGAAAAATGATCATCTAACAAATTCTCCATTCCATTCCTGTCATTTCGATCATCACCAATTCGAGATTTCATTTTGTCACCATTGTGATACCACACAAAGTAGTTTGCTTGAAAAACATTTTTCGTTATGTGGTAGCTGACGTCTTCACAGCTCAACCAAGGTCTACCAACACAATTGGAACAGGGGCAGTGTATGCGAGCACTATCTGAGTCATTGTGAAATGAAAAATCTATAAAGCTCTCCAAATTGTTTTGAAAATCTCTTGAGATCCGATCGGTTTCATATATCCAACTTATGTCCATTCTGTAAAAAGAATTTATATAAGTCAATTTGTCATAAAAAAATCAATAGGATTGAAATTTAATAGAAAATACATTTAAGTAAATGATAAAGGAAGAAAATAATCACGGTATCAACTACACATGTGAAAAAAATAGTAACGTCTTATTGAAAAAATGTAAAACCAACAAGAACTTAATGTGTTATCACATCACATCATGCCTCATACCATAACCATATTAGTAGGGTATCATGAAAATGAATAACATCAACCTTGTGTCATCCTCCTACCCTACATGACTCCAACCACATGCCACATCTTATTATAGCCTTATCACATCCCACATCACCTGAATACCCTAGGGAAATCATAGTACATCTCACCAGATGACACATGGATAATCACATCACATCTTGCTTAAAAACACGTGGTCAATCACTTATGAAGGAAGAGTAGGGAAGACATGGTAGCTATCCAACCATATAACCACCATCCTATATATTATAAAAAATAGCCCTAACACGAAACCTCTAATCGTTTGTATGTTTATCCAACTCTGGTAGGGAATGTGTAGATATAACATAAAATACATGATATATAGATAGCACCAAATACCCAACCTATGGGTTCACATTAACTACATAATCACACACTTCACTACTACCATACAACACATAAACCATCACAACCATTTTCACCACTATATGCGACACACAACACCACCACAACACAAGACGCATAACATTTCCCACATTCATTTATAAGCCACTTCATTCACACTTACATTGTCTATTCATTTAATGTAAAATTAATTAAATCCATTTACCACACATCCATTTCTATTCCATATAATTTATTTACTATCTTGTTTTTTTTTAACATTATAATTTATTACATAGATAACCAGGATACTAATAAAACAAACACTCGAAAACTTACCATCTCACAATAACCATCATCTCCATGTTACATCGGCTATCCATCTCACCAAAACAACCACATATCGCAACAAAAATATTGCACATCACAAACCAATGCACAACCAAAACCACCTCACTACATCATATACCACAACCTCATCAGACAATAGCTCCACATGACACAACACCACCACACATCATCACTATCACAAAACATTACATGTCACATCCATGCCCATTAACCATCACATTATAGCCCCGCATATCACAAATCCCAACTGGTCACCTCAATCACCATACAACAGCCTACAACATACAATGAAACAAAAAAGCACCTCTCATAGAAGAAACATACCCCAACGTCCACAATTTATTCAATGTTATTTATTAAATTACCCCTTTATTTAGCATGGATATTATAACACAAATTGTATTCCAAGGGAAACTAATTAATGAAAAAAATTTTCGTTCATTTCCCTATTTTTCACGGTGAAATCACATCAAAATACAATCTTAAAACTAAAATATTAGACCAATAACAACAAAAACAAGGTAGTAGATGTTTATAAAGAATGAAATACCATATTTGAGATGATTTAGATTGTTTTTTACCTGTTTGGATGGGGGAGTTTGTGAGAGGAGCAGAACGCCAGATTGATTTTAGGGGTCTAACGTGAATGGGGGAGAGCAGTGGACCGACTTTATTTGGGGAAAACCTTACAAAATGTTTTTAAAAACCATTGGAAAGGAGTTTATCAGGGTACCCTTACCCAAGGGTTCAATAGAACCGTTGAAAAAGGGGTACCCTTTCCCAATGGTTTCATAAAACCGTTGGCAAAGGGGTACCCTTTCCCAACGGTTCTAGTGAACCGTTGGGAAAGAGTTTCCTAAACCTTCTTTACCAACAGTATAACCATGCAGTTGGTAAAGAACTGTCGGTAAAAACGACATTTACAGTAGTTATTGGTGTGGAATGGAAATAATCAAATACCAAACAATATACTATAAAATAATAATTTGATGTGGAATATAGTGAGTATGATATTTCCTTAAACATGTGTAGAAAATAGAAAACAAGCTTCAGGCATGTATTCACCCTCATAGCACAAAATATTGAAAAATTATGATTTAGTGAATCTTTATGAGATTTCAAAAATCTGATCAATGTAAAAAAATCTTCTATTTCCAACCCAGAAGTTGGTAAGTAAAACCTTATGTAAAACATACTACTTGTATTGAACTCAAATCATTCTCATACACTTTTATGTGTCATACACGTAACTTTAATTCCATGCATGAAGGATTTATCATTTGTCATGCTAAAATAATTTTTCATAAATTATTTATTTCATGAAACTGACTTATTACACACAACATACATAGCTTGTTACCAAATCCATATCATTCGTTCAACACCATTTCTTTATAATTCTTACACTATTCAGAGCTCTGGATTTCTATAAGTGTCGATATTATCATATGTGGGGGGTCACGTCTTGTTTATAGGAACTTCCTGTACTGTATGAAAAACCATTATGTGTCTTGAAATATCATTACATGTCGTGAAAAAACACATTTGATGCTGGATTGGACATGTAAGTCTCTTTCGTAAAAACCTCATATTTCGCGCACTTCATGAATATTTCATGAACTTATTGAATCTTTTGTACACATCATGACTTTTCCAATTTTCGGAGTTCTAATCTTGAATCATGACATGTGCGAAACATTCCAAACTCCCTTCTATCATGTATGCAAAATATAATCTTTGTTGCACACTCCATAGCTTTCGTGCACCTTAATATTCCAAAAATACATGTCTCCATTTTCCTATTGTTGAGCACAATAATATGGAAAATACTGGGAAATTGTGCCACCATAAATAAATTCATTTATACAACCTCTAGATCATCCCGTACTTCGTTAGGATTTCTACAATCTAATCCAAAACCACTTGTCTACTTTCATCATGAATCCCACTATCATGATATATATATCCATCAATCGATCATCTTTAGTATCATCATTCTTTAAAAGGAATGTATTCTTCCACGAACATCATTATATCCAATGAAAATAGAATATGATTGCCTTCACCATTTATTCCCCTTTCTATCATATGTCTTACATGACAAGTTCTCAAAACTTATGAAATTTGAGAAATATTAATTAGTAAATAATCATCATGTTTTACAAACCTTTTACAATGTTATTTTACTTATCCTATTTGACAACAAAAGAAACCACTCTTCAAAATAAAACTCTTCTTACATCATTATCCATCAAACATGGACCCAACATATAACTGGGGATTTCTCCAAAAAAACTGTGACCGGGTGATTTGTCTTGTTTAATTGAACATTATCTATGTAATATATAATTTCAAATAGTTATTTGTCGTAGGAACTTTAAGACTCCAGTGGTGTGACCGCTAAGTTCATTACATGTGAAGGATATGATATTTAATTCCTCATGAGAGATTAATGGAACATGTTTTGTACTTGAGATAAATTTAGAAGAATATCAAATAAATAGGACACCATTCTTTGGCGATGAATAATCTCAAAGGGGATGATATACCTAGGGTTTAGATTCCCATTCATCCATGACATCATAACCCTCTTATGGGGAGATATTAATAGAGATATATTATCGAAAACATCAAACTCTATATCATGGATATGGTTATCAACAAAATATTTTATATTAAATTTTTTATTCCATGATATGCTGCTAAATTGTTTTAACATTCTCATCTATTTCATAATCAATCTTAAGTTCCAATAGTGTTCTTTCTCAAATTCATCATATAATGTAGGAGCTCTATATTTCTTCCCATATAATTCAACATAGAGAACCATATTAATGCTTGATTGAAATATATTGTTGTATGAAAATTAAACTAGAGGACGGTGCTTATCCCAATCACATTTGAAATCCATGAATCAGGATCCCAACATATCCTCTAGGGTTTTAATTTCACATTGAGACTAGACACCCTTATAATGATGATATGCATTGATGAAACTCAAATTTTTTCAAGTGCCTGTGGATTTATTTTTTAATACATGGAGATGAACACCATATACCAATCAGATAAAACGAAATGTGGTACTCCAAAAAACCATACCACCTCCTTAATATATATTGTATAAATTTGATCCAAAGAGATGTCTTATCGATTAGTAATAATGTTCTATGACTTTTTAATATGGTTGAATAACACTCATATAGAATTAGAAACATTATAGGTGTTGGGGATTCCAATGATAAAATCCATAGGTATGTTCTCCATTTTCCATTCTGGTATAGTTAATGGATGAAACATACCATTATACTTTTTTTTTCTACCTTAGCTTGCTGCATACCAGGAACTGAGATAAAAACTATGTGAAATCACTCTCCATCCCATACCACTAGATGTATTCCATATATTCTCAGTACATCATTATACTGCTAGTATGAATATATAATGGAAAACTATGAGTTACCTATAATGACTCCTTATTCAAATCTGGTATAGAATGAAAAGAAACACGGTTCATGAATCTTATCATTTCATCTTGATCAAGGTTAAACTCATAAACATTTCTAACATTCCTTTTCAACTATATATATTACCTATAATGTATCCCCTTAATTCAGGATTTCAAGATCCATCCTTTTCTAATCTATAAATGTTGGATCTTTTCTGATCCTCATCATGGACAAGCTATCATGATCCTCTGTAATCAAAGAATCATCCACCTGCTCCTCTTTCTCTGGGTGGTAATGTATTGATCGGTCATTATACTTTTTTATCTTTAAACATTTTCATTGAAGTGTGTTCAACTCGTTCTATAGGAATATATATTTTATAATTTTGTGTTCAGTGTATATATCATAATTATATCCATAAATATAATACATACATATCTTCAATTAAAAACTTATAACTAATAATTCCAATTCATGGGTTGGGTAATTTTTATCAGGGATATTCAACTATCGAATGTAATAATCAATATATATGTTATTCTGTATAAGAACATGTCCCAAACCTCTTATGGATGGATCACAATGGATTAAAAACCCTTCTCCATTATAATGTAATATATGTATAGGTTCTCTAACCAAACTACTTTTTAGTTCATTGATATATTACTCAAATTCATTTGTCCAAAGGAATATATAACTC
Organism: Viscum album; assembly: GCA_963277665.1. Taxonomy (NCBI): domain Eukaryota; kingdom Viridiplantae; phylum Streptophyta; class Magnoliopsida; order Santalales; family Viscaceae; genus Viscum; species Viscum album. The sequence continues at coordinate 515,601,374 of OY728125.1, forward strand.
TTCCAAGATTACATGGTCATATGATTCAATAGACATGATAAATTATTCACAAACCATCAACAATATATAGATAATACAAGAAATCTATGGATCTCAATCCTCGTGGTTAGTCTAGGTCAACATTCAATTGCCTATGTCTTTGATGGATCTATTTTTATACCATCTCTTGATATTATGGGACAAAAAAACCTATTCTTTCCAAAAATCAAACTTTGTTAATTTTTCATATATTTTTTCATTCCTCGGTGACATTATTACATTTCACATGTGGTATTAATTCACATATTTTTTCTTTTAATAGATAATAATAGCATCTATAAAGGCTATAATAAAATAATTGATGTAATCTATAAAGACTATATTCATCAAATCTGTGAAGATAGAATGGGTAATAGTAAGACCAAAAGTAATTACAATATATTAATAGTGTTCATACCTTTTATGGAATGTTTTCTTGGGTATATCCTATTTTATGATCCCCAATTGATGATATACATAGTGAAGGTCAACCTGGGAAATGTATGAGCTCCATACAATTTATCAAAAAAGTCATCAATACTGTGAAGAGGAAAGTTATTCTTGATTTTGATCATGTTATACTCTCGATAATCAATTCATAGTCACCTTGATCCAAATTTATTTTTCATTTAGAGAACAGATTCACCTTAAGGTGGATCACATGGAAAAATGAATCCCTTATCAATGATTTCTGGGAATTTCTTCTTCAATTCCTACAACTCAGTTGGGGACATTCTATAAGGAGTCTTTCAAATTTTTTGAAGAACTAGGTATGATTTTTATCAAGAACTGAAATTCACATTTTTATGGAAGGATATGAATCTCTTTCAAGAACACAACCTCAAATTCCCATACAATATGAAGATCATTGATGTCGTGTTTCACCCAAACAATTTGAGACAAACCCATCTTATAAATGGGAATTAAGTCCAACAAAATATATACAATATTTATAGGAAGTAAATACCTAAGATCACATTGATATACAATCAAAGTTTGTTTTTAAATATCAAATTAAACATCATTTACTCCAAAAAGGAGGTGGGATATATCTATAGAAAGTAAATCCAAGCCTAATAAGACATTAAATTAAATCAGGGGAAGAATGAAAATATTTTCAAGAATTACATTCTTACAAAATTAAATTGGAGATAAATCATTGAGATCCATTATAATAATCATACAATTAATGGACCTCATTGATAATTCTATATTTAATCAGTTTGGTGGAGTCATAATACCCTTAGAAATGTTTTTATATATCAAATAGTGGGTAGAACCAGAATCAAATAAGACATTTGATGTTCTATAAAGGATGGTAATTGTACCTTTAATCACATCATTATTACACCCATCATGAAATAGTGAACACATGAGATTTCCCTTTATCTCTCATTTTAAAAGGTTTTTGATGTTGATCATCATCACCAAATATTATGCTTGGTTTTTGGTTATAATAATTCACATCCTTCATACACTTAATGTACTAATGTGTCGGAGGTTCATAATATGTTACATTTTATCTATTTTCATAATTTGTTAACTTATTCCCATCAGCGTGGTAATCAGTTTCCTGATGGACTTCCATTTTTCACTTAAAGCACTTATTAGTCCCCATAAAAAATTCCCTTGGTTATTCTTTCTTCACTTAATGAATAAAGTATTGATTATTTTCTTCACTTCACATTTTTTATATTTTCCATTGAAATACATCTTCCTTTTCATAAAAACCATGAGATTGATATGTAACACAAAAATCCATTTAAAATTTTATTTCACAAAGAGAAATAAATTCATAACTACTAAAGTATCTTATTTAAAACTCACATCTAAGACTTGGATTTAGACAATAAAGAACCTATCAACTTTACTTTTGTGATGGATGATAATTCCAGAAGTGTACCTCACAGGTCTTGTGAAAATATCCTCATAGGTATTGATGGATTCATTATGCTTTTACCAATACTCATGGAACTTCATTTCCTTATTTGTTTAAATAACACGGGGAATGTACTTTTTAAAGAATAATTTATTAAAATCATTCCAATACATGGATTCAATTTCATATTTCTTCTCTGTATTCTTGATTAGTGTCTACCACTAGTCTAATTCACCTTATAAGAAATAAACATCGAAAATGACTTTCTCATTAAAAAAATAGAGAATAGTGAATATATTTTCAATGGAACAAATATAGTGTTTAGAAATAATTGGATCAGAAGTGCTATTAAAATAAGGTGGAAATTGCCTCATGAATGATGTAATAGAACGTTGTTACCTCCTTTTCTCGTTTGGAGGATCAACATTATTCATAGCTTGAGAATTTTTTGTGCGAATATAAATAAGTTTTTTTCATTATATATCCCATAGAATTTAGATAATATAGATAACAATCATTTCATTGCTTGTCGTTGTCACCCTTAATGTGGTTCCTTTAGTTTCATTCTTTTAAATAAAACCAAAAATCATAATGAAGATATATTTATCACAGTTAGGAACCACGTAATCATGAAAACCCACTTATAGGATGTCTAAATTATGAATCATTACATAATATATGACACCATAGGTTTATACTTGGTTATTCATATCCAAAATATTTCTATGTCCCTTATAATGGATTATGATGTGTTAGTGAATTCAAAAATAATTTCCCCCAGGAGTGTCAAACCATGAGTGTAGTAAGGATCGTTTTCATGTACCATATAGGCTCATGTCAAGAAGGATTCTCCTTATGGGATATGGTACTCCTAACTAAACATGTACCTGAAACATTACCACATGTAGTATCCAGACAAAAATTTATTTCTAGGAGACTAAATTCTATATCCTTACCCAAATTCATCAAAATGATTAAATACATTTCATAATACTGAGACTTATCATTTGACATGTCACTAGAGTTCTCACTAACGATTTATAATTCACGTTTCCAAATGTTGACTAATATTTTTCTCTAACATCAACTACAGAAAAGCTCACTTTATATAAATTAACAATGCATCACTATTTCAGAGTAAAAAATACAATAGAAAAATAGTTTCCCAATGAATGTATTATCCTAGTTCCTTAGGAAACATGGAAACAAAAAAAGTTGTACATATTTCAGTTATATTATCTCCCACGTGTTTCGTGATGACTAGAAACCTTCTTAGAAACATTATACATAATACATATATTCCTAACCTGGGGAATGAAACATAAAAATTAGTGATATCAAATTCTCATTAAGGGTAAACATGTGATATTTTTAATCATAAATAAGAGCATAACAGTATGAGAATTTGAACATAACAATAGAATATCATACCCTACATATCAAAGATCCCAAATGTAAATCATGGTATAAAGATTGGTAGTTCATAATACATGAATCATAAGGGAATCATAAGAATAAACCATAAAATCACAACTATGGAATAAGACATTGAATTGTGGTATACACATTAACATGCAGTGTCATTATGTAAAATTGATGGTGCATTTCGAGAAATTATCACGACACTTCATATAGACTATAACTACCGAGCGGGAAACACCCCCTTCCCCAATCATATTACTTTCAATCTAAGGGATTGGGACCCCCATATTCCCATAGTGGATCATGTTTCGCCATCTTCCAATAGTGGAGAAGGCTTCCCCATCTTCCCCTAGTGGGTTAGATTTCCCTGTCTCCCCAAAGTGGATTAGGTTTTCCTATATTCCAATAATTGAATGAATTTTCCCATATTCTTATAGGGGATCGTGTTTCCCAGTCTTCCCAAAACAGATAATGTTTTCCCATCTCCCCATTATGGATTGGGATTCCCCATCTCCCATAGTAGATCAAGCCTGTCAACTTAAATCTCATCATTATCTCATGAGATATAAATATTTACCAAATTAATTGGATGGAGAAATAGGCCCCAACTTTCTAATAATTAAATCATAAATACGTGGTCCATAATATCATAAGAAATCATATAATAACCCATGAAATGAAATTGGTATCATAAGCATGTAATAGTACCATAACCTATGAAAAATGGTATTGTTTAATTATAATTGTATTGTAATATAAACAATGTTATGAATTTGGTTTCAAAAACATATAACTGATGAAATGGAAATAGGTTCTATAAACATCATTCCATAAAAATAGAAACCATTTAAGGAATGAATATTAATGCATAATTTGGTTCAATTCCCTAAAAAGGCACGTGTAAATCTAATAGATGTCATCTTAGATAGAAAATAGTTTTGAAATATCTTTTACAAATTTTTCTTGAGGAAAATATAATTTCTTCTCTGAAAATATCATTTCAAAAAATAAAACCTTATGAAACCCAATTTCATTCAAATAAACTTGTAAACATATATATAAATCTTGAAATCGTTTTGAAAACAATTTATATGACAACACTATGAAAACTTATAATGAAATCTAGAAACTGTTTTGAAAACCATTTCATTGAATGCACATTGAAATCATATAATGAAATCTTGAAAATTTTTTGAATCCCATTTTGTTGAAAACACTTCTAACAATTATAATTAAATCTTGAAAAACATTTTGAAAATCATTTCATTGAAAAAACATTGAAAACATATAAATAAAGCGTGAAAACATTCTGAAAATAATTTCATTGAAAATAATTTACAAAATTATAATGGATTATTGAAATACCATAAAAATTTGAAATCATTTTTTCTTTCAAATTTTCCTTAATATACCATCTTTAAAATCATTTCTCAATTTTTTTTTTGAAAACACGGATTTTGAAATTCATGGAATGTGTCTCAAATAATGGAAATTGAGGAAAACCTATGTTACCATTTTAGAACATTTCAAATATAAACCCCATTAAATATATCTAATAAAATGTATATTAAAATACCAATTTATTTATTTATAATAATTATATAATTTATTGATGGGTACTATATACACCACACGAAATAAACATGTGGGAAATAATGAATAAATCACATAGAAATAAATTTTTGTCTAGAAATCCGTGTACCTTATTTATTGACTCATATCATACACATTAAAATCTCCCTAATAATAAATATAATTTTATTATAAATCTACCAAAGAACCATATTATTATATCTAATACAATATGTGTCTTTATATTACCCACTTATTAACACTTACATGTTAGAGTTATGCTTTCGGTAAAATCATCTTTTTTTCACACGTCTTAATTTGTTATATTTTTTGTCCACAAACATGTATCAGGATTTCCAAAATGTAAACCATAATATAAAAATCATGCATATTAACTATATATATATTTATATAATTTGTTTATGTATATAATCATTAAATGAAATACAATTTTCATAGAGACAGTAGGTTGTACGTACGCATGAACATTATTTCCATTTAATTATCGTTTTTATATAATGTATAAAATATATATATATATATATTATAATTATTGTAGAGTGAACATTTTATATATATAATATATTTTCACTAAACCCATTATTAATATATTCCTTGAAATCTGTGAAGGAATCAAATCACCTTGAGGAGGCGGTAGTCCACATTTCAACAAACAAAATTATCATAATTTTAAAAAATGTAAACCATGAATGCATATGTATTATAATAATTATAGAAGAATAAATAAATAATAAATATCATATATATATATATATATATATATATATATAATATAAAAACATTGTTTCCATCATAATTCCAAACCATGATAGGTGGTATAGGAAACAATGAACAAAATGATTTTGTGAGGATGCAGTTCGTCATACACAAGAAGGCTATGTTTTTTACCCACTACATGAAAGTGTGTGTATGATTCGGTAGAACCCATATAATAAAAACATAGAATAATATTGAGGATATATTTTTTGTTATATTATAATGGAATACTAATAATTTATGTGGTGGATAAATAAAACAAAATAAATGGGGTATTCGGATGGATGCTAACTCTTTTTTTAGTTACTCCTTTTTTTTCACAAAAGAGCCTCCTTGGTTGGATTTATTCCCAAACGGAGGCTCAAATTTTGACGTTAGTGATATTTGGATATTTTTTGATATTATGTTTTGTGATATAGAAGGGTTGATAGTTGTGAATAAGTGTGAGGGTGAGTTCCTTTTAATAACAGAGGTGGAGTGGCAGTTTAGGTAAATTTTTAAAAGAGAATTCCACCCACGTGTTTTTATAAAAAGTGGAATCAATAATGGAAAAAATTATTTAAAAGGGATTATACATTCCAATTTTTTCAATCCAATATATTTTGTACACGTTTCTAGATTATTTTGGCCCATAAGTGTAATTTTTAGTCCCCTATTAAACTAATTGTCCTCCTAATCACTGTAATTAATTTTAAGAAATTTCACTAATATCTCAGGTCAAAAACTATGTTTACCTCAGTATAAATTAAAACTACTCTAATTAGAAATATGGAATCTATTTTTTTAAATTCTAACCACATAATTGAGAGACATTAAATTAAAATTAGTCCCACATACTAGTCATGATAATTTTTATAAGAAAAAAATGTTCAAAAGTATGGGATGTTTTGATATCCAATTTCAATGTGCAATTGGTTCCAATGACCCAAATTGTATAATATATTTTAAAATTAATCTGAATTTACTTTTAAACCAAATTAAATTATAATTCATCTATAAAAATAAATTATATAAATATCATTTTGGAAATAAAATGCACTATTTTTCATTATTCATCCATAAATATAGTTTTTTTGAAAAATAAATATAATTCACACTAACATAATTTTGAAATTGTGAATTAATATTATTTATTTTATCAAATTAAATTTTAAAAAATTTAGGAAATTATTTTTATTATTTTTTATTGAAGTACATGAAAAAAAATCTTTTAAGAAAATAGTATTTTCAAACATATATAGACTTTACTAAAATTTATGTAATATTATCAGTATGTTTTATTAATAAAAAACCATTAAAAATAATATTTATAAATTATTTATCAATATTAATATAACTATGTTTGGAATGTATTTCATAACTATCTAGTATAAATAATGATAATAATAAAATGTTGTTTAGTAGAAACACATTATTGTGTGTAACACTCGACGAGTTAGTATTGAGTGTAAGACAAGTTTAACTTGCTGTAGCGTATCATGAAATATTTTATTATTTTAGATTATATTGAAATTAATAAATTAAAAATATTTTATTAAAATAGGTTCTCAATAACTCGGTGTGTTATATTGAAATCGTTATTCACTAGTGGATCGGGATCATATAAAAAACAATCAGATCAAGGTAGATCGACTAGTAGTGAATGCAGTGGATCTTCCATTACCATTAGATAATGTTTTCTTCACCATCAATCGATCTATAATCTAGATTGGCTCATCAATTGTTTTTTCATCCCAATTTGATTAAAATATTAATAACTAATTTTATCTTTTTTATCTATGATAGTTTTTCCTCGCATAATCCATGAAATTTATTAATTATAATGATCCAGTATATTTATTCATTTTATGAAAATATATTTATCACACTTTTTAATCAATGAATTTTAATCACTATACATGAATGATTCAATAATTATTGATTTATTTTCTTTTTGTATTCCCCTATTTTCTTCGGGTTCTTCATTTGTTTCTCTATGTTGTTGAAGTTCAAATTTTTCGGTGTAGGTTTGAGCGTGATCAAACCCATTGATTTAAAATAGATGTGTGTCTAATAGGTTGATTTGAAAACTGAGGATGGATTTCGATGTATCATGGGATGAAAGATAAGATCTGTGGATCTGGTATATGGAGTAGAGATGTGATTGAGCATTAAACATCATCGTGTGGTGTGCAGTCTTTGTGAAAATAATATGTTTCTAATTTATTGCCTCAAGAGTGCCGCAATCGAGGCCTAGAGGAAATCCCCACAATTTTTAGGTGTTAAAATGATTGGATTTAAATTTTTCGGTGAACATCTAGATAACCGCACAAATAAATGATTATTATATTAAAAATCTGACAAAAAATGTGTATTTTGATGAACACGTGTCTTGTAGTAGCTCCGAAAACAACACTTGAGTTTTGAGGAAGATAAGCATTACACTCCATGTGGATGGGCTGACCAACAATGTCACTCTCCCCGCATGGATTATCCATCATCTAGGTGCACATGTCCATGACCCCATGTTACATGAAAAAACATGTACCAATGGAGTACACTATCTTGGGCGGGTTCCCATGCTTGGTCAGGTACATGGGTATGGATAGAAAAACACGGGTGTGAAAAAGGGGAACACGGGAAGGTACCTGGTGGATGAGACACCCAGTGTGGGCCCTTACACTCCTTATATGTTTACATGGACTCTAATCCTTTTATAAAAGATAATATGGACATGAATTAGAATTTCACCACACAACCAGTACCCCCCCCCCCCCCCCCTCCAACAGTTTTTCATTCATAACATGAAGGTACCCTTCCTAGTGGCTTTAGAGATATAACATTATTGTGAAAAGTGTGAATTTTATTTATGTGACTTGTGAAGATGGTAGTGATCACACAGTATCATTAAACAGAGGTTGACATTGGAAACCCAATTTATATTAGGGTCTAGGTCCCCCATACTCCTCATAATTATCAAAGTGTAACCTCTGAAAAAATGATGCATTGGTCCATTTCATAATGAGTGGAACCCAACCCCAAGTGGAATATGTCATGGGTCTACTACCTATTGAGCTTAAACCCCCAAACAAACTATTACCTGAGTCCCCTACCTAAAAAGAGGCACCCCATAAAGGATTTAGTTATCTTTCCTCATCCTACTTAGTGACACCACCTTGAAAGACTGGGGAATGCGTCCTCTACGTACTTGGTGGAACCACACTGATAGACTAGGACATGGATCCTCTACCTTCTAATTAGAACCCCCTATCTCACTAGGTTGAGGATACTCTACTCTACATTCACCCCACCCCCATGACTTTACATCATAGGGGCAAGGTGTGGGTCATACTCACAAATAACTCGACGAATACATAAATATCTAAGAATCAAATATGGTCCCTTTTGAGTTGTTGGATGACTCATAGACATGGTATTCATTATGGGATGGATATACCCTTTCTCTCCCATCTATGATTATTTTATGAGAATATAAATACATATATGTTTATGGGATTTATTTCTCTCTTTCTTTTAGTTGACTTGAATACTTGTATTTTATCTTAATATTTCACCCCTTCATTTTTTGGGGGGTCCTACTTGGTACATATGTACTCACCCCTACATGTGATTTTCCCACATGTTTAATGTCTTATATAGATAATGGACAAATAATTGGGGAATTTAGTGGTGCATATGGATAATATGGTGCATAGAAGATATAAATTAGTAAGTATTAGTGATCAAGATGGGTTTCTACTGATTACATCCTTGATGGATACATGAGTCATAATTATTTTCTATTACATTTATTATATTGTTGGGAAATTATTTACAATCAATCATATAGTTTTTGTTTACAATTTTTGTTTTTTCTATTATACTATTATTTCATTCCATAAAGGTTATTTCATGCATGGTTTTACTGTAGATGTTAGAACCCTTTTTATTATTCCTTTAAAATATTTCATGGATATGGTTGGGGGAATTTGTATATGTGCACATGGAAAAGGACTCCTGTTTTTGTTATAATTTCTTAGAACTTTTCGTCATCCCTTGGCCGATAAGGGAGGGAATGGGGTTTTGGAATTCAATCAATATTATATTCCTAATTTCCCCTATGGGTATAGTTATAAAAAATTTAATGATATACCTATGTATAAATATAAGGAAAAGGCTATGTGTATATAAAATTATCCTAGGATTTCATTGAAATATACAAATAGTCGGTTCTGATAAATTGCATCAACATTTGGATACAAAAAAATTGATTTTTCTATACCATTGTTGTATCTAGGTCATATAACCCCAAAACGAGTACATTGGGATTCACTCTATGATCATGTTTTTCATGAAAATAGAAATTTATAAATAATTATTATGATATTCCTGGTGATATTTTTATCAAATTGAAAAACAAATTATGAACCATGATAATGTATATAAAAACTGTTTGATTAAAAAACTAATAAGAAATGATACCATGGATAACCTAGATTAAAATCTAGAGACAAAATTTTATGGATATAATTATAATTCAAAATTTATTACATTAAATTTTATAGGTCTCCCTTTTTATGTTAATGTATTTTCATCTTGGTTATTTTTTTATTTCTTAGTTAATGGTGTGAAATAGGAGAGACCATACAAATAACCAATGTGTTGGGAAATATAATTATTTCCATAACAATATTCCAAAACTAAAGGTAATGGAATTTATATATCTTTTCATCATTACAAATAATAATTCATGAATTAATATTAACATTGGTATCCTAGATGAATACACAAAGACATAAAATTGGATAAGGATGGTGTCTCATGGAAGTTCACATGTTACAAATTAGAAAAAGAAAATAAGATTACATTTACTACCAGTAAAACTATGTGAATATTCAACATGGAGGATTCTTTAAAAGAACTAGGTGATGTTTTATGTTTAAAAAATTAGGACATAGATCCACTAATTGAAAAATAAAAATGTTTTGTTTTGTTAACACGGTGTAGGAAAATAATGTTCATGTTAAGGAACCACAAACAGTTCAATGTGGTGAATGTGTGGAACATAGTAATTATTTAATTCAATTCACAAATCCAAGTATTAATTATCAGGGGAAATGATTTCACAGTCATAAAAGTTTAATGATTGACATGTTAATATTTTGGAACCTGAGAATGAGGTTGATGAATTATATTAATCAAATGTATTTTGAAGGATGAAACCTCTAATAATTATTTGGATTTATATTTTTTACTAAGGATTTTTAAGAATATGTTCAATGGTGAAAATAACATAGAATGGTTATTTAAATATTGGGTTACATTTTATGGGAAAACAAATTTTTTTGTAAAATATAATAATTAATATGTTCTCTATGTTGAGGTAACTATAGTCAATTAAATTTATTTAACATCATGAAAAAGAATGTTTGGGATAGAGAAACCTTGTAGTTGAAAAGGTATTTAATGATTAATGATATTTTGGAATATTTTTATCATATTATTACAAGATTTATAGAATAAACATGAATTATATATATGATTATCACATTTCATTTTCTATAATTTTTAAAGCAAACAACCAGATAGCAGAGTAATAACCTGTTGCATCTTGATGTTATATAAAGCATGACCCCACAACTGAAGGTTTATAAGTTTAGAATTCATACCACAATCCTACATGATGTAATAGGTATTATTTCATTTCATTTAATAAAAAAATATGAGGGAAAAATATTAATTTTATTTTGAGAAATATATTTTTGGATCAAATATTTTTGAATTTTTAGGATATTGTGGCGATTAATTATATTTTGTAAATGTTTAATTTTATTAAGGTACATGAAACCATTAGTCCTAACATGTGATTTAACAATAATGATTATTTTGGAAGAACAAAAATAAATTTTATAGTTTTAGGGTAATTTTGGATGTAGGGTTATTTTTTTATGGAATGATTTATGTTGCACATTGTATTTTGAGATAGATATGAGGTTTTTGGATGTTATATAATTGTTTCTAACTATTTTAGTTTTGTATAATATTTAAATTCATGAGGAATATATTTTTATCCTTTTTTAGATTATGTGATCTATTAGAATATTATTTTATTCAATTTTTTATGAAAAATATATATTTAATACTAATCGTTTGCAGCAGCAGATAGTATTGGGGTGAAAATTAATTAAAGGATTAAATTATACATTTAAAATAAGAATGTTGACTTATTTTCTTAGTATGGTTGATAAATTTATCCTTCATATTTATGAAAACGGTGTTGAAATATAAATGTTACTTATTTTCTATTAATGGACGGTATTTTCTCTATTAAAAATGTATTATTTTATCTCTTAAATGGATCATCATTTGAAATCGATGTTTTCAAAGACCAAAATTTTTTACTTATGTGGAAAAATATTTATTTTTTATTTCATGTGACCTTAATTCATTCTTTTCCTTCTTTTTAAGGGGAAGTTTTGTAATACCTTTTTTAAAATGTGGGATTTCAAAAAAAATCTAATATTTCAAACCCTTATATTCCATGAGAATGTTAAAACTCTTTGGATATAATTTATTGAAGGATGAGATAATGTAACACCCCATAATTTTTAAAAATTAATACTATGTTAGATATCATAGACGACACACACTATGTTGAAACTAACTATGATTATTAAAATATAATAAATATAAAAAAATCCGTTTAATTGGTAATTATGATTATTATTGACTATATTTTGAAACATAAAAAAATTTCATAACCAATATTCATGTATTAATAAATTCTTAGGAAAAATCATTCATTTTCTAATAAAGTCATTTTATTATTGAATGCAATATGTTTTCTTCAAAAACTATTTCTATGATAAAATATTATAATTTATTTTTTGAACTTTATTAAAAATATATTTAAATATGGAAGAAAATCTATATAAAAATATCAAAATAAACATAGTGTGGATTTTTTTGATTTCTCAAAAATGTTTTATTTTTTAGTGAATAGTGATAATTGGTGATTATTTAAATACTTTCATTTCCTTTCATTCTATCAAGTAATATAAAATAGCTAGGATATTTTTTATTTTCTAGTAATGATAAATATGAACCAATTTAATTATAAAAATACATTTAATTTCTTTTGAATCATTCATTTTCATGATTTCGGAATAAATTTTTTTGTATGCTTAAAAATATAGATTTGTACACATAATTTTAAAGTGAATGAAGTTAATAAATTTAAATTAAATAAAATTAACACTAGTAACAAAATATTTAAATGAACTCCATTTAATATAAATTTATTTATATTAATTTAAATTCATAAAAGAATTATTTCTATTCATATAGTTAATATACGATAATATATTAATTAAAAATATATTTCATGAAAACATATATTTTAAAATGCTAGGTGGGTTTAATTTTAATATATATTCTGCCAATTATATGAATTGAATTTGATAAAATTGATTCCATATTTTAAATCAAAATAATTATTATTATTTTAAGTGTTCATCAAAATGTTTTCATAATGAAGAGTAAAAACTATAAAAAAATATAGTGGTCATTATGAAAAACTATAATGATAAATGTGAGTAACCATAGATGTAAGTGAAAAAAACGATTAAAAATTCATTAAATTAATTTTTTGGGGTTTGGATCGACCATATCACCACAAAACATCATAATTTTTCAATTTAAAGGCACATGTCATGAAAGTGAATTCCCATTATTTAATTTACTTTTTATACACTTCTTCACTATATTTCATATTTTATGATTATTTTTGTAATGTTTTAATGGCTTGATGTTTTATTTATTATTATATTATTTTAATTTAAATTTTATACACAAAATAAATCATTGATTGGTCCCCACACCAATTTCATGACTTGTAAGATATTTCAGCTCAATTTCAACTCTATTAAGACATATTTAGTATTATATAAAATTTTTTATTAGGTTTACCTACTTCCCCTTTAATATTATATATAATTAAAATATTTATATTCATTGTATTTTATGTTTCAATTGAATTTAATTCTTTCATTGTGGATATGACTAAATATTTACTGAAAGAGTAAGGTTTTATGATTCATTTTAATTTTAATCAAGATTTTGTACACATGATTTCCCATTGAAGGAAATTTTTTGATCATAGATTTATAAACCACATTAATTTTATTATCATCTAATTATTAATTAAAATGTCATGTAATATTAAAAATTTACTCTATATGGTTCTTTAAATTATTAAGAAAAATATTTTTATGGAAATCCATCATTCTGTCTTTTCTGTCGAGAATGGTTCTTCTTTAACATCCATATTTAACGTAAAAATTATTAAATATAAATTTTTATATTATTAAAGATTTATGAAATAAATGTTGAAACATGTTTTAATTTTTAATAAATAGTCTAAAATGAGCCTATCTATTGTTTTATAATCAATATAATTTTTTACATTATACAAAATTGTGAAAGGATTATTTTTTATTACATTATATGAAATGAATAGAATTAATTTCCAATATGATTACTCAATTATTTGAATATTTATCTAATATTTTCCACATTTATTTTAAAATAATTTATTTAAATTTTTTTGGATATTTAAATATTTTAAATAATTGATTTATTTAAATAGAAAATGTGTTTTCCATAAAAAATATTCCATGTGATCTTTTAAAGAAATTTTCATCAATAAAAACAACACCATCTGTAATTGATTGTTTCTAATATATATATATATGTATGTCATACATATATACCTATCCCTTTATCCCTTTTATTTTACATCATAAAACATTCCTTATGTTAACATATCTAATTCCTTCCCTGTGAAATATCTTTTAATTATGATATGAGATAATATTATGCACCTCAATTTCATTATGTGGTTAGTTATTATGTTTATACTTTATGATTTTTTTTGTATTTTAAAAATCTTCAACATGTCATTATGGTTACACCAAGATAGTTCTCTGATACATTAGAAAAATATTTAGTCTCATAAGATCTAACATATGAATTTGTGTGTAACACGAATCATCTATGGGTATAGGTCCACCATGTAATATTTTATTAGAATTTAGAATTAAATTATGATTAAGTCATTTTTTGTGTTAATTACATTATCATAATTTTTCTATGAACATATGACACCTTTTTCTTTATGATATTCACTAATGTGATCACCCATAGACCTTTTCTTTTATTATATCAAGTATTACTTATGACTCACATGTTATGTTTCCTTATCATACATATTCATGCCATGTGTGTTTTTTCTCACCCCTTTATTTTATGTATTTATTATGTCATCCAATTCAGTTTTAGGTGCTAAAAAACATTTAGCAGCTAACTAAGGATAATAAAAATTATTATATTATGTTTTAGTTACTTTTGATGTTTTATGTAACTAGTCTTCCAAAGACAGTGAGCCTAAAAATATTTTGGCATTTACATATTGAATATTTATGTTTAAAAATTATGTAATAATATTTGTAAAAGGTTTTCATTGATAGAATTGTTATCAAACATGGAATCTACATACCTAGAAGAGACTAAAATGGTTCCCCGAGATGGTGGGTCAAATGGACTCAAGTGCAACTCCTCGTATGCCATAGGTTACTAACTATAAATAAGGGTCCATGATGGTATGGTGGGAGACTATACCCTCATATAAGAGTAAAAAATGGATATAAATAGATATAATAAGTAGTGTAATCATATACTAAATCAAAAAACAGATAAAAATTAGATACCAAATAATAATAGAGAAGTAAGAAACATCCACGAAAATATAATAATAATCAATTAATGTGTTGAGTCACAAAAAAACCGATTTCATGGAATAATGATATAAAAAATGCGTAGATTGGGGTAAATAATTGTTTTCATATACAAAATTCTATACAAAAATAAAAAATACAATAATACATATCTATTATAATCATGAGCATATACTTAGTCATATTCTCCCATTCTCTAATCCTAATTAGATTACAGTTCATGCATCTATGATAAGTAGCATTCACTTATTAGTAACTACAAACTAAATTTCATCCTAGGTGGAAATGGAATCCTTGAGAGGGTGTGAGATAAAACTTAGTAGGACACCACCAATGGTATCTATATCAATTCTATTAAGGCGTATAGAATAGTAATGTGAATGTATAATGAATAATAAACAATGATAGTGAAAAAATAATATTCTACTCAGGTTTTTGTAGTACACCTAGAAGACTTTACCTATTATGTTACAGTGCAGAATGATTCTAATTGGTTAACCATATATATGTAATATTATATATGTATATATAATCTATACATATATATGCACTTTATATATATGGGTATATATAGGAATATTCATGGATACTAGGTTCCAACTTCACCCACGAATAACATTGGAGACCATGACTACACTAATAAGCTAAATACTCCATTAAGGGTATAATTCTTGAATCTCATATAGATGTGAGATTACATGATCATCACATGAGATGGTAGGGTGAGTCAGCATGCCAAATTCTTTGAAATATGGGGTGATGCACCATGAAAAAAATCAAATGCATAGTATTGTTTAATGTTTTTCCCAATACCCAAACCAAAATTAATGGTGTGAGATGTCATGACCACCACTCAATGTAAGGGGGAAAGAAACAAAATTATTAATATAAACCTTAAATTTTGTTCAATAATTAGTATCCATGGTCTAATTATAATATTCATAATGACTTTTAATTTGTATCATTTACTTTCACCCCATCGAATCAATCCATGAGTATCATGTTTTACATTATCCATTTAAAAAAATACATAATTCATGTCATGGGAGTTACACCCACATATATTTACTTTAGTTTAAATATTAATTTAATAAACAAAGACAAATACATTTAATTTTGAAGACAAACCACATGAATGGTGGCTATCTCAATTAATAATTTAAATCAAGGGTGAAAATTCATTAAACGCACCCAAAGAGGTTGCTTCAATGATATACGAAACCTCTAATAATTTAATACGGGTATTGGGTGTTCCATAACATAGTGTAATTAATTAAAGTGGTAAAAAAATTACATAAATGTGAAGAAATGTATTTTTTCCATCACAACATAATGAATCTATAAACATCTAAAACTTTTGGGAAATTTTCTGTACCACCTAAAAAGGGCCCATGGACGACTCATTATCTAATATCGTCTTCATGTTTTTTTAGTAGGGATTAAATTATAAGAATTTAACAATGCCCAAAAAATAGGGCATATGAGTTCACACTAAAATATTCGAGGAGATGGAATGATAAAATAAGATAAAAAATAAGAGGATTAAATTTCATAACATTAGTTATTCAACACATTCGATGGTAGTATGATCAGAGTCTAATCAATGAATAGATTCAAATCCAAAAAATTTTGTATAGAGAGTTCTCACATGAAGGGAGGAGGCTGTGCTTCCAGTCAAAAAAAATGAGGATGAGTATTTTAAAATATTTAAGGGGGAAGGTATGTTTACAGCCATTTTTGAGGTTCATTGATTGAACACTTTATTGGCCAAACACTATCCCAACTATTTTATATCTTTTTCCAAGGGAGACCACCACATGAAATTCTAGAGCATGGTTAATCTTATTGTTAAAATATTATGTGATTTCACACTATCCAATAGATGAGACAAGAGAAATGTACATGTGGATATGCTCTAAATTTATATTCAACCTGTGAAGTCCACTTTAGTCCTCTGAAACACCCCAAAATATTGGCCCCTCCTGTTAGATCAGGATAACAGTTTTTTCAACCCATCCATCTAGCTTGTTTAGTCCAAAACACCTAGATAAGGGCTCTAAACTATCCACAAATTCTCCATCGACATTACATAGCATGTTTGAAACACTCGCTATTATAAAATAAGGAATTTAAACTATAAAAACAATAATATGTGCCTTCACAAAAATACAGGTCATTATAACACCCTCTTTAATGAAATAAATCCCTATGTTTTACTTCTATGGTTAGTAAGTTATAATATAATAAATTATATGGACACTAGCCACATACATAAGCAACATTCTCCTAGGACTTGTCCTATAGTTTTTAATTCTTTCATAGAACCCATAATAAATGAACTTACCTTCTTCAGAGTTTCGTTAAACACTAATCCATTGTATAAACTAAGTGAATAAAAAAAGAAGAATCAATATAAAACACAACCTCATCAAGCTGGAAAACATATGGCAGTGATGGATAATATCAGTGGAGCTAATACATGTTAAAATTACTATGCATAAAATGGTATCTATGAAGAAGTTCTATTTCCTAAGCCAGTGGTCTAACTCACTCCACAATATATGAGGGTCAAATGAATTGAGGTGAATGATTTCCCTATTTATGAATCCACTGAATGCCCAACCTGAGTGAAAAACACAAGAACACTAAATTCTCTAAATTGATTTCTATATCTCATTAGTGTCGATTAGAATATGAACCCTACCTAGAATAGATAGACTAGATCTGAGGTCACTTAGATGAGATGTGATCCAAAATGTTCCCATTCCCACACCACTATCTATCAGTGAAGTGATCGGCATAGACTAACATATAAGGCCTTGTTTGGAGTCATCAAAATGTTATCCTAACAAGTATTAATGTAAGAAAACAAAACTACAGATATGTGCTTCTCCCAAGAACCACCAAAATCAAAAACTCATTCCTAGATCATTTCCTCCGACACCTATATCATACATTCTAGTTGACATTCGGTCTAAGGATGATAGGATAGGCTTAGAAGCACCTTTTTACCCAAGTAATTCTTCAACCCCTAATGAAACCATGACATGAAATTGGATACCCGATTAGATATGATAGAATTAGGAGCCCCATAAAGGAGTAAAACCTATCTAACAAAAAAACTCTCTATCTCTTCTACTTATGAGGTCCCTTGAACTGGAAAGAAATGTGCGACCTTCATCAATCGATCAACGATTACCAAAACTGTATTGTTACGATGCGACTATCTATGTAAACATGTTGTGATGTCCATGATGATTCCATCCCATTAATAGTTAGTAATGGTTTGCAGTATTAAGTGTCTAGTTAGTCTCATATTTTTAATTATCACTAGCTAATAGGTGGAACACTGACTAATAAAGAGGGATATGATTCGTTTCATACTAGAACACCAATACAATCACTATATCTATTGATAAATTTTGGTGACACTGGTATTAACTTCTTAAGATGAGGCATGAAATTTACACTATATATATTTTCAAATATCTTCTGAAACCTACACAGATTCATGTTTTTGTAAGTATCATCATCATCTAGGGTCCAATCAGAAGATGAATATTTAGCTAAGATCCTTTCCCCTGGGACTAGGCTATCATGATCATAAAGTTACCTCATCCTCACCCACTCTAAAAGGGTAGAGGTCACTTCCAATGTTATGATTATAATCATTATTTGATCCTACTAAACCTAAATATGCATCTATGAAAATATGGTCATAATATGCCACTTTCTACTAGCCACATTAACTGCCAGTGTCTGGGTCTTCTCACTCAGAGCATCTGCTACATCATTTCCTTTTTAAGAATACTGGAAAGCATGAAATAAAATAACTATAGTTGTTCAACCTGAATACACTAGATGAGATTCATATAATGTTGTATAAATATAAAATTGATCATTTTGTGATCATTAAACACCATAAAATGTTACCCATGTAAATAATGACTTAAACACAAAAAATAAGGGAAAACTATAGAAAGATCTAGACCATCTGTCATGTAATTCCACTCAAGAGGCTACACCAATTGAGACTTTTAAACCATAACTCGCTCATCCTATTCTTAATAAAAACATATTCTAATTCATGAGGCATCATATAACCTATATAACTTCTTCTTATTTTTGGAAAAATCACGATCATCACTAAGTTTAACAATCCATTCAATTCTGGAAAGGCTCTTTCTCACAATGTTGAGCACACAAGTTTCACACCCCTCTTATTGAATCTCATAATATCTATTTTTAATAAAGATAAATTACATATGATGCAACATTAATACCCATATAGCATCATGAATCTTTATATACCAACAAAATTATTCGGATTCTCCAAAGAAACTATTTCTCCCTACATCTCTTGGTCTACTAATACTCCTTACATCGAGATTATGTGACCATGGAAGTGAAATTTATCAATCACAAAGTGGAATTTAGTGATATTTTAATAAATATAGTAATAACTCTATGTATTAAACAATCTTTGAATGTAATGGGAATCGATTTTTTCATATCTATAATGCACCAAGATATCATCCACAAGTCTAACCATTAATGAATCCAGATACATGTGGAAAACTCAATTCATCATATATGTGAAAAATAAGGTAACATTTGTTAGAATGAATGGAATTTACATGTACTCAAAAAGTACATACATACTTATAAATGTTTTATGATCTATTTATGAAGGCCTGACATGTACCTGGTGGTATCGAAACCTAAAATAAATATTTGGAAACACCATATATCCATGGAGCTAATCAAAGAGGGAATCTAATCGAGGTATTGGATAATAGTTCTGAAATTTTAGTTAGTTAATATATCGATAATCAACAAAAATGACGAATTTATTTTATTGCTTCTTCGAAAAAAAATACTGAAGAATACTATAGTGAGGTAGTAGGTCAGATAAAACCATCCCGCCTCAAGTCCTCCAACTACTTCGTGATCACCATAATCTCAATAATTTTCATTTTTTATGGAGGAATGGTAATCAATTCCACTCTTTAAAATAACTCAATGGTAAATTCTACCTAACTCACTTGGGGTAGTAAAAATAGTTATTAGGGAAGACATTCATTAAATGATCCACCACATCAGGGAAAACAATAGGTTATATTCCCTAATTTTCAAAAACGTGACATTAAATTTTGGTTATCATTCTTCTTATCTCTTGCTACTCCGGTCCATCTCAAGATTCAGGGAAACCCAATTCTACGTTTTGAATATTTTTATACCCCACAAATGATAAGAACGTCAACCTAATGTTTTTAGAATAAAAATGGTCATTATAGAGAACTAATCATTCCATCCCAAGAATTACATCGAACCCTATCTCATCTAGGAAAAAATATTCCACATGAATATATAACTATCTATATAAAAGGTAAAAATCCTTAAATATGTGAAAAATAAATAATCAAGTACACAACCGCGTATATAGTGTCATCACACCATAGATATACTCTATCTCAAGGAATGGACGGTCAAGAATTACCATAGATATTAAATTGGTCTATTGACCTGGGTCAAAAAAGTAGACACTGAAGTATGGGTTACTAGAATAGTACCTCAAACAGTAGAAGTTTTGGTGGTTTTCACATCCATTATAGTCTTTACTTTATGTAAGATTCCGATACTAATTCAATGAGTTGCAACCTGGATTCCCTAAGGAGGGCCACTCATATGGAATTTCATGTGATAAATCAGATTGCCACTACCTCAACTTCCTCCTAATCATGTAAAGCTAGTACTATTAACATTACCTACAATGAATGGTGCTACTAGATCCTCTCCAGGTTATGGATAAGGGGAAAATATCCTTTCACTAGGCACTCGAGGGATCATTTTTTAGAAGCACATAATATGGCTCATCCTACCAAAACCTCTACATTGAACTAATTCATGCATACAATGAGGTTTTATGTGTACTGGAGTCCAACACTTGTGAAATATAAGAATTTTTTTAGTATGAGTTTCTTGAATAATACTACCCCCATGAGCAACATTGAAATTACACTTCTTTACAGTAGAAGAACCACTTGACGCTATGGTGATGAACTGCCCTGCCTCGCACCATCAGTTTCCCTCAAATTCTATATAGTAATGAGGGTACAGTTGAGTATCTTAGAAATATTTTTCAACAAGAATACATTAACCTATGATCATATTATTCATACCATCCAATCCTTAAACACCCTTGAAATCATAATCTCATCACTCACAAAGTCTGCACAAATCATTGCAAATTGGTAAAACATGAAACATACACCGTCAAAGGAATAGCTCCCTACAATAATTTCATGATCTCCCTACGATGATCATACATTAATATATATAGAAATTAGTAATCCTAGAACACCATATGGAAATCCCTACATAACATATCATTATATTGATCTACCTGGGAAATCAAATCCCACCATTTCTTAGAAGAACTGTGTAGAATATATATGTGATCTTGACCCGCCTATTTCGAGGAATATCCAGATTCTTGTTTATAGAAAACATGGCCACCAACCATGACTATGTAGCCTAAGGTATAACAACTCATGAATAGGTGGGAGGATAATTCTGCTAGAATTCCTACTTCAACTCTACCATGGTCTAGGAGGTAAATAAACTCATTTCATAAATTGAATTATACATAGAAACCCTCTAAAAATGTTTGTCTTTGTCAAGTTTATGAATAATAGATTGTTACATAAGTTTTAGTAAGGGAGGTATCACTGATAGATCATGTACCAAAAACACTAGGGCATAGTCATAACAACCATCTTGACACACGACTCGAGGCTGTCATGGTGACATGATTCTACAATTAAATGTTTACACCATAATAAAATTATAAGTTGAAAATATTGGACTTAAACAAATAGTATAGTTATATAGCCTTCCTAAAGAATGATATCAATTATCTAAATACTCCAAAAGATATGTCTAGGTGGTAAAGGGATACCATTAAAGTCTATAAGAATCATAAGAGACACCCCCCAAATACAAACTACTAAGCCCAGGTCATGGCATGGGTCTTATATCACATGAATAATTTTCTATTATATAGAGTTACAATTGCATGTCATAGAGAAAAACCCCATTTACATAGAACATGGTGTCCCTATTAAAAAATAATGACTCTTTTAAAAGTTGTAATTTCATTTAAGTTGATTATCATTGTATACATATATATAAAATTTTCCAATTAGATTCATTTTCATTCCAAATTTATAAAATTCATACCTCTTATAAATTACCATTGGCATTTTATCTAACTATAACCTGAAATCTAGGTCTAGTATTAGAATTTAACATTTAATATGAAATTATTTGATTATGTGAATCCCCATTATTGATTTATTTATTTACATTCTCAAAAAATTACAATTGGTATTAAAGTAATCCAATCAACTAAAATCTTAATAATATAAAGAACCAATAGGTTGAGAACCCACAACATGGTATAGTATGGCAATTAAGGTTTCTTCATCAATATATATGGTAAAATTCCATTTATATTAATACATTTACATTAATAATTCCAATTATTTTATTATTCCAGAATAATATCACATTACCATTCATAGAAATCTAAGAACGTACTATATGTAGCAGGAAAATGCATGTGGGATGTAAACATGGAATGGAAAAATGTATGGAATATAAGACATAAATTTATTATGAAGATAAATGAACTACTAACTCGTAACCATATCTAGCCAAGAAAATTTTAAATATATAGTAATAATTATAATATCAATAATAATATCATCACCACACATGTGTTTCACATAACAGTGAAATCAGTGCAACTGTAATGGGCACAAATCTAAATAAAAATATCTCATCCCATGTAATTTTGGTTTCCCTGTATGGTGGTTAGGTACTTATATGCACAATAATATTACCAAATTATGTCACATTCTTATTCTCCATTCTAATACCCAAATGGTTATACAAAAGAAAAATAAACCAAGTTTATACCACGATGTAACATCCCAACCGAATAGCCACTACAATCTTTCCCTATGTCGGTGGGTCACATTGCCTCAAGCGCATTTACCCATACGCCAGAGGCTTAAAAATAGAGGTAAGGGTCCAAGGTCATTTGGAAGGGATATTGTACCTGCATAACATATTGTAAAATAGTATATAAGAATAGATAACATGTAGATGAAGTATATATGATAACTAACAACAAAACTGAAGTAGATACCAAATAAGAACAATAAAATAGGAAACATCAAATAAATAATAATAATAATAAATCCATGGGATAATTATTAAATAGAATCATGTCGGGGAATATAGATATAAAAAATGGGGAGACTGTGGGTAAGTTACAACAGGAGTATATAGTATGCTATTCAAAAAATACAACACACAAAAAGACAAATCTACTAGTATCATGAGAATATGATCAGTCCCCACCTCCCTTGATCCCATGATATAAGAAGAACATATCAAGAATACGTGATACATTTCTTTCCCTTGTCTATATCGACAACTACAAAGTCATCATGAGTTCCAACATTGACCGGGAGAGGGTGTGAGATAAATTCAGAAGGACACCACCAAAAATGTCTAGGAAAATCTAGTTAATGTGCATATAATAACAATGTGTAGATATAAGGAAGAATGATTTATTTAATAATAAAAAAAATTGACTCAGGATCTGGTTGGACACCTGTCATACATTATATGTTTCAGTATAGACTAGAAAGAGTATCATCGGTTCAACATGTATAAGAAATCAAATATAATGTTCACCATGTATAAGTAATAAAATATATATAATATGTATATATGTATATACACTATATAAAAAAATTTATATGTTGGAATATGCATTCATATTTGGTGCTAACATAACCTAGGTGTAACTCCAGAATCCATGACAAGTCTAATGAGCTAAAATATCCAGCAAGGGTACAAACCTAGAATCTCATGTGAGTTTGACACATCATGGTCATCACTCAAGATAGTGGGGTGAGTCAACAGGCCCAATTCTAGAAATGGTGGGGTGAGTTTCCATGCCCAACACCTGATTCTATGGAATGCGTAATTAATTTCCATTTTCCAATTAAAAATAAATAGTGAGAGACATCATGCCAATCACCCAATGTAAGGGAGTGAGAAATGACATTCTCAACAAAAACCTATCCTTTATTCACTAACCTATATCACTGGTCTAATAATAATACTCATAATTCATTTGAATTTAAATCATTTAAGTTCAACTCAACCAATCTATCCATTTGAATAAAATTTTACATAATTAGTTTATATAAATACATAATGTGTGATGTAGCATTTCCACCCCTACATTTAAGTTAATTTATACATTTAATTTATAATGTAGGGAAGACCATTTAATGGTCAACATAGACCACTTAGATGGTGATTGTATCAATTAAACATTTAACTCAAGAAGTAAAATTCATTCAACACACCAAATTTTTCGGAATTTAATTGGTATTAAACCTCAAATAATTTAATATGGGTTTATGGGAGTTCCATAAATTTGTGCAATTAATTAAATAGGTAAAAAAAAATTTGCGAAATGCATATAAATGTCTAGCATGTGGAAAATAGATAGAGGATATAATGAATCTATATATTTAGGGAAACATTCATAGAACGCTTACCTTAGGATTGTGGATGACCCCTTGTTCAATATCATCTTTAGTTTTGAAGTATAATGCAATAAATTTGAATAATAGACTAATTTCCTAAATATATGTCATATGAGCTGGCCCCAAAATAGTGCTAGAGATGTAATGATAAATGACAAATGAAAACAAGTGGACTGATTATCATATTATTATATATCAAATGAATCTGTTGGTAATACAATCAATGAATGGAGGAATAGATGGATTAAAGACCTAATAAGAAGGAAAAGATAGATCTCACGTGAATGTAGAAGGTTGTGTTTCCATTATAGAATAAATAAGGATAATGTTTTTAAAAAATGTAAAGAAAAATAGGTAAATTTTTTTCGACATTTTAAAATGCACACATTTTTGTCAAATGGTTGGACAAACAATGTTCCAACCATGAACCAAAACTGTCCATGCGAGTCCCCCCTCACACAACTAGAACATTGTTAGACTAACCAAGAACACACCATGTTATTTCCATGTATACCACGTCTGAGACAAGGATAACAAACCTGAAACTATGGTCACATGGTCTGGCCTTACCAGGTATCCCTCTTCATCAATCTAAAACACCCCGCATTGTTTATCCAAGAAGTGACAGATCATGGGTACGGATTGGTAAAACTGTGTGACTAGGCTCTTTCCTTAAAAAACTAAGACTTTTAAGCTCAAAAAAATCATAGATTTTCATGAGACCATATTCAGGTCATAGTGACTAGTCACTATGATAAAAATAATAATTTAATCTAGAAAAGAAATGATGTGCACCTTTATGAAATTCCAATTCATTATAAGATCATGGTTATGTTATAATTGGGGTTTAAGAATATAATAATTTATTGAGAACCATAGGGATAATTATACTGATAATAATTATTATACAAAAATATATATTATAATTTTAGTGATGTATAAAAGGAGTGTTTTATATGAAAATTAATCCATGTCAGGATACTAAAAGTGAATGTTGATCTGGAATAGTTGTACTAATGGATAATAACCAGAAAAAAGTGCACTAGGATTGACTCAATGATTAACAGTTCTAAGACAAAATGATTTTCTATAAAAATATTTTGTAACAGCTAGGGGATATGCTTTAAATATTCACAAACTCATTAAAAACTAGTATGATGGACATGAACTAATTTTTACTTTAAAACCCTAATAGGAAATGATACCTTTGATAACCTAGAATGAAACCTAAAGACTCATAATTCTGGATATATATACATTTATATGTTATTCCTTATAGGTTTATAAGTTTCCATTGAGTATATTGGTGCATTATCATCATTTTTTTATTATTTTTAGTTAATACATGGGAATGTGATAATGCATTCTAAGAACCTATGTAATGGGAAATGTAATAATATAATTATTGAGGTTCCTAACCTAATAGGAATGGAAATTAGAAAACATAAGATCATTCTAAATGATATATTTTAATTTTTATTAACAAATATAACTTAGTTGAATTTTAAAACACATCAATGAAGACATGGATGGTGTCCCATTGAATTTAAACTCTTAAATATGATAATGAAAAGAAGATTAACTTTCCTATATATCCAAAAATTTGGAAGAGGTGCCAAGGAAAATTACTAAATAAAACTGGAAGATATTTTATCTATGGAAAATTACGTAAAATCCACTAATTGATAAAGAAAAATGAATATTCCCGGTAAGAAAACATAGTGAAATAAAGTTCACCTAAAGGAACCACTAACAGTTAAATGACATGGATATAGGTAATTTGGTCGTTATCTAATTTAATTCCCTATTCCAATGATTAATTCCTAGGTTCCAATGTAATGATAGTCATTCATGTGTTATAGCTGAAGTGTTTATATTTAAGAACTCAAAAATATTATTGTTGAAGTTATTTTATCAATGGTATTCTAAATCATGAAACCTCTATGGATTTTCCTCCATTTGTTTTTCATTAATGATTTTCATGAATATGTGTTATATGGTACTAATAACATATAAAGGTGATTCAATAGTGAGTTTATATTTTTTAAAAAATAATTATTGACTAGAATAAAATCATTAATAATTGAATGTTTTCAAGGTAATTTCCTTTTATTAAAATTATTTTACTTCATTGAAATGAATGAGTTTGATAGAAAACCAAAGATGACAAAAAAGTGATTTGATGGATAATTTAGTTTTTTAATATATTCATCATATTATTGAAAATTTTACAGTATCAAGGTGAATTAATAATATGATTATAACATTTGTATTCCCATAATTTAAAATAAAAATAAAAATCAAAGATGGGTGAAAAACCATCACAACTGTCAAGGTCGTGAGGCTTGAACTCACAAAGAAATGGAAATAAGGGTGTCACACATGCCAATAACATACATGATGTACTGGTTAGTATGAAATTGTTCTAAGTTATTCTTTTTGAAATATAATTTTAAATTTGATTTTTGGAATTATATTTAAGGATGAAATATATTTTTAATTTTTAATATTTTTAAGTTGTTAATGAAATTTTGGGAAATTCTTCATTATGTTATCATATATGTAACCCTTATGCCTAAAATTTTATTTAACATGAATTATTATTTTGGAATAACATTATTATATTTATAACATTTTATGGTATTTTGGATTTTGGGTTATTTATTTGTGGAATTATATATGTCAAACATTGGCTTTAGATATTAATATGTCGGTTTTGATGTTTTCTTACCCTATGGTGACAATTTTATCTTTTTTAATATTTAATATCAGGAGTGATATTTTTTATCCTTTTTCAATTATATTATCTTTTAGATGTTCATTTTTGTTCATTGAGATTGAAAATTTCATCTTAAATACACATATTTTGGGGAAATATATTCGAATTCTGTGAAAAATGATTAAAGGATAAAATTATAATTTTCCAATAACTATATTTCCTTATTACCTATGTTTATATAGTAAAATTATACATCATCCTTTAAAAAAGAGTCATGAATTAAAATTGATATTGATTTTCTATAAATCAGTGGTCTCTTATCTCTTAAAAAAGTATAATTTCATTTCCTAAATAGATTTTTTTTAAAAAATCATTGTTTTCAATTCCCACCAATCTTTCCCTATGTAGTAAGTTAGTTATTTAATTTAAAATACCCTTCACAATTTCATTCCACACATTTTAAGAGAAAGATTTTTTAACTCTATTTACAATGTGGGTTTCCAAGAAACGTTTTTTTAATTATAAATCGTAAATTTATGAGAAATAATTTTAAATTTTGATGGATAAATTTATTTAATGGGGAAATATTTGAGCACCCATATAGTTTTAACAAATAAAACTATGTTCAATAGCATATACGACACGCAACAATGACACTAAATAAGCCATGCTTTTTTAAATATGCCTGTAATAACCTAGTCAATAAATTAGAGGGTATGAGTATTATTAAATACTTCATTTAGTAAATATAAATTTCCTAATAATAATAAATTTATTATTAAATTATTTATAATTAATAACTCAATTTTTAATATATATTTAATTCATTAAAAAACACATTTTATCCAAAAATGATATTTTTTTTAAAATTTTTTAATTATTTTTTAAAAGAATTAGAAAATTAACATCAGAAAATGAATATTTTTTTGAAATAATAAAGTTAAATTTAATCAATGGTGATATTGTGTGTTTTTTTGGAAATGTTTGTTTTTCCCTAAATATTGAAAATTAAATATTTCTTAAATACTTTCATTTCATTCCATTAAAAACAATATTTTAAAAGTTACATTATATTTTCGATTTTGTATTATAGATAAATATTAACTATTTTATTTATAATTAAATAATTATTTTCTTCTGAAAGAAATATTTTTATTATTTTCGTATAAGTTTATTTCTATGCTTAAAATGTGGTTTTCAATAAAATGTTTTCTTGTGAACAATGTTTATCCATTTTAATTAATTAAAATAGTCCCTATTATGTAAAAAATATAATTTAAATGAATATATTAAAATTTTAATTATATGAATTTACATTCAAATAATTATGATTGTAAGTCATTGAGTTAATGTAAGATCATATATTTCTTGAAAAATGCAATTGTTTAAAAAAATTGACAACTTTTACGGGTTCAATTTTAAATTTAATTCTACCCCTATTATTATTTTAATTTTATAAAATAAAATCAGTATTTTTAATCAGTATAATTAATAGATTTTAATATTTTCATCTAAAAATTTGTTCTTGATGTATAGTTAAACAGTAAAAAACGAGTTATTGTGGTGGAAAACTAAAATAGTAAAAGTGAAAACCATATAGGTAAAAGAAGTAGCTTGTTTAGAACGTGTATAATTTTTAATTATGGAGGTTTTGATCAAAAATATCACCCATACTATCACTTATTTAACAAAAAAAATCACTTTTATTTAGAGTGACCTCTCGTTATTGAATAGTTTTAGGTATTTACAAAATTGCAACTCCCTCTCACTTATAAAAGGGATCCTCATATATTCTCCTATATACACATGAAAATTCTTTTCATTTTTACAATTACATTAAAAATAACATATCATTTTCCTCCACATATTGTATAGGTAATTCTTTTATAATAAATACAATCTATTAAAGCATTAGGTGTAATCCTCAAGAGGTTGTTTGAAGAAGAGTTATCATTCATAACTGAGAAATATGATTTTTTTCTTCTTCCAAATAATCTAAAAAGAGTTATACCAAGAATATTTAACGAAATAATTTAATCTCATATAAAAATATGTAATTATTTTAATTTCATAACTTATATACATCCCTGATTTCATCAAAATGGGAAATGAAAACATTGTTCGTGTGTACGGCGAACTACCACATCTTGGACCGATGTAATCTGTTTTTCATCATTGGCGATCATGAATGTTTATGATGATGGATTTAATATATATATATATATATATTCATGAAATATTTATCATTATTAAAAATAAATATATCATATATTTTCTTTTCATATAATTATTTGAAAAATGAAAAATTCATTAGTCTATACAACGGACTACAGCCTCATGAAGCAATGTGAATTGATTTCAAACACAATATCACCTTGATGGTAAATATGAGTGTATATGAATAAATATTATGATATTTATGATTTAATTATAATTATTTAATGATAAAATACCACATAACTTATTTCTATGGTGATAATTGATAAATGGAAGTGTTACTCGTGTATACATACAACCAACCATCTCTATGATTATAATATACAAAGATTTTTATAACAATATTTCTAGGTTGTTTTAAATGTGTAATTTATGTATAAAATTGGTACTTAATTAATAATTATTATTCATTATATGATGTAATAGTTAGCTATTTTCCCACATTTAACATACTTGTTCTATTTTAGAATTATCAACATAACATCCTCAAAACACCCAAAGTGGACATAGACGATTAAGTAATTAAATATGAAATTATATTAAATTAATTAAATTATTTAATTATTAGTTATTATGTATTTAAATAGTTATTAAAAAATAATTTATATAAGTCTAACAAACATGATATAAATGACATTCATGAAAACTTTGGGCTTATGGTAATGGTTATTGACTCAAAACGTCCTTATTTGAGACACATGCTCTATTAAGAACCAAGATTATTTTTAAAGGAGTATATACCAAAATGTAAATATTTAGAATAATGTATTAATTTTATTCATTATAATTTATCTTAAAATTCAATCTCATTCTCAATCATGTAGTTTTTTATTAAGACGTTTCTTAAACCGTCAGGGTCTCCATCAACATTTTAATTTCTTAAGGAATATTTTAATGTATTGGACCAATTTTTTTATATGGAATATACACTACCATTTTACCAGTTATATCAGTAATCATTAATGGTTCATGGTATCTTATGTTTCAATTCATGTTATTTTATAATATGTGATTTGACATGAATATTACCAAGTAGTAAGTGTTACATAAGTAAATTTATTTTCATTATAATATATTATTTCTCCATTGTTTTTGAGATTATTAGATTATATGTGTAATTAATTTTGATTATTTTATATTCTATTTAAAAAATTAATGTCAATTTTTAATTTTATACATATAATCAATTAATTCATAATTCATCACTTCAACAGTATGACCTTTTTTATGATATTTCATCCCAATTTCCACTCCATTGAGACTTATTTGTAATAATTTACCTATTTATCTTCATGAGAAATCCCACTTCCCATTTTATAATTTATAACATTAATCGTGTCATATTTATGTTATTTAATTTTTCAATTAATGTTAATTCGTTCAAGGGGGTTCGGATTCTAAATTTACCAATGTAGTAATGGTTTATCAATCAATAACATTTTAAGTGGGATTGTTTAAGATTTAATTAAATTTAAGGAAATTATTTTATAATTATCTGATAATCCACTTTCATTTTATTCTCCATTAATTATTCATTAAACATTCATGTATTTGTACAATTTTCCACAAATTCATTCTTAAAATTATTGATAAAAATGTTTTTATGGAAATATAACCATCTTAATATTTCTAGTAAAAAATATTTCATCTTCTATATCAATATTTATATTATATTGTTTTAAATACTATATTTTTTAACTATATTCAATTATTTATTAATGAAAATTTTAACAATTTATGATTTTTACTAACTTTTATAATAGTAACTCTTTTTTATTTTTCGAACAAGGTACTTTTTATATTTTTACAAAAGAATGAAAGGAATGTTTTATTTAAAATTATATAGAATTCAAGGAATTTACCATTGTCATGAGTTCATAATAACTTGGATCTTACTTTATAATTTTCTATGAAGATTTTTAGGGAAAATGTTTTCAACAATATTTTTTAAATTTTATATTACAATGAAGTGATTTTATGGTGAACATCGTATTTTCCTAATGAAATATTCTATGTCATATTTAAAAAAAATTATCAAGATGAAATTTTTTTATATTATTGATTTATTATGAATTATATATTTATACATATTACCTATATAACTATCTCATTATCCCTTCCTTTTTATGAATTAATACATTCCTTAAGTTCATTTGAAAAATATATTTTTTATTAAATCTCTTTTGATTATGATATGAAAAAATATTATCAAAATGATTTTCTTTCAATAGAAAATTCTTATGTTTATGAAGTATGATAAATTTCGTTTTTGTGTTGCACAATAATCATGAACATGTTATGATGGGTAAACCCAGATATCACTCTAATTCATTGAGTAATCCTTTATTCTAATGAGGAATCATATATAGATTAGGGAGTAAACTTAATCCACTAAGGTACTCTCTCTACCATGTTATTTTCTCTTGGAAGTTAGCCTTAACAGTTGATTATGTCATTTTTTGTTACTTACACAATATCAACATTTCCATTATACCATGATATCATATTCTTTATGTTATTCTCAAATTTTATTAATTATGCACCTATTGTTTTTTGATATCATGTTTTTCTTTTTCCCTATATGTTATGTTTTCTTGTAATGCATATTTCTTTATCAGGCTATTAATCTCACCCCTTTGTGTTATGTATTCCATAAGTTATAATAGTATTTTTAGAAGATTAAATTTTTTAGGAGATAACTAAATAGAATAAAAATAATATGTTGTGTTTTTGTTTCTTTTTATGTTTTATGTACCTAGCCTAACAAAGACACTAGGCCGGATGGTGTATGTGGTTTTACATAGGGATATATATATTCAAAAAATATTTCATAATATGTGTAAAAGATTAGAGTCACTATATTTTAAAAAAACTTCTATGTTTATATGAATTGTCAATTAAAATTTCCTTTTCTAAAAGATTATACAAAATTATTTGAATATTTGACTTGTCAGGATGCATACCCCTATAGAAATCCATAGAAATCCTTCTTGATAAAAGACTATTACTGAAAATATTTATTCTATAGGATCATGTATAACTAGATTGGTTTTTGTGTAAGATCCAACATGAAAAAGTTGTCTCTAATCTTTTATACATTCACGCGGGTGAGCTAAGTGGAAGAAAAGTGATATTATATGCCAAAAGTGTGGCCTAATCATGAATTTTGGACCACTCTAAAAACTCTATAAACCTACATAAATATATCTAGATGAGTAGATTTGGGTCCAAATCATCTCATATATTCTCTACACACATACCGAACGACTTCTCATGATCTATTTGAATGTAAAGGGAGTACATTAAACACTTTTGTTGATTAATGAAATTAGTGACATATTCATTCACCCATTATTTTAACATTTAGAGGTCATCAAACCTATTCTTATGTAAGAGAGAGAATAACCTATAGAGGAACTACTAACATAGATACTACTACTCGGAAATAGAACCTAGAAAAAACATTATTCTGCATAAAGGTAGTTCTATCCAATTTCTTAATATAGAAACAAATCTTTGATACCTACTACTCCTCTAGGGTACTCATCATTTGGCCACACTGATATGTAAATTCATTAATGTGTTGATCTAGGTGATCCATTAAAAATGGGAAACATTAATTTTTAAAATTAAACTAAATGAGGATATAGTCTGCCAATTCTAGGTATGAATTTATTTTATACTATATCGAAGTCATTTGTGTTTTATTTGAATCCATGCGAGAAGAAGGGAAATGATCATCTCATTCGGGGATAGTACCACTCTTGTCTATGCTCTCATTTTGTGGTTTAGATGTATATTTTAGTATATGTGGTCTATAGGTGTGAAGTCACATTAATATATTATATTTGGCTATATAGACAAACATATCTTACCATGGATTGGTTGAAAGCACTAACGTTGTTCAAGTTGATCGACTGAGGTACTTTAGTTAATGAAACCCCATGGGAGGTATGATGGGATCATCATGAAGATCATCTTGATCAAGATGACATCCCCTGAGGATCAAGACATTATTCATTCAATATATCTCAAAATCCTATAGTATGATGTTGATCTATCAATACGTTGAGATTATCTTATTGTATTTAGGATTACCATAAGACTTTGTTATATCTTTAACTTTGTTAAGCTTTCTCTAGGTTATGGAGAGTTGTATGAAATGTGGACTCCTAAGACCCATAACATGTCAATAATTCCATGTGTAAACAACTTTATGGGGACTAAAATATCATAGTGTCTACTCTAAGGTAAAATATTACCATCCTACTTAATAACATGTGCACTACACCAGGATATCATGTGGATCTACTTTGAAAACATATATCATGGTAATGATATAGTATGTCAGAGATGTCCCTTCCAAGATACAACCTTGTGAAAAAGTCTTGGAAACATATTAATAACACCCATTTAGAGTGAAATATTGGGTAACATATGACCCCCATAACCTAATACCCACAAGCAGAGATACCTCATTAATGATAATATATAGAACGTCAAGTCTTTGAGTATATAAATGCCAGCAGTTCTACTGACATCCACCCGAATTAGGGTGTTGTTCTAATATGAATGATTTAATGTATAAACATTGTCACGAGTTTTCGATGGCCATAGAGTGATCATAACATCTATTATTCTCTGAATTTTTTTTTATTGTGGTTTAATATTCTCTTATAATTCTATTAGAGTTATGATACATTTATATTAGTTATAACTTTCGGTATGGAAAAGTCACAATTGAATATGGAGAAAACATGAATGCAATATAATCTATGTCAAGGGGATCCCTGGGAT
Organism: Viscum album; assembly: GCA_963277665.1. Taxonomy (NCBI): domain Eukaryota; kingdom Viridiplantae; phylum Streptophyta; class Magnoliopsida; order Santalales; family Viscaceae; genus Viscum; species Viscum album. The sequence continues at coordinate 515,636,183 of OY728125.1, forward strand.
CTATTAATTTTTTTCATCTTATTCTGATGTACAACCTTAATATAAATTAATGGATGTATTTTTTTCCTACATTCCCAAATAGGTCTCTTCAATATAAGATTTTTATTGGTTTGTTGGAAAGCCATCATATAGAATAATGAGTCCCCAATGGTTTCAATTCAATATGTGAGAGTTATTTCACCTGTGATTGTCTACTATGAGTTTGATATTTATCTTATTAAACTATATTTGTCGTTAATAAAATATATTTTTAGGATGGGGATCCTACATCATCTTATTAATGAAACACCTAGGAAACCTTTGGTTCCTTGAGATGTTGTTATTTATCTAGTAATGTCGTCTTGAATCCTAATGTATCCCCACCTACAGTGTAGATTTAAATGGAAAAAATTTTGATTCAATTGTTTATTGAATAATATATAGTACCTAAAATTAAAGTAAAACATATTATACACACAATATTTGGCATAAGGTCTTTAAGACCATGTGGAATTAAATTTTTATAATGGACCTCCTCAGCCACATAGTTCTTCCTTCCAAGTGTAGTGGTGGTAAATGAATGGCCATCTTATATGGTTCCTCAGTAGCATAGGATAGAAAAATATTTATGTTGATTACCTATTTATACAACCTTTTATCCAATATATTTCTAGGTGGAATCTATCTATGTGCATTCTTCTTCACATTATAAGGATCACTTATATGAGTGTTTTTGTTGGTGTCATGGGGGGGGGCTCTATGAAATATAAGAAGAAAATAAACCTATGGAGGAACTAAAGGTTGTACGTCTTCATCATGTGGAGGACCTATATGATAGCTACTATTAGACCCAATGCTAGGATACCCAACTAATCACACCATATGGGTGTATAGGGCTTTGATCTTAGTTAGAAAAAGAAATTTCCCCACACTATTATTGGGATAGAAAGAGATGATATGATAGCATAGGTAGTCTCCTCAAGTGTATAATCATCATTATCTTACCTTATAAATTTAATCCACATATCCTATATCGAGGAATCGTGAATAGGATGAATGATGACATGATTGTTCCTTCGTTAGGTGGTTTTCCATTAGCATTAGAATCACATTGTGGTTACGCATTATATAGAATCTCATGTAGAAGATGGAGTTTTCTCACCATGGAATGTCTTACCCTCCTTATAATTGGGGATGAAGGCATCAAAATTATCTAAGGGAATAACCATGAAGCATTTTCCAAAGTTTATTGGTTGTAATTTCCCCCTATAAGATCTCTATTGTTGGGTTTTCATATTGGCAACATGGATTCAGGATCCTCATGAGACATCTTCTAGGTAGCGGTGGTTTATTATTGGTAATACTAGATAATGATGGAATTGAAAACCCTTAATTGTATAACATTAATCTAGGAAAGGTAATGAGGGAATCATGGATCAGTTATTAAAACAACATTCACCACTTGGATGTTAGTGTAAATAATCACCACATATGGGATTTTGAGAGTATTTAAAGCATCGTGGGAGTCCCTCCTTCATCCTCTCCTATTATAATTGCTAGAGGAACTTCTTATTTAATTCATAGTAGTAAAAAAAAATTGTGTAGTTAATTTCACCAGGAATATTCTTATAACATTGTTGATACACAGAATTATTTATCTATACATTATTTAAGGAGAAGAGATTCATATCTGGTGCACACCTATCATGGGGTGGTGTGAAAAAATATTTATATTTTCCTAATGCAGAATAATGGATGCCTTCGGTCATCTAAATTAAAGATAATTGATATTACTAGTTAATCACCCTTAAAATATAAATATTATTTTCATATTTTTATATTTTATGAAAACATTGAAACCATATGAGTATGAATATGCAAATTAAAAATCAAAAGAAAAACGTTTTTGAAAAATTTAGAAATAATGAATGGGGGTATAAATAATGAACTAGTCCTTATGGTGGACTAATGAGGTTCCATTATTATCCTTTATTATTTTCTAAATTATATTAAATATTCTATAATGTCATAAATGAACTATTATCCCCACCATTCAGTGTTGATTTCAACATGAATAAGAGTCGTTATTAGAAAACAAAATCTGACCTCCTCTAATATCCCTATTTGATGAACACACTTCATTATATATGTAATGTATTCTAATACTCTTCTCTATAATAGTTCATTTCATCCAACACACACACTGAGCATTATCGTATGGAATGAATTTCGTTGTGATGGGTGGGAATTGAAGTTTGGTAGTTAATATAATGAGTTCATGAATCATATCAAGGTGAGGTGTATGATATCGACACAAAACAATAAAACTCATGTCTCCCTCCCCACCAAAAAAATTGGAACATTAGAAAGTAAAAATAAAGAATTTAATAAGTGTTAGATAACCTCCCCAAAGGCCAAGTAACATGAAAATTAATCACCATATTGAGTGTGTTAGATCACAATGGATATATGGGGACAAGAGTGAGAAACAAAGAATAATTTATTCCAAAACTTGTTAATTATGATGTATAGTGGAAGTAACATAAAATGAATAATAAAAATAAACTAATTAATGTATAATAAAACCTCTCATAATGTGTGTATCTATATATGTCCCTTGTTGCAGTTTCTTATTAATAGACATAAAAACCCCCTTATGGTTGAAAATTTATTTCTAAAATCACAACATGTGAATGAAATTTGTAGAGAAAAATCATATTATATCCTCCCAAAATATCAAGGTATTGTGAAATATTATGTATTCAATTTAATTGAGTAAACAATTCCTATAACTATATGCACATACTTTCTAATTATCATCATTTCCATGACAAGTATATTATTCCCTATTCATATGGGATCAATATTACTTCCACATTGATAGAGTCAATTCAACCTTCCTTAATAATGAAATTTGTTTCACAGTAATCCATAAAGTAGGTTTTAATCATTTAATGATTCCCCATTGTTTCCTCAGACTTGAGCTTGAAATCCCATTTTGATATTAATATCAATTAGTAATGTATCAATATCTAGCTAGTGGGGTCGATGAAATTTTGATGAAGCTCCTATGATGGAATTGTGCATAAAAAATGAATAACCAAATATTATCTCACTATATAAAAGGATATTATCTGATCAGTAGACATATTATATGAAACTGTGTTGTGGTATGAAAATCATCCGTTTGGAAGAAGATAAAGAGAGACAGTATTAGACGGTTTTGTATCTTCTGTTCCACAAATATTTTAAATGGAAGAACATTTCCCACTCTTTATCACATCATATGTTAATGTTTTGGTATTCATTAATTTTATTTATTTTCCTTGATGAATAATACAATAAATATGAAAATATCTTAGGGTCTCCCTACTATAGTGGTCCACAATGTTTCCTCTATTCTTTACAATTCTAGGAGGAATATTACATATTTTCTTGATTCCTAAAAGTAGCTAGAATATTTTTATATGATGATAGGTTTTTATAAGACCAATGTTATTATTTTAAATTACTATTCTTATGTATAATAGTTAGTATAAGTAATTTTATGAAGTAATAATCCAACATAAAAATTAGAACACTTCCAAACTTCAAAAAGAAGTGTAAATTTAATCTATTCTAAAAACCAATGCTCAGGTGAATTTTCTCATATGAAGTTATATTTTTTCTATTCTATATTGGAAATTGAATCTTTGAAACAACACTAATCACTTTTACAAAGTCACAATTTCTTTTATAATTCTTCTTGGAGTATTCAAAATGACAATAACTAACATAGGGTTTACACTTCTAAATAATTTCTAAACTGATCAGAACAATAGATACAAGGTCCAAAATTCTTTATAGTTTATTTATGTGACTCATTGACCTAAAATATTTCACATAACAAAAAATTATTGATATTATTTTCTAAATAATTCATGAATGAAATAGAAATAATTATTTATCACCAATTAATCCATTTTTATAGTTAAAACCAAAATATTCTAATAAACTAGAAATGAGATAATTACCCTCAAACTGATAAATTGGTGGGATTTAAACATTTAATATTAATGTTAAAATTAATGGAAATATTAACTCTATCAGTTATCCTATACATAAACATTTCAATCCTATAAAATCAATATTTACCATCCTTAAAATATATTTCGGATGATATAACTGCTAGAACATTTTAATTCAAACAACCATAGAAATATCATGCATTTTACATAGATCAAAATTCTATTTTCCACAATAATCATAAAATTCCATTCAACATTGTATTAATTATAATTTGTATTTTTTATTACTTTCCTCACTATAAATATATATATCTTTACACAAGACCTCTGAAATGAATTTTTTCTCATTCATAAATGTATTTTATAATATTCATAGCATTGATTCATACCTATAATATCAACATCAAAGATACATAAAAGGTTATCAATCATGATGAAGGTACCTAGGTTATTCTATGGTTTTGGATTCATAAGTTTTTAATTTTTATGTCTAATACGATTTATTAATAAATTTTTAGATCTAAAATGAAATAAAATTAATTAAATCAATTTGTACACAAGAATAGAGTACTTCCCACTTTTATTTGTAACGTTTGACCTAAAAAATCATATTGTTTCTCGGAAATTCAATAATTTAGCATATTATCTTCAATTTTATCTTCCATCCCTCTTCCTTAATTTTTATAGACATTATTTTGGCTCTTCATATCTATAATTTTGTTCATAATGGTATTTTCCAGTGGAGAGGAGTAAATAGTGTTCGACAAATAGTGGTGAACTCCCACACTAATTTTTAATAATATTTTTTTATTATCCTTTCATCTTTACAAAATATAATTTATTCTTACATAGTTATAGAAATAATAAATTAAATCACAAAAATTCTTCTACAGATCGGCATACACATATAGTTACATGCCCTACACTTGTGTTTAAATATCATCATGTAATTAATTCTATATTTGGTTTGAAATGGATAAGTATATTTTTAATGTTTATTCTTAATAACTTATTTCATGTATACTATAGTTTTAATAAAATGGTGATATAAAAAATGAGGCATTTAAGTATATGTTTAATATATAAATTATCATTCAAAATGGATCCTCAATCATGTTTGACACAATTTGTGAAGTTTATTAGATTTGAATAAATGAAAAAATATGTATTTTTCAAAACATTCCGTAAGACTATGGAAAAACAGAAATGTGAAGAATATGACAAAATAAGTTTAGAACCCTATTTGATTGGTAAAATTAAACAATGGAATAATTTTTTCACTTCAATTTTACATTTTAATGAACATCATTAAATGAACAGATTGAAAATTCATAAACAAAATAAATTTCATAATTCAAGACATAAAACTTTATATTATGAATGATTTAAAAAATAATTATTATTTTCATAATGTTTTGAATGTATTTAATAAATCTAAATTTTTTTAGAAAAAATTATATAAATCATAAACAAAAAACAATACATGAAACTATAAAAAATATCTGTAAACTCTCCCACACGTAGGAATATAAAACTCAATTTTTGATTAAAACATGGAGACGATAGCTATCCTTAAGGATTATTTTTGGGAAATAAAAATAATGAAAATAGAGTTATAAACCCTCACTTATTAGTAGTGGTAGCTATGATTTTATATCTTTAATGTAACCAACTAAAAATTTATAGTTAAAAATGGAATTCATGACAAATTTATTGAATAAAAACGAAATATATTTTGATTGGAAATAAAAAAGGGATATATATTGTCCTACACCCCCAATTGGGAACTAGTGTTTTACTATCCCTAAAAAATAAATTTGAACTATTATCCAAAATTTGATAGTGTTTAAGGATGTTTTGACATAAAATGTAACACCTCGGGATTTCAGAGTGTGTTATTTCTTAAAAATAATTCAATAACTTGCACTACACGCAACACCGAGTTCAATAACACCATTAAAAGAGGTCATGAATAGTATTAACTACATTTTAAACTTTATATAATCCTTATAATTTTAGAATCCATATTATGAGTTTCTTAGTCATAATGCAAGAACAGATTCATTTTCAGTATTGCACTTTTATCAACTTTTGATAGTGAAACCTTTTTAAATACAATATTTTAAACTTTTTGACTAAATGGAGACATCAAAAAATTTAAAATGAAACATCCCAAGCTTCCACGGTACGCTTTCCTTTGAATAAAACAGTAGCGTGTGTTGTACGCAACGTCAAGTTTTAACACACACCACAACCGATCAAACTAGCCGTTATGAATAGTAATACCTAAATTTTGAAATTATATATATTTTATATTTGAAAATGGACTTCATTTTTGGAATCGGAATATCGAATTTAGCCTAAGGTGAAATTTTGGTACATTTCAAATAACTTTCATATTTTGATGAATAGTGAAAATTACTAAATTTTAATTAAAAACAACTTTTTTAATCAAAATACTTAATAGTGATAAATTATGAATTTTAGTGGTTTTAAAGTATATTTAGAATATATTTTTACCATTTAATATAATGTTGGTCATTGGACATAATTTTACAATTAAACCGAACATAAACAAGTGTCAATCTTTTGATAGTTATTACCTCTTAAAAACACGCTTTTTGTTTTGACAGCGGGAATTAATTTTAAATTAATTTCTGCCACTTCTGTGTTTTGAATTTAGGAAAATGGATTCCATATTTGGAATCAGGATGTTAAAATTGTGTAAATAGGTAACTTTTATTTTTAGACATTTTGAATAGTTACTGTGGTAAATATTTTATTTACCATGGTTAAAGGGTAAATCCGGTAAATAAGGGTTAAAAAATAATATTATTATAATACAAAATTACCCTAAAACGTGTCCTAACCTTATTGGTGGACACATAACCGACCCTGGGCATCCTTGGGTCAATTTGGGGACCCCTTGGAGCCACATGTATGTGGTAGGGACACATTATATTAATAAAGTTAAAATAAAAATAAAAATGGCATCAGCTTACATCTTTTAGAATAACAATTTTTACATAGGGTTATACATGTTGGATTTTCGATTATAAATATTCATTAGAAAGCTAAAAAGATTTCCTACATTATGATATTTTATTTATAATTTTTAGACATCAAATAAGTTAAATTATTAATGACACAATAATGATGCAATGTTTACCTTATTAATAAATCATTGAAATAAATAATATTATAATGATTAAAATATTATATAAAACCTGTCCAATTCTTATTGGTTGATGTTATTTAGAATATGAGTCATCCTATCTTCGACCTCAATGATTTTTGGACCATTATAAACCGAATATAATTATATTATAAAGTAATACTTTCACTCTTTCCTAAAGAGCCCCTCCTCTCCCTTATAAAAGGAGACCACTTCTACTCATTCCTCACACCTCTCAAGCCACTGGGCTCATCCAAACTCTGCCCAAATAAGCTCCCCACATCCCTCTACTCCTCCTTGAAGCTTCCCCTTAGGCAGAAAGCATTTCAACAAGTCCTTTGGTTCCAACCAAAGTGAGTTACCTAAATTAAAGGTAACGATTTCTCTTAAATTATTTTCATTTATTTTGCTTTTTCAACCCCCAAACTCATTTTATTTCCTTTCTTTTGTAACAACACCTGTATCCTCAATATACTAGGATGTTGTTATAAGAAGGATTCAAACTACACATACACACAACTCCATCTAACGGATGATGAACATAATGTTTCTGTGGATGGAAAACTAACGCCTCACGAAACGATGATTGTTCAAATACATCTTACCGCCTCTCATGGTGGCCATTATGATGGCACTGTAATTAAATATGATATTAATGATATATATTTTATATATAAGCTTCTGTAATTCCATTTTATTTCATACCATTATTCGTTTCATGTTTTATATACATACGATAATTTCATTTGAGGAAGTGCGGACTACCGCCCCCTTAAAATGATATGACTCGTTCATACCACACATGGAACGTATAAAGGATGGTGTTAATGAACGTAAGTAACATATATAAAATATTATATTATACTGGAATAGTAATATACCTATGTATCATTTGGATTCGATTCTTTTAAAATAAAAATTAAATGGAAGTAGCGTTCGTGCGTACGTACGGACTACCGTCTCCACGAACGCGATGAGATTCATTCTCCATCGTATCCATTCAAGTATAATTATCATTTAATGATTTAAAAATGATGTTTAAGGACTTTATATCATTCTGGATATGAATAAGATACAACAAACATGACTTATGTAACAAAACATATAAAGAAAATGAGTAAGTTAACACCCGAAACGGCGATAATACTAAGATATTATTATCAAATCAATATTAAAAGATCATATATGATATCATATTAATGTATATGATTATTGTATAATTTAGTAACAATTATTTCACTATTATACAGGAGGTTAACCTACCCCAACCAAGGAAAAGTACAAGGTAAGGGTTATTTCACAATCTCTTCATTATCCGAGGTTGTATTATACGTAATAATCTACTGGGACCTCTTTATCATCCACATCCATGTTTCTTCGAAATGTATTTCAAATTTTTTTTACTATTTACAAGAATATGGGTTAAAGTCATTTATACCCTTGTTTGACTTTTTATAAGAGGTTTATAAAGGAATCTTTCCGTCATTTTCAAAACAAGGTCCTTTTTAACCTTTTCGACAGAATTGAGGTAAGAATGTTTTTTTTAACTTATACGGCGGGTGCAGTTATTTTCCGCCGTTATAAAATCGTCGAAGCTTTCCATACAAGCTTATAAGAATATTTTCAAAGAAAATGTTTTATTTTATATGGATCTTAAATGATTTCAAAATAAAAGGAGATACTTCTTTAAAAAGAATTTTGATTTCATCTATGTCAACATCCTTTGATGGATTTTAAGATTATTTGAAGTTGATTTATTATGATACAAAACATCTATATTGTATTGAAGGTTTTGTGATATGTTTGACTGTGGATGTGCTATTTTTATACCATTCATAGTTTATGGTGAAATTATTGACATTTCGTATGCTAGTTTTAATACGAATGTTTATGTTATGTTTAAACCTTTTCATATGGGAATGCATTGGACTTAATAAATGATGGGTGGAGCCCGCTATAGCTCCTCGATGCATCGGTAGGTCTCATGAGACAAACTAGTGTCTTGGCACAAGGCCTTGACAAAATCTTATTTGTAGTCTTGGCACGAGGCCTTGACTATGTGGTTATGATAGTCTGGCATTATGCATTCCAACATTATGAAAGTGGTTATTGATTTTTGCATGTGATTATTCGATTAGTAGAATATCCATGTGAATAAGTAAATGGCATTATTACATTTTACTTTTGCCATACTATGTCGAAGTTAAAGTTTAAAAGGCTTTTGTTTTAGTAATGCAATGCCTTAAATGTTTATTCTTATTTATGAAAGTTTCCGCTATATTGTTATCCTTACTGGGCATTTGAGATCACCCCTTTTCTATGTTTTATTTTTCCCAGGTAGTGAAGAAGTAAATTATGAATGACCTGCAGGGATTTTATGAGGGGTTAATAGTGTGGATTGTGGAGACATTATGTTGTTGTATTAGTTTTTCATTTTATGATGTAATGTAAAACTTATGAATATATCTAGTGTTTCCAAGTCTACTAAACCAATCGGTCTTTCGATATTTGATCTTTCTTGTGATCATGCCAATGTTACAAAGTAATGCACCGACTCTGGGTAGCTGGGGTCGGGGCGTTACATAAAAAATAAAAACATTATCCTTATAATAATATTTAGTTTTAATTACTTGTTGAAGATATAATGGATAGTGTGTTGTAGGTCTATCCCTGTTTTAAGGTATAACATTCATAGTGGATTATGAAAAAGAATGGTTCATCCTCTTTTTCATCGACTGCATCTTCATTGTCTACATCTTCTTCACCATCTAGGGATTTATCATTATATGTTTCAACATTGAAAATATAAAATGTAAAGTCAGTGAATAATTATATTTGAATAAAATTAAAACATGTTGCATCAATATTTAAATATTATTTTTCTAATTGGATTGATTTTAAAACATTTTCTTCCTCCAATGGTATTTAAAACTACTAATTTATTGACTCAAAAATTGTTTAATGGGTTTAGGTATATTCATGTAATTCGTATTAGGTGCAGTATATTCTTGTATTTAACCTTACAAGGAAATCCATTCAATGGGTGATTCCAAAAATTATAAATATTTAGAAGTAATTCATAATTTCATTTCAAGAAAAATAGAAAGAAATAAATTCAATATAATGTTATATCTCTTAGAACTCTGTGAATCTAGCAGTTTCTCTTTAAAACCATGCCTCTAGAAATATTTATATAGGATAAGGAAGTGGGAAATAATATAATGAATCCAAAACCAGTCCAATATCTTCTTATAATCTGGTATGTAAGAAAAAATTATCCACTAGTTTCTTAGACACATAAGGATAGAACTGTATAATGTTGTAGGATAACTCAGTTAGTTCCCAGGCTGATGATACAATAATGGGGTGCTCTTGGTCCTCTTGAAGATCATTGATGATCAACCCAAACACCTATTATTTAAAATAATAGCATCAAATTCCACTCTCTTATCTTTAATTTAAGGAATTAATATCATCCATATATGAGTGTGAGTATAACATGAATAAAAAAAAGTCTTTTTTCATAAAAATTCAATTGAAGTACAAATAAAAAAAGGAATAATCAGTGATTGGATGGCTTAGACCCCATAAATATATAAAACTCATTACACACATTCATGGGGTGATATAAAATGTTATATTTATTTTATTAATTCAATATAATGTCAGACCATGTTTTTCTCTCTTGATGTTCCTTTCGTATCCATGTTATTAATTCTCTACTCCTAAAAACTTATTATATTTTTCATATTTTTGAGATTTTATGAAATCTCTGAAAACATGGGGAGTTGAATATGTGAATATCCTTTATGATGTTTTGGTAATATGTTTTCATATTTTTTGTAACCATCATATTTTGTTTTTTTATATTTTTTCATGCTAGAAAGAATATGTCACCATAGGAACATAATAAAATTTTCTTATAGAGGTTGAAAAAGATTCCTTACATTGTTATAAGAGTATTTTGTGATCTTTATGTTTCTAAGATCATGAAAATACTCATGATCCTAGCTATATTTATATAATGGATAATGTTTTATGTAGTTAAATAGAATGACCATGGATGATGTAACCAATCATAGAGTTATGATATGTCTATGTTATTGAGTTTTTATGAATTTTTCAACAGGTGGATAAGAAAAAGTATGATATATGAATCTTTTGTTTCAGTTATAAAATTTTCCAACTAAAATGTGGTGATGATTTAAACAGTGAATGGATAGAGTTGTTTAAGGTCTAGTGTTTCGAGTCTACCATACATAGGTATATGAAGATATAAAAATGTTGAGGTTGTTGGAGAGGCTGTTTGTATGAAGTTATACTTAAAATGATTATGTTGGAAGATATTAAATGTTAAATGATATGAAATCATGTAGTACTTTTTATATGAGGATAATATTCTAATTATATCAGAAAAATATCAATCAGATATAGTTTTTCATGATAGAAATGTTAACCCTCAATAAAAAGTTGAGTCCATGTAGATATTTACAATTTCAATCAGACGAACACATTCATTGTTTATTCAAATTTAAAATTTCATCCAAGTTGTACATATTGAGAAATATATAAATTATACTAGTCTTAAAAGATCAAATTTGTATAAAATGATCTTGTATAAAGGGCACTTGTATTTGTAAATATTTAATTAAGACACCAAAGTTAATCCAACTGTTAGATATGATCATATAAAGATGCACCAGAAACTATTATACAAAGTTATACAAAAAAAACCATTTAGATGTTAATGGTATGAAAAATATTTCTATTATAAATACCTCAACTATGTTTCAACCCTAATATATCTATAATTTCTATAATACGAAGGAACTCTGATGATGCAACATATTTTTTAATGTGTAATAGGTAGAGACTTTCGAGAAACATTAATATAGGACATATGTGTTGATATTGTCACAATAAATAGAAAATTTAAGAGATTATAAAATTTAAAGGATGAATTTTTTATGAAATGATTATCTGTCAATGATTCTTCATATATACAAGAATTAGATTGAGAAATATGATGTCATCTAATGGAGGATTCAACTAACTTGTACTAGAATATGATTTTTTGAAACAAAACCTATATGAATTCGAGATGTAGTATATTAATAGGGGTTAAAAGTTCCACTGATTGAATATTTACAAGATCCATAAGATAAAGGAATGTTTTGATGAACATTGAACAGACATTGTTGGTGTTCTTACAAATTTCATCAGAGAGGGAAACAATGTAGTAGTTTGAGTGATTCTAAGTTTATTAAGTCATCTAAATAAAAATATATTGATCAAATAGAATATTGTTATAAATAATAATAAATGATTGTGAGTTTATTTTAATGACATTGAACAAACATTTATCAAATTGATATCTTACGATCTTTTCAAAAACAATATAAATCCCTTAATAGTAATAATTTTTAAACAATTATTTCAGTATTTATTATAATTTTTTGTTTAGTATGTTATAAATGTGTTTATAATTTTTATTTTACAAAATTATTAAATATTATTCAACAATGTTTTAAATTCATACAAACTAATCTATTTTTAGTGGGAGTTTTGATACGCATTTGTTGGTGGAGTTGGAAAACATAGTTTGTGTTCCCATACTTTTCCCTTAATGTTAACTTATATAAAAATATGTAAGTATATTATAGGGGTAAAAATAATAATTTGTGTTAGAAATATTTAAATTTTACTAATAATATAGAGTAGTTTGAGTTTTCCAACAAATTAAACACTTTTTTAAAATGGAGGAACCATTATGATTTTTCTAAGGAAACACTAGATAGATGTGTTTATAGGTGAAATAGATAGTGGCAGAAGTCTATAGATATATGTTTTCGAAATAAAAAAGAAATATATCAAGGTCATGGACTTTTTTTTTTGGATTATAATGAACTTATAGTACAAATAAAGGGTACACTATATAAAACTGTACCAATCAAAGAGTGTACCAGATGTAGGATTTAATAAAAACATTATATTTGATATTAATAGAATTTTCCTTGTATTGTTTTGGAAAGGTTGTATAAGAAATTATTTTTAACTAAATGTAGTTAGAATAATTTATTATATATATATATATATATTGAAATTATTTCTCTCAATTTGTATTCAATTCATACAATCGTTAATTTCTATGGATGGATGGGAGTCATCATCTTAAGAATATAGTCACCCACACTAGTGGAAAACCTTTTAAATCATATGTTACATACTTTACTATATTTTTTATGTATTTTTTTTAACATAATAGGTGAAAATTATATAATCTCTAACAAGTTTCTATATTAAATTTGAAGAGACAATAAATTGTAAAATGGTACCACTAATTCAACACCCCTATTAGTATATCATGATTTCCAAGTAAACTCAAGGGGTATCGGTGCTAGGATCCCATTTTTATATCATTTTAATGGATAATATAAAATCATGAAATATCATAGTTCATCCTAAATTTTATGGAAGGAAAAATATAATCTTACATATATTTCAACACTTGTCCAAGAAGTGTCTGATGTAGGAAGATTGGTTTTTATACCCATTGAAAAATATTCCCCTATGAAATTTACTAAAAAAATAAATCTCAGGGTTGATTCGAAATATCAAAATTCTATTTTTACATTCTATTCATAAAATATTTAAATAAATAGGATTTGTCTCAATACTTCTAAGGAAACATGGGATAAACTTGAAAATATCATTAAGTAAAATGTTAAATAGAAGGAATAAGAGCATAAAATCAAAACAAATTGAACCTTCTTCAATAATGATAAAATAAGTGAGTAAAATTTATATATTTACTAATTATAAAGAGAAGAAACCTACTACGAATATCAACTATGATCTAAATATGGGGAATGTCTTGACCTAACACAAAAGATAATAAATAAGTTTGAATGTTGAAGAAGGAATGCTAGAATAATAATGGAGAAAAGTAATAATTCTATAAGAATGAATATTTATTTATTTAGATTATTATAAACCTCAAAATATATTTTGAAAAATATGGGAATATGGTGGATGATTTTGATAAGAAACTTGTTACTATTGATGATGATCTATGTAAAATTAAATTAACATACCTTATGATTTAAATTTCTTTAGAGAAGTTGCGTGATAATTCCAAAAATTATTTGGAGGAAAAGGAAAACATATATCAAGTTGTTGGATATTCTCATCCAAATAATTATGTGACATATTGACCATATTTTTTTAAAAAATAATTATCAAATTGTACTAACCATGTATGTGTATGAAACTAAATTGTGAAAGAATGGGATGAGAAGTGATATGAGTAGCACATAATATAAATTGATTTTATAAATAACATTTATAAATATTGTTTCCCATAACTAGGTGAATCAAATATAGAAATGTGGGTTAACCTTATAATACGCATCATAAGGTAAAATCATTTTTTATAGAATACCATGTTCTACAAGAAATTTTTTGTTTTGTGGTATATATGAGAAAAAGAATTATTATTTTCTCAAATTATATATCCCATTAAGTGTAGACATGAATAGAGTAGGATTAATAGTATAATTAAATAATGTCACATTCTTAAGTTATATAAGGAAATAAATAGAAAGCCTTTAAAAGTTAGAAATCTCTCATTTTTTTCATTGACTAGCGGAATATTGTAGAATGTGTCACCAAAGAAGTAACTATACTGATTAAATTAATGAAAACAGTCCCATAATAGGTCTATTATGCTAGTAATTAAAAGAAAGCATGGAATAATAACGTTGAAGATAGATTTTATTTTTCATGACTTCACTAAAATCCAAAATTCTGAACATTCCATGGATCCTTGATAGTGTATTTTTATCACATAGGATAGTTGATATGGAAATATTGAAACATATTGAAGAATAATAATGTATATTATTTACTTTTGGTAAAGATTATTTCATTAAATATAAGATATGGTGGTATGGCTATGATCAAATATTTAAAAAGTTAATTCAAATGATGTAATTTTTACTCATGTTCTTAAGAATAACTTACTAACTTTCATCAAAAAAATTTATGATGGTATGTAATTTATCATCCAAAAGTATTATTTCATTATACGAAATCTGAAATATGAATAATGTTTTCTAAAGGGAGAATGATTTAGTGGAAATCAATTTATAAATATATATCTTTAAAATTCCAATTATATGAATGTTGAGAACGAATATATGTTATGGCGTAGAGGACTTGGATTTCTTATCAAGATTATTTGGAACAATGTTTACAAGGTATATTATATTATAAACATACCATATCTAAAAAGGATAGGTGATTTTTGTGTGTGATGGTTTATTTAAAATAAGTGTGGTTAGTGTAATACAAAAGAATGTTTAAATTCAATCCAACCAAACTATTGATCTTATACACTCTAATATTTCTGGGTCGATGAGAGGTATTTCAGAAAAAATGATTTTTACATTAGCATATTTATTGATTATTTCCCAAGTATGACCAATATAATGTTTATAAAACATTAATAAAATACCATAGATATGATAACATGTTTTATTAGGGATGTGGAAAAGGATATGAGTTTTTATATACTATATTTGTGAATAGAAAATGAAAATAAGTACATTAGAAATTATTTCAAATACAATATAATGAAATATGAAATCAAAAACCAATAAAGTGCTCTATACACTCCTATAAAAAATGAATTTATGGAAATGATGAATAGAAGATTTTGTAAAATGGTAATAAGTATTCTCAATGAGTTTGATTATTCTAAACTCTTTCAGTGAGAAGTTGTTAGTATATGTGTCCATATTTAAAAAAGATGTTTGTTACTTATGGAATACAAATTAACCCTTATGATATGTGGTACATGAAAATTACTTTTGAGAAATAATTCATAATTTTAGTGATTCATTTACTAAAAAAGATTAAAAGTATATGAATCATAGAATGATTTATGAAAAACTAGTAGAAGTTATTTTTTCATGTTAGAAATATAATATAAGAAGTTAAATCCCTTCATATAAATAATTTCATTATATGGATTATTCCAATTATTAGAATGTTTTATTGAAGTTATTATTCATTAAAAATGTTGTTAAAGATGATAAGGAAGATTATGTGGATGTTATATCTATAACATTTGTAGAATATTTTGAGAAGGAATATGACTAAAAACATAAACATGTGTGTATTGGTTACTATAAATCCATTGATAAGTAATGTTATATTGTAAGAAATGTTTAAAAGTTATAAACATTTAAAAGATAAGTTGAACCCAATAACATCATCTCAAATAAAAATTCAACCATTAATAGTAGAAGGAAATTGATATTATAGAATCAAACATAAATTATCTAATAGGTGGAGGTATATTCAATTTCAAAGGGAGTCAGTTATAAAGATTATTTAAATTTAATGAATCATAAGTTAGTTCAAATTAAGAGAAATGAAAATGAGGATCCTACTATAGGACATGTAGATAATATTTGATCGATATTTTTGTTTTTATTTATTCAAAGGGGAATAAAACCCATCCACATATACAATATATCAAGGAGGCATAATGTGATGAAGCCCTGTGGAATCCCCTAAGACAAAACCATTACAAATCGATGGAACAGACCCCATTCTAGAGAAAAGTAACAGGGGTTCTTCAGGGTGACTCCCTTGAGAAAGGGAATCCGCTTCAATGATGGCCTCTATTGGAATATTTTGAATAGAAATACCATTAGAAATCCCCATGACATAGTTACGCACAAGATAATTCAACATCCAAGGTGGTTCGAATTTCCTATGAAAATCCTGAATCAACAACTTAGACTCTGATTCCACTTCAGATACCATCAAGGAGAACCTTTTTCAAAGCAATACACCCAGGTGTAACACTGTAACTTCATCCCCCGGTGATATTCCTGGCCCATGAATGATGCTTAATGCATATATCACTGAGAAATTCATATCCCGCACAAGTCCCCCTGTAATGACCCAAGTCCGGAGCCGCATAACTGGTGCCCGGTACCCGATTCGCCACATGACCTCAAACGCGTTTCCCCAAACGCCAGAGGCTGCCGACTTGCAGCAAGGTCCTTGGTGAGTTAGTGGGGAAACTATTCCCTCATTTGGCAAATTATGCAGTGGAAGAATAAGCGTAAAGAATAACGAAAGAAGAAAATAACATGCAACAACTGAACTGAAAGTAAAAGCAATGTATGATATAACAATGATATAGAATGGTACATGTATCTATAGAAAGAAGTAAGCAAAACAACGTGCGGAGATACAACTAAAACCAATGTACTAAATGTAAACAGAAACTCCAACAGCATCGTGGGCAAAGGCCGGTTCCATGCTCTCCAGCTCTGACCAGCAATCAAGTACCAGAGGTGGAAGGGCCACTATCCCTACCTATACCTGAAACCATATAATCTGTTTGGGTCGAAAAACAGGACCCAAACAGGGTGTGAGACTAATCCCAGTAGGCAACCACCACATGATTTTTGCCCTACTTTCAGTGAGTGATAGAGAAAAAGTAATTTTAAATAAATATAGTAAAAAATTCTACCAATTACCATTCACATTCATTTAATTACACAACCAGGGAAAACCAGCAAGGTTTCTATTCCAAGATAAGCCAGTAACACAACAGGTATCTAAAAAGACTACATAACACAAGTAGTACAAAACCCTATATAGTTCATTGGCATGGTGGACTCATCATAAAAAACCATCAAGAATACACACACTGACTCTCTGGGTGGATACTACTAGCAGACCCCTATAGTCCAGTCAACAAACAAGGCACAGACACTCTAGGAAGCTCTTGCGTCAATTCCCCAATGGTCTTGCAACGATAGCTATAGACTCTCTTAGGAAGCTCTTACGTCCAATTCCTCATGTGTTCTCGATGCATAGGTAAACTAATAACACTCTTGAGAAGCACAATTTCCTATTCCGTAGGTCCTACAAATGAAAATAAAACCAACAGACCCTCTAGGGATATACTTAATCGTCCATTCTCTCTTTGATCTCCCGCACCAGGTTCTCACAACCCTTATTAGTCTAGTCGTGCATAATCAAATGTTATTATCCCTAAGTAATTTAAACAACTACACGTCTAATAGATACCATACTTTAAATGCATTCCAATAGTAGGCAACACATGCAATCAGTGATAACAAGAAAATAACAATTTCAATAGGGTTGCCTCATGACAACGGTGCCAAATGATGATAAACAACCAAACAGGAGAGGTAAACTCCCATGGGGTGATTCTCAAACATGCAAATAAGCATAAATTAGCAGTAATTCATCATAAGCTTACATGAAATCTCGGGAAGATAAAAAATAGGATCAAAATCCTAAACCAGGGATACCCGATACATGGGTATCTGACACTTTTGCAACCAAAACGCAAAGAACTTCGACGTAGGGAAAAAAACCACCTACCTCGATCCTTGGAGATTGATATACTTGAACCTCTTCCCGTGAATCAACCAATAATGGAGTACATCTGCAAAAAAATCTAACACGTTCAACCTCAGATAACGTACACAAGAGGAAGAATAAGGAAACGAGGCTATAGAAGAAATAAGAAATCACAACTGCGATTCTTCTGCAACTAACGAAGTTTGATTCAGACAACCGGTGAAGGATTGGTGGATCTCAGAAGAATCAGCCTTCTTGGATGTTCTGGATGAGATTTTGTGGAGAAGAAGTCGTTTACGGTTATTAGGCGCGACCCCTGGTCGGTTAATGAAATAAAAAAAGTACTCGATGTGTACTCTTAATGTACATGACATGTAGTGGGTTTTTTTATACTCCGCCAATATCGGCCTCCACATCACCCCTACACAACAAGTGTGTGGCCCAGTCTCGGCCAACCAACAGCTTCGAGTGGCCGAGGAGTACATGATGTGTTCTCATAAAGTACTCGATGTGTACTCTAAAAATTTCTAGATTCTCCATTTTTCCTTAAAAAGCCCATAAAAGATATCTGTACCTGAAACTGAAGCTCCGAGTTCTTACAAACTTCACCCCTTATAGAAATTAATCACAGAATTTCCCTAGAAAGTCATATAAGAAGAAACCTTGAACAACTCTGGCCAATATAATCACATATTAGCCTCCCTCTCCCAAGTCTCGTCCTGTATACGGCTGTGCTGCCATAGCACCCGTACCAGAGGAACAGACCGGCCACGGAGTACTTTTGCACTACGATCAACAATCCTGATAGGATGATCCTCAGAAGATGCAACATACTCCCACTCAAAATCCTCGGTTTAAAAAACATGAGACAGGTCTGAGAAATATCGTCGAATCTGAGAAATATGAAAGACGTCGTGCATAGCCTAGTACCTCTGTGGTAACTGCAACCAGTAAGAAACCATCCCGACCCTCTCTAGAACCTCAAACGGCCCGAAGTATCTCAGTGAATGCTTACCCTATCTCTGAATCATCTTGTGTCCCAACTTAGGTGCAACACACAGGAAAACCTGATCCCCAACCTCAAACTCCAAAGGTCATCTCCACTGATCAGCATAAGACTTCTGCCGAGACTGTGCTGTCTCTATCCTCTTCCGAATCAACTCTATAGGTTATGAGGTCTCCTGAACAAGATGAGGTCCCATAAAATCTACCTCTCCTGCCTCTATCCTGCATAATGGTGATCGGCATGGCCTACCATACAAAGCCTCGTAAGGTTCCATCTGAATAGTCACCTAAAAACTGTTCTTTTAGGCGAAATCCACTAGAGAAATATACTTCTCCCAATAAATTACAAAGTCTAGAATGCAAGCTCAGAGCATATCCTCAAGCACCTGGATTGTACGCTCGGACTGGCCATCAGTCTGAGAATGGTATGATGTACTCAAAAGTACATATATACCCAACGCCCTCTGTAGCCCCTATCAGAAGTGCGAAGTAAAACGCACATCCCTGTCTGAAACAATGGAGTGTGGAACTCCATGCAGACGTACAATCTCTCGGATTTACAACCGTCCCAGCTCATCAACACTGAAGTTCTCCATGATCGGCAAGAAGTGTGCAACCATTGTGATCATGTCCAATACAACCCAAACTGCATCATTTCCTTGAGGCGATCTCGGTAAACCTATCACAAATTCCATCACGACATCATTCCATTTCCACTCAGGAATGGGAAACTGCTACAAAAGCCCTATTGGTCGCTGATGCTCTACCTTCCCCTGCTGAAAGGTTGAACACCGCATAAAAAAGCAGCCATATCATTATTTATACCTGGCCACCAATACTGACGGTGAAAGTCTCGGTACATTTTGGTGGCACCAGGATGAATTTCCCAAGATGAAGTGTGGAACTCCCACATCATCTCATCCCCTATGTCCGCTGAAACCCATAGGCGGCCATGAAAACATAGAACCTCGTCATCACCCACTATCCAACCCAGAGTAGGGTCCCCATCTGATACAACCTCCCGTGGTACTAGGCCTTTAAGGTCTTATAATTGCATCATTCGAACTCAATCAAAAACTGTAGAGGTAACAGCTACAGAAGAAAGAACCCTCTGACCCTGTTTGTCGTGCACCTCCAGATGCATCTCAAAAAATAGAGCCATGAGCCTCCACTCACTACTGGCCTCCTGAACTGCCTGAATCTGAGTCCTCCTACTCAGTGTGTCAGCCACATCATTTCCTTTCTCAGGCATATAAGCAAGATCGAATTCGAAATATTGTAGGTACTCGACCCACCTCCACTATCTCAGATTCAAGTCACACTGCGTGAAGATTTTCTTGAGGCTATTTTGGTCAGTATATACCACGAAATGCTCACCGATGAGATAGTTCCTCCAACAATGAAAAGAATGAACAACAGCAGACAACTCCATGTCATGCATAAGATAGTTCTTCTCATGTGGCCTCAACTGCCGAGATCTGTTCGCGAACACACGATCTTCCTGCATAAGCACTGCTCCAAGCCTGATGCCAGCTGCGTCACAGAAAACTGTATAACTCATTCCCGGCTCTAGTAGAACTAGAATTGGCGCTGAAAAAAAGCTCTCATTCAACTCCTGGAAGGCTGAGTCACATGCTTCTGACCAAACAAACATCACCCCTTTCTTAGTCAAGCCCTCCAACATAGCTGCTAAGCGTGAGAAGTACTGTAAAAACCGCATGTAGTAACCAGCCATCCCCAAGAAGATATGTACCATGAAGACGTTCTTCTGCTGCTCCCAGGTAACTACTACTCTCACCTTCTCTGGGTCTACTGATACTCCTATATCTGAGTTGACATGACCCGGGAAGTGAATATCTTCCATCCAAAAGTGGCATTTTGATAGTTTAGCATAATGACGATGCTCCCTCAGTGTACTCAAAACGATCTCAATATGGGTTGCATGGTTGTGTCGAGTGTGAGAGTACACCAATATATCGTCAATGAAGACCATAATGAAGGAATCCATGTATGTATGGAACACTCGGTTCATCAGTGCCATGAAAACTAATGGTGTGTTCGTAAGGCCGAACATCATAACTGTATACTCGTAGAGGCCATACATACTCCGGAAGGTTGTCAGAGATATATCTGAAGACCTAACGCGTAGCTGATGATAACCGGACCTCAAATCGATCTTTGAGAACACCTGAGATCCTCTAAGCTGATTGAAAAGATCATAAATCCTCTGCAAGGGATATCGGTTCTTGATCGTCAACTTGTTAAAATTCTGATAATCCACGCAAAGCCTAAGGGTACCATCTACCTTCTTCGGGAACAAGACATGAAAACCCCAAGGAGAAGTACTGGGTCAGAGGAAACCATTTGTCTGCAACTCCTCCAACAGCTTCTTGAGCTCCTGAAACTCAGGTGTAGCCATATGATAAGTAGGAATGGACACTGGTGCTAATCATGGCATGAGTTTAATCGAGAAGTCTACCTCACGCTCCGAATGAAAACCTGAAAAGTCTTCTAGAAAGACATCTAGAAAGCGATCAACCACTGGAGGAAAATATAACTATGAAGTCCGCAATTCATACAGATAAAGACTAGAAATCTGGGATTTAACTCCTCCTAGTCCATTATGCTCTAGTCTAGCTCGACTCGCATGAACATCCCACTCTCCCTTATGAAGGAAAGATTCACCCTATGGTGATACAAAACTCACCCTCCAGTGATAGCAATCGATGAATGAATGGAAGGGAACCAACCATTCCATACCGAGAACGCCATCATAGCTTGTCATCTCCATAACATAGAGTTACCATAGGAAATGATACCCTGTAACCTCGAGAGGGAACTCCTTGCAGTGGTGTACGCTAGATTTCCTCGTTCCCAAGGGCTTGTCGAGAGTCAACATGTCAGTAGACGAAAAGACACAAAGCTCCATACATTCCATGACAGCAACAAAGATAATTCTATGTGAAGCACCAGTATCAAAAAAGGGATGAAGATAAAACTGAGGCTACTAACATCGTACCTCAAACTGTGGATGGTCCAGTATCTTGCTCCCGATGGATATGCTCTACTACAAACGTCTGGCCAGTACCGCGGCCCTGTGTTGCAGCCTGAAATCCCAGAGCTGATCCCCCTTGAGACTGACTACCGTATCCAGGACCTCTACCTTGGCCTGCATGACCCGAAGAACTCCAGGCCCTAGTATGCTGCGGGACTGGTAATCCTGCTCCTGAACGAGGGGTAGAAATAGATCCTCCTTTACTAGCTGCTAGAAGATGAACCCTGCAAAAACGCTGCAGATGACCCCTCTTGTCGCAAGCTCGGCACTCCACTAGATCACTCGGGCACTAAGGATTCTTATTCCCTCACATTCCACACTGATATCACACCACCAGGTTTCTAGAAGGAAGATCTCGTCTTCCATAAGATATACCTTGCTTCCTCGAGTCACCACCCGTAGACTCTCGGTGGCTCTTCCTGCTATCAGTATGAAATGAATCAGCCTTGGATGCTGAACCTCTCTATTCAACAGCTCCAGTCTCTCTCATATTTCATTTGGTGATCAGCACCAGGTTGACTATCAGATTAATAGAAGTCAACTGGAAAACGTTCACCTGTGATCTGATCTCTGGGTTGAGGACTTCTTCAGTCTTCCTTGACAAAAACGGCTCGTCATTTCCCAGAATGGGAGCGAAACACTATAGCTCAGTGAAGCGGAAAAAATACTCCATAACTGAAAGAGTACCCTGCTGTAGGATCATGAACTCCCTGGCCCTGTCGGCCCTCAGCATCGCTGGATAGAAGTAGTCGTAGAACGTACGCTTGAATTCGTCCCAAGCCATAGTCCGCTGGCGCCCTACCTGTGAGACTACATCCCACCATCTCCTAGCAGAATCTCGCAGCATGTAAGTCGCGAGCTTCACCCTTATGTCTGGGTGTGTCTCCAGATGCTCGAAGATGGAAATCATGGTTTCTAGCCATGACTCTACAACCTGAGGTCCTCCATCCCCTATTAAATTGGGAGGATGGTACTACTGGAAGACTCGTGTCAGCTTTTCCATAGATGGGGAAGGATGATGAGCTCCCTGGAAAGACTACATGAACCTCATGAAACCCTCTCTGAACTAAGCGTCCTCACCGATGTCCGGAATCACTGCATGTGCCATATCTAGAATAACCAGCGGAACTACTGGTAGTCCCTGGTCTGCTGTATTAGGCATATGGTCATCACCTGGTTCCTGACGTGCAACAAGAGGATGTATTGGTTCCATAGCCCTATATTTTTAAAAGCACGCCTCCTATTTAGGATCAACAAGGACAGAATACACAAGGGTACAAAATGAGAAAAGGAGAGAGAAACTCTTCAATTTGAAAAACTGAACTACACGACGTGTATTTAAACTACATGGCATGTTTGTTACAACCATTTACATGGGCGTGTAATTCTACCACCACAGGTCATGTAATGTTCCAGACTACACGGCGTGTTGTCACAAAACACAACGTTTACTTGAAATCCACTCCCCTGCCCGAGTCTCCTTCCAAGGCTAACCTAAATGGACCAATTATGTCTAAACTAAACGGTGTGTGCACTAAGGACATGGTGTGTACAAGCCAGGCTTCTGCAGCCCATGTAGTTGGTTACAGGGCCGACCACATGGATAACCCCTTACACGGCATGTTCCGAACAAAAACAGCGTGTATCGGAGAAGATAACACCGAACCGTGTTGTTTGTGACATGGTTGGGTACCTAGAAGAAACTACAAGGCATTTTATTATAACACACAGCGGGTACTACATGAGATTCCCCGACCCATGATGTTAGTGACAGGGCCAGGTACCCAGGAGAAATCTACACAACGGGTGCTTATAACACACGGAATTTACTGCTCGCGTTTCCCCGACCCATGTTCTTAGTGACACAGCCGGGTAAACGGTTAACTACTACACGGCGTGTAACTATGGCACACGGCGTGTCCCAAAAGACTTTACAACACCCCGTGTTTTTGTTTACACAGATAGTAACACAGTTTAAAAACTACACGGTGTGTATGAATAAATTACATGCCATGTATTCTGGGTTTTTCTCCGGGATGTACCTCTGAAACTGCTCCAAACGCCCGAAACACTGAAAAACAACCTGCCATGTGCCAAATTTGGATCCGTGGGGGCCCATAATCCCTGCGAATAAAATATTGGCATCATAACAATGCATACAACAAGTAAACAACATATCAAAAAATGATCTTCCAAATTAGGATCCTCGAGGGCCCATAACACCTCTAAGACCAGAGCTTGGCACCTATGCTAAACATGCTGTAAAAGAAGTAATACTTTATCAGCGCAACAAGTATTTCTATCACAACAACTACCACTACAGCATGCATAATCTATAATGACATCTATCACAACAGCATTCGATTCTAATTCACCCTAGATGGAATGGTAAAATGCATGACAAGTGATCTCCTACCCAGTGCCTATATGATGCATGAGATGGAACACCCTCATCTCATCGGGTTTCAACCAAATATAACCATAATCATATAAACTGTAACAAAACAAAACATGTGCATCACCCAACGGTGAAATATAATAAACTGTATCACAAGAAAAAACAGAAAATTGCAATTATGAGGTAATGTAGCTTTTCCCTGTACACGGGATAAGTACTCCTGGGCACAGTTAATTACTAACTACCCATTTATTTTTATACCTTACTATTGTCGCAAAATAGTAAGCAATATTAAAGAAATAAAACTCCTCAGATATAACATTGTAATGAGCCGTGTCTGGAGCCACATAACTAGTTCCCCATACCTGGTTCGCCACATGTCCACAAGAACGTTTCCCCAAACACCAGAGGCTTCCAACTAGCAGTGAGGGCCTTGGTGAGTCAGTGGGGAAACAATGCTCTCATTTGGTAAAGTATACAGCGGAAGAATAAGCATAAAAAATAGCGAAAGCAGTAAATAGCATACAACAACTGAACTGAATGTAAAAGAAATGTATGATATAATAATGACGCAGAATGGTACATGTATCTATGGAAAGCAGTAAGAAAAACAACGTGCTGAAATACAACTAAAACCAAAGTACTAAATTTAAACAGCAACTCAAGAATCATTGCAAGCCATGTCCTGATCCCAAGCTCTCCGGCTCCGACCATCAATCAAGTACCTGAGGTGGAAGGGCCACAATACCCACAAATACCTGCAACCATATAATCTGTTTGGGCCGAAAAACAGGTGCCAAACAAGGTGTGAGACTAATCCCAGTAGGAAACCACCACAAGATCTGAGCCCTACTGTCAGTGAGTGATATAGAAAATGTAAAGGTAAATAAATACAGTAAACAAATCTTCCAATTACCATTCCCATTCATTTAATTACACAACCTGTGAAAACCAACAATGTTTCTATTCCAAGATAAGAAAGTAACACAACATGTATCTAAAAATACTACATAACACAAGCAGTACAAAACCCAAGCTTGTTCATTGGAATGGTGGACTCGTCACAACCAACCATCAAGAATACACACACTAACTCTCTGGGTGGCTAAAAATAGCAGACCCCTATAGTCCAGTCAACAATCAAGGCACAGACACTCTGGGAAGCTCTTACATCAATTCCCCTATGGTCTTGCAACGATAGCTAGAGACTCTCTGAGTAAGCACTTGTGTCTAATTCCTCTTATGGTCTCTATGTATAGGTAAACTAAGAACACTCTTGGGAAGCACAAAGTCCTATTACCGTAGGTCCTGTGTACAAATCTAAAACCAACAGACCCTCTAGGGAAGCACTTAATCGTCCATTCCCTCTTTGATCACCCGCACCAGGTTCTCACAGCCCTGAGCAGTCCAGTCGTGCGTAATCGACTATCAACATCTCTAAGAAAGTTAAAAAACTACTTGGATAATAGCTACCATAATTTAAAATCATTCCAACAGTAGGCAACATTACAATCCGTGATAACAATAAACTATCAATTCCAATAGGGTTGCCTCACGGCAATGGTGGAAAACAGCGATAAACAGCCGAACGGGAGAGGTAAACTCCGATGGGGTGATCCTCAAACATGAAACCAAGCATAAATTAGCAAAAATTCATCATAATATAACAATAAAAGTATGGCATATAAACAATAAGATCAAAATCCTAATCCCGGGATACCCGATACATCGGTATCCGACACTTTTGCAACCACAACTCAAAAAACATCAGCATAGGGCAACAGACCACCTACATCGATCCTAGGAGATTGATATACTTGAACCTCATCCCGTGAATTGACCTATAACGGAGTAGATCTACAAAAATGTCTAAAAGGGTCAACCTCAGATAACTTATATGAGAGGAAGAATCCGGAAACGAGGCTAATGAAGAACCAAGAACTCACCGTTGTGATTATTCAGCAACCGACGGAGTTTGATTCGGACAACCGGTGACAGATCGGTGGCTCAGAGAAGAATCAGCCTTCTTGGAAGTTCTGGAAAGGATTAGGAGGATAAGGAGATGTTTATGGTCAATAGGTGCGACCTCGATCCGGTTAATTAAATAAAAAAAGTACACGACATGTACTCTTAATGTACACGGCGTGTAGTGGGTTTTTCCTTACTCCGCCAAAATTGGCCACCACGTCACCTCTACACACCGTGTGTGTGGCCCGGTCTCGGCTAACACACGGCTTCGAGTAGCCGAGGGGTACACGGCGTGTACTCATAATATAAACGGCGTGTACTCTGAAAATTTGAATATTCTCTGTTTTCCCTTAAAAATCCTGTAAAAGAGATCCGTACCTGAAATTGAAGCTCCAAGTTCTTACACCCCCCCCCACAACTGGCCATCCATAAATGAACCATCAATATTCAATTTGAAACCATTACCCAGAAGTTTCCATCCATACCTACTGCCTTTTGAAATCGTTCTGGCCACATGTCTGTTAATAAAGTCTCCATGGGTATAGGATTGCAGCCCCCCTTTTATCAATGAACCTAAATCATCAAGAAGTACCTTCATTCTAACTTACTACAGCGAGACTGTCATCTGAACCCCTATTCTTGATTTATTCCAAGCCCCCAAAATCATCCAGAAGATTGCATTAACCAGGATACTATGTACCTTGGACTCCATCCCATATTGATATGATCCTAGAAATCAATACACGAGAAATTCCTGAATAGATGAGCATGACCTATTAAAACTACCCAATTTATCCATGCAAGAATAGAGAATGGATTCCCCTTAACTCTTGAGAAATTATTGATCAACTGACTCCACCTATGTAATAGAGTAGTAGAAACATTGGGAATCCAACTGGATACCCATATTTTCTATACTTTTGTCTGTAGGTAGCACCTGTTTCCGAGCTCTCCAAACCAAAACCTTCATATTAGAGGGTATATCCTTGCACAATAGTAGAGACCCCCACTAATCACATTACCCTTGTCGAATAATCCTGCAATGATAATCACCCCCATTGAACTACCCTGATCTAACCTCAGTGAAATATCAACATACTTCTTCTTCAGAAAACAATAATTCTTTTAAAATGTCCATCTGCTCTAAACATAGAATGGCGTCAAGAACTAGGGATGCTAACTAGCCTCTCTTACCATCATCTATGGCCCTATACAGTGTGGGAAAAAAATTCTCCCCAACCCAATTGTCTCTCCATAGGTTTATCTCCCCTCATCCATCCACCCATCATGGGGACCCCTATAGGATTCCCAGGTGAACAACCACTGTGTTCCTCAATCCAGATAGTTTCTTGGTATCCCAGTCCTCCCAGGTTTTTCCATACATTGATCTCAGAGTTTGATCCCACATTGATTTCAAAACCATAAAATACCATACTATACGTGCCTTCATGGCCTACATGGATACTGAAATTTCACTGAGGCCAACTCCTTCTTCTCCAACCAGTTTAGCCACCCGATACCATCTAACCCATTGAGACTTAACAATGTAGTTATCATCCCAAAGGAACCTGTGTATCAACTTCTCCATGGATAATATAATCCTATTTTGTGGAGTAATAATTGACAAGACATTCTTGGAATGGATTGGTCTGGTGAATAGTTTGTAGAACAAGTAAATAAAAAAAATTAAGACATCTATACTTGGAGATTTGAGCTTCTTTCTAGGATCACAAGTTAACAAAATTTAAGATACATAATTATATCTCAATAAAATCATTACAAGAATTTATTATAATTATTTTGATTATTACACTCAAAAGATGTTTCTACTATTGTTTTTTATAGAAATTTGTGTAAATATGATGTTAGGAAAATTGTGAATCTGAAATACTTTAGAACGTTGGTTGGAAGTTTACCTTATCTTACTTCTTCAAGACAAGAAATTATTTATGTTGTTAAATTATTAAATATATATTATAGTGATCCTCAGTAATACCATATTAAATTAGGAAAAAACAATCCTCAGTTATATTAATGTAACATTGAATTATGTCATGATGCATTGAAGAAATAAATATTCAACCTTTTATGGGTATACTGGTGATGATCATCCTGGAGATTCTAATCAGAGAAACTCAACATCATGATGAACATTATGATTAGGGGTTATTTTATTTATATTTCATAAATTGAGTATATTGGATTTATAATAGGTATCCACCACCAATAATTCACATAAATAATGTGGTTGAATAATCTATTGAATGATTTAAGAGTGAATATTAGGAAACCATTGCAGATTATTTGTGACAATCAATGTTCCATTGAAATCTGTAGAAATATTATACAACATTATATATCCAATTCAATTAATATTAAATATAAATTCATAAAGGAAAATTTCATAATGGATATATTATTCTTGAATATATTCTAAGGAAATACCAAATTACCAATATTTTCACCAATGTTATGGAAGATAAATGTTTTGAGTATTTTAGGAAGCAATAATATATTCATCCTCCACCAATGAATATATAATGTTTTTAAAATATTTCTCACAATTTGATTTTGATTATGTTGTCAATGTGGGATAAAATTATGACTCTATACTCAGTCATATATGAATGTAAATCTGAGGTTATCATTAAAAGGAGGATTAAAATACTAAAGGGAGTTTTATTTTATATTGGCTATAAAGGGTTTTTTCATTGAGGGATAAAATTCCGTAAAAGAATTTCTAAATCATGAATTGTGGTATCATGATATTCTCTATGAGAAATGTTGTTGTTTTCTGATCATTAAAAAAAATTATGATTTTTTTAAAAAATAGTTGGTTATATTGTTAACAACAAACAAAAGGTGGTTATTTAAGATACATTGTGATGTATATGTAATATGTTTTTTTAAAAACGTTCTTATTTGTGATTGATTTGTTTTTATACTAAAAAGTGTGTATTTCTACAGATATGTAAGAAATGTTTCTTATGGATGCAAAGAAACATTATTTATAATGTCATGTGATTTTTTATGATCCTAAATTTCCTAGCATTATGTAGATATTCATGATCCAAGATAAAATTATAGAACATGTAAAGATGTACATTGTTACCTTGATAGACTAATAATAATCTTACAAGTCAAATGGTAGTAAGAGTCTATGTTTAAGATTTTATCTGTATTTTCACTAAGGATTAGGAGTCAAAGTATGATATATGATGTTTGTGTTGTAACTATACAAATTTCAAAATAAGATGTAGTGATGATTTCATTTCTGATCATACAGACATGTTTAAGGGAAAATAGTTTGAGTCAACCATATAGATATTTATGAATTTTTCCTAAGGTTCATGTTTTTAAACCCTCAGTTTGTAAAATGATGAGTATAAAAAAGTATATTTTAATATATAAAAATATTAATATTCTGATATCATTTAGTATGATAGTGTATAAAGTATATCAGTTTGATTCCATTAGACAATATTCATTCATACATAGTTTTGTATGATATAAATGTTATCAGTTTAGAAGAAGGTTAGTTTTAGGTAACTTTACATAGATAATTAATCAAAAACCTTTAATATTGTATCAAACAAACCATTTCATCTAAGTGGGATATGGAGAAAAAACTATGAAGTCTGCTATGATTATAGGCCCAAAATTATATCAAATGAAAATGTATGAAGTACACCTATCAGAGTGATGTTTTGAGTAAATTTCTAGAGTAATACAACGTGATCGATATAGTCATATAAACTTCAATTGGATAGTATTATTTAATTTTATAATATATAGAATAAGGATGGAGATAATGTTGTTATTCGAAGGATTTCTAACAGAAATACGTTAATGAAGTTCCCAAAGGTAAATATTTACAATTTTCATAATATAAAGAGGCTCTAAGGAAGAAATACCTATTTTAAAGTGGTTATATTGGAGAAATATGAGAGTAATGAAGATAATATTGATGAGTTAATTTTATTACCCTAAATATAGAACATAAAAAAACATAAAATTTAAAGGATGAATTTTGCATGATATTTTTATCGACTAATGAATCATAATATTGACATGAATCGGGAAGAGAAATATGATTTCATTAGAAGTATGTATCAATAGGCATGTACTGGATTGATTTTTTGTGAACCAAGCGCTATATGATGTTCATATATAGAAAATGGGGAGAAGAGTACAATGTCTGTCACGACCCGTCCTCAGGGCCCGTGCGGTGACTACACCAAGCCCACCTTCTGTAGGCCAGGGGCTGGCGACTAGCACTAAAGGCGTAAATCCCGATAAAAAGGGAAGGAATTGACTTTATAAAGTAAACAAACACCATAGAGTAAGCAAGCTGAAGTAGACACTAAGTAAACTGGGTACAACTGTTAGTGCTGGAAAGTAAATGGGCCAGAATACAAACCCAACTGAAGTAAAGTACAACTGAAAAGAAAGTACAGCAACTAAAAGTAAAGCAGCAATGTTGAGCCGTCCGCTGGAATTCCCACCTAAAGGGTGGGTATAGATAGCCTCCTCAACTCCTCGGGTCCAGCCGTCCTCTCCGTGTACGCTCCACCCAGTGGTCCACCTCCAGGTACCGACTTGTTCCAAAAGCTTCAACCACGATCAGTGCTTTCCGTCATCTGCATCCAACACAACGTAGTGTGGGCATAGCCCATGCAGGGGCGAGTATATTCTACTCAGTAGGGACCCCGATACCCCCGAAGGTCTCCCAGAATCCACAAAGAATAACCCACAATAGGAATATACAATAACCAAGTAACATCAACTCTACTTAGGTATATGCCCATATATATACCTGAGTAATCAATTCGAGTTCGGCTCCATCATCTGAACCCATGTACGGTACAGTCCACATAGGATAGCACAACCAAACCACATAGGATAACACAACCGAATACACATAGGAATGAAATTCAATCATATCTAAGATAATGATTGAATGTCAAGACTCAGCTCACTCATGTATACTTATTCCTAAGATGATAGAGATCATCAGATGTATCCACTGATTCATCTAAGCTATCGTACCCACGTAGGATACAAGACCAGCTAAGCTGTCAGACACACAAAGGATACAAGACCAGCTACTCGGCCAGACCCACGTAGGATACAAGTATAGAGTCAAATACAGTCGGACCCACGTAGGATACAAGATCAATAGTCACATACTACCGGACCCACTAATGATACAATATCATTAGTAATCGTCGTCGAATCCACGGAGGATTCTAGTACGGTCGTCATCGCTACCGAACCCACGGAGGATTTCAGTGCAGTTGTCATCGTTGCCGAACCCACGGTGGATTTCAGTACAGTCGTCATCATCATCGCAGTCGCAGCCAGCTCTAGGGTTCTCTCACACAACATGCTCGATTTTGGGAGGGTCCGCTCCACGATCCAAGGGGGGTCGATACATCAACTAACACATAGTTCGGAGTTTTTGTATCCCAATGTTCTGTCTCAAAAATAGGAACTTAACGTGACTGACGACACATCAATCGGATGCCTGGTCTGAGAGTTATTGGCTTTTTCATCCAAGGGGTCCGGTTGGATTTTAAATAAAAACCAACCCAACCATACTCCAACTGCATCAAAACCATGAGTGAAGTAAGCCAAAAGGTCCGTCTCACTAAGAGGAATCCAACAAAGTCGATGGTACGTCAATCGGACGTCGGGAGCTCAAGTTATAGGTGTTTCCGCTCCGAGGGCCTAGTTGGTTTAGTATTCGAACAAACCCAGGCATTCCCAAAGTTCTCTGAAACCTTGAATGTAATATATCAAAACGACCATCTCGTTCCATGGATCGCATCTCAACTGACAGTGCATCAATCGGAGGTCTGTAGCCCATGTTATGAGAATTTGAACGAACCTGTCCGATTTTAGTGGGGTTTGGGCCAGGACTGACCCGGCCCAGAACCCCCTGGGTCAGCCCGAACTAGTTCGACCCGACCCGGGTCCGGGTACAACCCATTAGGCTGTGGCCCGGCCCGGCCGGCGCGGCCCAGCCCGGATGCCGTAGCCTGGCCCGGCGCGGGCGGCCCAGCCCGGCGCGACCAATCCAGCCTGGGTGGCTTGGCGCTGGCCGAGCGGACGCGGAAGGGGGGGGGGCACTGCCCCTTGTTTTGTAATGGAGGCCCCCACGTGGGGGCCCGCTCATTTTCCAGCCGGGGGTTATGACCCTCGGCTCTTCAGAAAACGGACAGCCGAGTTGGCCAGCCGATGTGCCACCGCGGTACCCCCTGCGGGTCCCGCCTTCCATGCGCTGGCGGCAGGTGGTTCCGGCCGCCGCTCCCTACACCACCGCGACCTTAATCTATAGCCTTTTTTGATTGGCGTGGCACGGTGGCGCCACGCCCCTCCACCGCGGCCCACCCCGGCCGCGGCCCTTCGTGATGCTCCAGCATGGCGCGATGGCCCCGCGCTCCTCTGTCGCGGCCCTTCCTTGGCCGCCGCTTCCTAAGGCTTCACCGTTCCACCTCCATTCCCAACCACTTCGATGAACAACAACAAGGGGAGGAGGATCATCCATGTTTGTGCGGTCCTACCTCCTCCCGTTAATTTGATAACATGAGGTTAAATTAACATAAAACATCTTTGACAAGAAAGGCACAAGTTTAATCCATTAAATTTGAACTTAAAACCTCTACATCAAGAAGTTGTCGTGCAAGTATTGTGGAGGAAAAACAGCATCACGAGGGTGGTTCGAAGGCGGCATTGGTGGGCGTCTAAGAAGAGGATTTAATCCCACACCGGTTGCTGAGAAGGGATATATTGGCATGTCTTCTTTCCATGGTGCTCCGGCGTTCTTCGCGTTCTTCAACGAGGAAGAAGACGTTCTTCAAGACTAGAGCCCTCCTCTCCCAATATCTCCACACAACGATTCAACAATAATAAAATAAATATTTCCTTTTTTTATTAATCATTTCAACACTTTTAATATTCAAATTTAATTAACCGAAATAATTAACGTGTGTTTTCAAATTAATGAGGTGTTTTATTGGCATGTTTTT
Organism: Viscum album; assembly: GCA_963277665.1. Taxonomy (NCBI): domain Eukaryota; kingdom Viridiplantae; phylum Streptophyta; class Magnoliopsida; order Santalales; family Viscaceae; genus Viscum; species Viscum album. Next base: position 515,670,216 of record OY728125.1, read on the forward strand.
AAATGTGGCGGATTTTACAAATTAATTGCAAGAGGGTGGTTCAAAGGGGTGTTGGGAAAAATGAAGGAGGTGGGGGCTCGTGTGGTCCCCAACCCAAATACCTCACATCATCATTTTACACAACACATAACCAGCAGTAGTGTAATAAAAATATAACTGTTTAACAACTATATTTTTATAATTCATATTTTTAACAACTCCTTCTGAGCAAACACACCTTCAGAAAAGGTCTTCTTATAAAAATACTGGCATTGCGGTTTCATCGGTGCCCTCATATTTTGATTCTGAGCACCAGTTCAAAAGTTAGGAAAACCCGCACATTCATTCACTGAACGTAAACGAGCTAAACTTTTAAAATTGATTCCAGGAACACCGGGCCTCGGAATTAGGTGCCGTCAGAAACTGCGTACTTATAAAATCCCAGCGAAATAAAGAAAAAAAAATTCCTTGAAATTTACGGGTCGTCACATTACACCCACCTCAGGACCTTAAGTCCTCCGAAAGTTACATCACAAACTAGGAAACAAATGAGGGTACTCAGCACGCATTTGAGCCTCCCACTACCAAGTGCTCTCTTGGAGGTTCCCATGCTACCATCTGATGCGCACTAGAGGAATCGACCTCCCATGTAGGACCCTCCTCTGTCGATCCTTGATCTCCACCAGGACCATCGCAAAAGTTGCTCTGGCACCATGTCCACCTCCCCATGGTTGATGATATGCATTGGGTCGTGCACGTATCTCCTCAACTGTGATACATGGAAGACATCGTGGACCCGGTGAAACTGAGGTGGTAGATCCAGGTGACAAGACACCTAGCCTATCCTGCTGAGAACCTGGAATAGTCTGATGATGTATGGATATAACTTTCCACCTCTGCCAAATCTCTGGAATCCACATCGAGGTGTGACCCGTAAAAATATGTGTTCACCATCCTCCAACTCTAGTGGTCTCCGCCTCCTGTAAGAATAAGACTTATGTCGGCTGTGAGCTGTCCTCATCCACTCCTGGATGACCTGGACCTTCTCTGTTAAGGCCTGGACTATCTCTGGTCCCACAAGTGCTGACTCCCTAGGGACTATCCAGCACAGCGGTGATCTACAATGTCGGTCGTACAATGCCTTGTATCGTGCCATCCTGATGGTGGAGTGGTAGCTATTGTTGTATGGAAACTCCACCAATGGTAGGTGATCCTCCAAACTACAACCAAAGTTGAGGACACATGCACAGAGCATATCCTCGAGAGTCTGAATGGTCCTCTCTGTCTGACCATCCGTCTGAGGGTGAAAGGCGGTGCTCAAACGTAGCTGCGTCCTGAATGCCTCCTATAACACATTCTAAAGCTGGAAAGTAAAGCTAGTATCTCGATCGGAGACAATAGATGATGGAACTCCATGAAGCCATACGATCTATTGAATGTATAGTCGTCCCATCCTCTACACTGATCCCTTCTCTCTGATGGGTAAAAAGTGGGCCGACTTGGTGATTCGGTCGACAATCACCCAAATGGAGTCGTGACCTCTGGAAGTATGTGGAAGTCCAGTCACTAAATCCATAGATATCTTTTCCCACTTCCACTCAGGGAACTCCAAGGGAAATACCAAGCCTACTGGTAACTGGTTCTCCGCCTTCACCTGCTGGTAGGTGAGGCAACGAGAAAAAAAACTCTGCTATATCCTTCTTCACACCCGGCCACTAGTTCTGCCGTCTGAGATCCTGGTACATCTTCGCTACTCCTAGATGTACAACTAAAGGGGATGTGTGGAACTCTCTCAGAACCACCTCCGGTAAAGCAGCTGGTACCCTGGTACGTCCTCTGGAAAGGAAGACGTGCTCTCCTCCCATTGTGAATCTATCAGGTGTCTGTCCTAAGGATATCTCTGCACGCTGTGTCTCACAGTCAACGTCCCCATGTTGTGCTTCTCTAACCCGCTGAAAAAGTAGAGGATTGACTGTGATTGACTGTAGAAAGGTCGCTCCATCTCTATCCACGAAGGATATCCACAAAGCAGCTAGATGCTCTGTCACCTCCCCAAGTAGCTGAATGCCTGCACTCTTACTGAGAGCATCGGCTACTACATTCCCCTTTCAAGGAGTATAGACTATCTCAAATTCATTGTCCTATAGGAACTCGAGCCATCACCACTATCTCAGGTTCAGGTCCTTCTGCGAAAAGATGTACCTGAGACTTTGGTGGTCAGAGTAGACTGTAAAACGCTCGCCCATTAGATAGTTTCACCACATCTTCAGAGAGAAGACCACTACTGATAACTCCATGTCATGGGTATCATAGTTACACTCATGATTCCTTAACTATAGTGATCCATAGTCGATCACTGCCCGTTCTTGCATCAGGACACACCCGAGTCCTGTCCCTGATGCATCGCAGTAGACTACATACCCTACTCCATCATCCGGGAGCCTGAAGATAGGTGCACTGGTCAATCTCTGTCTCAGCTCCTGGAATCTTTACTAAAATCTATCTGACCACACGAAGGGTTTCACCTTCTTCATCAAATCTGAAAGTGGTGTCGCAACTCTGGAGAAGTTTGGCACAAATCTCTGGTAGTACCCAGCTAAAGCCATGAAACTCCACACTTCTGTCATGCTCCTGGGTGGCGCCCAAGCTAGCACTGCCACGATCTTCGCAGGATCCACCGCAACTCCCACCTTAGAGATGAAGTTTCCCAAGAAGTGGACCTCACATATCCAGAACTGACACTATGAGAGCATACCATATATCTGGTGCTCTCGTAGTGTGTCCAGTACAACCCGCAAGTGGTAGGCATGCTCCTCCTCAGTGGTCAAGTAAATCAATATGTCGTCGCTTAAGACCATGAAAAATCGATCGAGTAAAGGCTGGAGGATCCTGTTCATGAGTCCCATGAACACTGATGCAGCATTGGTTACTCTGTAAGGCATAACCAAAACCTTATAGTGGCCATACCGACATCTAAAGGTCGTCTTCTGCACATCCCCGTCCCGAACTCTAAGCTGATGACAGCCTGACCTGAGGTCTATCTTCGAGAACCACCGTGCTCCCTTGAGCTGATAGAAGAGGTCTTCAATCCTCGGTAGCAGATACTAGTTCCTTACGTTCACCTAGTTCATGCGAAGATAGTCAACACACAGTCGCAAGCTTCTGTCCTCATTCTTGGAGAAAAAAAATCGGGGATTCCCAGGGTGAAACACTGGGTCGGATGAATCCCTTTCCCTACAAGTCCTCCAGTTGTACCCGTAGCTCTCGAAGAACAACGGGATCCATCCCATATGCTAAAGTGGATATGGGGGTTGTCCCAGGGTACAGGTTAATATAAAAGTCTACCTCTTTGCGAGGAAGAAGTCCTAGAACGTCGTTAGGAAAGACGTCTGCATACTGATCCACCACTATAGGAAAAATCAGACTCCGCACGTCTACTGCTCCTAGGATGAGGCTAGCCAACTGATGAGTGATCGGAAGTCCTCTCTTATGCATGAGTCCATCCTTCACTGCAAAGGCTCCCTTCTAACCAGTGAAGGTGAACCTGCTTCCATCGGTGTAGACACACCGCACCTTACGCCTAATACAGTCGATCTGAGCATCGACTGTAAATAATCAATACATGCCCAAGATGATGTCATAAGGCCTCGACAACGCTACAAGAAGATCCCATCTAAAGCGCTCACCTCCCTGAGTAAGGTCACACTGCCGGCACGAGTTCGTAATCTTCGAGTCTTCCCCCGTAGGAGTCTCTAGCCGTAAGGATCGAGCCAACAGCTCCGTTTGAATCTTCGAGCTTCAAACAAGGGGAGTGACAATGAAATACTGACTCTCTCATGTTCCTATAATAATTGCAGCAAGGGTGGATTAGACACAGATATTACCTAGAATCATCTTTGGCATGCCATGGTCATAGGGATCCACTGCCTGATGTTGAGCATGCCTCTGCCCGCCAGCTCCATGTGGTCGGGGTGGACCTCCTTGTTGTGGTGGTGGTAAAGCCTCAATGTGTCTCCCACCACCTGCTGCTCGGCCAGCACCTCTACCCCATCCATCTGATCCCTGTGAACTGCCACGGTCGACCCTCTGCCTCTACTTGGGGGGTCCCTTAACCATCTACTGCTCCACTTCAAGGCGGGTCGGGCAATCACGAGCCATGTGTCCCTGCCCACCGCATGCATAGCAATGTCTGCTCCTCGGAAGGCTAGCTATGCACCGTGTTCATCGCACCTCTGGTCCAGTGTCCTGAGGTCATATGCCTGATGGTCTGGTCCTCCTGGACCCATGTGACATCCGTCAACTACCAGCTGTAGAAGACTCAGCAATGTGCCGCCCAGCGGTTAGTCTCGCTGATGGTGTTGTCTAAGCAAGAAAAATCTCTATGAGAAGAGCTCACTTCAGTACACCTTCCTACATCAGAATGTTGAGGGAGATCATCAATGCCCTAATATCATGCCTCAGTCCCTTCTTGAAGGTTCTGGACCCGAATAATGGGTCTCGTACCATGTCCTTCGAATAGCCCGAGGGATCGGTAAACCTCGCCGAGTACTAGGCTACTGTCACGCTCCCCTGCTGCAGCTGTAGTAGCTCTTGAATGTGCACTGTACGGAGGGTGGCTAGGATGAACTCCGATAAAAAGTGGCTATCGATGTCCGACCCAAGGTGACATGCCTCATCATGCACATGGATAATCATTCTCCACCATCTTCCTGCTGCCGCGTGTAGGAGGCTGGCTGCAAGGATCACCATGAGGTCAGCTGGTGTCCCTACTAACCTGAAAACTTGAACTACAGCCTCCATCCAATACTCGGATGCCTGAGGGTATGTCTCCCCATAAAACATGGGTGGTCTCTGTTACTGGAAATCATGCAGTGCACTAAGGTGACGTGCACTCTCAACGGCTGGGGATGGAGGAATCAGTGACTCGGTGGGTAGAGGGACTGTCGGGGCCTCCGTTGTATAAGGGCCCGGCACAGAGGCCTCGTAGCTCGATGGGCTGTCGTCTCGCACAAAGCTCTGAACACTAGTTGGCTGCCATTGTGGGGCCATCATTTAATGAAACATGTGTCACACTGTCAATACAATATACCTGGTGAGCTGACACAATGTAATCACAAAGAAAACATTTGAAACACGCATACAATCAATGTTTTCATGTACTGAGTCAGAAATCAGAATTCAGGGTCATGGTGTATGGATACGTAGGCCGCCGCACCAACACTAGACTCCCTGGACTGATATCCACACTCAATACCCTTAACATTATTGCTTCACATAGGAGAAAGATCAGAGCCCTGAGATCTGCGGTAGAACCGAACTCATGTGATACCAATTTGTCACGACCCGTCCTTGGGGCCCGTGCGATGACTACCCCAAGCCCGCCTTCCATAGGCTAGGGGCTTGAGACTAGCACCAAAGGTGTAAATCCTGATAAAAAGGGAAGAAATTTCCTATATAAAGCAAACAAACTCTACAATGTAAGAAAACTGAAGTAAACACTAAGTAAACTGTGTACAACATTAACTGCTGGAAAGTAAATGGGACAGAATACAAACCCAACTGAAGTAAAGTACAACTAAAAAGAAACTACAACAATTGAAATTCAAGAATCAATGTCAAGACGTCCACTGGAATTCCCACCTGAAGGGTGGGTACAGATAGCCTCCTCAGTTCCTTAGGTCCAGCCATCCGCTCCTTGTACGTTTCACCTAGTGGTCCACCTCCAGTTACCAACTTTCTCTAGAAGCCTCAACCACGATTCCCGTTGTCCATAATCTACTTCTAACTAAACGTAGTGCGGGTATAGGTCATGTAGGGGTGAGTATACACTACTTATTAGGGACCCCGAGACCCCCGAAGGTCTCCCAGAATATAGAAATGATAATCCGGAAAGGAAAGATACAATAACGAAGTAACAACCAACTCTACTTAGGTATATTCCCATACATATACCTATGTCATCAATTCCAGTTCGACTACATCATTCGAGCCCATGTTCGGTACAGTCCACACAGGATAGCACAACCAACCCACACAGGATAACACAACCCAATCCACATAGGAAAGAAATTCAATCATATCGAAGATAATGATTGAAAGTCAAGACTCATCTCAATCAGGTATACTTCTTCGTAAGATGATAGAGATGATCAGATGTAGCCACTGATTATTCTATGTTGTCCGACCCACGTAGGATACAAGACTAGCTAAGCTGTCAGCCCCACAAAGGATACAAGACCAGCAACTCTGCCGGACCCATGTGAGATACAAGTATAGAGTCAAATACCGTCAGACCCACATAGTATACAAGAACCGTAGTCACGTACTACCTGACCCACAAAGGATACAAGAACAATAGTCATCTTTGTCCAACCCATTGAGGATTCTAGTATAGTCGTCATCGTTGCTGAACCCACTGAGGATTTCAGTGCATTTATCTTCGCTGTCGATCCCACAGAGGATTTCAGTACAGTCATCATTGTCGTTGTAGACGTAGCCAGCTCAAGGGTTCCCGCACACAACATGCTCGATTCCGGGAGGGTCCGCTCCAAGAGCCAAGCGGGGTCTATACATGAACTGACATTTAGTTTGGAGTTGATGTATCCCAAACTTCTGTCTCGACAATAGGAACCTAACGTGACTGACGGTGCGTCAATCAGACGCCCGACCTGAGAGTTATTGGCTTTTTCGTCCTAGTGGCCCGATTGATTTTTAAGTAAAAACCAACCCGACAGTACTCCAACTGTGTCCAAACCTCGAGTGGAGTTATCCAAAAGGTTTGTCTTACTAAGAGGAATACAACAAAGTCGACAGTACGTCAATCAGACGTCCGGAGCTCAAGTTATAGTTGATTCTGCTCTAAGGGCCTGGTTGGTTTCGTGTTCGAACCAACCCATCCATACCAAAGGTTCTCCAAAACCATGAGTATAATATACCAAAAACAACTGACTCGTTCCGAGGATCGCATCTCAACTGATGGTGCATCAATTAGATGTTCGTAGCCCATGTTAACCTATCCGATTTTAGGGGGGTTTGGGGTCGTACCGACCCAGCCCAGAACCCCCTGGGTCGGCCCGAACTGGGTCGACCTGACCCGGGTCCAGGTCCGGCCCATTAAGGAATGGCCCAGCCTGGCTAGATCGGCCCGGCCCAGCCGGTGCGGCCCAGCCCAGTGTGGGCGGCCCGGCCCAGCACGAGCTGCCCGGACCGGTGCGGCCGTACTGGCCTGGGCGGCTCGGCGCTGGCCGAGCACACGTGGAAAGGGTGGGGGGGGGGGGGGGGGGGGGGGCGCTTCCCCCCTTGTTTTGTAATATCGGCCCACACGTGGGGGCCCTCTCCTTTTCCAACCGGGGGTTACGACCCCTAGCTCTTCTGAAAACGGATGGCCGAGTTGGCCGGCCGGTGTGCCACCGCGGCACCCCCTACTGGTCCCACCATCCATGTGTCGGCATCCGGCGGTTCATTCCGCCGATCCCTACATCGCCGTGGGCCGCCCCGGCTGCGACCCTTCGTGATGCTCTAGCGCGGCGCGATGGCACCACACTCCTCCCCCACGGCTCATCCATGGTCACGGCTTCCTAAGGCTTCACCGCGCCACCTACATTCCAAACCATGTCAATGACCAACAACAAGGGGGGAGGATCGTCTGTGGTTGTGCGGTCCGACCTCCTCCCGTTAATTTGATAACAGGAGGTTAAATTAACTTAAAACATATTTGACAAGCAAGGCACAAATTTAATCCAGTAAATTTGAACTTAAAACCCCCACCTCAAGAAGTTGTCGTACACGGATCTTCATGAAAAAATAGCATCGCGAGGGTGGTTCGAAGGCGGTGTTGGCGAGCATCCAAGAAGAGGATGTCATCCCACACCGGTTTCAGAAAAGGGATAGATCGTCACGTCGTCTCTCCTTGGTGCTCCGGCGTTCTTTGCATTCTTCAACGAGGAAGAATTTGTTCTTCAAGACTAGATCCCTCCTCTCCCAATATCTCCACACAACGATTCAACAATAATAAAATCAGGATTTCCTTTTTTTATTACTCATGCAATCCCTATAAATATTCAAATTAAATTCACCAAATTAATTAACGTGTGTTGTCCAATTAATGAGGCATTTTATTTTCATGTCTTTTAATGTGGAGGAATTTACAAATTAATTGCTAGAGGGGTGTTCAAAGGGGTGTTTGGAAAAATGAGGAGGTGGGGGCTCGGGTTGGCCCCACCCCAACATCCTCACATCATCCGTTTCCACAACACATAACCAGTGGTAGTGTAATACAAATATAACTATTTAACAACTATATTTTTATACATAATATTTTTAACAACTCCATCCGAGCAAACGCACCTTCAGAAAAGGTGTTCCTAAGAAAATATCGGCGTTGCGGTTTCATCGGTGCCCACAGATTTTGATTCCAAACACCGGCTCAAAAGTTAGGAAAACCCGCATGTTCGTTCACTGAACGTACCCGAGATAAACATTGAAATTTGATTTCAGGCACACCGGGCATCGGAATCAGGTGGCGTCCAAAACTGCATACTCGTAAAATCTCAAAGAAATTATGAAAAAAATGTCCCTTGAAATTTATGGGTCATTACATTACAACGACCTCAGGGATTTACGTCCCCATAAAGTTACATCACAAACTAGGGAAAAAAATGAGGGTACTGAGCACACATATGAGACTCCCTCTCCCATGTTCTCTCCTAGAGGTTCTCGTGCTGCCATCTGATACACACTAGAGGAATCGACCGCCCACGTAGGAGCCACTCCTGTCGAACCTCGATCTCCACCAGGAACTCTGCAAATGTCACTCTGTCACCATGTCCAGCTCCCCATGGTCGATGATATGCGTCAGATCGTGCACGTATCCTCTCAGCTATGATACATGGAAGACATCGTGCACCTGGTGCAACTGAGTTGGTAGAGCCAGGTGATAAGCCACCTTGCCTATCCTGCTGAGAACCTGGAATGGTCTGATGAAGCACACAGATAACATGCCGCCTAGGCCAAATCTTTGTAATCCACTTCAAGGTGAGACCCGTAAGAATATGTGGTCGCCATTATTGAACTCTAGTGCTCTCCTCCTCCTGTAAGAATAAGACTTATGTCAGCTCTGAGATGTCCTCATCCGCACCTGGATGACCAAGAACATCTTTGTCATGGCCTGGACCATCTCTGGTCCCACAAGTGCTGACTCACCAGGGTCTGTCCAGCACAACGGTGATATGAAAAGTCGGTCGTACAATGATTTGTATGGTTCCATCCCGATGGTGGAGTGGTAGATGTTGATGTATGAAAACTACACCAATGGTAGGTTATCCTCCCAGCTATGACCAATGTCGAGGAAACATGCACAAATCATGTCCTCGAGAGTCTGAATGGTTCTCTCCATCTGACCATCCATCTGAGGGTGAAAGGTGGTGCTCAGACATAGCTGCATCCCGAATGCCTCCTAAAACCCCTTCTAAACCCTGAAAGTAAAGAGAGCATCTTGATCGGAGAGGATAGATTATGGCACACCATGAAGCCGTACGATCTCCTGAACATAGAGGTGTCCCAATCTCTCCACTGAGCCCTGCTCTCTGATGGGTAAAAAGTGGGCTGACTTGGTGAGTCGGTCGACAATCACCCCAATGGAGTCGTGACCTATGGAAGTATGTGGAAGTCCACTTCCACTCCAGGAACTCCAAGGGCTATACCAAGCCTGCTGGTACCTGGTTCTCCACCTTCACCTACTGGCAGGTGAGGCATCAAGAAATAAACTCTGCTACAACCTTCTTTATACATGGCCACCAGTGCTTCCGTCTGAGATCCTGGTACATCATCACCACTCCTAGATGTACAGCTAAAGGGGAAGTGTGGAACTCACTCAGAACCTCATATTGTAATGCAGCTAGTACCATGGTATTTCCTCTGAAAAGGAATATGTTCTCTCCTCCCACAGAGAATCCATCAGGTTCCTATCCTAAGGATATTTGTGCACGCCGCATCCCACAGTCAACGTCCCCACGATGTGCCTCTTTGACCCGCTGAAGAAGTGGAGCAGTGATTGTGATTTACTTTAGAAAGGTTGTTCCATATCTATCCATGATAGATATCTGAAAAGCGGCAAGATGCTCTATTTCCTCGCCAAGTAGCTGAATGCCCGTCCTCCTGCTAACAGCATCGGCTACTACGTTCCCCTTTCCATGAGTATAGACTATATCAAAGTCATTGTCCTGGAGGAACTCGAGCCATCACTGCTATCTCAGGTTCATGTCCTTCTACGAAAATATGTACCTGATACTCTGGTGGTCAGAGTAGACTGTAAAACGCTCTCCCATCAGATAGTGTCGCCATATCGTCAGAGCGATGACCACTTATGCAAACTCTAGGTCATGGGTAGCATAGTTCTGCTCATTCTGCATCAACTTTCGTGATCCATATGCGATCACTGCCCACTCATGCATCAGGACACGCCCAAGTTTGGTACCTGATGAATCATAGTATACTACGTACCCTACTCCCTCCTCTGGTAGCCTCAAGATCAGTGCACTGTTCAATCTCTATATCTGCTCCTGGAAGCTCTACTGACATCTATCTGACCACACGAAGGGTTTCACCTTATTCTTCAATGCTTTAATTGGGGTTGCGACTCTGGAGATGTCTGGCGCAAATCTCTAGTAGTACCCATCTACACCCAAGAAACTCCGCACTTCCGTCACGCTCCTGGGTGGATCCCATGCTAGCACTGCCTCGATATTCACAGGATCCACCGCAACTCCTTCCTCAAAGATGACGTTTCCAAACAAGTGGACCTCACATATCCAGAACTGACACTTTGAGAGCTTATCATAAACCTGGTGCACTCGGAGTGTGTCCAGCACAACTCACATGTGGCAGGCATGATCCTCCTTAGTGGTCGAGTAAATCAATATGGCATCGATGAAGACCACGAAAAATCGATCGAGGTAAGGATGAAAGATCCCATTCATGAGGCCCATGAACACTACTGGAGCATTGGTTATGCCGAAAGGCATAACCAAGAACTCATAGTGGCGATACCGACATTTGAAGACTGTCTTCTGCACGTCATTGTCCCGAACATTGAGTTGATTATAGCCTGGCATGAGGTCTATCTTCGAGAACCATCGTGCTCCCTTGAGCATATCAAAGATGTCATCAATCCTCAGTAGCGGATACTTGTTCCTTATAGTCACCTGGTTCAGGCAACGATAGTTGACACAGTCACAAGCTCCCGTCTTCCTTCTTGGCGAACAAAATCGGGGATGCCCAGGGTGAAACACTGGGTCAGATGAATCCCTTTCCCTTCAAGTCCTCCAGCTGTACTCGTAGCTCTCAAAGCTCAGTGGGAGCTATCCGATATACTGGAGTGGATATCGGAGATGTCCCGGGGTATAGATCAATATAAAATTCTACCTCTCTGTGATGAGTTAGTACTAGAATTTCGTTAGGAAAGATGTCTGCATACATATCCACCACTATAGGAAAACTCAGACTCCGCACGTCAACTACTCCTAGGATGATGCTAGCCAACTGGTGAGTGATCGGTTGTCCTCTCCTCTGCGTGAGTCCATCCTACACTGCAAAGGCTCCCTTCTCACTGGTGAAGGTGAACATTCTCCCATCGGTGCGGAAAAACCGCACCTTATTCCTAATACAATCGATCTGAGCATGTACTGTAGATAACCAATCTATTCCCAAGATGACGTCGTAAGGCCTCGACGCCGCAACAAGAAGTTCCCAGCCGAAGCTCTCGCCTCCCAGAGTAAGCTCACACTACCGGCATGAGTGCGTAATCATTGAGTCTTCTCCCGTAGGAGTCTGTAGCTGTAAGGATCAAGCCAACGGCTCCGTCGGAATCTCCAAGCTTCAAACAAGTTCAGTGACAATGAATGAATGACTCGCTCATGTGTCTATAAGAACTGCAACAAGGGTGGAGTAGACACAGATAGTACCTCGAATCATCTCTGCATGCTGTGGTCATAGGCCTCCTCTGCCTGAAGCTGAGCCTGCCTCTTCCTGCCCACTCCATGTGGTCGGGGTGGGCCTCCTAGTGGTGGTGGTGGTAAAGACTCAAAGTGTCTCCCACCACCTTCTGATCGGCCAGCTCCTCTGCCTCGTCCGCCTGCTCCCTGTGGACCACCACGGTCGACCCTCTACCTCTTCCTGGGTGGTCCCTCAACTGTCTTCTCCTCCTCTACATGGCAGTTCTGGCAGTCACGAGCCATGTGGCCATGCCCGCCGCACGCATAACACTGTCTGCTCCTCAGAAGGCTGGCTCTGTGTCGTGTGCCCCGCACCTCTGAGCCAGTGTCCTGAGGTTGTCTTCCTGATGGTCTGGTCCGCCTAGACCCCTATGACATCCGTCGACTTCCAGCTACAGAAGACTCAACTATGTGACGCTATGCGGTAGGTCTCGCTACTGGTGTAGGCTCAGCAGGAAAATTCTCTATGAGATGAGCTCACGCTAGTACTCTTGCCTACATAGGAATGCTGGGGGAGATCATCGATGCCCTGATCTCATTACTCAGTCCCTGCTCCAAGGTCTATGCCCGGAAGAATGGGTCCCATACCATGTCCGTCTAATAGCGCGAGAGATTGGTAAATCTCGCCGAGTACTGGGCTACCGTCATGTTTCCCTACCGCAGCTGTAGTAGCTCCTGAATGCACACCGCACGGAGGGTGGCTAGGACAAACTCCGAGAAAAAGAGGATCTCGAAGTCCGACCAAATGAGAGATTCCTTTTCATGAACATGGAGCATCATGCTCCACCATATGACTGATGCCTCGTGCAGGAGGCTCACTGCAAGGATCACCATGTGGTCAGCTGGTGTCCCCACTAACCTGGAAACTCGAACTACAACCTCCAGCAAATCCTCAGATGCCTGAGGGTCTGTCTCCTCATGGAAAATCGGCGGTCTCTGATGCTGAAACTCGTGCAGTACACTAAGGCAACGTTTACTCTCAGCAGCTGGGGTTGGTGGCATCGGTGGCTCGGAGGGTAGAGGTATCGTCGGAGCCTCCGATGTAAAAGGGTCATGCACTGAGGCGTCGTCGCTTGGTGGGTTTTCGTCTCGCCTAAATCTCTGAACCCTAGATGGATGCCATCGCGGGGCCATCCCGAAAAGAAACAGGTGCACCACGGTCAATACAGTATGCCTAGTGAGCTGACACAAAGTAATCAGAATGAAAATTGTTGAAACCCACATACAATCAATGTTTTCATGTACTGAGTCGGAAATCAGAAGCCAGGGTTTTGGTTAATGGATACGCCGGTCGCCGCACCAACCCTGGACTCCCTAGACTGATAACCACACTCAATACCCCTAATAATATTGCTTAACATAGGAGAAAGATCAGAGTCCTGAGTTCTGCGGTAGAACCAAACTCCTCTGATACCAATTTGTCACGACCCGTCCTTGGGGCCCATGTTGTGACTACCCCAAGCCCGCCTTCCATAGGCCAGGGGCTGGTGACTATCACTAAAGGTGTAAATCCTAATAAAAAGGGAATGCATTGCCTTTATAAAGTAAACAAACAACACAAAGTAAGAAAGATGAAGTAAACCCTAAGTAAACTGGGTACAATTGTAAGTGCTGGAAAGTAAATGGGCCAGAATAAAAAAACATCTAAAGTAAAGTACAATTGATAAGAAATTACAACATCTGAAAGGAAAGAATAAATGCCGAGCCATCCACTGGAATTACCACCTAAATGGTGGGTACAGATAGCCTCCTCAGCTCCTCAGGTCCAGCCGTCCGCTTCGTGTTTGTTCTGCCTAGTGGTCCACCTCCAGGTACCGACTTGCTCCACAAGCCTCAACCACGATCCACACTGTCCATCGTCTACATCCAACAAAACGTAGTGTGGGGATAGCCCGTGAAGGGGTGAGTATACACTATTCAATACGGACACCGAGACCCCGAAGGTCTCCCAGAATCTAGAAAGGATAATCCAAAATGGAAAGATACAATAACGAAATAACAACCAACTCTACATAGGTATATGCCCATACATATACCTAAGTCATCAATTCCAGTTCATCTTCATCAGCTGAGCCCAAGATCACTACAGTCCACACGGGATAGCACAACCAACCCACACAGGATAACACAACCCAATCCACTTAGGAAAGCAATCCAATCATATCGAAGAAAATGATTGAAAGTCAAGACTCAGCTCACTCAAGTATACTTCTTCGTAAGATGATAGAGTCGATCGGATGTAGCCACTGATTCATCTAAGATGTCGGAACCACGTAAGATACAAGAAAAACTAAGCTGTTAGACCCACAAAGGATACAAGACCAGTTACTCTGTCGGACCAATCTGGGATAGAAGTACAGAGTCCAATACTGCCGGACCCACGTAGCATACAAGAATAGTAGTCACGTACTGCCGGACCCACAAAGGATAAAAGAACAATAGTCATCGTCGTCGATCCCAAAGAGGATTATAGTACGGTCATCATCGCTGCCGAACCCATAGAGTATTTCAGTGTAGTCATCGTCACTTCCGAACCCACGAAAGATTTCAGTACAGTCGTCATCGTCATCGCAGTCGCAGCCAGCTCAAGGGTTCTCGCACACAGCATGCTCGATTCCTGCAGGGTCCGCTCCACGAGCCATGGGGGGTCAATACATCAACTGACACATAGTTCGTAGTTGATGTATCACAAAGTTCCATCTCGACAATATGAACTTAACATGACGGACGACGCGTCAATCGGACCCCTGGTCTGAGAGTTATTGGCTTTTTCGTCCCAGGGGATCGGTTGGTTTTTAAGTCAAAAACAACCCGACCATACTCCAACTACTTCCAAACATCGATTGGAGTAATCCAAATGGAATTTCTCTCTGAGAGGAATCCAAAAAAGTCGAGGGTACGTCAATCGGACGTCCAGAGCTCATGTTATAGGCATTTCCGCTTCGAGGGCCCGGTTAGTTTCATGTTAGAACCAACCCATAAGTACACAAAGTTCTCTGAAACCTTGAGTGTAATATAAAAAAATGACCTACTCGTTCCAAGGATCGCATTGAAATTGACGGTGCATCAATCGGAGGTCCGCAGCCAATGTTATATGCATTTGAATGAACCTGTCCAATTTTAGGGGGGTTTGGGCCCGTACCGACCCGGCCCAGAACCCCCTGGGTGGCCCGAACTGGGTCGACCAAACCCATGTCCGGGTCCATCCCATTAGGGCGCAGTGCGGCCCGGCGGGCGCGGCCCGACCCGGTGGGTGAGGCACGGCCCGTCGCGGGCGGCCCGACCCGGCGCGAGCGGACCGACACGGTGCGGCCGGTCCGGCCTGGGTGGCTCGGTGCTGGCCAAGCAGGGCGGCTCGGTGATGGCCAACCGGATGTGGAAGTGGGGGGGGGGGGCTTCCCCCCTTGTTTTGTAACGGCGGCCCCCATGTGGGGGCCCTCTCATTTTCCAACCGGGGGTTATGACCCCCGACTCTTCCAAAAACGGCCGACCGAGTTGGACGAACGGTGTACCACTGCGGGACCCCATTTGGGTCCCGCCTTCCATGCAATGGTGGCCAGTGGTTTCGGCCGCCGCTCCCTGCACCGCCATGGCCTTAACCCGTGGCCTTGTCCAACCGGCGCAGCATGACGGAACCTCGTCTCTACGCCGTAGCCCGCCCTGGCCACGCCCCTTCGTGATGCTCCAGGGCGGCGCTATGGCGACACACTCCTCCACTGCGGCCCGTCCTTGGCCGTGGCTTCCTAAGTCTTCACCGGAGTGGCATGACAACACCACACACTTTCGCAGCGTTCATCCTCATTCCCGCACGGTGCCGTTTCACCACGGAGCCTCCGTTACAAACCACGTCGATGATCAACAACAAGGGGAGGAGGATCGGTTGTGTTTGTGTGGTCCGACCGCCTCCCGTTAATTTGATAAAAGACAGTTAAATTAACATAAAACAACTTCGACAAGCAAGAAATAAATTTAATCCATTAAATTTGAACTTAAAAACCATACCTCAAGAAGTTTTCATACAAGGATCGTCACAGAAAAATGGCATCACGAGGGTGGTTCGAAGGTGGCGTTGGCGAGCGTCCAAGAAGAGGATGTCATCCCACACTGGTAGCAGAGAAGAGAGATATCATCACGTCGTCTCTTCTTGGTGCTTCGTCATTATTCACGTTATTCGACGAGGAAGAAGTCATTCTTCAAGACTAGAGCCCTCCTCTCCCAAGATTCCCACACAACAACTCAACAATAATAAAATAAGGCTTTCCTTATTTTATTACTCATGACAACCCTTTTAATATTCAAATTGAATTCACCAAATTAATTAATGTGTGTTGTCCAATTAATGAGGCATTTTATTGGCATGTATTTTAATGTGGAGGAGTTTACATATTAATTTATAGGGGGGGTTCAAAGGGGTGTTGGAAAAAATGAAGGAGGTGGGTGCTCATGAGGGCCCCACCCCAACATCCTCACATCATCCTTTTCCACAACACTCAACCAGTAGTAGTGTAATAAAAATATAACTGTTTCACAACTATATTTTTATACTTCACATTTTTAACAACTCATTATGAGAAAATGTACATTCATAAAAGGTGTTATTAAAAAAATACTGGCGTTGCGGTTTCATCGGTGCCCTCATATTTCGATTCTGAGCAACAGTTCAAAAGATAGGAAAACCCGCACATTCGTTCACTTAAAGTACCCGAGCTAATCTTCTGAAACTGATTTCGGGCACACCGAGGCTCGAAATCAGGAGCCGATAGAAACAGCGTACTCGTAAAATCCCAAAGCAATTATGAAAAAAAATTTCCCTTGAAATTTATGGATCTTTACAATGTCCATCTTTATTTCATAGGAAAAATATCCAAAGCACTTCAAAACAATTGTGGTGCACATATAGAGATAACAAGATAGAAGAACAAGGAAACTATTAAAGTAAGTATGATTTTATTATAATATCTTAATTTATATATTAAGATCCGAAAAAAGATATCAATATGAAATATTAATGGGTAGGGGAGTTATATAAATTACTCAGGGAAAACATTTTTCAAAAATATTATAAAATCCATATAAATTTATTTTGATCCTTCCCATTCAATGTTTATTATCTGTATTAGTTTATAATGTTTATCGATGTTTATAACATGGTGCTTAAATTAATATTCATGAATATATTTATTATTTTGAGAGTTTTCCAAATGAATCTATGTTGATCAGGGGTTCTAAAATTATAGTTTTTGTTGAGAAAGATAAGTTCATTTGAGATCCAATATTTTCTCTGGAAGATAATCTATATAAATATGTGTAGGTAATTTACACTAGTAACATCATTCATATATGCGAGAGATATTTGATGTGATGAAGTCATTATAAAAATGTGTGTTTTATAACCAAGGAAACATTTGGATGAAGAGAAGGGCCTAAATAGGGGTATCCATGTTTACACTAGAAAAATGTATTTATTGGTGCACCAAACATAGGAACCAATATAAGGTGATGTTTTTTAAACATTATATAGAGACACATAAAATATAATAAGTGTTTTTTGGTGCACTAGACGAAGTCATACCAGATGAAATAGAGGTACATGAGATAAAACCATATCAAATGGAGAGTGTACAGGTCTGAGTATTTCCTTAAAAACATCACATGAGATATTAATGACCAATTCCTTATATTGTTTTATCTTAGTATTATATGAAATTTAATTTATAATAAAGTAGATGTTATAATTTCCTATCTGGATATAGATTGATATTAATGGTAGTAGGCTTATCGTGTTTTAACGTTATATCATTGTGAATTTAAAAGGATTGATAGGAGTGTTCATGGAAAAGATGTAGTCAACCATACATGGGGTTGACTTTAAAAATCTTATGTTCCCTACATTACATTATAATATTTATTTATGTTTTTGGTTGACATGTACAGTTGAAAAGGTGATCACTCTAAAAAAATATAGGGGTTTATTTCAAGAAAATGATGTTTTATAATATTACAATTGAGTTAACCCCCCCCCCCCCCCCCCCTCAATGATTCTTATTTTTTTAGAAACATCAATGTGAAATGATAAATATAAATGATAAATGTAGATGAAAATTTCATAAAAAATTTAAATTGTTAGAAATAATAAAATTGTTCATGTTGTTGGAAAAAAAATTCACTTCATTATCCATTATTATTTTCATAATTGTATTTGAAAGTTCATTCCATCATTTATGAACAATTAACCCCTAAATTCAGTGTGGAGTTTAGTAATCCAAGGAGATATCTTGGGAAAACTGAATATGTAATCATCTAATAGATGAGGTTGATGAACACACTCCATTATATGGTTGATATCATCCAAGTAAAAGAACAATCAAATGACATTTTATCCCTTAAACAAACTAAACTGTATCATATAAATATTATTCCCAACTAAAATGATTTGGGTCTAGGTCAATTTCATAAAAAATGTAAATGAGAGGGTCTATTTTGACTATGTTAATAGGAAACCCATTACTAGTACATATTCTCCACTCCTGGATATACCACTAATTTGTCCATATGAAACTCCCTCTGCATCTCCCCTCGTAGCATTGCTAGTACCATCATCCTCCCTTGAAAATGGAGAAAAATGGTCCTCTCTTTTTGGAAATACATAAAGGGGGCATCCATTTGATATCATAACACATAATTTCTCGCATTAATTATTTCAAGGATGAGCCTCTATAAGACACTTAATAATTGAGGGGGTAAAAAAAATTGACTAATGGTAAAATTCACCATGTTAATCCACTAATAAAAAATACAATAAGTCTTACTACTCCATCGCTTTGTTCAATAACTACAAAAAGATATCTCCTACTAATATAATCTACTACCATGTTTCCCTTATTGAGATTATAGAATATATCAAAGTCATAATACATGAAGAACTCTAGCCACCATTTCCATATCATGCTATGATCCTTCTTTTAAAAGATATAATATGTACTCCTATGGTCAGAATAGATGATAACCCACTAACCGCTAATATAATGTCACCCCATAATTAGTGAGAATACCACTATGAAAAAATCAATATTGTAGTTCACATTGTTCTTCTAATGGGGTCTAAAATGACATGTCCCATAAGTTCTCATGGCTTACCTCTTCCTCTGAATAAATATAATCCCAGGTCTATATGAATTAAATAATACTTCATACCCATAACCATCCTCTGATATTCTTAATAAAGGGGGAACTCATAAAGAAATACTGAAACTCATAGAAATAATATTGGAACATCTCTATCCATAAAAAAATTATACCCTTTCTGTTAAAATATGAAAAGTGTGTCGATTTCCTAGAAAAATAAGTCTAGAATATATATTAAAAGCCTATCATCCCATGGAATCTTTACAAATCAGAAACACTCGTAGGAGGATCCCAAGCTTGAACTGCATCTAAATCATTTATGAGATGACATGCTTCAGGAAGTGGACCTATAAAACCCAGAATTAGCACTTCAAGAACATCTCATATATTTGGTTCTCTTGGAGTACATCAAAAACCATCCTAAAATATAACAACTTTTCACACTCAGGTAAAGATAATACATGGATTTTATCGACAATACTACCATGGATTTATCCAATAATGGATAAAAATATGGTTCATTAGTCTCATGTAAACTTCTAGGGTCTACATTCTGGATATGGGAATCCCCATGTACTCAAGGTGACCAAGAGATATAAAAATTTCATCTTCAGTATATCCTAATCTCCAAAATGGAGCTGGTGATAGTATCTCATGAATTTAATCATTACGAACAACCTTTTCAATTAAAACTGATCAATGAGGTCATCGATTCTTAGTTGTGGATAATTATTCTTGATTGTAAACTATTTCAGGTTATAGTAACACATAACCAACCTCATGATCCAATGTAACATATCAGTGAACAAAATGGTAGCAACCAAGAGGGAAACAATGGGTCTCACAAATCCATTCATCTATAAAACCTCTAACATCACCCTTATCAATAAAATATATATAATATCCACTTATATGATGGAAAATATATCATAGTAGTCTCTGGGTAAAATTATATGTATAAATTGATCTCATAGTTGGGAGGTAATCCCATAAAATACTTACGGAAGTTGTACTAATACTCATCGACCACATTGGGGAGATGAAAACCCATAATATTTATTGATCCAAGGATGATACTATCCAATAATTGAGTAATAATTTTTATCCTCTTTTGCATGATCCCATTCAAATATACATAGTTTTCCTTCTCACTATAAAAATAAAACCTAATTCCATCAACATAGATACATATAATAATATGGATGAAATAGTTTATATATAAATAAACTATAGATAGATGGTCCATACATTAGGAAATGTCATAATCACTCTTCATGTCTACAAAAATATCCCATATGATGATCTCTCCATTAAGAGTCATGGAACATTATCGACAGATGTGTGTGATAAGTAAATCTCTTAGGAGAGGCATCTAAAAATGAAAGGATCAAACTTGAGGATCCTCATGAATATATAGATATCAACAAATGGATATATCTAAAAAAGAGTGTCACATACCTTTGTCAAAAAATAAAATAGCTAAATTCGATAATACGTATTGAGTGCCTATAACATTCCTTGGAGGATATGGGTCATAGGCCTATACTGCCTATAGATTTCCTCATCCAAGATAAACAGATCCATGAGCCAGGAAAGGACCACCTGTGGGTGGTCATGGAAATTTATCAAACAATCAGCCACACTATTATTCTCTACAGACTCCTCTACAACTTCCACAAACCTATTTACCTCTCTAATTTAACCACTTATTTTTTCTAGGTGTTTAACTTCCTAAATCCTAGTATTATTTTTGGAGTGTTAGGTAATCATATGTGATATGTCCCCATAAATTGTTGGAGAAACACCATCTCTCTCTCAGATGACTAGATGTTACCCAAGAGCCCTAAACTATAGACCCTCCATCCTGATAATATCTATAGAAGATCTTATCTCAACTATATCCCCAAGCCTTCCATCAGTTCCCAGATGGATAATTCTCACCTTCAGGTTTCCCACAACTAGCACTAATTCTTGGTGGAAAATTCTCCAATGATCTCTCCACCCCTAAATATCTCTCAACCACTCCATCATAAGTAGCCACACAAGGATATATCACACCAACCCATATATCTCTACATATACCATTATTAAAGGGTTTTTCTCAGAATAAAAAATCTTAAACCATATCAATGGAGTGTCTTGAGAGTTTAGTGAACCTCAACGAATACTATTGAATTCTCATTATAACCTACTTAATTTAATGTATACAAACCTCTCTCAATATTACTAGATAGAAATCCCCATGAATATACACTCAAAAAATTTCTATGATATAGTTTCATGATCATTTGTCTAAGTCACTAGACTCCTCTATATCCATTTTGATCCATTTATAAAACCAAAAGATATGACTGACATCATATCGAGATGTTTCATAACAAGGATAAAGACCAACCCATCAACCTCAAGCCAATGCCCATATACCTATGGTTCTATATTACCTTGAAACCTAATTTTTCTCCATATATAAAACAAATTTAGTGATTTCATTATATTCACATCATTTGGTGTTATTTTTTGGGCCACTTGAATCTAAACTGGTGGTGGTGTTATCTGAAAAAACATAGACGTTCCACCTCATATACAGGTCCCCATAACGAAGCCTAATCAATAGGAATCTTATCTGTAAGGTCCTACTAATGAATCCTAACTACTTATCATTATTGAGGAATCCTAAAAACATTAATATATACTATGGTTAAAGATTATATATGTGGTGCTGAACCAAACACGAATTGAAAACCTAACCCATTTTTATATAATGAATGTATATTTATTTTTCCTTTGACTAGTTTCTACATGTACCATGGAAAAAAGTAGGTTATCAAAGACCTAGTAAATGGGTTCATCATCCATTGTACCAATGTTGAAGTCCCAACTTGAATAGATTATCTTGAGACACATTAATATTGTTTCTCTTATTCCCAATCAAAATCCTCACAGCAAAATATTCTCTAAACTCTGATCCTAAGATTAATAACCTGCCTATGATACCAATATTTCATGACCTAACACATCGAGTCCATCATGGTCTGTGGTAATCTGAGTGTCACACCTCAAGACTGCCTCCAATAGTCCTGGTGCGGGCGACAAGCACCGAGTATGCATATCATACACATAAGAGGCCTTAGCCTAAGGTACCTAAGCACACACAAACATCTCCTACTTCAAATAAAATACCAATAGGTAAAACAAAAATTAAACTATAATGAATTCATACATATATATACAACACAAGACTGTGAAAAAATTGTGGTAAAACATAAAGGGATAAATTCGAGCCCATGAAAAAATTATATTTGGAAAACCTGCTAACAAGTAGGGGACTACAACTAGTGAAATTCTTGGAACTAACCATGCGTTTTCTATATCAACTATTCTCTACTAGATTATAATTCACCTCGAACAACGTTTTAATTACTATCAAATACATAAGTATAGATATGTTTTGGAAGTGACCGTGTAGGGGATATTATAACAATGCCTAGTTGCATACCACAAAATCAACAAACATAAATGATCAAGAAAGAAAATCCATCTCACTATCATGATGTTATTGTGAATCAGAATATGATACATAATAATAATAATCAAGATATACTCAATATAGAATCCAAGATTCATGGTAGATTCACTACCATCCTGCCATATTAGGATCTACTCGATGTAATGTTCATCCTAGAGAAATCACTAAATATGCCGGGTTTACACTGATGGTTCCCATCTAAGAAGTCATGATCATCAGGCCTGGGCATGAAGAATTGCATACTGTAACTTTAGGGAAGTTTATAAAAAGATAAGGTATCTCACCAAGGTCATATGGGAGTTTCGAGACCCTATCCAATGTAAAACCACTTGGTTAGGGATCACACACTATAATATTCTGTAATGGGATTTCAGGCCTAACCTATGGAATACAAGATGATAGAGGATCGAACCTCATCCACACAATGAGATTATTGACTCTATATGATACTAATTCCACATAGGGAATCACATCCTATGCTCAGGACATGATGTTTCACTATACCCTCATAGGGATGGACCAAGGGAACATACCCAATAGACACTCGTCTACATTGAAGAGAACATGGGCCTCTAACTACCCTGGAAAAAGTATAGAGAATATACATGTTATACAAAATGCGCATTTACTACCTCGGGTCTTCTTATGTCTTTCGTCACATGCCTTTGTACTTCAGTCTATGCTCATGTACTCTTTTTCTGTTCGTGTACACAATCCGTGTCTAGGAACTCTGGTTAGGTCCATTTCCATTCACATAACATTTTCTAATGTAAACTAGTAATAACCATGTGGTTGGTCATGATTATTTCTACATACCCATTTAGTACACACCCATCCACTAGAATCATTGAACATGGAATATGGTAAGGATACACACAGTGTTATAATTTTCTCTCTATGCATACCATATACACTATATTATAGTACTATGTGGAATGTTCTCTATGTTATATAACAAATTTATATCTGAGACATCCAAAAACTCACGTTCATTGAAAAAATCTCATTAGAAGTACAATTTTCACGAAATGTAATGTGAATCGTACCTGTAGATCCTATATTTGTGGTTTTCCATGCCTAAGAAATCATCAGTAGTCAGATTATAGCCACTTTACCACTTGAGAATCACCTCTTTTCCCAAATCACAATTACATCATCAAACGAAAGATGAAGAACACCTAATCCATAAGCTCAATCTTCTATCATCATCATTTCACTTTAATAATTCTCTCAATATTGAATCTAAACACAGAGAGATGAATTATTTTGAAAAGTATAAATTTTACAATAATTTGTTGCCAGTTGTTTATAGAATATCCATCCAAATGAAATATTGATCATTAATTCCCAAAATAACAAAAGGAAACTATCATAAAACACATAATTCATGAATGAGAATTATACATTGTTTTTATCCTCAATATATTGATATAGATTCATCAAATTAAGGTAATAACCAAAACATTATCAATTAAAAAATCATGGAAGATAAAAAACACTCATAAATAAATGACCAATCAGTGAATCAATTGGTTAGAATGATTAACTAATGTTTAACACAATATTAAAAAAATAAAAAATAAAATAACATAAACAAACGCATACCTCAATTTTTAAATAAATATCTGATGATAAAAGGTTCTACAACTTTATCATTAAATAGATCCAAAAACTCATTTATTGAATATGAACTCCTTAGAACACTAATCATCTACCAATGATCCATTGTTGTTCGTTAAGGGTTCTCCACCGCAGATCACCTCCAATCCCTAAGGCTATGAAACTAATCCCAAGTATTTTATATAATAGGGATTATTTGTAGTATATTAGGGTTTTTTCTATTTAATAAACAGTCAATTTATTTATTTATTTATTAATCTTACCATGATCTCATATAATCCAAACACTTGATTCTCAAAAAATTTATTTATTACCTAAGGTAAATCCCATGTTATAGATCTAATAGAGGTATAATATTTCCCATATGATGCACCAATTGGGAGTTATTCAATTATTTTTGAAAAACTATATATATGTGATATAATATATTTTTTGTTTTTATTATATCAATATATATCCTCTTCTGCCCCGTAATCCCCTAAAAACATAGATCATATCATCAAAAAATGTCTTTAAAATATTCTAACGTTTTACAAGGAAAAAATAGAGTCATTACATCCAATCGCATTTTTAATGAAAAGGAATAAGATGGGAAATTATACAATTTTGGTAATTTATATAAATTTTAATCAATATAATCTTGTTTGGGTGATGAAAATCCTCATAGGTTATCACTCGCAAGGATTTGTTTCATCATTAATGGGTTACAAAATGGATTTTCATAAAATAGGTTCCTGCAAGGTATATATTTTGAAATAATTTGGGTTTTATAAGGTGTTAGTATCTTCATTGAATTGTGTTATTCATGTAAGGTTATATGATGTTAAATGGTCATAAGTATTTTCTATTTCATTGAGGGAATTAGACAATGTAAATCAAATACAATTTCTCATTATTAAGAGTCCATAAATGTTTTTTTTTCAAGGTTGTATAAGGAATGTTAATCAAGGTTTTGCAAGATGAAATTATAGAGTTTTGATCCCCTGATCCCCACCCCTATTTAAAATGGATATCTAATGGGTATTTATATTCCCAATGAATCACAAAAGTATTTGGGAGAACCTTCATGCAACACTAGTTTTTCACACTTTCAGAACATTAAACTTCTATATTTACTTCAGATATAAACACATGAAACATTTTGGATTTCATGAGACTTTTTCCCTTTCTTTCTTTCTAGAATCTATTCTCTTTAATTAATTTTGGATACATTTTTAACCTTTAAAAAATTCCACATAAATTAAGTTGATAAAAAATGGTTATGATGCCATTATATTATACTTAATCAATATAGTATTAATCATTACACCAATTGTTAGATTACACTCCAAAAAAGAACTATGTTTGATAATGTTGTGTTTATATAATTCTCATATTAGTATTTTATAATTTTTTTCATCAAATTATCGTTTATGAGTTTTGATGGAGATTTCGTGAAATTTGTTTTTATAAAATTCATTTATTAAATAATGATATATTATTGGAAAATAATTTTTAAAGAAATAAACAATTTTTAAGGAATTAAAAAATTAATCTATACATTAATAAATTTCACGGTTACTGTTACTAAACATTTATTATGTAATGCATAAGTGAAAATGTATAATTCATTTACCAATTATACTAAATAATTTTTTTAAAAATATTATGTTTCCATAAATATAAAAATGTAATAATAAACTCCAATATTATATGGTTCAAAATTAAAACACATAATTTGTTCAATTAATAATTCCTGGAAATAAAGGTTAGAGTTTCAAGTCAATAATTAAGGGAATACAATTATTAGTTATGATACAATGTCATGGTATAAAGAAAAAAATGTTTTTTGGACACAATTTTTTAAGATATAATTTATCGAGACCCATATTTTCCATCCAAAGAGATATGGTGTCATGGTTTTATACAATTATATGAAGGGTATAGGTAAAATACTCTATGAATATTAATCATCGAGTTAGAGTTGAAGAATCAATCTATATTTGGATAACACAATATCAAAGTTTTTATCAATTGTTTATGAAGGAAAATGGTTTTGAATATGTGATGTTGTCTGTTATTTTTAACTATATTTTTTGGATCTCGAGTCAACAGGAAAACACCATGTCATGGTTATGATTAGAAAATTTTATATATATATAATTTAAATGATTATTTTTTTCTTATTTCATAATATGAAGAAAAAATATAGATGATAAAATCTCATTATTATTATTCCAAACACCATTATGATCATTTTTAAGAGAAAAAGATATTACTAACATTTTTGGTACTTGATAAACATAGAGAAAGAGCATTAAATAATTTTTATTCTCCTCATATATATTATTTCTATATATTTTAGCGTTTATACTTATTGGATTATAGAATTATATTTTTTCTCAGACGAATTGGTTCATTTTTATAACAAATAAATAATTTCAGAATTGGGATATAAACTACTAAACACCTAGGATACAACCACATGATAATATACGATAGTGAACCCTGTAAAAAATCAAATTTGTCCTTATACTTCTATATCACTCCCTATTTATCATCATTGTTATTTTCTGATTATTTAGAGATCTAACACATTAACCATTATAGTAGTAATTGACGTTTCTATTGTGAATTTGTTTCTTACACTAATTCACTTCTCAGTCATTATACTATCATTTTTCTTTTTGTTAATATCAATTGTTATCAAATCATGGTTCACTCCTTAGTATCATTAGGTACCTCTTTATCAATTTAATTTTACAAATAGAAAATTTAATTTTTGGGAATAATTATCTTCAATAATGGTATTACCATATTTTTGAGAAAGATTTTTCTTTTATGAATGGAAAAAATGGACCAATATCTTCTCTATTAGGGGTTTTTTATTTATGAAATCATATTTAATAGTAGTTATCTACCAGAATAATGAGAATCCATGAATCAATTTCATAAAACTACTTTTAAATTCTATGAGATGGGTTGAAAAAACATATATCCATTTCTCTTGGGGATTAAAATTCAGGAGTAATAGGGTATAATATGGTGATTTCCATTTGTAATAGATTTTATAATATTAATGTAATAGACAATAAGATTAGAGATTCATGATTATAAATTAGTTAAAAAAATTAAAAAAATTAATATTTGATTATTAATTGATTGATAAGTTATTTATTCAATTAAAAAAAATTATTTCTCCTTTAATGGACATAAAGAGGCACTCTAAGACCCAATTTTGTTAAATAATTCTATTTGATTTCTACTAATGATTTTAGTGCAATAATTTCTTCTTCTGGGGATCAATAAATTTATCATTTTATATTTGAAAAACTAAACAATATAATGGGTTTTTATGTGATGAAGAGGGGTCTAGTTTCAAATAATAAATGGAATTAATTGAAGTATATTGTATGGAATAACATAAAATGATTCCAAACCAATGGAACAAATAGGATTCATTGAGAATAATATAAAGTGGAAGATGATTCAATGAATTTCAATGAGTTTATAAAATCATTCTCTATATGAATAAAATATAGAAAAGGTAATTAAAAACAAAACATCCTTTAAAATTATTTACTTATTGAAGCATTGGATATTTTTTTACAAGTTTCATAGAGAAGAGAGAAATTGTGGTTTTGGTTGATCAACTCAAAAGATCATTAGATAAGATTTAAAGTTGTCAAATAAGATGAAAGTTCAAAAATAAAAATCAAATTTTCAAATAAAAAATAATATCAATTTATTACGATAACACGATATAAAATCTTGTGATGATGGGGGTGAGAAGAATATGGAATACATAGATAATGAATCTGGTAGAGCATTTATGGTCCATACAAAACTCACCAAAAAATCTACTACTAAGGAATAAATTTGTGGTAAAGAAGATATAGATAAGGAAATAGATACAAATGAGTTATAATTATGAATAAAAATCATGGTTTTCAGGAAATAAAACTGAAACATTAGATGAAAAAATAAATCATATTTAATAAAATTGATTAGTTATTTTAAGGATGAAATTAAAAAAAATTGTTAATGTGGATGTCGAGAAAGAAATATAGATTAGAAGAATGATGTGTGAAATTAAAGAACATTTTTGAAGAAAATGATAAAATATAAAATTAAAATATAACAATGTTAAATGAGAATGAAAAAGGGAATAAATATCAATGTTAAAATTTAGAGAAATTTTGAAATTCAGTAAATAATTTATGATTTGATTTAGATATGATACAGTAAAAAATTGATGGAACTTATAAATAAGGATACGAATCTATCAATTCATCAAATAAAATTAATTATAATTTTAATAATTGACATACACATACATTAGTTACTCTTTTATATAAATATATCAATGTAAATTTCCACCAAAGTGTTAAAAATTGTTTTATTATTGCCAAATAAATGTGACTTACTGATCTTTTCTTAAAATTATTAAACTAACAAATATATAAATATTGATTTATGGAAAAACATTTATGTATTATAAGACTACGGTAAAAATCATAAGTATATCTAAAACACAACTCTATGGTTATATGAAAACATTGAAGTTGTCAATAGAATAAAAAAAATTGAGTATATTTTTTAGGAAAAAAATTCCAACCGATGATGAGATTTAGATTTCACGGGAGGCCTTATTATTGTAGATTTTATTTACACAGTTAATATTTTTTTGTAAAATATGTATTTTAAAAAATAAATTATATATAATGATTTTTTGGGAAAATTGATATAAATGACATAAATAAAGATATCTGTTTGGACATATGGTAAAATTGAAAATTTACATTATTATGATTGGAAAAACTTTTTGTGGGAGTTCTAAATCAGTACATATGAACAATAAGTGTCTTATATTTCTATAAATTTATAATAATAATAATGAAAACTATACATTACATAATAATAGGATTATTCATAATAAATTTAAAGTGATTGAGTTCGCTTATAAATCATTCAAAATAGAAAGGACATAGATCGTTTACAGTACTTTCTTATCACACATGGATAGTAATAAAAATATTTCAAATGGTATTGAAAAATATAATTGTGTTTTTGTTAATTTTTATAATGTTATATATTTATATGTAAATTTAAGTTGAATCACAAAAATTGCTGAAAAATATTTCACTTCAAGTGATGTTCTCTATGTTTATGGGTTTAGACACAATCTCTAAGTGTTTCTCATTTTTTTGGATAATGGGAAATCGGTAATTTTTTAAAATGATTAGTTTGTTAATAATAATCCAATGTATGGAATGATAATTATGAGAGGAAAAAAAAATTTAAAAAAAATTACATTTTAAATTAAGGAGACACTTTGTCTATGATATTGAAAAAAGAAAATATTCATTGTCTAACATGCTTGGTTATTTTGTTCAACAGAACATGGAACTAACTATTAAATATTAAAAAATGGGAAACATTTAAAATATTAATTGATAAATTTAAAAATATTTTTATTTATGTCCCTAAGGAAAATTAGTAAATGAAAGTCGCATATGTATGAAGATTAAAATAAATAATCCACTTAACATAATTCATTTAATTTTTTTTCTTAATTAGATTGAAATCAGGAAATAGATATTAGTATTTTATTACATTTTTTATTGATTTTTTTATATTTATATTGTTTATTTCATATAAATTGAAACATATGATATATATAAATTTTAAAAAATTTCATTAGTTTTTGAATATAAATTAGTTTTATTATGGAATGTTTTTCATCCAAATAAGGATAGAAGTTAAAAAATGATGAATCTGAACCATATATTTAAAATAATGGGATGAGTATGTATATAGTCCTCCATACAAGCCTCGAAAAAATAGTTCAATTGATTGAAAAATTACATCTTATTTTGCATGGGTATAACTTTATTATAGGTGTGTGTATCCTCAAATTTGTTTTTGATATAAGGAAAAAATAGTGAAAATCTATATTATCAATTAGTTCTAATTTGAACAAAAATTTTCAACAAACTTTATGATACGTGGGTTATAAAGAATCAAATTTTGGAGAGAATAAAGATGTTAGATAGCCTATTTTACATCAATATAAAAGTAAGTTTCTTGGTATAATTTAACGAATGAGATTAAATAGGAATATTTAATTGATAAAAAACTAAAGGATAATGTTTTTATTATTATAACAAAAATATAAATAAAATACATAATAGTTAGAATAATATTTTCATATAAAATTATATTATTTTGTGAAATTTATTTTGTTTTATGATAATATTGAGGAATATCATGGATAACATGATAATCAGTAGGGTAGATACTCATTTATGGTTGTATATTTTCATTATTCCAAAGTTTATTTAAAGGATTCATTTGATTAGATAGTCACAAAACAATTAATTTATAATTTATCACGATAGTGAAAATATGTATATCCTAAAAGTATAACAAAATATAGAATCAGAGTAGTTAAAACATGAATAAGCATGAGTAATTCCATTCACAAAATCCGACTTTCATAGTTTTAACTAAAATGCATTGGAGAGGATTTTTAAAATACGGATTGGATTTTATCCAAAATTGATGTGCAAGATTTGATTCCAACGAATGATAAATGGTATTTGGAATCACATCATAAATAGAAAAATATTATGTGTCTAAAATATTCTTTCTATAATAAACTCAATTATAAAATAAATGTATCACTTAATAATGATCATTTTATATGAATTGGAATACAATCAAATTAATAGTATTGAATATGAAGGTAAATTTAATCCAGTCAAAAGACAAGAAATAATATTTATTTTTCTTATGATTTTTTCTAAAATAAATTTCAATTTTTTTCAAAATTGATGTGAATTAATTAGTTTTTAATGTATAATATGATATGAAGTTATACATTTAATGACCAAATTGAATCCTTTTTATTGTTGATGATTACCACGTGTGCAATCCGGAATCATTAAAATCATACAGTAATGTCTAAAGCTAAAAAGATATTTTTTAATATATTATTTATTTATATCCTCAATTACAAAATTTTAAATTTCCCCATTAAAACATCAATATAAAAAATTGAGTCACTTACATTATCAAGACCATTTATGTTAAGAGATTCAAATATTTTTTGAAAACCCTCTATTTTACTAGACATTTTTCATTCTCATAAAATGATAGTTTTCCAATTATGGGAATCCTTTATTCTTATATAATAATATTTCAAAATATTAAATAAAATTATCCACACATGATATCCTTCTTGACATATCTTACATAATTTCATTCTTCATAACTTTGGAAAATAGAACCGCAATAACGGATGAGTTAAGATTTTTAGTTATGTCAGATATGGGTGAGGTAAATTCATGACCATATGAATTAATAAGATAAGAATAAGGGTATGAGGGAATGATAATAACTCAAAACTTTCATACTCAATTAGTCATAGATCATAAATAATGAGTGATCAAATAAATCATAAGCATTAAAAAAATGATTCATAGGATTAATGAATCATCATTAATCAATAATGAGATATTAAAACAAATGATAAGAATAAGAACATTTAATAAGAATGTTAGAATAATTATAACCCTATAAAACCATCTCATTATTAAGGTATGACTTCTAATACCTCCATCACAATGTGGACAAAGTCATATAATGGATTGGGTTTACTCCCAAGCCTCTTTTTATTCATGGTAAGGGTTCAATCCCCATCAACATTCATATTATCTCATGATATATCTAAAAAAATTATTTTCACTATAGTGGGAAAATCCATTCATGGTATACATGTTAAAAGAGAAAATTTTTCTAAATATTTTATAAAAATTTAAAACTGAGTCATATGAAATAACATTATAAACATTAATTTTAATAATTTTAAATAAAATATAATATCTTTAAAATTAACTTTTTAAAAAATTTAATAATAGATAAAAACTCAAATACTGTAATTGAGAACATGGAAATGGATGAAAATGTTGGCTAAAAAAAATTTAAAATGACGTTGGATTTTCTTTAAAACATTTTCCCAATTAGTTTAACTACTATAGAGGGTTGAATGAAATAATAATTATAACTAATAAATAACCCTAGGGTACCCAAATATATGAGGTTTAGGAAATATATATAATATAATTCCCCCAATAGATATCCAATCATAAACAGTCCTGATTAAAATTGAGATTAAAACATAAAACCTTACCTTTTTTTATGTTTTGATTCATAGACCCCTTAAAAGAAGTGACATAAAATAGAAAATCAAAAAAATAATTTAGATATATTCCTGGTTTTATATATAAAAGGAGGAGCATATACACCATATATACACAAATAGGTTTATAACATGGAACATGTCTTCACAAAACAATATTGAGATAAAGAACCATTGCAGGTTTTGGTAATCCTTAAATCAAAACTTCATAAAAGATGTAATTTTAGATAGATATTTAAATATCCATAACATTAATGAAAATAATAATACAAAAAACAAATTTTTATTATATAAACCACAGAAAAGAAAATATTTTTGAATATAGAATATGTCTCAATGAAATAAAATTGAGACAATAAACCATTACCTCATGTCCTAAATCCATTCACACACACTCCTAACCTATTGTATAATAAATTTAGATTTATTATAAAATACTTAAGATTAATATTCATACTTATATTAACATATATTATTTAATTATGTTTTCCAATTACTCTTTTATTGATGAATAATCAATAAAATCACACTTTTGGGTCTTTACAGTTACATTTTTCAAACTTCTCTCGGTTCGTCAGTAATGGTTCATTCACCTTGGTCATGGTTTAATATTCTATATAATCTTACTAATTTCATAATTAAAATATTTATATATATTATTCACTTTTATAACCATTTATATATTGTGGTTATGAAAATTTATTGGCATCTCTTCATAGAGACGATAATCCATGCATACACATTAGTGATGTTTTCATTTTCCAATGAATGGAAAGAATGAATGTTAAAAATTAATATATATATATATATATATAATAACAATAATATGATAAATACATTATACTTTTATTAAATATATCTTTATTATCATCCATGTAAAATTTAAATGAAAAACTAATCACATTGCTTCACCGTGGATGTAGTCCTCGTGTACGCATAAGGGACATTATTATCTTCCACAAAATGGGAAGTCCCGAAGGTATATAATAATTATTATTTATATAATTATAATAATTTCAATAATATATTATGTAATCATTCAATATATCTTATAATTATCCTTGATAGGTGGTTTGGAAAATTAGTAATATGTCGATCATGGATATGGTAGTCCGTACATACCCACGATGACGTTTTCATTTTCCGATGATAGGGATGATAAATATATAATAGTTATTGTATTAATATAATAAATTTTAATTAATAAAATTTTCCTATTTCACAATGATAATATGCTTAAAGTGTTTTTGGAGTAGCTATAAGAAGAAATAAATTTAAAAGGCTTTGGTGAAGCCGATTTTCCTCCTCCTTGAAAAACCTCACTTGGATATCTTCTTAAGGACCCCTGAGATGGTATTTTAAGAGTAACATAACCAATGTACTGTTTATAGGGAATCTTATGAGATATTCTGTTAGGTTTTTAATTGAAATAGGTGGATCAATAAGTAGTAAAGAACAGATGATAAAAGGTTCCATTTTATAAGTGAGGGGAGTGTCACACTTGTAATTATTATAAACATTAAAATAATTCAAGGTCATTTTTTAGGAAACATTGGACATAAATTTGATAAATTTTGAAATTCTGATGAGATATACTTTAAAACATTCAACCTATATGATTTAAAATAAATTCCTTTTATTTTAACCATTTTCTATTTATTTTAACCCCTCATTAACCCTGTTAACTCATACCGTGGAAATAAGATAAATATTATTTCAGGTTAAATAATATTGTTATAAAACAGATATTGTATCATAAGTGGATAATTCTTTATATTTTAGACTATTATTAATTTATTTTAAAAGTTATAAGTTTTTTATAAGTTTTAAAATAATTAATTATATATTTTGAAACAAATAATAACCTTAATGGTATTTACAAGACAATTCAAATTATTTTACTTTCAAAACATCATTAATTATATAGACAAAGAATTTAAATATTTAATGAGTTAATCAAGTTTAATTTTGATCCATAAAAATCATTAACTACGATGAATTATTCTTAAATAACATCAGACTAAATTATATGTTAAACCCGAGGGATTGATTTACCTTAATCATCAATTATGTTTCCCCAAATTTTATTCATCGCATTAATATCTCATTACATAAAACCTAAAAATGGTATTTTATATTAAATTTAACAACATCCTTAAACAAATAAACTGATAATGTTATCATTAACTCTTATAATATCCTCATCTGAAAAAAAATCCTAACATATAGTTTTATTTAAACTACACACTGAAACCAATTGAGGTGGCCTAAGAGTTGTACACCTCGATCTGATGCAAACAACATATTTTTTAAGTAATATATTTTATACTAACTAAAGAGACCCAATTTATATAGTTTAATATTACATCATTAATAACCAACATTGATACACATATATTTTTAAGACTATTTAGGTTTATAGTTTTAGATCATTAGGAAAACCCTTTTTCGTAATAAAAACCATCACTTTCTTATCAAATGGTAGTTTTTCATATTATGACCATATTTTTTTTTCCATAATAATAAATCTTAATATCCTGAAAAATTCTACAAACCTGACAACCTTCTACCAATATCTTATATAATATCACTAATAATATACTAGGGAAATAGAATAATAATAATGGTGACATTATATGATCAGTAATAGTAATCATGGAATAAATAAAAAATTATCGTATACAAGAATAATACAACTATAATGGTATGAGGGCATAATAATGACATATGAATTTATTTCAAAATATTTCATATGTCATAAATCATGAGTCGTGGAATAAATATTTTTCAATTTAAAAGACATGATTCCTAAGAGTGAGGAATCATCATTATCCAATCAGGATCCACGAGAATATATCATAATCATAAGAACATGTCATGGTAATTTTTGAATAATATTGAGTATAAAAATAATTTCCTTATTCAAGTCTCACATACATGACCTTCATCACATAGTGTACAAGTACCCATAATGGATTGGGTTCACTCCCAAAACTCTTTTCATTCTATAAATGGGTTCACCAACATCCTCTTCACTATTATTTCATGCTATATCAATAATTATCCATTTTATTTTGGGTATATAAAAATCAATTTCCACCCATAACATAATTAAAATCATACATATGTGTATCACAAAATCATAAAAGTTTCTTTCATTTCATCATAGTGTACTTAACACGTGGGAAAGACACATGTTTCATAAAGTCATCCTTAAAACATCATCATCCTAAGTGATCCACATAAAGTGAATTTATGGTATCAAAAGACCCTATCCACAATAAATCATTCATAAAATTGTATTAACAAGAATTTAAAATACCTTTAAAAGAAAATTCAAACCATACTTTGAAAACACGAGAAATAAATCTTTTTCTTCTTATAATCCTTTAAATAAAAATTCACAGAATATTACTAAAAATGTATCATTTAAAAATGAATATGGAATTTTTCAAATTAATCGTTTAATAAATAATGGTCATGATGGTCAAAAAAGTTTGCCACTCCATATATGTAAAAATAGAACATTCATTTCAAAATGTTGTAAAA
Source organism: Viscum album (assembly GCA_963277665.1). Taxonomy (NCBI): domain Eukaryota; kingdom Viridiplantae; phylum Streptophyta; class Magnoliopsida; order Santalales; family Viscaceae; genus Viscum; species Viscum album. Next base: position 515,706,187 of record OY728125.1, read on the forward strand.
ATAAAAAATAGAGTTATATAAAAACCTTTTAATAGATTACTTTTGAAAAAATTTAAATAAAGTAAAATGAAGTGAAAATAAACCATTATAAAATTTAATAATATGTAAAAAGATCCATAAATTTTTTTAATAATATGGAAGATGGAGAAAAGGATCTCTGACTAATGAATAAATGTGACCGTCTTTTCTCCAATCATTTTTTGATCATTTAAAGTACCATAGTGTGGGGAAGAAAGTAAAATAATAAAACCACATTAATAACCAGAGTTGAATAAAATATGTATTCATTAATATATAAATATCATATAACTATCCCAATGTATATTCAATAATAAACAATCGCAATTAAAAATGAGATTGTAACAATAAACCTTATCACTTTGGTAAATATTGAATCAGAGACTCTTTATAACAAATTACATTGAAAGGAACTCTAAATACATGTAACATGAATATATTAATTACATAATATATAAAATGAGTAGTATATAAACTATATAAACACAAATAAGTGTATAAAATGAAACACATTTCAACGAAACATTATTGAGATGAAGAACCCATGCAGTTTTGATAATCTCATAATAAAAAGTCATAAAACATAGAACCTTATATAGATTTTTTATTCCATATAATATTCTATAAAATTAATCATAAAATAAATTAATGGGTAGTTCATATACCACACAAAATAAAAAAAAATTGAATAAGGCAAGTGTCTCATTGAAATAAAAGTGAAACAAGAAACCCATGCCTTTAATTGTGACAATATTCATACATAATACTAACCACCTATATAATAATATTACATTTATTATAAATTTATATAAGAATAATATACATACTTACCTTACTATATAGTATTAATTTGTAACTTATAATTTCTACTTTATTATAAAAATACCCCTTAAAATCATCATTCTGGTTGTTCGATATTTCATTTTTCATGCATGTTTAGTATCTACGGTTCTAGTACATTAACCTTCATCCTGGTTTCTTCATCTTTAAAATAGTATTAATTTATTAATTATCATATTTATTTATTATATACACTACTATGCCCAATTATATATGTTGGTGATGATAAGATATTGACATCACATTATGGAGAGGGTAGTCTGTATGAATACACGAGTGATGTTATCATTTTTTTCAAAGAATATTAATAAATAAAGATAAATAATAATATATCTTTCTATATTAGTAATGAAATAATAAATTAAAAAATTATTCATTAAATATATCATCATTAACATTCATTTATCAAGAAATAAAATAATAATAACATTTCTTTGTAGAGGTGGCAGTACACACATATGCACGAGTGATGTTACTGTATTCCAATGGATAGGGGTCAGACGGTAGATAATACTTTTTCTTTAAATAATATCAAAAATTTCATACAAAACTTATATATTGACTAAATACACCTATATAACCATAAATGAGAGGTGGTGATGTAAAATAGAATATATCATTCGTATAGAACATAGTCAATATGTTTGTATGATGATTTATTCATTTTCCATTGGGGTGGTTGATAAATAGATAATGGTTATAATATTAATATAATAACATATCAATAGGCTAATGTTACTAATTTCACTATGTTAATATAGTTAAATAATATTTTAGGAGGTAGGACAACAAATAATTAAAAGGATTCAATGAAGATGATAACCTGTTATTTTAGAAATCATCATGGTGGTGTTTTTCGGTCGTGATTATTGATTACCCTTATTTTGTTTTGGTATTTTTCTCTATTATCATCCTCAGAGACAATAGATTTTCTAGGTCATGGTGTTTATACTCATCGACGCCCGTTCCTACTCTATTCTTGGTCAAGGATTCCACCACTCTACTCCCAGTTAAATCTATGTGGTGGATCTAATGGTGTCTTAGGAGTTGAGTTTGTGTGGTCATTAGTATTTTAGAAGCTCGTAGTGTTTGATAATGTTGATGTTGTATGGTTACTGTATTCAGATTGTCTATTTATTGGATCGTGGAGATAGTTTCATTCCCTCTATTGAGAATGACGATCTCTGGTTTTCCTGGTCTCCACTAATTGAGGCTTCTAAAGACCGTTCTGTTGATACGGTGATGGTTTGTGGCTTTTTTGATGCTGTTGTGGTGCTGCGTCAATGGAAATTCTGATGACGATGGTGTGAACGCCAGTGGGTAAGGGTCATGATGATGTCTAAGGTGTCGTGTGGTCTTGTTTTGCGTAAGGCACAAGGTTCAAGGAGTTTATTGTCTATTTTTTGAAATTTTAATTTCCTTTTTGGATTTTGGGTTTATTGGACGGTTCTGTGATATTGTTGAATCAATGATGGGGATGATGTATGGTGACTAAACTGGTGGTGACATGTGGGATTACATTTAATTTTGAAATTTGAATCTTGTAATTGGGTAATTTGGTTGCAACTTGTTGTGTAGGTTACCGCTCAGCCAAAAAGTGTCTTCTGAAAATTAAATAAGAAATCACCTTTCAGTCAAGTGCCTTATGATGGTATTTTGAGAATAAATTATCCTCTAGAACATGTATAAAGACATTAATAAGATATTTTATTAGGTTCATATTGAGATAAGTGTCATAAGGTGGTGTGAGGAATAAAAGATATTAGGTACCTTTTTATAAGTTAGGGGAGCGTCACACATGTTTTTTATTGGTAGACTACTTTTATTAAAATCAAAAACAATGCTAGAATAGTCTAAAGGATGATAGTTTACACAATAATATTTGGAAGATATATTAAAAGTCCTCATGTATAAAAACATAGGGAGTAATGTTCTCTATATATAACTCGTTATTTGGAAGTCCATTGGCGAGGTATTTTTCGTCCAATTACACATGAGTAATGATGTATTTTATGCTTGATAAATTCTCTGATAATTTTTTTCTATGAGCTATCAGTTTCCAAGATAAATGATTATTACCTATTCTAACAACATTAATAATGCTATATGAGTCTCATTAAAACCATAAGTTGTTCCATAATCTATGTTATGATATAGGGTAGAAATAAATTTAACTAATTGGATTTAGATATGTTTTTAGGCCATTTTCACCCATATCACTTTTGTTTAACCCCTTTTAACCCTTTCCGTAGTACCAAGATACATGGTTTTTTAAAAATAATAATATAATTCTAAAGGATAAAAAATTTAATAATTGGAAAATGGATTATATTATAGACTATTTCCCATTAATTTAATATATTATAATATTTTAATAATTTAAAATATAATTATGTAAATATTTTTTAAAATAAAAGTTCTTTAAATTAATTATTGGTATAATACAAATAATTTGACCTTAGAAACATCAAGAGTACCATGGATATTGAATTTTAGTATTTAAAAAACTATTTACCATTAATTTAGATATATAATATTCTTTCTACACATTATATTATCCAAAAAAGATAACTTCTACTATTTTAAAACTATTTACATTAATATTTCAGTCACTTTCACTAGTGTGGAATTAGGGATGAATAAGTATTTTAGGTAGTTACACAACCAAAAAATAAAAAACATCAATCATAAAAATAATTTATTAATATTATAAATATCCATTTTTAACTTTTTATAGAGTATTTTTAATACAAAAACATATTAATGATATCAAAATAAGGATAGTGACATTTTCTATATATCCTTTACGAAAAAAATATAATGTTTTTATCAAATGAAAATTGAACAAAATTTACATAAATATAATATTCATTTTTTTCCAAATTTAAATATATAATTAAATAAGGGAAAGTATTTTAGAAATATGTATACCTTATATAACTATTTTAACCCCAATTAACTAATTTTAACCTTTACTGAGGTGATAAAATTCTACTATGGTTACTATTAATTTTGAATAAAAATGAAACGATCCTCGTTATAAATATAGAACGTTATGATCCAATATATTAAATCCATTTTCTATGATAAAATTTTCATCTGTGGAAAAAACTAATTTTAATATAAGTTCATAAAACGCAACTAAAAAACCGTTTTTATAAAAATTATCATTCTAAGATTAAGAAATGATTATACGAAATAATTTTATATAAAATTCATTAAAATTTAATAAACTAAATTTTGTTAAATTAAAATTTAATTTTTATACTTTAAATAAAATCTAAAATTGAAATGAAACTTGTGATATCTTTATTAAAAGAGACATACTGAAAATTATTTTTATTTGAAAATAAAACATTAATGAGATTTCCATAATATCAAACATATATTTATAATATCATAATTATATTTTTAATTTGATAAGGTTACTTATTAGGTATATATATAGTTTTTAAAAAATATTATAATCTATCAAGTCATTTTTCTAATCATTATAATGTCTTAAAAGTGAAATTAGTTGTAAAATCGATATTTCTTCCATATTCACCAAAAAATAAAATATTAAAAAAATCACAAAAGTTTATCATAATATAATTTTGATATGTTGAATAAAATAATTATATTCTTTTTATCAAATAAAATTTCTAGACATTATAAATTTATCTTCTAAATTAAAATACAAAATATACAACCAAACCATTGTTATAGAAACATGGACCATTTAAGAATTATCTATTATTAACCATATATGATTTCATTATTATCATTAAAAATTAAATACTTATTTACTAATTTCTCATTAAAATTTATTATGATAACTTTTCTAAATTTATTTTTTAATATTCTTTTTCCTAATTGTACTAATCGATCCAATAACAAGATTATAATAATTATATTTAAATAATAAAATTTCCATAGTATTTCATGGTTCATTTATGATAAAGTTTTTGTGTGATATACACTATCAACAAATATTTTCATAAAATAAAATATATCCTAAAATATGGTGGTGTCACATGAAAGATGAATAAATTACAATGTAAACTAAAATTACCCCCTTCATCCTGGAATTCCATGTTATAAAGTATCTTTTGAAGTGTGAATATTAAGAGGTGTATGGTGAATAAAAATTTATATGTTAGACACAAAAATATAAACTCAATCATTAAGATTTTTAGTGTTGATGAAATAATTTTTATCAGGAATAAAGTAAGAAACATAGAAATACTTTTCTATATAAATTAAATATCTATTTTATATGTCAATGATTAGTAAGATAATATTTTAATTTCACTTTTACATTAGTAATATAGAAAATGCCATTTTTTTATAAGAAAAGTATTCCCATGAGATAAAATGTTGTATGGAATGGAATACTCAATACAATATTCAAAAATTGTTTCTATTTGGGTTAAATTTAACTTGGATAAATAATGAAATCGTGTGGATATAAAGGGGGTTTAAAAGATAATTGGTACTCAACTTTATTTCATTATCTCAATTTCATAAATTTATTTATTATTATAGTTTTTTACTTCTGAGGATACTATAGAAAAATTTATATAAATATTAGAACATTTTCAATTAGAAATTAATATATTACACAATAATTTACACCAATAACACCATAAAGGTTTGTTGTCTTTTGTGACTAGATGGGTAATTAAATTATAGCATTAAATACATTAAAATCCCAAAAAAATAATCATTTATTGTACTGTTATGAGACACATCATACTTAGAATGTTTCTTTATAACTTATGGAAAATCGAAATATAATAAAGGGTGACATCAGATTCCCAGTATGGGTAAATAAGGGACTTATCAACTAATGATGATATGTATGAATATGATAAGTGATGAGGTTTCAGATCATGGTCATAACTTATGATGTTCATTTCTAATGAGTCATAAATCATAAATCATGAGTAGTAGAATAAGAGAAACATCATGGGTTTTAAAATCAGGTCAAAATCCCCTCCCATTTTGATCTTTTCAATTAATGGGTATTCCTTTTTCTTTTTCGATCATCGGAACCAGATTTTGATTCTTACATCAACCAAATATTATTTTCTGATGGTTTTAGAGTATTGTAGAGTTCCTTGGATCTTTGAAAGGGTTTTGGGAGTGTATGTTGCTCAGAGGCCTATTTTGGAGGTTGTATCCAAGGCACACTATTTGGGGTAAACTTTGTGCCTCTACCAGCTAGTCATGCACCCTATTTATATACTATCTTATAGTTTTCTAAACCATGAAGGGTGACATGAATAGCCATGTGGTAGCTATAGTGTTTTAATAAGAGGGATAACACATGGAATGGGTATGGTTTTGTAAAATTGTGTTACATGCTCCTTGGGAAATTCAAATAACT